>OZ038478.1:12495690-12643190 GCA_964036315.1 Acanthosepion esculentum
GTTATGGAATTTCAGAATGAGGACAAAGTTGTTTAATCATATAAAGTAACGAATGCAGAATTAATAAATTTTACATTAAGAAGTTGATAATTACATAAAATATCAAACTGTATGTAAATGGTTACAAATTTTAAATTGGAATCATATGAAATGATAAAGAAAAGTTAACATAAGATACTAAATGAGAGCATGAAAAAATGTACAACAATAAGTAGTAAACTACAAATATTCATGATTGTTATTTCTTTTCTTTTTATTTATTTTAGGATTTCAACACCCTTAAAAAAAAAACAAATCTCTAACTAGTATCCAAAAAGTTCTGGTAACTTCAATCTGAGAGTTGACAAAATTTTCAGACATTAATATAAAAATTCTACTCCAATATGTTCCGCTTTCTTTACTCATTTGTCTGATGGAAACAGTTACTAAATATAAGCAATATTTCATCTTTTAATAAAATCACTGACAACACCATTTATCTAATGAACGAGTAACTAAATACTTGTGACTTTGAATGTTTCTCAAATATGAAATGATGGTCTTAATGCATTAACTAATAGAACAATCATCTTCCATAAGAAAGAAAAGAGCCACATATTATGAAGTTTTAAAGAGGAAATGACAGACTTAAAAAAAAAAAAAAAAATGTATCATGCTTACTATTTTTTTTGTTAGTTACTTTCATATTGAAAGCAAAAAGTTCATTAGAATAGGAAAAGAAATTCAATAGAGAAAAAGAAAAACACCATAATTGAAATGTTAATGGCAAACAAATAGATTCTACAGAATTTTTAGTACTACAAAATAGATAATCCAAAAGTGGGTGGGTGACATGTAATTCCAACTGGTACCTATAAAATAAAGAAACTAACCAAGCATGATAACAGGAATCTTCTGCGTAATTCAGTTTCAGGTTCTAGTGTCCACAAACAAATAGCAGTAGAGCAGATATCTTACTAAATATTGATTCTTGAATGTCCAGCCTGCAGTATGATGTAAGCAGCCACACTATTGAATCAGTAACTATATCTGTTAATTGATATAAGTATCTGTTTAAAATTACAGTCACGACTAGATGCTTTAGTAGCCAAATAAAAATTATTTTAGAGTTTAAACCAAGGGATGGGAAGAAGGCTGGACATGATCTAAATTTTAGTTCAATCTATACGGATACTGTTTTCCTCCGCCAAATTCAAACTTGGTGTTTACCAACATTTTGTATATAAAGACCTATCTGCCTATGTTTGTGTGTGTGTGTGTGTGTGTATATATATATATATATATATATATGTATGTATAAGTATATATATATATATATATATACATATATATATATATACATATGTATGTATGTATAAGTATATATATATATACATATGTATGTATGTATATATATATATATATACATACATATGTATGTATGTATATATACATATGTATGTGTATGTATATATACATGTGTGTATATATATATATATATGTATGTATGTGTGTGTGTGTGTGTGTGTGTGTGTGTGTGTTTTCTGTGTAGGAGAAAGTTATCAGATTTGATTTAGTTTGCTTTTATACCCTATTCTCTTGAATCAGAAACAAGCAGATTTATATTTAAATCAAAGAGAAAATGAAAACAAAAATAATAATAAGAGGGAAAAGTTTTTAAAAAGTAGGTCTGGACCAATACCAAGTGATGCATTTGTTCTATTGCATACTATCTCTATATTTTTTGTACTTGTTGAAAATATTATTGTTTAAAGATATATTTTATTTATAATAATTTCTTATTTAATTTAGACTATCTTCTAGATTTGATAATTAGGTCAATTTTTAAGTAAATAAGCAAAAATATATCTAAAGAAATATATATTAATAGCAAGTGTCTGATTTTATAGAATATTCATAAGATGTTAGCAGCAATCAGTGCAGAAAAATGACTTAAATACTATATATATATATATATATATATATATATATGAAATGGACAAAGTTTGACAATTATTTTAAGACATTTTATTGTTTATACATTCTTTTTGTATTTATAAAAAGAATGTATAAACATAAAAATGTCTTATATATATATATTAGTGCTTTTTTTATACTAATATAGTTGCTACATCGACATAGTTGAATTGTCCTCATTCACTACCATATAATTGTAATCTTCACTTCCTATTTCCCTCCCCTTAGATTCATATCACACATCTCATTCAGTAACCATCTACCTTGGGTTGCTCTTAGGCCTTGTATTGGATGAACTTTAATAAATAAAAAAAGAAAAGAAAAGTTGAGTCAAGTCAATATGTTTTATGTTTGTAGTTGAAAATGGTCATCTATTCCATTCCAACAATGCGAGGGGCTGCGAATAAAGTATTCTTTATGGAGTTGCACGTTTCAAAATACCTGTTTCTTTTGAAGTTTCTTACTATGTATGATGTCAAGCTTTTCCAATCCCTTCACTTGCTTAACAAGTAAATCCTCTATGAACGAAAGTGTTTCTTAATGTACATTAGATTATATCAATGCCTAGCTGCATCAGTTTTTGCCAGGTGGTTTGTGAAGTATGAGGTCTTGCTTATTCTGTAGTAGGATAGGATTATTAGTGCCGGTCAAAATGTCTGCAGCTTTTGATACATCAGATCCAAATCATAACAATAAAAATCTACCATGATGACCTGGCCAGATTGCATAAAGTATTATTACAAAATTTGGTTTGGTTTGAAGGATAAGGAAGCCATACATGTTGCCAATTATCATAAAGCAGCCATTTTTCATCAACAGTAACCACCTGATCAAGCTGCTGATCATTAATCAAATCACGAGAGCGTGCCCACTTTTGCATTTTCTTCATTTTGTTGATTTCTCTCAATCGTCTTCCGATTGTTGTATGGGTTACATTCAGCTTTTCTCCTTATGCCTGAGTATCTATTTCTGTATGAACATCCATAGCGGCTCTCAATTCTTCATTGTCAAATGGTGGAAAGAATTTTTGCAACCAATGATACCCATTCTGTTCTGAAGCTGACTCCATCCCCAAGCACTGCTGATGTATTGGGTGTCTTCAGTAGTACAAGTTTGAGTTCATAGAATATAAGAACACAAAAATCACGTTTATTCATCTTTGTTTTGATACTCTTTAAAAGGACAAAATTAAAAAGAAATTCAAACACCCAAAAGAATAGGCACATAGCTTTGAAATGGATACATAAACAGAAGAGGATAATGCATAAAAACAAGAAATCACACTAAAAAAAAAAATAAAAAAAAAAAATGGCCATTTATATTGCTCTGACCTAATATTTTCCTGTTATAAAGTACCGATTATAAATTTAATGATGAAAGGGAAAGTAATGTTACTAACATGCTACTACTTTAAGAAAAGTGCCCTTTTCAAGATGTATCTATGGTTTTGCTTAAGTAAATGTTACAAGTGAACTGAACTAGAACAGAATGGGTAATTTTACCTACATTAAAAAAATGAAGATTGTTGTGTAGTCAACAAGTTTCTTAAAAGAGAAATAGGGAAAAGAAGTCAAAAGAAATAAATCTGCAAGAAAAAGGAAATAATGAAAATGAAACCCGAAAATGACAATGCTGAATGGAAAAGAAAATATATACAGGCAATGGTTGAAAAGCAAAAGACAACAGATGCCTTGAGATTTAGTAAAGTAACCACTATATAGATGTTTAATTAATAAATTTCCTCTTTAAAATATTTTATTAAATCAATTTTGTATACCTGAAATCCTAATAGGCTCATTTAAGAGGGTCTATATTTCTCTTCTAGTAGTCTAGAAGAGAAAGAGAAGGAAATAATAACAGCAATTAGCAGAGAGAGAGAGAATATATAGCAATATGATTAGCAAGGCATTGACATGGTGGTCCACAGATAAAGGTCTCATTTACAAAGTGTTGTTATTATAGGCATAATGGAAAAATCTAATGGGTAAGTAACAGGTTTTGCCATGATATGTATATGTGAATAGTTTGAAAGCTCATGATAGAACAACAGCCAAAACTGTGCTAATGTAACAGTGGGAGGGTGAACCTCCACGTGTTGAATCAGGTAACACCTGCTCCCAAGTGGAACCAGGCAGCCAGTGAATTAAGTAATAAATGATGTCTGGTTTAATTTTGGGATGTGAGGCAAGAAAAAAAAGTAAAAGAAAAATTGTTCATTAATTCTGAAGATTATAGAGTAGAATAATTACTGAAAAAAAAAAGAAAAGTTGTTACAATAAAAAATAAAAAAAAAAACCCAGCAGGGAATAGGTTAACAACCAGTGTAGTTTGAACCAGTGGTTAACTTAATAAAATGTATTAAATCATTCATAACTAAATAAAACCCCAACCTCACCTGCTCCACCTTTTCTTTTGACTAAAACAACTGACATGATTTTTAACCCCGCCATTAAAAGATATTTAAGTAAGCAATACTCTGATATCGCTTACTTAAATAGTATTCACATAAAAATCCTTACATACTTATAATAATTTATAGGAAATTTTATAAATTAAATTCTTGGATTGTTAACAAATAAGTATCTGGTTTTCAAACAATGAATGCATTCAGTGCCAGCAAAAAATTTTGCCTAATATACCATGTTGCTAACATCCATGCAATATCTCTGAAAAACATACTCAGTTGAATTTTGGGCTGGTTTAGGTCAATTTTATTTTAAAAACATTGACTTTTATAATAAAATCTAATTTTGTGTATTGTTAATTTCATAAGACACATAAAATCTATTAATTATAAGAATTACATGACAAATTTGAAGTGTGGCTTTCAGTGTTAACAAATAGTAAAACTCAATAGTTTCTTCAATTATTCTTCATGTTTTTAGGATATTAATGAACCATAAATATATATTTTATATATTGAGTTATAAATAATTTCTTCTGTTTTATATAAGTTAAAGTAAAATGCTCTGTTTTTTGTGTTTTTTTAAACAGTATTAATTACAATATTTACCGACCTGAATGTTCGAGAAATTTCATAGAAAATATGTGTTCTCCGACAGGAATAATAAATGAATTTATTGAAACAAAACAAGTTCAGTTGACCATTGACGACAATTCCAGAACGAAGTAATTTTTGAGGAATCAATTGTAACATTTTGAAGATTAAAGTTGATAAACAAAAATGGAAATTGTATATGACTCAACCCAATAGAAGAACTTGTTATATGAACAAGATTAAATGAGCAAATAAATTTTTTTTTTAACCAAAGAAAGTGATCTTTTTTTTCTTTTTTTTTAAACCAAAGAAAGTGATCCTCATCAAAATTCTTCTTGGTATTTAAAAAAGATCAAATTTCAGATTTTGGTTAAAACTTTTCATTCACTCCAATTTCTTTGAGGCGTTACTCAGTTTTAAAAATTGGAGTAATGTCACTTCAAAGCAGTGGTTCCCAAACGATTTTGGGCCATGCCCCACTTTGGTATTTCTAAAATTCTGGTGTCCCCCCACCTTGTGATATTTAATTCTTACATGATTGTTAGCAATACGAACAGCCCATGTGAACTAAATATCAGAGGTGCCAAAATGAAGCAAGTACAAAAATTTTTAACAGATGTTAGAAAATGCAATACAGAAATCTGAATGTGCATTTGGATAGTAAAAGATGCCTTCCAAAAGCTAAGTATTAAGAAACAGGAAAATTTTGTTAGAAAATTGGAGTAATGTCACTTCAAAGCAGTGGTTCCCAAATGATTTTGGGCCATGCCCTGCTTTGGTATTTCTAAAATTCTGCTGCCCCCTGTGATATTTAATTCTTACATGTATGCCAATTACACATGTACGTATATGCACACAAAATAATTTTATGTATGCGTCCTGTATATGCATTGTATGTATTTACACACATTAACACTCTCAGACTCACTAGAAAACAATTCACTGTTAACTCATTCTTGAATTGCCCCCTTATTCTGCTGGTAGAGTAAGCCGAAAGGTGCACATTCTATGCATACCCCACCAAAACATTACCATACCCCACCAAAATATTACCATGCCCCACTGGTGGGATATGCACTCCACATTGGGAATCATTGCTTTAAAGTTAAATGAAGCCAAATAACTTTTCAATCTTTGTCAGGAGAATCCTGCACTTGTTTTGAATGATATCATTCTGTAAACATATAAAAAATTAGTAAGTAGATTTACTGCACTGTTATAAGATCGTTATAAGATCGTATAGAGAAAGTAAAATATGAAGCCTAATATGATCAAATAAAGAAAGGATAATAAAGAAATATAAACATTTTACAAGATTTGCTACATGTTTTATCAAAATGTTTAAGATAAAGAATGCCTGATATTCATTTTAATATTTTGGACTATTATCCTCTCATTTTTAAAATTTTTTTTTTACAACTGGACTTATAGTATATAGTTTTGAGATACAGTGTTTTATTGGAAATCTCTTTTGTACTTGTTCCCATACAGCACTTCATTATGGTTTTAATTTATTTAATAAAGTTTTTTTTTAATGAATATATAGTTTAATTAAGATTTGTTATCTAGAGAAAAAATAAATAAAATAAAAGATTTTTTTTAATATTATCTTTGGGGTTCATTTACTTTTGCACAGCACAAATTTTATTTTTCTCAGGAAGCATAATATAGCTTGTATATAGAGATTATTAAATAAATCTTTCATGTTGTCTGTCTTGTAGTAGAGTTTTCTCAAGTGCAAAATGTTTTTTTTTTTATTAGAATACAGTGTAAGGATTCTGACAACATGCGCATACTGGTTGATTCATTTGAGTAAGTTTGGTTATATTTTGTTTTATGGCATATCAACCTCAATGCCGACAAGATTTTTAGGATAGGTTCGTATGAATAGAATATGTATTCTTTGTAAGAAATCAGTTTGTAGATCAGGTTTCACTGATGCATTTTTGTAAAGAGGGTTTTTGTTGAGAGTCAAATGTATTCCTGGCAATACACTTTTTTTTCAAATATGTATTGCTGGTATTTATACTATAAAAACCTATTTTTACACTTTCATAGTGTTTTGACCCCAGTTTGCGGAGGTAACTATTTGCCCATAGCTGGGACCCTAACAAGTGCTACCACCTTCGATCAAGGTTGACCTGGGAACAACAGCAATTAAGAGGTGGTTCCACATTTCTCAAAACCTCTTGATCAGAAGCCTTGCTGCCGGATGTAGTTTATCATCATACCCAGGACAATTATCTTGAGTAAATATGTAGGCGTGATTGATTTTTGTATATCCAATACATAGTCTGGACAGGATGACTTCTTTGTGTTTTTTCCAAACTCTGATTTCCATACACTCAAGGTAGGCTGTATTGAGTAGTTTATTTTGGATGTTTTTGTTCCATTGTTGTTGGCATTTTTTTTTATCAAATATTTGTTTTGATGTGAAGTCTGTATGTGAAATTTTAAGTTCTTCAAAGTCTCAGTTTTGTGCTGACTTGGTTGCAGTATCAGCTTTGTCATTACCTCCAATTCCAGTATGACTTGGAAGTCTTGGAGATATTATGGAACTTGTTCAGTATTTTGACAGCTAAGGAGTTTTCTTTTTTCTTAGGAGGGCTGATAGTAAATATGAGATGATAAAGGATTTATTTGAATTGTTCTCTGATATAATGTAAGTAAGTCTATTACACTTAATTCAGCACTAAATACAGATTCTTCTTTCAGCAGGTGTTTTTTTTAATTATATTTTTACAGATGGTTGCACATACAGTTCTGTTATCCTTGGAAACATCTGTGCAATTTCCGTGCAATTAGAGTAACATAATTTGATATTGGCAACTTTTTCTTTGTGTATACTTGGGTTAGTATATTTTTTGCATTTTTGCTCAAGATTCGGAGTATTTCAGTCCAAGGGAGGGTGACTGGATGCTGTCTTGTATATTTCCAATAGGTATCCGATTCTTGAAGTAGAATTTCCATTCAAAAGATTTTACTGTTTTTTCCTTTTTATTAAAAAAGTAGTTTGTACCTAGTGCTGAAGGTACACTCATAGGCTGGGATGGATGGGTAGGTTTTAAGTTTTGTTATATATTCAAGGGTTAATTTTTCACTTCTAATCTAAGAGTGCTTCATCAGATCTGTATGCAGACTCTCCTTAGAGAATGTCTTAAAGGCCCTCAAAACCAGTCTTAGTCCTTCATGTTGGATTGTGTCTAGTATTTTTTTTTAGGTATGATAGTCTGACTGACCTATATATGAAACATCTGTAATCAAATTTTGATTGTAACCATGAACTCTACATTTTTTGTAATGTTTGCCTATCAGCTCCCCAATCTGCGTGCGCTGTTGTTACATGTACAAGTTGCAAATCCTTGTTGCATTTTGTTTTTAAGTAGGTTAAGTCAGAGATAAATGTTAACTTTTAGTTGAATATCATTTCAAAGATTCGGTATCTCTCAACAAATGGTATTTCTGGTTCATCTAGTGTGAGACAGGATTTTTAGTGCATTTTCCTCAGTTGACAAAAGTGTACACATTTCATTATGGTTTTTGAAAACTTAAATCTATTATATGTCATCCACTGGTTTATTTTATTCAGGTGCTGTTGAAGTTATCACTCTATTGAATATAAATGTTTTGATCTATAGCAGATAAGAAAATCATCAACATATAAGGGGGTGTCAACTCCAGGGTTTAGATGACACTGTTCATTATAAAAAAATTGACAGATAATGTCCTTCCTTATAGCATTCCTTCTTGCTTTTGGAGTTTTTATATTGTAGATCCTACACAGATTTTAAATCTTCTGTTTGATAGTAAGTTATTTATAAACCTTGGTAATTGGCCTTTTAACTCAGTCTTTCGTTATTCTGAATTTCCATGCTTTTTCAATATTGAAATAAATAAATAAATAAATAAACAAACTACTTCCTGTTCTTTTTTTTTGATGATTGTCTCCCTTACAAATGTTTCTAGGTAGATCAATTGATCAACTGTGATTCTTCTGCTTTGGAAACCAAATTGAAGGTTTGTTATTAAATTGTTGGTTTCCAAAATAACATATCAGTCTCTTATTGATCATTCTTTCTTTTTTGCTTGTTGGTACAATTGGTCGGTAATTTTGGGGGCCTGAGTTATCTTTTCTGTTTTTTGGGTTAGGGCTGTTTCCAGCTGATTTGGGGATGGGAATTAAGTCTGTACGTGAATTATTGTTACTTGTTTCCATATTCTGGGATGCTTCCATTTATCCATATGTTATTGAAAACACTTAAGAGGTAGTTTAGTGATTTGTTTGGTAACTGTTTTAGAAATTCATAACAAATTTCATCAGGTCTGACAGTTATATTGTGAGATTGTTTGATAGAGTCTTTTAGTTCATGGAGGCAGACTGGTAAGTTGCATTCTTCAGAATTGTTTGATTGGAAGTTTACTTGTTTTTTAGCAATCTGTTTGATTTTCTGGAACCTTAGGTTGCTTTCAGGGGAAGAATTTTTTGCAAAATTTTCTGCCAATGTGTTCCTCAATGGTTGCTTTAGTGATTGGTGTTTTTCTAGAGTTTTTTAGCCATCAAATCCTAAACTTTTGGAGATTTTATGAAGAAGTGGAGGTTACTTGAAGATATTTTCTTGGTTCTTTTTAATATTCTTTGTGTTTTTGCTCATTGTATTTTTGTATGAATTTAACTTAACTTTTACTTAAAGATGTAAGTTCTTTGCTAAATTTATGTTGAGTTTTTCTACATTTTTTGATGACTTATTTACAGTCTTTATTGAACTAGGGTCTATTTGTTTAAGATTATGCTTCTTGGTACAGCTTCTGTTGCTATAAGTGTTTTTTTTAAGTGGATTAATTTATGTTTGGAGGAGCTACCATTTTCTATGATTTTGTTTGGTTACATTGTTTTTTTAAATTCCATTCCTTTCTTAATTTCCAGTAAGGGAGTTTTTCTATATTGGCTTCTATATTCTTGGGAACAATTGGGAAGTGATCGCAATTGTAGTTCATGAAAATTGATGTGTCTGATAGCAGAATAAGTTCCACATGTTGGATTGAGATAAGTATTTTTAAGAATAAAATCCAGACTTAAGTTGCAGCAGATGTTTTCTAATTTTTTCTGCTTTGGTTTTTAGCCATGCTTCTCCAAATAATATAGTGGCTATTAAGGTGCAGTCTGCATCTTCTACAACCCCAACTGACCAGGGTAGTTTATTTTCATACTCAGCTCATACTGAGTTCATATTTTTTTTTTTTATATCTATTATTGTAAGCATGCTCTAGAATAATTTTCTTCCATTTCTTTCTATATATGCTCTTCCATAACTTATTTTTAGTTTTGAAATACAGCAAAGTATTTTGCATATTGGAAATATTAAATTTAATCCATGAGCTTGTAATTAAAACTAAAAAAAAAAAAAGCTTCAAGAATGATTTTTTTTCATTTTTAAAAATTTATTTCAAACCTTAGCTATTGTGTTTCTGTGGAGGTACTTACTTATAAGTGTTTAAAAGATGATTTTTAAACAGTCAATTATTTAATCAAACAAGTGATAAATTTCTGACTATGCATTTATTTAAAGGCATTTTTCTGCCATATAGAGATAACAATAAGCAAGTATCATAAAACTTATAAATTAATCCATAAAACAATTATTCTACATCAGAGAAATTGAATATTTTAGCCATTCTAACTGTATTTATGTGATAAACTACAAAACTATGGTTTCTGGGGGTAAATTTAATATTCTAAAAGCTTATAATCAAAGGATCATTTAAAAATAACTTTTATAATAAGAAATACTAACTTAAAACAACAACTAATTTAAACATCATGCTTACTTTATTAGAGAGCTAGTTTTCTACTATGACATATGTAGCATGACTTATTGATTGTGATTTCTCTATATCATATTTCTAACTTGAAAGGATGTTAGATAATTGTGACAAGATTATTTATGTAATGATCTCACTGGCACATAAACAGCACTAGTTTTGTTGATGCTGTAAGAAAAAAAATCAAGTGTCAGATGCTGTTTCAAAAGCAGTAATTATTGTCACTTTCAACACGCAAAACCTCAAAATATAGTTGAGCATGATTACAGAATTATTAATTTTAGCAGATTGCTGAGAAATGATTTTATTACAGTTATTTCGTAGTGTAATAGTTATTTTGTCTAAATGGTTTCATTCCTTTTTTTTTTTTTTTTTTTACAGATAAATTAGATTTTAAACTAAATTAATAGCAAAATTTATAAATTTTTGTTGAAACTGGATATAATATCTGTCAGTTTTTTTAAATTTTATACTTTTTTAAGTTTTAAGTGGAAAGAGCAATTTACAAAATAAAAATTTCAGTTTTGAATTGTTTGAAAAGTAAATATATTATTAGTATTTCTTACATTTAGCACCATGAAAATCCCAATGACAGAACATCTTATATCTGGCAATGCCAATTAATTAGCAAATTATATATATATATATATTAGTGTATTTAGACAAGGCTGATTAAATCAATTACAGACATTATGTCTGCTTATTTTAACATAATTCATTCCTACACACGAATAACCTTTCGTGTATTGCAATTAAATGAGGTGTGAAATGTGCTAAGCATGACGGTCAACTATTGCATTTAAAAAGAAAAAAATTACCATAATGGATAGCAACACAGTTTTGTATTACCACTTACACCTCTGAAGATGATCTTGGAAGAAGATTGAAAGTACTTAGAAAATAAAAGCGATTTTCAGTTATAGCATCATTTAATTGTAATACATGGAAGGTTATTCATGAGCATGAATGGATTATGTTAAAAATAAGGAGATATAATGTCTGTAATTTATTTAATCAAACACATATATATATATATATATATATATATATATATATATATATATACCTAAAAGTTTTGAAAAACCAATAACATTTTTGCTCTTGTATATATAGGGTGCGATGAGTAAATTGTGATTTTATATTTTTAATTTTGCATATATGTGTTGTTTGTTTTTGATTTTGCTGACTGCCCAGTATAGTAGGGTCAGCTGGGCACCATCTGTGAGAAAAAGAGCACCATGACTCAGTTCACTCTGCCAGAAACTTGGAAACAGCATGCTGCATTTGCAGTGGAAGCTCCAATTTGAACATTTCAGAGTGTTTGGGTGTCAATGATATGAGAAACGTGCTAAGCATGACAGGATTCAGAAAGAGTTGGATGAGTCTAATGGTGATTACAAAGGTACAGCAGTTAGGAAAACTCACTCTGATCATTCAGATAAGAAAAGAACTCCTCAATTTGTTGGTGAGAGCCTCATACTCAACACGGAGGTCTACATCAAATGCCTTGAGGTGGTTGTGCTACCCTGGGTCAAGAGGGTGGTTGCTGGAAGACCCCGTGTCTGGAAACAGGACTCTGCACCATGTCACACAAGCAGGAGAACCCGGTCATGGATGTCGGATAATTTCTGCAATCACATCACCCCTTACATCTGGCCACCTAACTTCCCAGACTGCAACCTCTTTGATTATCATGTGTGTGGTGTGTGTGTGTGTGTGTGTGTGTGTGGGGGCACAGATGAGTGAGAGTCCAACAAAATTTGTAACATCAAGGATTATGGCCGAATTCACCAACTTAAACAAGGAGACCGCCCAGAAGAGCTGCAGGAAATCCCAATGCTGTCTAGAGGCGGTGATTGTAGCCATTGGCAATTTTATTGAATAAATTTACTCATTAGTATTTCAAGATATTTTTGTGTAATTTTGGTAAATAAAATGAGATGTCAGTGTTATTTTCATTTTTACTTAATTCAGGCGACAATTCATCCATCGCAACCTATAAATACTTGAACTTGATACAAAATAAAATCCTTGCATTTGTCTTGATAAAGTCTCAGAGGATGAAATGTGTTTTAAATTAAATTTAAATAAGATAAGTTTCCCTTTTTGTCTTATCAATATTATTCATATTGTCCTTTTTCGCTATCTGAAATTTTTGCAAACACTAGCGAAAAGAAATCTAATTTAATTTTAAGGACAATATTTTTAAAGTCTAAAAATAGTGATAAGACAAAAAATGAATGAACAATTTTGAAAATTAAGGACTTAACGAAAACTAAATATAAACTAAAATTGTAACATGGTTAAGTTTGAAATTAAAAAAAAACTTAGAAGACGTGTTAGAAACAAAGACACACAAAAATAAAATTGATGAAAAAATAATTTTAAAAACTTTTAGTTTTTTTAAGTTCCTCAACAAACCCATGTTAAAAACAAATTTTTATGTTAGAGTTTTCGTTTTAAGGAGAGAATAAAAATAACAACAGTAGAAATTGTAGAGCCAGAATTAAATATTTTCTTATACATACAAAAATGAAATGTTGTTGTTGCTGATCTCGAATATTTCTGGACGCCAGAAAGGGGGCCGATGAAATTTCTAATTAAACAAAAATCTTGTAGAATGCAGACCAATTAAATATTCTTAGAACTACAATTGTTTGCATTATTTAAAAAAAAAATTTTTTTACACTCTACAATAAACAAAAATACATCAAATATTAATAATTTCTTAAGAAAAAGAAAGAAAGAACAGGAATTACTTACAGAATTTTTTAAAAAAAGTGAAAAAAATATTAAATTATTTTTTTTGCAAAGCAAAAAAGCTGAAAAGCCAGAAATGATACCGAAAATTAATAAATGTTTCTTTTTGGATTCCAACCAAGGTTGCATCTGAAAAATCTGATGCAAAACAAAAACGCAAATAAATTTATATTTATTTTTTGGTACTGATGTTTTTAATTTTAATTGTATTTTTTTTTTTTTTTTGTGGTGGTAAGTTAAAGACATCGTTTGTTTTGTCCAGTGATAATGAATTTTCCTTTTTGTAAAAAATACTGTCTTGTCCTGAATAATAAAATAATTAATAAAACAAATCTTAACATTTGAGTTAAACTAAAGAAAAACAACTGCGAGAATAACGTTTTTTTTTGTTTTGTTTATTCTACAATTTAATTACATACATTCTACACAATAAGGAAAAGAACAGACAATTTTTTTTAATACGTTTTTTTTTTTTTTGTTTTAACAGCTGTTGGCTTGAACTCCCGCCATGTGCACTGACTTTTAGTTTTAACTTAAAAAATGTTCGTAAAAACAACAAAATATAGTCTGAGGGGGTTTGGCGATTGTGATGGCTAGGAATATTTTACATTTTATTATAACAAGTTTGTTGATCCTTAACGTGTCACAACTATTTTTTAAAGCCAACAATAAAAAATAAAACTAAAACTAAAAACATCTGACAATGTGAAAGTAAAAAAAAAAGAAAAAAAGTTTATTACATTTTATTTTAAATTTTAATAATGAATATGAAAATATTTAATAAAAGAAAATATTTTAAAATGTCTTTGCATTTAACCACACAAACCAGGCGGAAATACATGCATGTTGTTGTAAAACATGATAGAAATATTTTTTTAAAGTTAGAAATATTTTATTAAGTCTGGCATGCATTGAAGAATTAAAAAAAAAAAAAACAGATTCAAAAATTAAAAAGTAGGCAAGAAGCGAAATTAGAGAGATAATGATGGACAGGTAGGTAATTATTTACATTCAAATGAATTGAAAAAGAATGTTTTTACCATGATCAAAAATAACAATGAAAGTTGTTATCCGCTTCCTTCGCATTTCAAACAAAACAGATCACAGAAAGTAAAACACAAACAAAACAGAAAACAGCCTAAAAATGGAAAAGAAAATCCAAATACTGGACCCACCTGATGTCATGTGGAGTTACTCAGTACGTTCCGTAAGAAGATCAAACAATCGTGTAATAAAAAAAAATATATTAATCTAAATTTAACAATAGTCATCTATCAATTAAAAAATTAAATTCCAGGCGAGTACTAGGGTAAAATCCGACAGTTTTTTTTTTTTTTAGCGAAACCGGAGAAGGGAAACAAAAAATGTCCCCATTTGTCTGGAAAATGACGATTTTTATTTTAATCCGATTTTCGTGTTTTTGTTTTGTTTTTAAAACATTGATTAAAAGCACTGATTACTTGATAATTTCAAATTCACAATTTTCAGTATTTGTTTGTTTTTCGTTTTTTAAATTCGGCGTTTAAATTTTTTCACTTTCTTTGTTCAACTTAGATTCTTAATATTTCCCCCGCGAGTTTGCACGAGTCTTTTTTTCATTTTCACAACCCCCTCCTCGCAACAGACTTTTTTTTTAATGCTTTTGTTCCCAGCTGTCTTTAACAGCTTACTCAATTCGCTAACTGAAAAGAATAGGCAGCTATGAGGAAAAATATATATACACCAATGACTAATTGCTTCTCCTGCTGCAAGAATTGAGACGACCAGCTAATGATACAAAGAGAAACTCGGTCCAGAAGACAGAAAGAAATTAAAAAAAAAAAATACATAGTCAGCAAATACTGACTGATAGTAAGTAAAAACAATAAAAATGTGTAACTGATGTGAATGAATGAAGAATAAACAAAATAAAAACAAATAAGAAAGTAAAGTAAAAAAAGAAAACAGAAAATCTAATGAGAAAAAGCAAGAAGGGAAATCTAAGTACTTCTTAGGAAGAAGGGATTTTTATTCTAAGTACTTCTTATCCCTTGTATTTTCTTCAAATGAAGAGCATCAGTAAAGAAATACCCGTGATTATTCGTTGTTTTGTTGACTTTGTAGTGGGAAATTTGGACATTAAAATGGACATTTAAGAAGAGCACTTGACAAAGTTACAAGCTCGGAGGAAGTAATTAGTGTGTAAAATTGTAAAAATAAAATGATGACGTTAGCAAATTATGCTTTGCTCTCAATAACGAAAGATCAAATTTCTTAAAAAAAAAAAAATTGAATAAGTAAAAAAACAGAAAATAATGAAATTAAATTTTCTAATTAAATATCTTCCAGTGTTAATAATAGTTATTGCTTTAAAAGAGAATTTAAAATTTATTAACATGCAGTTGACGTCAGTCTCTAGCTGAATCCATTTTCCATGAGAAAATCATTTCTTTGTTAACCAAGGCGATTGATTTTTAACTTATTTTTGGAACTGTACGCTATCGGGTTTTGATTTTATATTATTTTTTAATTAATACCGGGTTTTACAGTAGACATAGCAATGGGTTAAGCAATCAGCAATCGATGAAAAATGGTCAAAATTAACTTAAAGTGCATTCATGAGAATGTTAGACTGCATGTTTTTTGATGACTATGCAAAAACGGTTACCATTATATTTAACGGCCCCAACACGTGTGTCGTATGTGGCACAAGGCCAAGTTTATCGTGGGTTCTCCGAGCCGGTAGGCTCGCCCAATCCCTTTGAACCCGTCACGGTTCAGGGCCTGTCTACCTCCCCGGATGAAACTTTGCCCTTCGGCAAAGCCTTGCCCTGGTTCCTCTCTGCTCAAGGCAGAGAATTAGAGGATGGAATCATGAAGTTGACTGAAATAGGTCAGAATAAAATGGCAATTAAAATGGAATCCCAATGGGTCAGAATTCCTACATAGGACTGAATAAAAGTGACTCATTTGAGTATGTTACAATTCTTGCAATCATGCAGAAGCTATGCCAGAATGCTGATTGGGAAATCATCATTCCCAGCTGAGGCCATGGGAGAGAAAGTCTGATGTCAAGGATACCCTCTAAAACTTTCCATGACCTCAGAACAGACATTACCGAGGAAACATACTGGTGTGCAATATATGTGTATAAAATGAACATTTAATAAAGTTAATGTAAAAAATTAAAGAATATATTAAATTTTTGGCCAACTCAATAAGAGACTTCAAGTAACAGAAATGTAGTTCTACAGAAGGATGCTGAGAATACTATAGACTGAATATGCGAGCAACAGCAAAATTCTAGAGACAATTGCAACAAAAAGGACACTTATACTTAACATCTGGAAGAGACAGTTGAGGTTTTTGAGACACATAAGGAGAGCTTGGAAACTTTGATACTCACAGGATAGATAGAAGAAAAGAGAGACAGAGGAAAGAAAGACACAACCTACCTGGTGAGCTTCACGGAATTGATTGAGGAGCAGGGTATCAGAGAGATGGCAAAAAAAACAAAGCTATTAAGAGCTACAAGGGACAGGAAATTGTGGAGAGCCATGATTGCCAATGTCCTGAGTGCACACAGCACATAGAAGAAAATTTGTATTGTTTAGATTACAATATTGCAATTTGAAAAGATACTGGATTTGGCTAAATATAAGTAAACAAAGTATTTTTATTATACTAGCAGCCATACCCAGCTGGTCAATCAGAAAAAGCGTTCAATTAGAATGGAGCAAAAACAGCATCATGTTTAGAATTAACAGAGTCTATCTTCTTCAATTACTTTAAAGTACTTTCATTAAAAAACATTTTATATTAATGCAGTTACTGATATAGCAGAAGTAGTCTGTATTTATTCAATCGAAGTTAGCCGAGGACATGAACGGTAAAACAGGCAACATGAAGACCCACTTCAGACTTCAATTATTTTGGAGTTTTTAAAATTCAATTTGCCAGTGTGCTACCAGGGATGTAAAAGTGGATACATTTACAAAGCAATTGCTAAATTTGATGAAAATTGTCTGAAAGATCAAAGAAAAATAAGACCCCCCCCCCAAAAAAAAAACCAGTAAAAATTTCCATTTTTTGCTATTTAAGTGAGTTTTCACTATATGGGCGGACTCAGTTATCAAGTTAAATGACTGTTAAACAATCAACTTATTGCTGGTTACAATTGAGTGAAGTTTGTATTAGATTGCTTGAAAATTCAGGGAGTTTTTAGTTTAAAATTTGTGTTGAAATTGATTTTTCATTTTTTGCATTTTTTCGCTAAATGCAGTGGCGTGGAAATAAAAATGAGGTATTGTTGAGCTTGTCATAATGTACGTAACCTACATACTGAGTTTGAAGGAAATTGAAGGAAAAAAGTTGAATTTATTGATTTTTGATCATCTTTATTGATTATAGATTTTTTTTAAATCATCAATTTTTACACTAAGAACCTATCTCTTACATAGTACAATGTATGTGCTAAGTTTGGTCAAAATCGGTTGGATGGATCTGTTATATATATGTATAGATAAAATAGACAGTGGCAATATTTGTATGATTCCACTTTCTCACTAGCAGTTTCATTTGTTGTAGATAAATGAATTAAAATGCATATTGAATGGAACCCACATCAAACTTTCGCTTCTATTAGAGGGGATAATGCAGATTAATGATAATACTAGCAATGATCATCATCTCATAGTAAAGCCTGTTTTTTTTGCCTATGTAACAAATGTGAATACACTGAAATGATACAATTTGGAAATTGAGGTTCACCAAGGATTAAGCATACTAAATTATTGCACTTATTTTATACTATATGAGAACGAAAACAAAGGAACAGATGTTTATGAATGTCAGAAATAAAAACAATGAGATTAAGAAGTAAGAATCAAATGAAAGGCAAAATAAAATTTTAGCATAACAGTTTGATAATAAAATGGATATGTGGTGAATATGAAATAAAAATAACTCTTTTCTTCACTGTTTTCAAACTTGTGAGCCTGTGCAAAAATTTATTTTGACCAATAGAAAAAGGGATTGGCTCCAGGTTGAAGAAATGAACAAGGCAAAGTTTAACATGCCTATGTGAAGACTTATTTTGACCAATGGAAAAAGGGATTGGCTCCGGGTTGAAGAAATGAACAAGGCAAAGTTTAACATGCCTATGTGAAGACTTATTTTGACCAATGGAAAAAGGGATTGGCTCCGGGTTGAAGAAATGAACAAGGCAAAGTTTAACATGCCTATGTGAAGACTTATTTTGACCAATGGAAAAAGGGATTGGCTCTGGGTTGAAGAAATGAACAAGGCAAAGTTTAACATGCGTATGTGAAAACTTATTTTGACCAATGGAAAAGGGAGCAGCTTACAAACTGAGAAAAAAGTAATGAATGATGTTAAATCAAACCAGAGAGAGAAAAGGCAGAAAGAAGCAGAGTTCCACATGCCTGAATAACGCCGGTGTCAAATTACACGCTGATACATTATCAGCCTCTAATGAGAGCAGGGCAATTTCAAAGAATTCTATTCAACTCCAAAGCTAAGTACCTTAAAATATATCTTGTCATTCATGTTGAATACAACCATATAACTTATGTGAAAAACAAACTCTCTCAATTTGTTTTAAACATTTTGGAATTTTACTTTGTGTCCGATGATTTAATATGAACATTTTCTCTTATTGACAATTCATTGAAACTATGAACTTTAAATATTTGATTCCTGTTCCTGAAACAAGCTACTGACAACTTCAGATGTGTAAACTTGTAAATAAATTCTTTATCATGTTTTGTTAATTATAACACGTGTATCCTTGTCAGAATCCCTCAATACTTCAGATATTGACGAAGGAAAATATGCAAGTACATGAAAGAAATATGCATATTTTCAAAGAGTACCATCACAGATATATATTAATGACCCACTGTCATAAAGATGTTACATACATTCAAATCTTTTTATCAAAATACCTCAAACTGAAAATTCCTTAAAACAATTTTTATATCAGAATATTTTCCAAGTTTTCTTAATCCTTCAAAGTTTATGAAAATTAACTTTTATATACAATTTCAATTTTTTTTTCACATGTTATATCATCTTCATTGAACATAACTTAGTCCTCATCTTTTAATAAAAGCAAATTGGAAATTATTTCTACAGCTAAAAAATTTTTTCAACAAAGTTCAATGATATATTTTTTCCTATTTCTTTACATGGATCAAATTAGAGCCATATTTCACAGTTTTTGTTTATCTAATGAAAAAGAAAGTCTAAGTTTATGGTGATATAAAAACAAAAATATACACCAAAATATTTTAAAAAAATCATATCAATCATCTGTGATCTGATTTCATATCACTTACTGCATCTTGTGTCTAATGAATTGTTTATTGGAATAAAAGGAAAATTTAAATAATAATGGTGACTGATGGTGATTTTTTCAGAATTGGGCTACAAAAAAAAATTTACTAAATAAATGTTCATAGTTTACTAGGAAAATGCACTTCTAAAATAATTTTTACATTCTTTCAAGGACACATGGCACAGTGGATAAAGGCATTAGTTAGATCCAGTGACAGGACCTAAAGAGTGTAAGTTCAATACTTGGTTAAGGCGGTGGAGAACTTGGAGAGGGGAATTAACAGGAAATAACTGATAAGTGACATCCATTAAACATGGCACGTGGAACTAGAACAGTCTACCCCAGCGAGCGGCATAAAGGGTTCAGTTCGACATTCCAACCACCTGAAGAAGGTCAGAGTGTACAACAGCCGAAACGTTGTGATAAATATGGCAACAAAGATGAGGATGATAGTCCGAACAATGTAAATAGTGTACATAATACCTCATCTCAGAAATATAGACAGATACTAAAATAATTTTGTATAAATTTTGTACCATTCACTACAATCGGTAACCAACTTTCTGAAAGAGAAGGAACATTTTAAAAGAATGAACGCTTATAGTCTTCAACTTCTTTCTTGCTGCTTGTTATTTTTCCACAAGCAAAGAGAACAAAAAAGTTTTGATAGATGAACTTACCTTTCTCGATGCATAAAACAGCGTTTTTCCTTCTCAAATAGTATTTCCGCTGTTTATACCGATACCATGCTCGCTGAATTGTGATTACTTTCTCAATGATCACTAATGACCGGGCAGACTCAAGCTTGTCAAACTAAAATAATTAAAATAAAGAAAACTGTTATCCAAATGTGAAATTAAATTGAATAACAAGATCCTGTAATTCTATTGTAAGCAATTATTATATGGAGAAAATTGTAGTTTTTTTAAGCAAACCTATGTTTCATAGATTATACTTACACAAAAGTATCTTCTCACTGGACTTAACCTATAACAGGTAATCCTGTGTGAATTAGAAGTCCTACCAGGATTCATTATTGGCAGTAACAATCTTAACATAAGATATGCAGATGACACAGTGTTAATAATATACATAGAATCTACAGGAACTATGGTATCTGTCTATTTGAGTATGATATTAATTTTGTCATTGTTTAGAGTAGTTACGCCTTTTTAATTTCTTTAGTAAATTAGCTTTTGAAAACTTTTAGTAGGAATTCAATTTACAATGTGTTCATTTTTGTAAAAATAGCTAGTCTTTTATGTTAGTCTATAATGTCCACCATTTCCAAGTATGGGAGCCTAAAAATGATCAAGAGTTAAATTTAAATGCTATTTTTCATCAAATAATCAGCCTATTGAGACACATAACAAAACTTATCTGAATTCTGATGAATAGATCACATAGCAGATTTAGACCAGAAATAGGACAAAAACAGTGCAGTTTTATTAAAGACATTTGAATGTGATATTTATGTTCAGAATAATTATGCAGAAGGTTGTATACTTATGTTTTATAGATTATGCAAAAGCATTTGCTAAATTACATCACAGAGAACTGTTTGAACTGCTCGGTAAGCTTGACTTATTTTGGAAGGATATTAGAATAATCCAGAACTTATATTGGGAACAAACTGCCTGCATATGGATTGAAAAGAAATTCAGTAAATACACAAAAATAGAAAGGAATATAAGACAAGGACATGTCTGCTCACTGGACTTATTCAACCATTACAGTGAGGCAATCCTGAGAGAATGAGAAGTCCTACTTGGATTCATTATTGGTGGCTACAATCTTAACAGATATGCGGATGACACGGTGTTGATAGCAGACATAGGAAGGAAACTACAGGAATTCCTACAGAAGGTAGTGAAGGAAAGTGAGAAGAAAGGACTAAGCATCAATTCTAAAAAGATAGAATGTATGATTGTTAGCAATACAAACAGCCCATGTGAACTAAATATCAGAGGTGCCAAAATGAAGCAAGTACAAAAATTTAAATATTTAGAAAATTTTTTAACAGATGTTAGAAAATGTAATACAGAAATCTGAATGTGCATTAGGATAGTAAAAGATGCCTTCCAAAAGCTAAGTATTAAGAAACAGGAAAATTTTGTTAGAAACAAAGTAAAGAGTACTGAGATGTTATATCTGCCCTCCTCTGTTAGACAATCTCCGAACAGATGAAGAGTGGAGGCAACAAATGTAATTCTGCAGATGGATGCTGAGAATAACATTGTCTGAACATGTTGGGAATGAGGAAGTTTTAGGGAAAATGGAAATAAAAAGGACACTTATACTTAGAATCAGAAAAAGACAGTTGAAATTTCAAGGGTACATAATGAGGAAAGAGGCCCTGGAAAGTTTGATACTCTTAGGACATATTGGTGGCAAGAGAGACAGAAGAAAGCAGAGCGTACGACCTACCTAACAAGGTTGTGTAAATGGTTGACAGAATGGGGATTAGGAGAGATAGCAAAAAACAAAATTTACTAAGACCCACAAAGAACAAGAAGTTGTGGAGAGCAATGATCGCCCAAATTCTTAAGAGCCACGGTATATAGAAGAACAAAAATATTTAATATTTGACAATCTTAAAATGTATTCAATTTTACAAATTCTCTATCAAATTTGTCAGTAATGATCAGAAGAGCTATGAAAATGGTTTGGATGTAGTGAAGCTTGTCATTCAATTTCCAAGAAAGATAAGAGAAAACGAAGCTGCAGACTACTTCTGTTCAAATAGAACAATTGGTTCTGCTCAAAAGATGAACAATATCTCATGACATGAGCTACCGTATTTTCCGGCTTGGAAGATGCACCCTAATATTGGAAAGAAATTTCTAAGAATTGTTTACAATTAATCACTCATCTGATTTTGTTTGTATGGCAATGAAATACTAGTTAAGAGCAGTAGGGCTCCTGCCACTATTAGTAACAGAGCATGTTTAAGCTTGTGGCTCTGCTTCAAGTAGGTTTATAGTCTTGGAAATACTTGTAACAGCTAAGTACTGAGCTTACATCATATAAAAGGTTGAATTAGATAGCTAACTTTATAGTAAAATGTCTCAACATATAAATCCACGTCCCGATCAGCCAAGCCAATTAAGTGACTGTCCAAGCTTACTTGAGCCTGGGCGTAGCCTTACATTCATCTTGGAAGATGCACATGTATTTTCCAGGGTATTTTTCAGAGTATCTTTTAGGAAAAAAAGTGCATCTTGTAAGCCAGAAAATACAGTAATTTCTCTTGAAATTACTGACAAAAAAGTAAAATGCTAAAGATTAGTAGGTAGATAATGTTTCCATAAACCCTCTTGAAATTACTGACAAAAAAGTAAAATGCTAAAGATTAGTAGGTAGATAATGTTTCCATAAACCCTCTTGTAAAATTGCTCATGAATTGTGCTTTTTGCTAGTACCCTTTACAAGTATACTATTCTCTCGGTACAAATAATGATGCATACAATTTTTCTTAATTATTCCTAGTACAGTAGAATTCCTCATATCTGGATATAATTTTGATGTGTATATTTGAACTATTTGGGTGTTATGTAACCGATTTGAAATTTCTGTTTTTCAGGAAATTTACTTTGGATAATTGCTTATGCTTATTTCATCCTAATAGTTTGTATTGGCACAAAAGATGATGGGAATAAGAAGAAAGGATGACAATGAGACAAATCTGCAACAAGATAGCGACGAGATGCATGATTGTAATGAAACCTGGACTGAAATTGTAAAAGCTATTGAAAAGGTTGTCAGTTTTATGGAAAGAAAGCCAGTATTCAGCTATGATGATTGCAATAACACACAGAGTTAAAAAGTGTCATTCATTTAATAATTTCAAGAACAAAGGCAAGACTAAATGCAGAAAAAGTTGAGAATGACATTAAAAGAGAAAGAATCATCATGCAACAGTGATTAAAAAATCCTCGTTACATTATTTTTTTTGTGTAGATGGCATACTTAACTTAATGAATTTTCATTAATATTACATAATTTATTTATTTTTCCTGAACATCAATTCTGTTATATTTCACTCACCATTAGCTTGTTTTGTTTACTATAAAACATTGAAAATAAATGTTAAACCTGATTTCAGTTCTTTTATTTTAATCTAAATATAACCCCTGATAGCCAGACTTTGTAACCAATTCCTCATAATCGGAAGTCCTTCTTAGTCCAGTTGTCAGGGCTTCTACTGTACTAATTTTTTTTAGTAAAGTTGATAAAAAAATGTGAGAACATAAATTCTGCTACTTGAAAGGCTTATCTTCATTCTGCTTATATGCAGAATAAAGTTACAGAAAGAAAAAAATAGCATTTTTAATTTGAGGTAAAAAAACTGACCTGAACTTGTGACAGGAAAATCTTGGTCTTTCCAAAATGGCTGCTGAATGTGACAGCATCAACCTCATTCTGAGATTCACAAACTTCATTAAGAACAGCTGCACAGCACTTCATCAAATGTTCTAAACTTGCAAGACCTGAATAAAGATAAGTAAAAAATAAAGTAAAATCGTTATCATTATTTTCTGAGTGTGAATTAAAATATTTTAGAAACTTTCAATTAATTTCTGTTAAATTTTAGGGATGAGAGTTATTATTTACATGTGGCCTATTGTCTATACCTTTGTTATCATCACAAAAATTTGGTTATTGTGCTCTTCAACCTTCATCAGGTGTATGTCAATCCAGGCAACCCACATTGATATCTTGTCTAGTACTCATTTCAGTACTGACCATAAAATTGCCACATCTGTCTGCTTTACATCAAGGGTTTATTGGAAAAGATGCAGAAGATCTGCAAGTCATACATCAGGATAATATTCAGTAGTAGCTCTACTCTACAGGGAAATCTCTGCCTAGTCAAGCCTAATATGGGGGAGAACATGACCAATAACTGTGTGTACCCCATTCCTTGCAGTTTTGGCAAAGAATATAAAGGTGAAACAAATTGCCTCCTAATTCTAGAGAAACATCAAAACGTGAGGGGTGAAAATGAAATCAGGCATGGCTGATCATGTATGGAGAGAACAGGGTAGTCATCAGCTCCTGTGGAATGAAGTGAAAATACTGAATAACAAAGAACACTGCTGACTGAGTAAGGTGTCTGAAAGAATCAGTATACAGTGTAGGCTATGAGGACATCCTTAATGGGCCTAGCATAGAAATAAATGATATGGCAACTGCTAATAAAGAAAGACAAATGGCAGCAGGTCTTCAACAGTAGCAGCAAAGAAAGCTTACGTGAGTGCAGTCAAGCATGACAACAGCATTCATCAGCAGGCAGGTTAGGTTTTAGGCTCCAAGTTCTCCACACAGAATTGTCCCAGAAGACAATAATCTAATGGATTAAAGTGCTGGTTTATGAATTTGGTGATACGGTAATTGGGAATTCAATCCTTGGACTCAGTGGAAATGGATCGTGCAATAACTGAGTGGTAGTAAAATAAGAACTAGACAAGATATCCTGAGACATGGGCAGTGGAACAAAAACAATCTACAATTGTAAATTAAATAAAAGGTACAGTTTGAAATTCCTTGTAGCTTACCTGGATCCGTTGGCGGGTAGAACGGCTGAAATGTTGTGATAATAACAAAGGTAAGGACAATAGTTAGCATGGAAATAATTTTCTATTACAAGCAAAACTTTTTGATGATTATTTCAAATAGATAAGTCAACAAGGATGGAATATAGATACTTCATATCTTGTGTAGAAATTACATGCTTGTAAAGTGGTGTAAGTTTTGAGAATAAACCAACTTTCTTTAAAACATTTTTTAAAAGATTTAAGTAATCAAGGTAAGAAGAAGGTATGTAACTGTTTACACCATATATAAATGATAATATATGAATAACATTATATAAAAGAAAAAGAGAATAAATTTATTGTTTATTAAAATCTCATAGTATTTGTACCAAGCACTGATGACTTAACTTTAAGAAACTAAAGTGAAAAGTAACTCACATTTGCAGAAAATGTAAAAAGTAACACATTTACTGAATGCTGTCATCTTAAAATTGTCTTATTGGAAATTAGTATTTCTATAGTAAAAAATACTTACTTCCTTAAAATATACCTCTTCAAAGTAACTTTAGCTGCATATGTCATCAGTTAAAACAATGAAATAATCTTTTATCTCAAGGTTATTGTAAATAAGAATGAATTATGTAGAATTCAATATTTCTTTGTAGCTCAAATAAATTAGGATTAAAAAGTCAAAAATGCATCTTGTGATTCTTCATTATGTAAGGTAACCAAAAAGTCTTTGCCATTTTTTATGTTGCGTGGGAAGAAGGGTTCACTAATATGCAAATGTATGCATCATGTGCCAGGAAAGTGGTGGGAGTATTGCTCTTGACCAATGCAGGTGCATTGTGCACACACATCAGTCATAGTTTGAGCAGCAGTGAGGAAACATGGTGGTGCCAAAGCAGCTCATTTGGGGTTGTCTCCTTTATGACTTTAATACAGGCTTGTCTCCTGCCACATCAAGTTGCTGAATACATCGAGCCTTTGGGAATAATGCCATGAGTGAACGCACCACCAAGCATTGGCCCCAGAGGCTCAAGTCAGGAGATCTGTCCCTTTAAAATGAACACCACAGTGAATAGCCACAGATCCTGGATAATGAAGCCCTGAAGGTGACCATAGAGGAGTACAGCCAAACCTGTGTTGAGCTTGCTGAACACTTCCAGATTTCTGATGAAACAGACTTCACCTGCACCACATAGGGAAGGTGTACAAGTTGAGCAAGTGAGTACCCCACACAATATCAGAAGCTAACAAGCAACAAAGAGTGATAGCCTGTTTCTTGGAACTGCAATGCACCCATATTTCATTGAGTGCTCACCAAAAAAGTGGATCCTGTATGACCCTCCCAAGCATGCCAGACATTGGTTGTCCCCATGGGAACGTTGTGCATCATACCACAAGACTACCTCTACATCCATGCAAGATCATGCTCTGTAGCTGGTGGACTAATCAACAAGTGGTGCATTATGAGCTGCTGTCAATGGGCCAAACCATCACTGTGGACCTGCATTTGCAGCAGTTAGAATATGTGCAGCAGGCACTGAAGCAGAAGAAGCCAGCATTGGTCAATCACAAAGGTGTACTGCTCCTCCATGTCAATGCCAGCCCTCATGTGGTACAGGTGGCCAGGCATACCATATGGCGACTTAGCTGGGAGACACTGTACCATCCAGTTTACTCCCTGGAACTTGCACCAACAGATTACCACCTCTTCCATTCCCTGGACAACAACCTCCATGGGAAATCCTTCACAAATGAGGCAGAGGTGTGATAGGCTCTTTACATTCAAGACACCTGATTTTTACTGCCAAAGCTTTGTGCAAAAGGTTCTGCATGCTGATGGGGATTACTTTCAGGACTAACAGTATGTGTCAAATTTGCTGTATACATTTTTTTTCTTATAAATCAAAAATGTCAAGGATATTTTTGGTTACCTTGTACAATATAAAAAATAGGATTCTTTTATTTATTAATGATCCAATTCACTTCACATAATATAGTATATTTCCATTTGTCAACAAGAATTGAATAAGTGAATTCATTATTCACTGTCAAAAGAAAGAAGCCTAGAACTTCCAGTTAAGCAAGGTTTATTCATTATGTTCAATTAGGAAAAAACAAAGAAAAAGCTTAAGTTATATTTGTGTTACCTTTCAATCAAATTATAGCAAAATGTTTTGTAATGGTGTTTCATTTAAGTTATTTAGTTTCTACTGTTGTAATAATTTCAATTTATTCATATCAAAAGAATCAATTATATAATGTACTTAATGGTAGAATCCTACAAATGCAATCATTAGCATTCCGGCACTTTGTAGTTATTGAACACTCTGAGACATTTACTCATGAACATAGAAAATATCTTTGGAAGATATGAAACAGAAGAAAATAATGTTCTTAGACTTTTGCTCTCTGAAAACCTGGATGCACAATTCAACAAGAACTGAGATAACACTTGCTTAGTTTATGTATCTACAGAGATAGACAAAAAAGAAAAAAATCCACTGTATTCTATCTATAAAGAACTAAACCATGATTTTGCTGACACAATCTGGTGATAGACTCTTGTGTGTGCCTAATGTACCAGTAGAAATAACATAACTGATAATTGTAACTGGATAGAAACTTATGATAAAGGAAGCATCAGTCATAGAATTTTATAAATTGTGTGTGTGTGTGTGTGTGTGTGTGTGTGTGTATGGGCGCATAACTGAGTGACTAGAACGTTTGCTTTCTGACCATGCGACCTGGGTCCGAATCCCACCATGGCTGATTTATCAGGAAGTAGACTTCCTGATGTTATCAGTCTGGAGGGGGAAGATCCCAGTGTGCGGCACTTTTGGAAAGTGCCGGAAAACCATACCACGGGTTGACCCAAGCCCTGTGAGTGAAATTGGGTAGATGAAACCCTTGGGAGCCATCAATAGCTGTGCTAGCACAAAGTCACAAGTCATCGTGACCAAGGGTTTCAGTGTGCTGGCCTTTGTTCAGATTGTTGATCACACTAGATAACGTTCTCTCTCAGAAACTGTAACTATGGTCTGCTCAGCATAATTGCAGTATAAACCACATGTGGACTCTGTGGGTGTTGAATAAACACAAATGCGCCTGAGTGAGTATCTGCAATAGGGATTGGCTAGTCCCCCTAATAGAACACGAACACGAGTGGCTAGCTATTTTATATATATATATATATATTAAAAAGAAGAGAGGTACCGCAAACATTTTTGGTTGTAATGTGGATTATTTTAAAAAATATTATGCTTTATTTTTTCATAATTTTACTACATGTGTTTCTGGTCTTGCGACCGTCTTCAGGTAAAGGGTGGAGATTTCCACATATTATTAAAAATAATTAATTTTTTTCTTTGTTTTTCAATGTTAAATATTCTCGATACGAGACATTCTCTATTTTTGTGTTAGTAATCCGAATGTCTTTTGCTTTTTAATATACACACTTTTCTCTCATTGGAACCACTATAACCTCTTCCTTTTATTTATATATATATATATATATATATATATATATATATATATATATATATATATATGATTTATTGGGATATGCCTTGGGCTATATTATCATTCTCATTGTACCTTTTATGACTTACTTTTTAGCTGTTCAATTATGGCCGTATAATATATAAAGTTTTGGTATGTAGATACAATTTTCCAGGTCAAGAGAAATGCTCAAATCCATCAATATCTTATCGGATGTCATTCATATGTTGAACTCTTTAATTGGCGGCTGAAGTAAGTGTTCAGTTTTTCATGGAATCTGGTTGCCAAGCAGTGACTGTAATTGTCTTCTCAGCTATAGTAATAATAGTTTAATGTTTTTCTCTTACCACATTGAGAGGAATTAAGTCGCCCACCCCAAAAAACTTCGTTTCATACTGACAACCATAGATTTTTTAGCAGTCATATCTGTGATATCTATCGGATTTAAATAGCTATAGTTTAAAATTTATTGCTAACACAGTTTTTATTGCCCTTTCACTTCTATATTTATATCGTATTTTTCCCAATTTAGGGAAAAAATAATGAAAGCAATGAATTTTTAAGGTGCATTAAAAATAATATGAATAGTATATATATATATGTAAAAAGATAACATACACATTATGTGAAGTAAGAAAAGCATAAGTAAAAATATTATTAAAATGATATCCATTATAATAGTCAAACTGATGGAAATGGCTTCATATCAATTTATAATTGGAATATTAAAATAATATTGATTTTTCATAATTGTTTTATAAATGAGAACATCAAAGAAAGGACATATCTGGTTGCGCTAAAGCCAAAACTCTAAATAGACTAATGATGTGAAACTGAATCTGTTTTTCTTTTAAATTCCAGTTGAATGAGATTATTCTAATTGTGGCTCAAAACTGGCTTTCTTCTCAATTTTTATATCTTAATTCACACGCAAATACAATCAAAAGATATTATCAACGTTAGTATTGATAGCAAGCATAAATAGGGATTGGCAAGCAAGTGCAGGCAAATGCAAAGATGGCAATTTGATATTTAATTTTTATAATAAATATTTGCAATAATTTTATCCCCCCCCCCCATACTGAATATGATAAAAATAAAAAAGATAACAATTAATGTCTTTGCACATTATGTGATGACCTATAATGAAAAATTTGGTTATAAATCAATAAATCTGATTTAAACTTCATGTATGTATCATTAGAGTGATCATTAAGAAGTTTGACACAATTTAATTTAGAGGAATGGCTCAATGGAAAGTATGTGGAGATAGAAAGGATGAGCAATGCAGATAAAGCATGCAAAACAGAATAAAAGACTTAACAGGACAAAAGGTGAGCTCATCAACCGGCCGTATAAAAATCAAAGGAAGGAACACTGATAATAGAGAAGTAAAGAATATGCCAAAAATGGAACAAATATGTCAGAAAACTATTTCCCAATAAAAGAGAGAAACCTACAATATACAAGAATATGGAAGGGCTGAATGAAGATTGCCAATAAACAAGATGAACAGGAACTAAGCAGCAGAACCAGATATGACCATAAAAGCTCACAGTCTTGGAGGATTTGGGGATTGACAAGATCACAGAAGTAAGAAATGAAATATATAACAGTGGCAACATACTGGAGGACCTCAGTAAATCTGTCACATTATGAAATGGACAAAATCTGACAATTATTTTAAAATATTTTTTTATGTTTATACGTTCTTGTCATAGATACAAATATTTAAGTAAATGCTCTGTTTATAATAAACAGTATTAACAACATTTACCGGCCTGAATGTCCGAGAAATTTTCATAGAAAATATTTGTTCTCCGCCATGAATTGAACCTGTATCTTATATGGAACTATCATATAGCCCGACGTGCTTTTACCGATTTCGCCACAGAGGAGTGTTTCAGTTAGCAAGGTCGATTTTACTGCTTTTAAACTACAATTTTCCATGATTCTCTCACGTACATTCATATCTGCTCAATGCATATCCAAATATAAACAAATGATGTCACACATTATGAAATGGACAAAGTCCAACAATTATTTTAAGATATTTTTTATGTTTATACGTTCTTTTGTTTTTTTAGGACGCATATTTTCTATGAAAATTTCTCAGACATTCAGGCCAGTAAATGTTGTTAATACTGTTTATTATAAACAGAGCATTTACTTAAATATTTGCACCTATAAAAAGAATGTATAAACATAAAAAAAATATCTTAAAATCTGTCTTTGTAGCATTACCTAAGAAACTAGGTGCAAATGAATGCAAACTCCATGAAACAACCAGTTTCATGAACGACATAATCTTAATATGAGATGCTACAGAAAGAAATATATAGGATCTCCTTGACAAAGTTGTAAAAGAAGGCAAGAAAAAAAGATTAGCCATCAACTGTAGGAAGACAGAAAGTATGGTTGTCAGCTAGAGAAAAAGCCCAAGATGCAGACCACAAATTGGAAACACCAACATCAAGAAAGGACAGAGGTTTAAATATTTGGGGAGTGTTTTAATAGAGGATGGAAAAGGCAACACCAAAATATAAACATGCATTGATTAGCAGAAGATTCATTACAAAAGTTAAACACATTATTAAGAAAAGAGTGCTGAACTGTTATGTGATATTAATCCTCTCATATAGCAGTGGATGCTGGAAAATCTCCCCAGATGAAGAGGAAACTGAAGGCAACAGAAATATAGTTCTACGGAACCTCATAGAGGAGGCGAGTAAGCAATGAGAAAGTCTTAAAGAAAATGGTTACAGAAAAGAACATTTCTACTCAGAATCAGAAAGAGATTAGCTGAAATGTTTTGGACACAAAATGAGGAACAAGGATTTAGAAAAAATAAAAATAAAAGGCGGCCAGATGATAAATAAAAGAATTCATTTGATGTGATACATTTGTTTGCTAAATTTTCTAAAAGTAGAATCGCTAAAAAAGATCCCCAAAAAAAAAAAAATAAGTTGGTCAAGGCAGACAATTTGTGGGTTAATTATCAAATATCAAAGAGATATACAACATTTTTTTTTTTTTAACCAGTCAAAAGGGAGACTTCCACCGACGCAAAATTAAAATTTGACATCCATCTGAGCCTACTTGGGGACTATATAAGAAGACGAATTTGGAGAAAATTTCAGAGGGTATAAAAATTTCAAAGGTAAAAGGTGGCACAAGAAAACAGAAGGTACCAGAAGGATCCAGAAGGAAAAGAAATGTTGGTTGTCACCAGTGAATGAACTATGTTGTTTCTTACAGTAGAAGTAAGAAGTAAACGAAGAAAGAGAAAATGAAGCAGAACCAAAGTGAAATCAGTGAAGTGAAAATTTCTGATAATAAATGAACTGTGTTCAAGAAAAAGAACAAATTTGTTAAAGTCCTAGTGACTCTGGTGAATCTGCCAACCTTCTCGGTTTTGACTTTCAAATAAATAAACGTATCATTTTTGAAAGAAAATGTATTTTGAACCTTTTTTTTTAAAAAGGAATTGTAGTGTACCTTCAAGATGTTTTTGATTATTGAAAGTTTGTTGAAGCATCAATCTTTTTTATGAGCCATATTTCTATTTTTGAATTGGTTATATTGCCTTTAATAAGGTGCACAAAAGGAATTTTTTATGCAAGCATATTTGTAAAACTTGTATTCTGCTCTATTGTTTTTTATATTAATGTAATATTTGTCTCTTTCAAATTTCACAATGGTGTTTCGAGTTTTGTTTGTTTTCGTATGTGCCCTATTCAATATGTGAGATAAGAGGTGATGTTTTTTCTTCTCCCACTCTCCCTGAAAAAAAAAAAAAAATCCTTTTATTTTATTTTTTAAAGACTTCTCTTAAAAGCAAATGTAATAACCCAACCTAGACTGTTATAAAATTTATTTTTTATCTACCCTTTTTTTATTAGTGATTTATTTAATTTACATTTTTTTATATGAATTTTTTATATTCACCCCTCAAGACAAAGAACAATAAACAAACTTAGTGTATAATATAATTTTTAATTATTTTATATTCACCTTTTAATTATTTTACATTACTTTTTTATAAAAAAAAAATTATATAGGGCCTCTAAAATTTTGAATATTTTTTTGCAGTTGAATTAACAGAATACTGTTGTATTGTCAGTCAAACTCTGATGAAAATTACAATGTGCACTGTGGATTTATGTTAAATGTTTATATATAACACTTTGCTCAAAGAGATGGCAGGTCAATCTTTTCAAGAGAAATGTTATTTAATGAAGTGTTTAATATTGTATAATTCATTATAGAATATACACCCATGTGCAAATTAATTGAAACAAAATGAATAATTCCATTATTATGTACTGTTTTCATATTTTTCCAATAAAACATGACCCAGTGCACATGTTAGTACTTCCTATGTCCATTCCACAAAGTTGTTCCTTGCAGATTGACCAGAGATTCTTGATTAGATTTAAATCAAAAGAGTTTCTGGGCCAGTTTATAGTATTTTTATTTGCTCACTGGTAAGGCTTGCCACCGTATTCATGCAGTGTTACAATTTTCATATGTTTCCTTGGAGTAATAAATTGCTAACAATGATCATAGAACAACTAATCGACAGTCGAGACAATAGTGTCTGGGTGTGATAAAAATCTAATTCAATCACAGATGACGCAATATTTTTCAAGGCCAAACAAATTTTATCATACACTCTAAAAAATAGATTCATATTACTGCACACCATTGCAAATGAGCTAATCTGATGAAAAAATAGAACTCGATTACACCCTGTCACTCCAGTGGGTCTAAAACTGACTGTATAGTGAAAGAAAGGAAACTAAAGAGGTTGTTTCAATTAATTTGCACAAGGTTGTAGTTGCAGAGAAAGATTAAATTAACCCAGTTAAGGTTTTTTATAATTAATACCTTGTATCAGAAGGACATTCACTTTGACAGTTAAAGAGACAGGAGTTAATATTTTTTTTTTGTATACTGAAATAATGAAATTCTGATGATTATCATTGATAAAGACATTGAGAAAAAGGATTTTATACTGATGCAGAAATTATTTTAAAAATTTACTTTAGTTTTTTATGAAGTCAAAATCTTTTGCAAGAAGGAATAACATTGTTGATGTACCATATATATTGACTGTTGCAGTGTTATAGGTTTGATATGTGCCACATAAATTCAGAAATCTCATAGCTACAGAACCTGTTTGCATGTATATAATAATATATATGAGTATTACATACTAGCAGTAGTTTGTGTAGAATGTCAAGATAAGTTTTGAGTGCTTGGCTTAGTAGAAATCAGAATCTGAATAAATTCAACTATAGAGTTTATACTGTATCTGTTGCTATTAAATAATTTGATAATTGGTAGACAGGTGTGGAGGGGATAATTCTGATGTAATTGGATATAGAGGGGGAACCAGGTTTATGAATGTTTACATGACTCAGGATATACTGGTTGGTAATTGGAAACCATTTTTTGTTTAATAGATCCAGTCTCCTGTTATTAGAATTAATAAGTTTGTTGATTTTTAAAAAGGTTGGCAGTGATTTTAATTTTTTTTAATTTGATGTGGCATTTGAGAATTGTTTGAAGTTGTAATCCTTATTTACAATGATGAAGCTATTGATTCGTTGGCTTTTCTAATCATATCAAGGATATTTCTGAGCTGCTTAGCATCACTTAGAGATCGGGATAGAAGAAATGATAGGCATTTTTAACATCTGATGATAATTGACATTATATATATAAGTAAACGACAATAGGAAAACTGAATTATTAGCTGACGTGTTTTGTTGAGTGTGGACATTTCAAGGCAAAAACGAAATGAATTTATTAAAAACAAAGTAACTATTAACAACAAACAAAATGTCCTTGGCAACTAGAAGAAATTTGTTAATAGTTATTTTGTTTTTAATAAATTCATTTCGCTTTTATCTTGAAAAAAGTTCACATTGGACGAAATGGGTTGGCTAATACAATTTTCCTATTGTCTTTTACTTTTATTCATATTGTGTTTTTGTACAGGTTAACTGAGAAATATATATATATATAAGTTGTTGAATATTGGTTAGCTTGCAAGTGGTCAACATTGAAGTCAACACTAAAAGGGGACAGGCTGTTTCATGCTAGATGCAATCATCAGGCCGCCTGACGATTGCATCTAGCATGAAACAGCCTGTGTTGACTTTAATGTTCATTTTTATATTTACATATGCTCTATCTCTGATATTGAGCACTTTATCCCATAAATATAGCACACCGTAAAACTATATTTCTTTATATATATATATATATATATATATATATATTGTATTTTTCCTGATGATTATTTTAGTTTTTATATCAGGAAGATTATTTGTTATTGAGCCTAAAATTCTTTAAACTAATTTTTTTTTCTCATCAATGACATGGTTGGAGGAGTTATTGTTGATAAATGTTTGTATTATTGCACAATTCTTTATAAAATGTCCAAGTATAAATTATTTCATGTTTTTTATTAAATAGCAATTTTATACCTCTGGTGACATTCACTTTTGAAATTGAGATGACACAAATTTTTGTTTGTAGCTTTTTTAATACAATGAACTAGTAAAATAATGACTGTTGGTGTCTACTAAACCATCAATGAAAAGAATTCAATTATTAATGTTAAATTCATAAGTAGTGTTGAAAAGAGTTATTCTCATGCATTTCATTAAAGCTTTTTTTTTTTAGTTTAGGATTTTCATTAGTATGAATATGTCACCAATATATGGAACACATACTGAAATTCTGGAAGATTTTTTCTAAATGAGTCATGTTGAAATTGGATAGAGTGGGGCTGAGAAGCTGACCCATCACGATGATGTCAGTGTGTAAATGTCATCTTCATTATAAAACGGTACTCATATTGTGCAGGATAAAGGTTTATGTAGAATTGTTGGTTTAATATTAGGAGGGGATATTTAATGGGTGTATAAAATAACAATAATAATATTGGGTTGGAATTAAAATTTATAGCGTTTTTCAATATAAGGCATTTGAACACATGATTTTGTTTTGCATGTGACTGAAATTTATTATAATATATATATATATATATATATATATATATATATATATATATATATATATATTCTTAAAGGTGACCTTTTAGTGCATATTTCCATAGTGTGGCACTGGCAAATGAAAAGAAAAGGGTTAAGTTAAAAATATAAGCTTGGAACAAGGCAAAAAGGGTCATTGAATAGAATGATAGATAGACTGAGAGAAAAAGTGAAGTTACTTTTAATTTTGAAAGTTTATTTTTTTAAGCAGAGTTGGCTTGAGGAAAGTGATTTTGCTGTTTTGAGGAAAAGACATTACCACAGAGACTATCTGGAAAAAGCAGTGCTGAAAAAAAAAAACAGCACCTAGGAATCAGCCGGGAAAGGAAGCCGATTGAAGAGATAATATTTGCTAATTTTTAAAGACAAGGCAGAATTAAAAAACGAATTCATTTCACCTATCAAGAAAGTGGAAATTGTAAACAAGTTGAGAAAATAGAATTTCTTTCTGTAAGAACCCAACCCAGGGTTCTTAAAGTGCGATGGCTAACAAGATGGGGAAATAAGCTGACCAGAGGAAACGGCTGGTAAATTTCTGATTGTATAAACAAGACCAGGCTGGGAAAAATTTGCTGATGAGAAAATAAAATGATAATTCTAATTAATTGACCAGAAACTAAGCCACACTATGCGATTTGAGAACCAATTCTAATTAATTGACCAAGGACTGACCGGAGAGAAGTGTTACAATAGTAGTCATGTGCAGATGGTGAATTTTAAATGTTTTATGTCAAAAGTGAATATAGAAGAAAAGAAGATGCATTTTCATCATGCGATATTCTTTTATTTATGGAAATGAAAAAAAATGCCATACAAAGAGCAAAAAAGATAGGCACCGTTTAATGGAGATAGTGCTATAGCTGGTAGTAGTGTTCATAAGTGGTTTGCTAAGTTTAGAAAGGGAAATTTTGACCTGGAAGGATGAGAATGTTCCAGCAGATCTGCAGCTGTTATTGAGAACTAAATCAAAATGTTGTTGTCTATCATTCTATTCAATGACCCTTTTTTGTCTTGTTCCAAGCTGATATTTTTAACTTAACCCTTTTTAACTCCATGCCACATGATACAGTACATCGCAGAGATACTCCACATATCTCATGAGTATTGTAAAATATTTCAAAACACTTGGATATGTGAACTGATGTGATGTTTGCATATCTTATGATTTAACAGAAAAAATTTAATAGATCACATTTCTGTCTATATTTCTGAGATGAGGTATTATGTACATTATTTACATTATTCAGACTATTGTCCTCATCTTTGTCGCCATATTTATTACAACGTTTCGGCCGTTGTATGCTCCTCAAGGACACATGGCACAGTGGATAAAGGCATTAGTTAGATCCAGTGACAAGACACAAAGAGTGTGAGTTCAATACCCGGTTAAGGAAGTGGAGAACTTTCAGAGGGAAATTAACAGGAGATAACTGATAACTGACATCCATTAAACATGGCACATGGAACTAGAACACTCTACCCCAGTGAGCGAAATAAAGGGTTCAGTATGACATTCCAACCACCTGAAGAAGGCCGGAGCGTACAACGGCCGAAACGTTGTGATAAATATGGCGACAAAGATGAGGACAATAGTCCGAATAATGTAAATAATGTAGATCACATTTTCTTATACAATTCTCTAATTGCTAATGAATAATATTTTTTTTTATTTCATCATACTCTTATATTTCAATTTTTGTCTAATTTATAAAAATAGATTTTTTTTCTTTTTGAATTTGAAAATATTCCAGAATTTGAGTTAAAATAATAGTATTCAAATAAATAAAAGCACAAAATTTCATTATTTTTGTATTTTATCAAAATTTTACTGAATGTGTAATTCTGTTAAATGTTTATGTTATGATTAGAAAGAAAAAGAAAACAAAAATAGATCTTTGCTCTTTTTGCTTTGGTATTTTGCATAAAATAGAGGTTAAGTAACCAGAAAAAGAATTAATATCATACTATGAACTAATATTGTAGCTGGAGATGGTTAAAATTTTTATGATGTATTTTTAGTTTCAAATGAAGCTTTATTAATATTAGATTCTTCAGATGAATTAATTCCAACCCAAAATTAAAAGATTAGAGCAAAACTCCAGTGCATTCCAACATTTAATGCAAATCACATTCTTTCAAATATTTTCTTATTGATTTCATATATTTAAACTTAATTCAGCCACCAATTTGATTTCTAGGAAGTGCTATTCATAGACTGGTGGAATGGGTAAAACAAGGAGAAACCTCAACCTGTTTGATTGAGGTGATTGGCCCCTGGAAGATGGATGAGGGTGTTAAATGACTTCTTTTGCCCGCACTAAATATGTAATAAAAAAATTGTCGAATAGTAAATTTACATGCTTAATTAAAAAATAACAAAGAAATTTTGATAAAATCTACTGTTTAGGAGTTATCAACAATAAAAGCTTGGAGTCATTTGTGTTACAGCATGGCGGCCATTACTGGTGTTGTTTGCATACATTTGCTGCTGATCAGATTTGTGCAGAAGATTACATTGTTAACAGCCTTTTTACGGTTCAATAACTGCACAACTGAGAACTCATTGCACGCGCAATAATCAAGACTGTTCCGCAGCAAATATATGCAAACAATGCCATTTTATCAAAATTTCTTTTTTTCGAATTAATCATATACATTTTTATTACATATTTAGAGCGGGGCTTAAAAATCAAATGACCTTTTCCTATATTGAATTCCTAAAGTAACGTTTAGACAAAAGAAACAGTGCCATTCAAATGAAAAGTCATTTTCATATACAGCAACATTTCAATTCATACTGCTAGTGCAACTAATAAGTACTTAGGTAAATTAGGGTTAAAAAAATGACAGGCTTATTGTATGACATAAATGTTCTTTGGGTCCAAGCCCCAGCAACAATATTTGGAGCACTGTCAAAAGAAATTTGTATTAAAAAATGTTGTACTTAGGTTATCATGAACATTTTTTTTATGTCATTTCTTTGAATAAATTATTGTTAGGGTATTCATTAGCTTTTATTCTTACAAACTTTCACATTAATTTTTTAGACAATTGCATAAAAAAAACAGGATAGAGTCTAGATTCAATTTTATTTAATGATGTGACAAGGTTACAGGATATTCTACTTACACAAAAAACTTATATATATATATGACCAAATTTTAATGACTTTGAAACCATTACTTTTATAATTATTGTAATTTTCTTATTTGCATAAGATGTTGGAATGTACTGTAATATGAGAAAAATAATGATAATGCCAGTGAAAACTTATAATTGTACTTCGATATATGAAGTGTTTGTAATGTGAACATCCTACAGCCAGCAATAAAAAAGACTTACCATTAGACAGGCATACGTTATCTGGAAGTGAGAGACTAATAATTAAAGAAATCGCATAATAATATTTTAAGAAGTGAAATAAAATAAGGAAATAAGATAAAAAAAAACATCAAAACAAAAAATATTACCATTTAAATCATGCAAATAAGCTTTTAAAATCATAATTTTGATAGCATCTAGCACTATAAAAAAGTAAATACCTAATATTTTCACCAACTAAAATTAAAGATAAGAAAAGAGATTATGACTCAAAGTTTCTTTGAAATCATATTCAATCAAGTAGGATTGAAACTAAACTGGAAAATTGGACAATCTGATGTGTAAATTAGTTTAAAAGAAAAAAGAAAAAGAAAATAAGATTTTTTTAATTAGAAATTCCTTTAAATATTAGAAACATTAAAGAAGAATAAGTGGTAATGTAAATAAAAATAGGCTGGTTTCAGTTCCTAAAAGGTTTGGTTTGGTTTCTTTTATGGCATATCAACCTCAATGGGTCATTTAATGTTGACTACTTTTTTTTTTTTTCTGGTAATATTTTTGTATCTGTCTATATTTCTGAGATGAGGTATTATGTACACTATTTACATTATTCGGACCATTGTCCTCATCTTTGTTGCCATATTTATCACGTTTCGGCACTTCAGTATCTGTCTATATTTCTGAGATGAGGTATTATGTACACTATTAACATTATTCGGACTATTGTCCTCATCTTTGTTACCATATTTATCACGAAGTTTCGGCCATTCAGTATCTGTTTATATTTCTGAGATGATGTACATTATTTACATTATTCGAACTATTGTCCTCATCTTTGTCACCATATTTATTATAATGTTTCAGCCATTGTACACTCTGACCTTCTTCAGGTGGTTAGAATCAAGGACACATGGCACAGTGGATAAAGGCGTTAGTTAGATCCAGTGACAGGACCCAAAGAGAGTGAGTTCAATATCTGGTTAAGGCAGTGGAGAACTTGGAGAGCAGAATTAACAGGAGATAACTGACAACTGACATCCATTAAACATGGCACGTGGAACAGTTTACCTCAGTGAGCGAAATAAAGGGTTCAGTTCGACATTCCAACCACCTGAAGAACGCCGGAGCGTACAACGGTCGAAACATTGTAATAAATATGGTGACAAATATGAGGACAATAGTCCGAATAATGTAAATAGTGTAATATTTTGTTTTGTCAAAAATCTATTTCTGATAACATTTTTTACTTCAAAAATCTTTAGCTGGTAATATAATTTTAAAAAATGTATTGCTAGTAATATTTTTTTTCAAAAATGTATTGCTGGTAATATTTTTTCTTCAAAAATTCATTTCTAGTAATAATTTTCTTACAAAGTATTTCTGGTATTAAAACCTAGTTTTACATTTTCATAATGCTTTTTACCTCAGTTTCAGGGTTAACTATTTGCCCATAGCTGGGACCCTAACAGGTGCTACCACCTTGGGTCAGAGTGGACCTAGGAACACCAGCAATTAAGAGGTGGTCCCACGCTCCTCAAAGCCTCCTGATCAGAGGTCTTGCTGTTGGATGTAGTTTATCATCTTACCCAGGATGCGGATGTAGTTTATCGTCATACCCAGGACGGAGTTCCTAAAAAGTTAGTTTTCAAGTGGATATCTGATAATACTACTTTATATTATTCATGTTCTAACACATTTGTTTTTTATTACCTCAAATCTTTATCATATAACTATTTTTACAATTCTCAAAATATAATTACAGTTATTATAAAGTTCTTTTGCTTGCATAGATTAACTGGACATAGACGTAAAGATAAATTATAAACTCAATGCCTCAAATTTTGTAGAATCTTTCAAATTAATAAAATTGTTACTTGACAATGTGCTTTTCTATTAATACAGTATATTGTTTAATAGAATATGTTTTCTCTGTGACAAAATGAATGTTGAAATTTATAGGAGTAAACAAATGTGACATGACTGCCTGGATAATTTTGGTGATGAGGTTGACATTTTATTTGACCCATAAAGAGACTATAATAGTAATAGAAAGCAGTAAAGAAAGTATTAAGAAAAAAAAGAAAGAAGAAAAGGCTGATTCTTGTAGGTAAAGGAAAATATAATTGAATTGTTCCTGTTCCCAAATAGAAAGGGGGAGTATTAAACATATGTATGTTAGATTGTTGAGTGATATTAGATTTAACATTTTTTAATAAGATTGTTGAGTGATATTAGATTTAACATTTTTTAATAAGATTGTTGAGTGATATTAGATTTAAAATTTTTTAATAAGATTGTTGAGTGATATTAGATTTAAAAATTTTTCATTATAAGATTGTTGAGTGATATTAGATTTTAAATTTTTTAATTATAAGATTGTTGAGTGATATTAGATTTTAAATTTTTTAATTATAAGATTGTTGAGTGATATTAGATTTTAAATTTTTTAATTATAAGATTGTTGAGTGATATTAGATTTTAAATTTTTTAATTATAAGATTGTTGAGTGATATTAGATTTTAAATTTTTTAATTATAAGATTGTTGAGTGATATTAGATTTTAAATTTTTTAATTATAAGATTGTTGAGTGATATTAGATTTTAAATATGAAAAAGAAAAATAAATGTTCAAGGATATTCAAATTTGCTTGTATAATTTTTTAGTTATAAAAAAAAAATAATCACAAAAAAAAAAAAAAATGAAAATCAAGTACTTACTTATGAATTTCTTTATTTAAAATTAGTTTTTTAGAATTTCTGCTTGCAAATCCAATATATTTAATTTCAAAATTAAAAGCAATTTATATCAAAAGTACTATATCTAAATACCAAGTACATTTTAAGTTATACAGCCACTGCAATACCTGAAATGTTTTAAATATCAAACTTTCCTATGAGCCTTGAAGTTGTAGTATGTCTCTTCTTAAGACCATTTAAACATTGTCATTTATAAAACTAGTCAAGACTAGGACTGCTGAAGACAGCACAAATCATATGGTATGAGTTTTTGTTGTGTGATAGAGGATCAAAGAGCAAATGGTACACTCAAAGGACAACAATCACACAGAATCATGTGAACCAGAATTTATATATAGTTATGTACATTAAAAAAAAAAAAACTTATTACTCAAAGAGTAGGAGTAAATAAGTTGAGTTTAAAAAGAAGTCTTTAGATAAAAATATCATTTCTTATCTTTCATGGGAAAAAGAAGAATCTCTTAGTTTGTTCTATTTTTTTTTTTTTCCTCTGTTGTGTTTTTTTTTACATGACAAAGTAAGCAATCAAAATGTGCTCCAAACTTACTTCTTTACAAGTTCAACTTTTCCATTTTAAAAGGCACAAGCAAGAATCATTCTTTTCATATACACTTCTAGTCTCTGCCAGGAGGATATTAAGACATCTTGTATTTACATATACACTGACATACCGAAAATCATGGAATATCAGTACGTAAAGGTAATGGTAGGTGGCACCACCATACCATGACATCATAGAAATGCCCAAATCTATATCAGTTATGTTTTGACATCTGGTGAGATAGTGCAAACTAGGCTGCTCATAGCAAGGTGACATGAATTATTGGAGTTAGAATGGGGCATGATAGTGGGTGCCAGATGGATGGGACATTCCATTTCTAAAATTGTGGTGACATTTGATATACCTCAATCTGTGGCGATGTGAGTACTGAAAATATTTGATTGAAGGTATTACCACCTACTGTGCAGTGAATAGTACAAATCAGTGATCCTTAATGATTGTAACCGGAATCACCTGGCTAGAATTGTCTGTAGTAAAAGACAATTGACACCAATTGAACTCACATCCACATTTAATGCAAGAGGTAGCATCTCCACATTCAGCAGGTCATTTCAGTGCTTTTTAGCTTTCATAGACATAAGAGCAGAAGACCCACCTGGGTGCCTCTGTTAACAACACAAAACAAAACTGAGCATGGTGCCTTATTTGGGCTTGCGGTGTCACTAATTGAAGCCTGGTGAGCTCACAACAAGTGGTAAGGCCAAAGGTTATGGTTTTAGTTGTTACAGGTGATGCTAGGGATCAGGTGTGACACAGATCCCATGAGGCCATGAATCCTTATTGCCAACAAGACACTGAACAGGCTACAGGTGATTCTATAATTGTGTGGCGTTGGGTTTGCTGGTCTGCCCAAATACATCATTGACTGGAGAATGCTATGTTGCTTCATGACCATTTGCATCTCTTCATGGATTCCATGTAAATAAAAAAATAGCTTATTTCAGTGGGAGTATGCGCTGTTGTCATTGCCCAGAACTGTATTCTCCAGACTTCTAACAAATGGCGTGGCCACCATATTCATTTAACATGAGCGTGATTTAGTTTTTCTGAGAACTTTTCAATACATCTCCACCTCATACATCTTTAATGAGTTAATCTCTATTTGTATTGTTCTTACTAGCTTATCTAAATTTAAATAGTAATTTTGCTCCATAGTTTGATGTTTCATTTGCACAATTCCAGTTACCCAGATCTAGCACACTCATTTAAAATTTTGATATGAATTCACATTATGAGTGGTCATTTTATTTGTAGCTTTGAGCTTCAATAGAAGAAAGGCAACCAAAAAACTCATGGTTTCATTAACTATATCCTATTTGTATAATTGTACATTGCACAGACCTTCATACTGCTGGTCAACAGTTACCATTTCCAAATTGCTGAATTATAGAAAACTAAAAGTTAAACTTTGAACAGGCCTATATTTTATGCTTGCTCAAATTATTTGCCTGCTCTATCAAAGAATTTTCTTCTTCACTTTTCTTCAGAAAATAATTCATAGCATCACTAAGATTTTGATGTTTTTTTGTTTTTTTAACTATCATGACATTTAAATACAAAATAATTATAAAATTTATGCTTCAACATAAAATATTTCTGTTTCATACAAGAATTTTTGAAATGCTAACATCTCATACAGTGTATGGATACTATCCTTTCCTACTATATAAAGACAGCAGTGTGACATAGCCACAAACTAAATTCAATTAAATATGTAAAAAGAAAAATGTTCAAAATGAGTCAGAAGTTTAATTTTAAGGACACAAAGTGGGATAAACTATGACAAAAAAATTCTTACCTGTCCGTCTCCGTAACACTTTCCTTGGTGTGGCACTCTTTTTTGATTTTTTTTGAATATCAAGTCTTTGTTGAGATAAGTTTTCCATGATAACATCCAATGAGGAGTTCGTGTCATGTAGGTGGTTGTTATTAGGTTCCATTTTTGATAGATATTTCTTTTGTGACAGAATCATGTAGTAACGCTGAAGAAAATTACGATAGGTAAACCTAATAGGGAAAAAAAAAAATACCTTAATATGATAGCACAGGGAGTGATTTGCGGTTAAATAAAACCATATTCACACAAAGAAAATATTATTTTCAGAAGTTTCTGTTGAGTAATCCATAGTTAATTGAAGAGATATTTTGTTCATACCATAACAATATGGCAGGAAGAGAAAGTGAAATATTACAAAAATATAAGCCGTAATTTGAATATACACTATTTACATCATTCGGACTATTGCCCTCATCTTTGTTGCCATATTTATTACAACATTTCAGCCGTTGTACACTCCGACCTTCTTCAGTTGGTTTGAATGTCGAACTGAACCGTTTATTTTGCTCACTGAGGTAGACTGTTCTAGTTCCATGTGCCATATCTAATGGATGTCAGTTATCAGTTATCTCCTGTTAATTCCCCTCTGCATTAAAATCCATATCTCTAAAGCCAACTCTATGGTTAAGGTATGTAGATGACACCTTCATACTCTGGCCACACCAGGAAGATCTTCAGGTTCTATTGGTCCATGTGAACTCAATAAGATGTTCGATACAGTTCACAATGGAGAAAGAGAGTAACAACACACTCCCATTCCTGGACGTTCTAATATCTCGAACAGAGCATGGGTTCAAGACATCTGTATATCGTAAACCGACATTCATTGGACAGTACCTCAATTTTAACCCACCATCCATACAGCATAAAGAAAGGGATTGTCCGCTGCTTACAACACCGAACAAAAGTCAAAAGTGGTGACCCAGAGACATTAGATAAAGAATTGGTCAGTATAAGTAACAACTACCCTGGGTACATGGCAGCAGCAGTCCGAATAATGTAAATAGTGTACATAATACCTCATCTCAAAAATATAGACAGATAATTTGAATATATTAGTGGGTAAAAGAATATATTAAACCAATGAAAAAACAACAGAAATAAAATGACAATAGTTAAGTTGAGGTGAAACTCGTCTGTTCCATTAAAGGTGGTGAAGCTTAAACTTGTCCGTTTTTTTCTTCTAAGGATTTTTAGGAAGAAAATAAATGGCATGAGTATACAAAACATTTCCTTACATTTTTGTTTTTAAAACAAGGAATGATCAAACCTGAACACCATTAGTTCTGTGAAGGAAGAGAGAGTTCAAGGATAAGCAAAATAAAAAATTTTTTTTTACTCAGCTTAAGGACACATAGCACAGTGGATAAAGGCGTTGGTTAGATCCAGTGACAGAACTTGGAGAGGGTAATTAACAGGAGATAACTGATAACTGACATCCATTAAACATGGCATGTGGAACTAGAAGTGTCTACTCTAATGAGCGAAATAAACGGTTCAGTTCAACATTCCTGGAGCGTACAACGGCCGAAATGTTGTAATAAATATGGTGACAAAGATGAGCACAATAGCCTGAATAATGTAAATAGTGTACATAATACCTCATCTCAGAAATATAGACAAATATTTTTTCTTTCTCCACATTTTTTTTCGTTGTCATTCATATATTTACACATTATTTTTTCCTCCATTGAGATCTAAAGAGTAAGATGTTTTGCTATATCTTTACTTTGGTCACTAATAATTTTTTTTTACTTACTCTTCCTCATCCTTTATTTTATATATATATATATATATATATATATATATATATATGTGTGTGAACATTGAAGTCGGCCTGACGATTGCATCTAGCATGAAACTGCCTGTCACCTCTGATTGTTGACTTCAATGTTCACTTTTATATTTATATACGCTCTGATACTGAGCACTTTATCCCATAAATATAGCACACCTTAAAACTATATTTATATATATATATATATATATATATATATACACACATACATACTTTTAAATGTCCGTTTTTAAAGCACTAGTTGTAGATAAGGCAAAAATATTCAGACATATGAATCTGACAACATTAATATAATATTCTGCACAAATAGATTTCTTACTCTAAGTTTTGAGCAAAATCTGATTAGGGATTTAATCCAAAATTTAATTAGAGATAAACAACAAATCAAAGAACATAATCTATTTTTTCAATATATTTTGAATATAAAATAGGTAGAGATTTTAACAAGAGCTACAAATTGTAATGAGAAAATGTTTGAAGCCCTTAAATATAACTCGGCTAAATGAACATTTAAATTAGCTTTGATTAAAGTAAAAATTCTCAACTATTCAAATGATTATTGCCTATATTTATGAAGCTAGTTTATAAAAACTGTTTAGTCCTCATTCTCCAATGAGGATCTACTGTTTGCATTGAGAAATCTTTTGCAAAATCTAGAAGAAATACTTACAAAGTAATTCGTAGAGAAAAAACAAAATTAAAACAAAACTGTCATGAAAGGGATGTGATAATTAAATTTAATGAAATTTTTCTAAAGGAAATCTTATATAAATTTTAAGCTTTTAATAGGTCAAATTTTGCACAAGTATTTCTTTTTTGCATTTTCATTAACTGCATTTCAGTTGTGATAGTCTTGTTTGGATTGAACAGTGCCAAGTTGTGAATACTGTGCATGCCCCACCAATGACAAAGTACAACTTTTTTGTAATGCTTTGGTGCAGCTAATGCTCGGCGTCATTGTGTGTTTATTTTTGTGCATTTTCTAAGCATATGAACATGACTTTTTATAACCTGTGAGAAGGATCTCTAGCTATGCATACTTGCGCTTAAGAGGAATAAAAAATATGCACACATCCAAAAGATAATTTTGTCTCTCAGTGAATGTTGCACCTAATTTCGGAATTTAGATGCTTTGCTGATTGTAGCCAAGATGATGGAATGAGTGTTAAACTATAGTGTCATTTCTGTTAGTCAACTTTGGACTGGCTTTCACAAAGCAGCATAGTTTAAATCAGGGCTGGGCAATTGTTTTGGCTGGAGGGCCACATTGTCCCAGTGGAGGGCTGCACTGATTGTATTCATTAGTGAACATGAAGTTTTATTTCTGAAAAGGTGTAATTTTCAATAAAATTTAAACAATTGAGGTAGTTTTATTCATTTATGAGCAAATTTTACATCACATGTAATTATTTAATGGGACAAGAGTATCCTATCACAGATTTTAAAGATTCTTTTGAAATCTGGAGTGAGGTTGCTTGCTGAGTGCCTCCTTACTGCTTGCAAATCTATATCTGTTAAAAAGCATCTATATTTATTCTTGTTAATTTTCATGCAAGAAAAACTTTGTTCACAAATGTCTGTTGATTCAAATATACAGAACATTTTTCCAGCAAATCTCTTCATACATGGAAATTTATCAGCAGACAATGATTTATAAAACTCAATTAATGTCGCAGCATTATACATTTTTTTTCAGCATGTGATCATCTTGTATGTCTATTAACTCAAGCTGCTGCTCCTCAGGTGATATATGAACATCAGCAGTGAATGGAGAAGACAACAAATTGAATTCAGCTTCAATTTTCTTGGAATCTTGAAATCTTCTTGTGATTCCATCCTCCAAACTCTGCAAATAACCCTTGATCTTAGCAGAAACACTTTCAGGCACTTTCTCTTTTCCTAATACAGGGAAATGGCAAAATTTGCCCTCACCTATTTGCCTTACAAATAAGCCTACTTTTGTGTTGAAAGAGTTTACATTTTTCTACATTTCATGTGCAAATAAGCACTTTCCCTGCAATGTCACATTCAGTTTGTCAAATATGTCCGCTGTAAACATCAGCTCATATCTCCACTCCTCACATTCCATTTTGGTCACAAAATCACTTGAAATCCATTTCATATCTAGAAATAATAGAATTTCATTCTGTAATGCCCAGACTATTTTTATCACTTTTACCCAGGCTCAACCCCCTCACACTATTGTGATAAATCACACTTTCATATTCTGATTCCATGTCCTTAACAAGAGATTTGAACTGGCGGTGGTTGAGTGCCCTTGCTCATATTGTGTTCACCACATTTACAACTGGATTGATCACATGCTTTAAGTTGAGTGCTGCTTTACAAAGGTTTTCCTGGTGTAAAATGCAATGGAAAGTCAATATATCACTGCTTGCGCTTCTAATTTGTTTTTTTAAGTTTAATCATTCCTACATTTTTTCCAGTAAAAGCTCTGGCCCCATCTGTGGTTATGCTTGCCATTTTATTCCATGGCAAAAGCCATGTTTCTCAACACAATCCCCAGCACATTCAACCAGTGTAATTCTTCTGTAATTATGAAATTTGTATCAATTCCATGGACAAGTAATTGTGCAGTGTTTTCATTATCCATGCTCTCATCAAGAGCCAATGAAAACCAAAGTTTTGCTTGCAGTGTTCAGCTGTTCTTCACTTATTAAGTTTAATGTGCTCTACTATTCTCCTTCTTGATAGTGAAATATTTTCAAATTTCCTTTTAACTTCAAGACACACTACAATGCACAGTCCACCATGCACAAACTTGTCACCCGAAAAAGGCTTGTGTTTGGCGAGGTTGTAAGCTAAAATGAAACTGGCCTCTGCAGCATTATCATGAAGAACAGCTTGCTTGACGAATATCCATTGTTGTTTCTTAAGCTTCATAAGATACTCTGCAGCTTTTTCCTTACATTCTTCCTCAGAAAAATTGTTGCAAAATTCTTCATGTTTAGTTTGGTGGTGCCATTTCAGATTATATTCCTTAAATACGGAAACTGTTTTATTGCAAATTAAGCATACTGCATTATTACCTGTGTTGCAAAAAAAGTATTTGTGCATGCAGTCGTCATTAAATACACAGCACTCATCACCAACCTTGCACTTCTTTGAAGGATTCATGGTTCCACAAAGTAGGAAATTTAGTGTCTTAACAGTTACAAGGACAAAGTCGAAAGAGAAAAAGAAACGGAAAAGTGGGTAGGTTGACTGATTAGGCATGCGTAGTTAAACACAAGTCCGAATCTACTGCACAGGGAGGCCAAGTCTTGGCAGTTTACTTTGACCAGGTTATGAAATTTATGTGTGTTTTTTTGTTGTTTTTTTTTTACAAATTTCTTGGAGGGCTGCAGAAAACTGCACTGGGCTGCATGCGACCAATGGGCCATAATTTGCCCAGACCTTGTTTAAAGAGTCATCCACACCAAATGCCTGGTTGAGACCCACTATGGAATTTACAGCAGACATATTTTAAACTGCTCACAGGGACAATTCCTGACACTGTTAATGATGCAAGTGAAACTGATTATGAAAGCAACTCTATATACACTGAATTGAAAAGGTCTATAAGTGTTTTATGCCTTGAACTTTTTAGTACAGCCCAATTAAAAATCAGTATTCCATGATCAAGCATCAAATTTTTTAGAAGGGTTAAAGAAACTTAAACAAAGTAGCAATTGTATGGAACTGGAGGATGAATATCTAAATATATATATTTCATGGTTCTCTGAAAGAGAGAGAGAGACACACACACACACACACACACAGTGTAGAAATAGAAATCAAAACTTCATGGTCAGTTTCACACATTATTGTGATCTTTATACAAAGTATTATGAATGGACCTTGTATGCATGTCACTAGAGGATTAAATGAAATGGGGTGAGAAGAAACAGGACCTTTCAATTCCTTTTGCTTGGAGCAATGCTGAAGATTATTCATGGTCAGGAGTTGTAGATTGCTTATATAATTAATTTATATTTGTTTCTTTTGTATATTTTTACTTTTCTGTATTTTTCTTTGCATGTTTTGATATTAAGATAAAATTTGTTAGAATCTTATTTTTTTGCCATGATGTTCTTGTAAGTAGTACAGAAAAAAATTGTTTTGTGTTTGCATTTGGAAATGTGTTTTGATCTTTGGTTTCGGAGTTTATATTGTTCTGGAAAGATAATTATTGCTCCTCTAGACAAAGGTTACATTGTTTTGAGGTGTTGCTGTAAGTTGGTGCTGTTTTACTTATTTTCAATGCTATTTTTGGTGTGTTTTGGTTTGTGTTTTTGAGTTGCCATATATTCTTTGATAGAGTAATACTGTTTGCATATTTTGTTGTTAAAGGTATGAATGCGTACTGTTACTTTCTTCGCAAAACAAGATCGTCTTCTAATTCATGCTACACTAATTTCCACTACTGGCCAGATGTGAACACTTCGAAACCCAAGACTGAACTAAAATTCCATCAACTGCACATAGGCTCCACACATAGCTACTTCCACGGTAATTGCTCTGAGGAGCTGCGTTCGCTTGTCCCCAGGCCTCGTGAATTTAAACGCCCCACCAGGCTGGCATCCCGCTCCCACCCCTACACCGTGGAAACTGTTAGATGTAGACGTCTCTTCTACTCCAATAGCTTCATGTCTCGCACATCTCGCCTATGGAACTCCCTTCCCTATTACTGTTTCCCTGATAAATACAATCTCCAACGGTTTAAGTGTAGTGTCAATCGACATCTCCAGTTGCCTTGATCTATCCACTTCCCTTCTCCACATCCTTTCATTTCTCATTCCTATCTGCTCTCGCTCCGGATCTTTTGTGGCCCCCTTGCCTTGATCGACCCACTGTCTTTCTCTTTCTCCACATCCCCTTCCTTGCCACTCCTATCTGCTCTTCCTCCAACCCCCTCTTTAACCCCTTGCGTGATAGTGGTCTCCGGCCTTGCTTGGGGTGATATGATTAAAAAAAAAAAAAAAAAAAAAGCTTCCATTTTTACTTACACACTCAAAGGAAAATACAATCCAGAATTTCCAATATGAGAGCAGTTTCTTTTTTCTGGGATTTTCTGTTATTCCTACATATTTTTTTTCTGGGGGTTTCCTTTGAATTTTACTATATCTTTGTATATTATTTTGTAGGTAGTTACTGTTTGACGGTGTTATATTGAGCATAAAATATATTAAGAACAAAAAAGAAACAATAGAAGTTTAAGAAATAATTGTATTAACGTAACAATACAACAAATGGTAAATTGGTGTAAATGTCTCTCGTTGAAAGAAGGAGATAAGTGAAATTGTAAAAGTTGTCCACAGTAGGAGAGGGAGGGTGAGTTGTGACTTACTGTGGTGACAGTCTTTTGTGATGGGAGGTTGCATTTCAATGAGCATTGTGAATTTGGGCTGTTATGCCATCTGACTGCTGAAGATGACCCATTGATATGTTTTTATGTCCTTTACTTAGGCTCAGATTGGCTCCAATTTCTATTTGTTTCTGTAGGCGGGAGTGGGTGCTATTGGGCAGAAATTCTGGAATGTATTTTTCTTATCACTGTTCAGTAATTTTTTGCCTCCTGACATTCTATTTTGGTAATCTCAAAGCAAAACACTGAATTTTCTAAAAACATTTTTTCAATTTGATTTTTTAACAGTAGGCATTCATACCTTGTTCTGCAGTTACACACGTGTGTTTCTGGTGCACCGGTTATTTTTCTGTTATGTCTTTTTTATGATTTGTAGTATGTAAGTCATAGCTAAGTTTTAAAGTATTTAGAATACATCTTATTTCTGTTGAATAAAACAATAATAGTTATTATATTCTGTAGACAAATATAATAAACTTATTTCTGATGAATATTTTGTGTAGTTTGTGCAAGCAGTTTGATGAATATTTTGCCTATATTTGTTTTTGCCTTTTTGTTATATGTGGGGCTGAATCCTATGATGTTTCTATTTCTCTTAGACAAACCACTTTACATACTGATTCCTCCAACTGTAGTTTAAATTTGAGAGACTGGCCTATATTCCTTAGTAGGTGCTAATTCTGAGTGACAAAGTGTAGATGTATTTGTTGTATTGTCTGGCCGTTTGTAGACTAACTTCCTGTTCTCCCCACTGTCTTTCGTACACTGCATATTTATATTTTCTCAAATCTTGTGGTTGCCGTGATTTTGCGTTAATTTGCTAGCATGAAAACAATATGGATTCCCCACAAGACTCTTTTTACGTACGGACATCCATGAGGTAAGTTTTTTTTTTTTTTTTTTTTTTTTTTTTTTCAAACTACACCAACCATTCACCAAACTTAAATCTGCAGATTATTCAGTAATTTATTGAACCAAAAAAATGTTCAATGAAGCAAAAAGCAAACATGAAATAGCACTAAAAGACCTTTAGTAAACTTACATTTATACCTAATAGAACAAAAATCCAACAGAAATAGAAACACATCAAGCAATGATATATAATTGATAGTTTGTATATATGTGTTGATAGCATCTAATATTCTTATTATTTAATCTTTGTTGTTTTTTTTCTCTCTTAATTTATTACTTCATAATTGATAGAAAAAAAAAAGGAATTATAATTGATAAAAAAAATGATAGCAACCTTGCTGGATGACCTTGCTGGCTTATTTTCACTGTCTCTATAATTCCATTGGCTTTCAGCTGAGACATCATATAGGGACGATCAAACCTGTTAGGAGTATTTTCACTATTTGGCTTCAGGCAGCGTACATAATGGACATTAGCAGCATTTAAGGAAGACATAAGTTGGTCAAGGGAACTCTGGAAAATAATTTTATGAAAAAAAAAAAAAAAATAGTTTTCATTTAATTTGATAGAATCTAAGGAGCAAAATGTTTAAAAAATGATTATAGACTTGACAAAAAAAAGAATTGATGAGGTGTGCAAAATATTGATTTCGTTCAAAAGTTTGTTCTATCTTTGTCTTTATAAACATTTAGTTGAAACATCATTACAAAATATTGCTTTTCATTGTGTCATTTGGTATATTAACATTTAAAAAACAAAATTTATTAAAATTGGCTGATTTTTGTTTCTTATATTCAACAACCTTCCTGATGTCATAAGTTCCCAACTCATGTCTCAGTAGCAAGTCTGACAAAGTCAAATGGACAACTGCTCTCAAAAAGGACCTACAATCAGTGATTAACTGGCTTGTAAATTTTAATACCTCTTAAACAAAACTGTTTTCCTTTAATCCCCATAGAGAACCTTTTCCACCTGGTTGAAGCTAACCTCTAGGAGAACAACTATTTGCACTTTATTGGGCTCACATTTTCCACTAACATGAAGTGGAGTGATTATATTGAATCAATTGCTAGGTCTACTGCTAGGAAAGTTGTTTCACTGTTAGACAGTTTTTCTCGTCAGAATTCATTTTGTAAATTTATAAATGTACCATTCATTGAATATTGTTGCCATATTGGTTCTGGTGCTCCTACTATATATCCCAAGATTCTTGACAAAATCTAAAGATAGGCCTGTAATATTATTAGTCCTGATTTGGCACCTTGACTTCAAACACTTTCTCACTGCCATGATGTGACTCCCCTCTGTCTTTTTTACAAATGTTTTCATGGTAATTGTTTTGAAGAGCTTTCCTTCTTGGTGCCCCAACAGCATGATGTTAAGCATACTACTAGATAGACAACTATGTCCCATTGTTTTTCTGTTGAACTAGCTAGATTCAACCATATATTTTATTCTAATAGTTTCTTTTCTCACACTTCTCCCCTGTGGAAATCTCTTCCAGTTTCTTGTTTCCCTAGTACCTACAATCTTCAAAAATTTAAACACAATGCCAATTACCGTCTTCTGTCTTTCTGTTTTTTTATTGTCCCTTCTCCTCAGTAAAGTTTTCTCATTCTCTTTCATTCCCAGTAATCCCCTGCATCTTAGTAGCATTATCACCTTGCTTACAGTGAAATAGTTAAGAAAAAACAAAAAAACAAACAAGATAAATAAATAACAAACCACCTGCACAAACCAAACCCATCTGTAAGTGTAGAGTAAAGAACAAATGCCCCTTAAGTGGAAATTGCTTGCAAAACAATATAATATATCAAGCCACTGTGAAATCAAGATATCAGAAAAGCTACATACATAAAACGTCCTTTACAAATAATACACAAAAAACACAGTGTTTTCTAAACATATGTAAATTATTATCTTCTTATGAAGATAATAATTCACATATCAATAAACTGAATGACCATTGAGACCAAGCCAATATAACTATAGAATATGCATGTATCTGAAATAGAACATATCTAATTAAAAAGAAATAAAGTAAATTGTACTAAAACAGGAGAAGACTTAAAAGTAGCATTAAAACTTCTGTTTACACTATCTTTTTACATTTTTTTATTTGCAATATGAAAAGTCTATAATGAAATTATCAAATTAATATTAAGGAGGATTTCAGTATTCTAAGAGACACTCAGTAAATTTAAATCAAAGGAAAACAAATACATTCCTGTCTTACAGGATCAGTAAAGAAAAAACAAAAAAAAACCAAAAAAAAAACCCCAACAATCACAAGAAATATGTAGGTACATTAATAAGTTCATAACCTAATGATCAAAGAAAGATTTATTTTACACCACAAATATTTTTCAGCATAATCTCCTTCCTTGTCAATACACTTAAAACAAATACTTCCTTGTCAATACACTTAAAACAAATACTTCTCCATAGATCATGTAGATTGAACATTATAGAATAAAAATTTTAGATAAAAATTCTAAGAACTTTCATACACTGCAGACTTATTTATTCACCCACAAATATTTATGATCTTCGTCTGTTTACAAATATTAAATTACATCTTAATTGTTATGAATTTAAAAGCAATTCAAAACAACAGAAAGACGAGATGGCGATAACCTTAAGAAAGAAACCGAGCTGAACGACACTATCATCGTCTCCCTCATAACCCCCCACTTCCCAAAATACAGCAGAATTTATAAAAGAAAATGTATGTTCATTTGCATACAATAAATTTATGTACAAAACACCAAAGAAGGGTTCATTTCATAACATGCATCACAGCAATTGTTGACAAAAAAAAATCTGTGCAGTACTACCTTGAATTTTGTCAAAACAGTTTTCTTCTTTTTCCCTGGTAGTTCATCTACTGCTCTTTCTAAATCAATGTAAGAGATGTCCATTATCTGCTTCACAAAATCAAAGTGACTTGACAAAAAGAGGTTTTCCAGTTCAGCAGGTATATTATCCTAGGTGTTAAAAAAAAAATGAAAAAAAAGAAATCATCATTAAAACAAAAAAGAAGAAAAATTACAAACACTGACTATAATAGGTGTGTGTGTGTGTGTGTGTGTGTGTATAATGTATAATTAATCAGCAAAAAATTATTCAAACATGTTTTATTAAAATCAACTGACAATTGTGACAGTCACCATCTCACCCTTCTCATTTTAGTTTTAGTTGTGTATGAATAATGTTTCATGGCTGGAGTAGTTACACTAAATAAATGAAAGTGAGTATAGGAATTAAAAAAATTGAGAAAACTACCAAAATCAATGAAATAGTTAATTAAAATGTATAAAAAAAATGCTAGATTAAGGCTTTGAGATTGGAATTTGTGAGAATCAAAACCCATATTCTTAATTTAAAAGTAGGTACCTCCACTAATTTGTGATACCTAAAGTTTAAAATGAATTTTTATAAATGAAAAAGCTTTCTTGGAGCTTTCATTTTAGCTTTAATTGAAAGCTAAAGGATTTAAAATTTACTATTTCCAGTAAGCAAAATACTCTGGTGTATTTCAAACAGAAATTATATTAATTGAAATTGAATTTTTTCCCTTTTTTTTTTCTAAAATAGCTGAAAGACAACTAAAAAAGGGCACTAATCAGCTATCTGTTTTGATTAGGTTTGGGGCCTTTTCTCATCATGCTTGTCACAGCCGGTATGGTAGCATTCACAAGTCGTCATTCCTCTGAGAAGCAATGAGGCTCACGACAAGTAAATATAATACAACAGAATCCACGACAATATCTGTTTAGCTTTTCATTGCATTTTCCCAGTTTATGTATAAATTGTTGCACATTGGTTGAAATTTATGGGGAAACTGTTCAAAATTCATGTTTTTCTTCGAGTACTTTTGTGACTATCTCTAGAGATTAAAATTTATTAGCTTCATCCTGGCATTTTAGGAATGTGAATTTTTCAATTTAAATATGTGTATATTGTATGCAAGTGATGTGTCATGTAGAGGATATTTTTTTTTTAAAACTAATCCATTAGAGGTACAACAAAATTTCACAGTGCCTGTGGACAAAGATAATATTTTTCTTAAACCTTTTAAAATGCCATCCTTTATAATGAAAAATACTGTGTTTAATATGGATTCTTTTCTTTTGTATGATAATAGCTTTGAGTATTTTGAGCGAGTGGTGTATGTGACACCTTAAGAGGTTAAAGGATAGATTGATAAACATACCAAGAGCCGATAAATTCAGAGGGTTGTTTACAAAAACCATATGGCCAAAGTTGTCAGCATCTGAACCAAAGAGTAAAGATATGAAGGCCTCCAATAACTAAGTCCAGAATGAAGGCTGGGTGGGAGTGGAGTGGCTTTATTGTTGTTTTGGGAATTCTAGTCAGAAAGGAAAGCCATCTGGATAATTTAACCCCACAATGGTGTAAGGTTGAAAATGGAGACACCATTTTTTTTTTTAAATCCAGGTTATGGAATTATCTACTAGACCTGGTAAAGAAAGGTCAGTGAAATAAAAATTTGCAAAACAAAGTAAGGTTGGAGAATTTTTTTGTCACTTGTCAACAAGTGTCATGGGTTGAAGCTGCCATAAAGTCCGTCATGGAGACACTTGGTGAATGTCCAACTGAGAGAATGGGGTTTGGGTCGAGGAAATACTGTTGACGAAAATTTTGAGTGATAATTAAAATTAATAATTGAAGTTAAGCTACACCTGCTTGCTCATCCAATCTAGAGATTGGATTGGTCAGTGACAACTGAAGTGAAAGGCCTAGGTAGAACGCTAAGAGAAGCAGAGGAATTGCCGATACTCTTTGGGCAGTATTGTTATGAGGCACCAATATGAGAAAGAAGGAGTTATGGTCTGGGGTCCCTGCTGTTTGCCCCAGGGTTCTTGATAAGATCCAGAGACGGATATGCAATGTGATTGGCCCTGATCTGTCATCTCGTCTGCAGTCGCTCTCTCACAGACGCGATGTTGCATCGCTCTGCCTTTTCTACAAGTACTATCACGGTAATTGCTCCGAGGAGTTGCTTTCGCTTGTCCCTAGGCCTCGTTAATTTAAACGTCCTACGAGGCTGGCATCCCGTTCCCACCCCTTCACCGTTGAAACTGTTAGATGTAGACGTCTCTTCTACTCCAATAGCTTCATGTCTCGCACATCTTGCCTATGGAACTCCCTTCCCTATTACTGTTTCCCTAACAAATACAATCTCCAACGGTTTAAGTGTAGCGTCAATCGACATCTCCAGTTGCCTTGATCTATCCACTTCCCTTCTCCACATCCTTTCATCTTTCATTCCTGTCTGCTCTCGCTCCAAATCTTCTGTAACCCCCTTGCCTTGATCAACCCAAATGTCTTTCTCTTTCTCCACATCCTCTCCTTTACCACTCCTGTCTGCAACCCCATGCGTGATAGTGGCCTCCGGCCTTGCTTGGGGTGATACGCTTAAAAAAAAAAAAAAAAAAAAAGAAAGTTGGATCAATGTCCTGCGACCACTACTCATGGAAGAGGGGATCCTCCCAAAGTTGGGCATGTAATTAATCTCCTGAGCCAGACAACAATGGGCTCTTGTTGGCAATTAACGGAATCACCAGAACTCCAAGCCACATTAAACTCCATGTCAGTTTTGGGTGAAGGTCCATATAATCAGGAGAGCGAAGTGATCGAGAGAGAGTTGTCCCAGATGTTGGACGAGAGACGACCGCTTCACTTGATCTCTTGTGACTTCCTGCCTGAAGCAAACCTCTGACATAAACCTTATGCCAGAAGCCTTGTTCGGACTTAGTTAAACAAACAGAATTGTCGCACTGAACTTACGAAGTGGGAAGGGTCGATATTTTCTGCCTGAAGAACTAAATGTTTTTTAATATCAAAAATTAACCAAGCTCTGTACAAAGAATGTATATAAAAACATTTTCTTTAATTCAAATCAATTTTTTTTACTTGTGACTTCACTTGGCCAGGACCAAACCAGTGTTGACGATCCGATTCTTGCCAGCCTTAGGATCAAAATCAAACACAATGCGGATTGAAGCGATCAACACAATGATCAGCCACAGGGATTGGGCATCAGATTGACTGGCAAAGAAGAAGGCTACAGTATACTTTAGTATTATCCACTAATATGTCTTATTAAAATAGTCAAACATCTTTGTGATGGTCTATATGAGACCAAACTGCACTAAGTGGCAAATTAACCTAGGAGATTGTGAGATGGGTGTATGGCCAATGTAAGAATTTAATGTTAGATTTTTATTATTACCAAGAATTCATAAATATTGATTTTTGACAATGACTAGCGATGGTCAACAGTATGAATGTTGAACTGTTTCTCCACAATTCTGATCCAATTGTATGACAAATTTTATACAAACTGGAAGAATGCAATAGGAAAGATTAAACAGACATATCGATTGATTTTAATGAAACTAGTTTGCATGTGAACAAGCTATGATCAAGAAAATTTGATATAATGAATATATATATTTCTTACAGTTAGAACTTGCTTAAATCCTCATAAACACTAATCAAATTGTTTATATTATTTTTATTATTTACATATATTGTAATTAGTTTTATATAAGCAGGTACTAAAAATATCCAAGTCAATTAAAATGGTTAGGGTTTATAGTACTTTTAGTTTTGACAATCCTAAAAAGAAATCTTTGTAAATGGTAAAATAGTTTTTTTAGTATAAAGAAGAGTTTTTTTTAAAGAAATCCAATTAAGTAAATTTATTTATTTGAATTTATTTTTTTAAAGTTCAATGCTTATATTTCATTTTTTGTAATAACGAAGACAGACCTTGTTTTTATCAACTAAAGCTGATACTTGATATGTGACATCACCAGCAAAGTGTTTCACTGTAAATTCTGGCCCAGCCTTTTGTCTACTGTGTTTCAGATGTGAAGAAAATATCTGTTTTGATAGGAAGCTTCTACTGTTGACGGGTCTCTGATTGGAAAGTAGCAGTGGTTCATTCCTGGCAGGAGATGTAAGGTTTCCATTTTCAACATTACCTCCCAAAATTCCTTGGGTCAACTTGACAATACGTTCACCAAGCATCTTAGTATCTACGAGTCGATTTAAGTAAACCTCCTAAAAATACAAAAGAAAATTGAATCTAGTTTTTGAAAATGATTAAAAAAATAAATAAAAATCAGTGGTTAGTTTATTTCAAAGAATATATACAAATATAGTCTATAAATATTTATTTACACATAAACAAATCTATAAGGAATACATGAATACATTCTGAGATAATATTCATAGAGTATCACAAATAGACTGAAATGCTTTAATAAAAAATCAAATAGAAAAAATGTTTTTAGAAAATTCAATGTTTTGAATTAAGAATACCAAAGAAGAATGTCAGGAGGCAAAAATTACTGAACAGTGAAAATACAAGTCTGAGATATTCAATAATAGTCTGACATTTTACAACTCCTGCACATTATAGTTCTTTTATATTAAAACTATGCATATCAAAGCAATATATAGTGCAGATGCAAGAGAAATGCATCAATTTTAATATTAATACAAAAATAGAACATTTTATTCATATGAGAAACTAATTTCCAAACCCTTTATTATTTTTTTTATTAAAATACTTTTTTTAAAAAATTTTTTAAATTAAAATATAGTGCAGGAATTACTATCAGGTAACGTTCTTTTTATGTTGACTTTTCAGGACATACACACAACCAAATTCCTGAAATGCACCTGAATATATTTTTAGATACATACAAAGATATAAAATAAATAGAAAAAATTTTTTTCTCTCCTTTGTTTCATTTCCCTCTATTCATCCTTCAGCTCAAATTGTAGTTGGGATCATAGTGTCATTACAAAACACATGGTCCTTTAGTTGGCTGCATATGTGCTTCACCAGTTTCAAATTCAGTTGTTCCTTCTCCTAGACTGGTTGCCAACCATGGTTAGAGAGCACAGTCTGTCTTACTATTTAACTCATAGCTGAAGGGAGAAGAGATGTTGGAATTTAATTTGAGAACAATATTTTACAAGTTCACATTCTCGCTAATTTTTCTATCCTCACTCCAACCTCTTTTTACTTTCAAAACTGGCTCCCAAAGCCTTGATTCTTATCAGAGATAAAAATATATTTTCTGGCTAACAAGATAGCTTGAAAATATAAAAAGGAATTCCACCACCATTATTCTTTCTATGGTGCCATAAAGTCTAGGGGAAACCTGACAGCTTGTTCGCTCCAACCTGGTTTCATTACTTTCAAAAGCGGCTCCCAGAGCCCTGATTCCTATCAGAGATAAGAATGTATTTTCTGACCAATAGAAGGGCCAGGAAATTTGTAAAACGATTTTGGAGGGAAAAGTCCCCGATCCTTCTGAGCCACCCAAATCTCCATAAATTTGGAGAATCTATGCCTATTTGGCAGTGAGAATTCAGCCCAGTGTCTGTGAGGTTGACAATAGAGAGCTCTGGTCAACTTCAGAACCACTTTCAACCAAAGAAGAACTACCTACTAAATTCCTGCCAAGTTGGAGAGACAGACCATCAGCCCACTACTAAAAAAAAACAACTGAAAGCTGCAGGTCTTCATCACTCATTCTGTCATGCCCACTGGACTTTTGTCATCAACCTACGAACTCACTCAACTGCAAGATTCCTATATCTACCAACATTTCCCTACTCTACAAGAACTGTGAGTATTTCTAAACCATAACAAAATTCTACTTGCTTAAAGAACTTTTAGGCGCTCAGAGAAATATTTTGAGCAAGTCTTTTTTCTGTTATGAACATTTTCTCTTCCCTTAAAGGACATTTTCTCTTTTCCCTTTACCCCCCCTTTTTTCTGTATATGTAAATAAACACTTCTTTTATTGTTACACACCGAGCAGGAGTTTTTTCTTTATTCGTATGTGCCTAAAAGAGAGAGTTTGTCCGCTCTAATCTTGCTGTTTTTTACTCGCGTTTTGTTGCAATTTTTTAACCTCGACCCAATTTTTTTTAACCACAACCCTTGGATGCGGGAAAGCTGGAACAGATTTCCCTACAGAGAAGGATTCATACCTTTCCCAAGGGTATTTGTATGAAAGTGAATATATCTAACTTGACTGGGATTTGAACTTAGCTTGCTGATTTCTCATTCCAAGCCACTATCCATTGCACCACCTGTACATCCCAAATTCATATTCTGCATTTATATTTCTTTAAAACTGATGGCTGGCTATTCTCTTGGCTATTTTTTTTTTTTTTATTATTATTATTTCTAATCTACCTTGGACTTACTATTAGCTATTTCTTTTCTCTTATTTTATGTCACTCCTCTTTTCCAATGGTTTCACACTTTCTGCTCAGAATACCTTGTCAAGAAATATCATTTTTTTATCAAAATAAACTACAAAGGACATAAATCATCACTTAGTAATTAGACATTTTTATGTGAATACTGAATATTAATGTTAATATATAATTAATATACAGTAAACAGAAGTGAGCACTTGTTAGAAAAGAAGAGGAATGCTTTTGATGTGAGAAATACAAGTAGAACATTTAAAGGTCAAATCATTTTAACTAACCTCATTCAAGATGCTGAATATTCCAGGGATGCCATCCAAATTATCAATACATGATTGGTTATCAGAAAAATCAGTATACATCCATCCAATATTCTCTTGAATGTATTCTTCCTAATAAAATAGACATGACAGCAATTGAAATTATTTGGTACAATGAATAAAAGGAAGAAAAATCATCTTGAATAAACAACACACATGAACTTCTAATAAAGTCCTATTGTCATAGAGATCATAAAGACTCATTTATAAATGTTTGTAATTCATCAAACAGGTAATCAGATATTTGGGTTGGTGATTAATGGATTAATTGATGAGCAAGTAAAGATCAATAACTTCAATCTTCAATTAATAGAAACATGAATTATAGCAAAGATAGTTTATTAAATGTTTTTGTTCTGTGAACTAAGCTGTTTTTAGCACATATATTGTGAAGACAAAAGTAGTGACTTAGCTATGAACAAAATTTCTATATAGTAAAAATTTGCTAAAATGAAAATAGCAAACCTAGACTGTCTTTCTAGCTTTCTTTCATGAAAAATCTGGCAGCTCATGCAAGTTTTCTTTTGCCAATTGTGGGTATCTCAAGTGTATATAAGCAATAATTTATTGAGATGGAAGTGTGTTTTTTTTTAAAAGGTGTGACTCAGTAGCTGACTGGTGCATGCAAATCTTTAGACATTAACTATCTTTCGGGTAAAACATATTTGCATTTTTCAAAGCTTTATAAACACATACACATATATAAGTGGACACTATAGCATACCTTAAAACTATATTTTATCATATATATATATATATATATATATATATATATATATATATATTATATATATATAAATATAAAAGTGAACATAGAAGTCTTAGAGGTGACAGTCTTTCATGCTAGTGTAATCGTCAGGCAACTGATGATTGCACCAGCATGAAAGTTGCCTGACGATTGCACTAGCATGAAACAGACTGTCGCCTCTAAGTGTTGACTTCTATGTTCACTTTTATATTTACACACACTCTATCTCTGATATTGAGCACTTTATCCCATAAATATAGCACAGTTTAAGACTATATTTCTTCATATATATATATATATATATATATATATATATATATATATATATATATGTATGTGTGTGTGTGTGTGTGTGTGTGTTAATTTTAAATTTTCTTGTTCCCAGACATTTTTATAAATTTATGAATATAAAAAATTGATTTCATAATTATTTCTTCATATGGTAAATGATAAACAAACACTGCAATTGATTTGCATATTTTTATAATGTTGTAAATATAAAATGATTATTGTAAATAAATAATCTAATAAAATAAATAGTGTTTAATTCTTTTATTGTCAGTTCTTGAAGAAAAAGAAAATGCATAAATCCAGTTTCATAAATTTGAATTCTATTAAAATTCTAAAATAACCTTTTTAAAACAAACATTACCAAAGGGAGTATACAGTACAAACAGTGTTAAGAGAAAAACCGTCCTTTTGACACATACACCTGTTCTTTTGTTAGGTGAATGCTAAACTTTGGTTAAAGTTCTAAAATAAGTTTGATTGAAACACTGAGTAAAAATGCAGTGAAAAGTGAATTTGAAATAAATTATTACAGATAATTTTTTTTTTTTTTTAATTAAATTGAATAAAATTAAAAGTTAACGAACCTGCAAATTTTTTAGGAAGTGTTTAACAAAGTGTTGTTGCAATCGCTCATTTGCATAATTTATGCATAACTGTTCCAAACTGTTCTGTTCAAAACATTCAAATCCATAAATATCCAGCAGGCCTAAAATAAAAGAAAATGATAAAAAGCAAAATGACATGAAAATTAAGTGATGATTAGAACCTCTCGTGCTTTGGCAAAAAGAGGTAAGAAACTAAAGTTAGAAAACAAGAAGCAGCGAGGGCATTGATTGTAAAGTTTATAGTGAACAGGACCCAGTTCAGGAGCACATTTCTTTAGGAGCAATTGCAGGGATACCGTCAGATCTGCAAGGTTTGTGGAGATTTAGTTTAGAAATGATAGAAATCATGGATAGTTATGTGCATATCACTCAGTAGAGAGACTGTTCTTGGGGGAAAAGATATTAATGAGCAGTTGAAAGTGGAGTTGGATGAGAATTCTGCTTTATCGGCAGCATATGGCAATGCTACAAATTGATTGAAAAGAGGAAGGACTGAGTATTTGCTCTTCTTCCATACACACTTATAGAGCTGTCGGTAATCTCTAGAACCAAGGTTACACGGTGTTGCATTCTATTGCCTACACTCATTATGAGCGGTCACAAAGCAACATCTATTGCCACAGGACATGTTGCATTGGTATTGCCAGAAGAAGTAATTCCTGCAGGTTATAGTGGCTGAACAAGCAAGAGGAAAACCAAGGACGAGATTGAGTTTCACTTTCTGTGCTTTGATGCCAGCTTTCACCCAGGAGAGAGACCTCAGAACCAGATGATTAAAAATATAATTCCAAGGGGTATCTGTGGCAGACGTGATGAGGCAGAACCTTGAATGAGCACAACTGGTTGCGACTTGCCTTGTCCCCGCCAAAAAAGAGCCCGTATTTGCTTAGCATGTAAAGCTACTGCAGTTGAAATGAAGGAGAAAAAAAAGCACTTACCGCTCTGCCGTAATCCGTCCTCGGACAGATAACGTAAAAGAATAAGGGGGGATTTGCATTGCATTTTTATGCAATAAAGATGCAATGCATTATGGGACAGGGACGCAATGAATTATGGGATCACATGAAGACGCAAGGGATTATGGGTATATGAACAAATATAAAAGCAACTAATCTTTCCCAGTGCGGCGTTCTTCGAGTGACGTTCACAGTTGGCGGCTGGAAAAGTCTGTTAGTGCGATTTTGAGACAGAACTCAAGAAGGAACGACTCGAGGTTGGAATTCCAGTTGGGAGAGCTTGAATTTACTCGCTGGTTGCCGTTTTCTTTTTATTTCTCCACAGTATCGCAAATACAATCACGAAATGAGTCCCAATCAGTGCATTGATAACAGAAAGATGTTGATGGGGGGTTCTTGCCTAATAGGTGAATGGAAAGAGATATCTACAGACATTACCGTGTGATTGAAGTTGCAAAGAGGACAACGCTTGCAGAGTACAACATGAGTTGGGGGAGGAGGTAAGGAAGAGACCAAATAGAGAAACATATCTGTCAGAATTACAAGGAAAATGTGTGGGTAAGTCTACTATTTGAGTGAGAGATTGAAAAGTTCAAAGTCTGAATGTCAACAAGATTAGTAGCATTGAAGTGATAAAGCCATGTGACATGATGGGCATTGAAGCTGCTAAGCACAAAGATATTTGAAGATGAATGTAGAGAGAGGGCCTTATCTATATTATCAGAATTTCTATCTAACAAGCAACAGTCTTGAGAAGAAGGAGAATGATAAAGGAAGAAGAGATAACAGACTGAGTTTAATAGTGACAATTGAAAGCACTTACAAGAACAATCCAGAGACTCAAGAGACAGTTCCCTTGCCACATGCATAGAAATCAAGGTAATGCATATGGATACTAGAATCCCTTCAAAAGAAAAGGAGATAGCCAAGAATAGAGAGTTCAGATTGAAGTGTTTAGATTAGTTTCACAGACAGCTAAGATGTCTGCGGAACAGTCCAAGAGAAATGATTCTGCACAATGCTGAATCTCAGTTTGTAAAATGAAACTATTGTCTAAAAAAAAAAAAAAAAGGGCCAGAAACCCAGTGATTCCTGTGAAAAGGTCTTCTTTCTCAACTTTTTTCTGACAGTGAAATATAGTTTATTGTTGCCTATCGCACATGGCAGCAGTATGGCGTTGCTAAAGAAATCTCTGCGAACAGAGGACCAGATTGCAATCAAAAGAGCCAAGGATACAGTGAAGAAAAGCATGTTTCGTACAAATGAAAACCCAGATCAAATGGCAGCCAGCAGAGCTTCCAATGCGGAGAATATGCAAAGGCTTAGGGACTCTCAAGCTCCTGAACCATCCGAAGGCCCAATTAAAAGCCCTCCGCAGCAGCTAGCTTAAATGTGGCCCAATAGGGCGGCTTTTAAGCTAGTTATTATTATGTGACATCTTTTGGCAACAAAGATGAGAAGATTGCAATAAGACAGCCATGAATAACCACACGGAGGAACATTTTGAATGCTATGAACTGACTACCTTAGGAACACATTGGACAAGATAGCTGGTGTTATTTGAGCTTTATGCTGACAGCCTTGGTTTCATTGTTGAAGAGAACTTGCTGGATACCAGAAAACAGAAGTGAATGGCCTTGCTGCTCCATACAGTAGGACCAGATGTCTAGATTATTTTGGCTACATTACTTAATACTAAGACTATTTTGCAGTGATAAGTGCACTCAAGGACACATGGCCCAGTGGATAAAAGTGTTGGTTGAGTCCAGTAACTTGACTCAAAGAGTTGAGAGTTCAATACCTTGCTACAAAAAAACAAAAACAAAAACTAAACTTGGAGATTTTGAGGCATGGCATGTGGAACTAGAACATTCTATCCCAGTGGACAAAATAAAGGGTTCAGTTCAAAATTCCAATCACCTGAAAAAGGTCAGAGCATACAATGGCCGAAACATTGTGCATATGACACCAAAGATGAGGACAACAGTCTGAACAATGTAAATAGTGTAAATAAATACAATACCTCAGCTCAGAAATATAGACTAATTTAAGGAAAGTTTATTTTTCTGGCAAAATTTGGAATGTGCCAACAAAAACTTGGCACAAGGAGTTAATATTTTGGAAGAAGAAGAAGAAAAAAAAAGTAAAATTTTGGTTTTAGCTAAGGAAAATTATACTGGAAGTTATGCATGTGACACCTACTGGGGGCGTTCTGAGTTTGACTCTTAGTCACTGCCAACAATATTGGGCCCTTCATTGAAGTTATCTTAGAAGAGGAAAATAGAGAGATGGAGTTATTGCTTTGAGTTATAATTATAGGCAGCAACATTATAGCCCTCCTCCCCACACCTCCCAAATTTGATGGTGCCAAGATAAGTGCAGAAAATATATTTTTTGAGGAATACAGGTCACAACAAAAACACTTTATCCATGCAAGGTAATGTTACTTCACATTCTGCAAAAATTACTGTTACCCACCTTTCCAAAATAAAGTTTCAAAGATACCAAATTAATGGAATGGATCACAGCTTCTATAGATATCAAGCCAATAGAAAACATGGCAGTTCATTAAAAGAGACACATATAAGAATAGAAAACAGTATTCAAGCAAAGATCTGTGGAAAACAATAACAACTGCTGCATGTTAAAGTTAAAACAGTAGAAGAGTTAACAAAGTCAATGGAAGTGAGAAGTGATAAAATTTATAGAATGTCAAAGAGCTTAATTAACATGTAAAATAATAATTTATTTAGGTATATGTATATCTTTGGGGTTTACAATTTACACTGCACTTAGTTTGCACAAATTCCTAAATATCAAATACCCAAACCAATTCAAAGAGATCAAATTCAACATTTGTTTACAGTTGGAATGACACTTGGTTCAAATAGGCTTCCAATTTTCAGCTGACATTCAAACTTGTCATTATAAAATAATTTTTCTTTTATCAACTAGTGTCTGATATTCTTTTAAGCTTAGCTTTTATGATACAAACATGTTATTGCAGATACTTCAAAGATTGCTTTGTTCAAATTTTTAATTTATTCAGCAGACAAGCACTTACAATCAACTTTGGGACCAACATGCTGATCTTGTATATTTACTCTTCTGAAATGATATGTGTGGTTTTTATGCTGTTAGTCTCACACACTCACACACGCACACACTTCGTCAATAAAATATGACTTACCAATAATTTCTTTGCCAGATTCTGTTTGGAATTGACTATTGATGAATTTCACTAGCCAATCAAATAATCTGAAAATAGATTTTTAGATATTAAAATATAAAGAAAGTAATCTAAAATCTTTTGAAAAATAAAACTTAAATTTTAAAATAAATCAAATTTTTTATTAGAATTTCTCAAATTATATGCTTTCTTATTCAGACCAGCATACTCATTTTTCTAACATTTAATACCCATCAACCTTCTTTAGTAACTTTCTTGGAATTTTGAACTGAACTCTTTATTCAACCCATGTTTCCATACTTTCATATCAATTTCCTTTGGGAAGCTTGTCTGTTTTGTTTTCTACTGAAGCACAGTATGTTACTTTCCAGCACTATCAAATGAGGAGATTGAACTCACAACTGTTAGGAAATCAGATTTGTTTTAACCAATCTCTTAGGTTATATGTCTCTTGAATAATCTAACGGTAAAATCTTGTATCCTTAAATCTAATGTCTGTACTCAAGTGAATTTGTATCCTAAAAGAAAAGATGCACCAATATTCCAACAGACATGAAATTTAAGGCCAAAATTTCACCACTGACAGAAACAATCAGAACAGTTATAAGCTAAACAAACTATTAGGAACAAAAGTAGACTGTTTAATTAATGGAAATAATCAGATAATTTATCAGTTTAGTACATTAAAAGACAATTTAATAAGTAATACTTTCAACAAGATCTCTACTGACAGGATCCTGTAGATAAAAAACTCCTTGTCATTTCCTTCAAAATCAAAATTTCAAAGCTATTTCTTGACATTTAATAAAATGTTCTTATTAACAATATTTTTTTCCACATCTTTGTGCTGGTTGAATTTTTAAATTTGTTTCTTTGTTTGGAAGATAGATCAGCACAATTTCTCTAGTAGCAAACATTGATAACTGCTCTTAAGTACCTTCTATATGCCTAAAGTTGACACTCCACTGAAAGCATTATATTAGATTAATAGGGTAAAAACTCAATCATTTATTATCATTTCGGTCTTTTGCGTTTGTTGTTACTCTGTGGATGATATGGAGACTAAGAAAAATATATATTTAGCTCTTTTTAGCTTTTCCTTAATATATCTGATGACATTTTTTATATTATTATCAGTGAGCAAAAGGCTCTGATTCACAGGAATATTTCATGTAAAATTCAATCCACCACCATCAGGCTACCTTTAAAAGGAAATTAATGTATTTGTGGTTAGCTGGACAAAACTGACAATTACCATAAAAGTAGGGAGGAAAGAGCTTTATTAACAAGGAGAAAATGTGAAATTTTCCATTCTATTAAAAGGCTAGGAAAATTAAATAATAGTCAAATAGGGAAGTAAAGAATAATGATTTAGCGAAAGCGTCTAGTATCAAAGAGTAACAAAAGGAAGCTTATGCATATATTTCTATAGATGGGAGATAAAATCAAAGTTTATTTTCTGACATTGTAACACTGACGTAGGAATAAGTTCTACCCAGAAAGCAAAATTTAAAGAGAGCTGAATTTTAAAAACTAAAACAAGGAGAAAATAAACACCAGCAATTATAGTTATTTTTATATTGCAATAAATATAAGACAATTCTTTAAATAACCCTAGAAATTTAAGGAAAGCTTATTTTTCTGGCAAAAGTTGGAATGTGCCAACAAGAACTTGGCACAAGGAGTTAATATTTTGGAAGAAGAAGAAGAAAAAAAAAGTAAAATTTGGGTTTTAGCTAAGGAAAATTATACTGGGAGTTATGCATGTGACACCTACTGGGGGCATTCTGGGTTTGACTCTTAGTCACTGCCACCAAGATGTGACCAGGTTGATCAGCAGTTGTCGCTACCTGGCGGGATCCTTTGGTCTGGGTACCAAATGGGATGGTTGGTTGATTCTAATGGCACAAATACGTAATGGCTTCACAACACACCAGATGGAACCAGTTCTCAGCTCGCTTCCAATGACTAGTTACTGAAGTAACTACCTTGATCTCAAGTCTAACCTGCCATCCTTGTGATTTTGATCTTAGGCTGACAAGATCAGTCAAGCACTGGGGCTGTAGAGCAAGATGAGTCTAAACTGGAGGTGATGTCACACAAGTAAAAAGAAATAAATGAAAACCAAAAAGCTTTGGGTATGTTTAGAGAAAGCAAATCAAGTTTTATCAGTCTGTTGTATATAAGAGTATGTTTTCTTCCCAACCCATTTCTTCTAAGAGTGACACTTTCATACTTCTAGGCAAGTTCTGGTCTTCTAAGTCAACTGGTTTAGCTTTTTTAAGTGCTGGCTTAGCTTCGTTTGTCAGTATAACTTGCTGTTTTGTAGGAAGGCAGGAATTGTGGAATCTGTTAGCTCTCTCCAGCTGCAAAATGCAAACTCTCTGGTTCGTGCACACAAACTGCTGATTCGAACTGAACTCAACTGGCAATCTTATATGAACTTTGAACAAAAACCGGTGCAGTATTAGATGCAGCCTAGGGTTTTCTGTAAATCCCAGATTTCCAACAAGGGTCTCTTTGTTGCCTGGCTAGGAAAATTAATTACCTTCCATTTTTGGAAAATAAATTATTTCCTATTTCTGGGGGGATCCCTTCGTCCATGAGGAGAGGTTGCAGGATAGCTATCTTCCTAAACTCCCTCCTCTTCGCAATAGTAGTTCACACCAATTCCTTTCAGTGGGCATTAGTAACTTTTCTGTCATTTTACTATTTTACCTCCTGCTATCACCACTGCTACCATATGACCAATGGTGTCTTGGTCGTGCTGGTGTGGCTAAGCTTGCTTTGTTAATTAACTCTTTGACACTATTGCTTATTCAGGATTTCTTCTCCATACAGTTTTAGAATTATCAACTGGAACTTTGTTTATGCAATTCCCTTTTCTCCCTGCAAAAATTCTTACAATTACAAGTCCTATTGTCTGCCAGTTCCTAATATCTATGCATTCTCGAATGATATCTTTGTTGCTTCTGTTTACTTTGTGTTTTTTTAACCAGCACATTTAATGGACATCATCAATAAATTGTCAGAGACTGCCCCATTGCCTTTTCGTGAAATTATTGTTGACGCAATTCTTCGCTTTCTTGAGAAAAATAGATTTTTCTATTGAGCACTTTACTGAGTAAATAGGCCTTTTTCTTATTGCTGTTCCTGTTTGAGATTTTATCTTGTTTAAGGGTATTTAGGTCTTTTGGCAAGTTGACTATTGGTAGAACCAACTGCTTTGTTTTTTCTTTAATATAAAAACCTATTTTAAATGATGTAGAAACCTTCCTAATAGATTGAGAATCATACAAATCTGGGATACTACCCAACATCAAGAGATATGGAGTATGTAGGACGTTTATAAGATAAGAGCCGAGAAAGAGAGGTGCTTAAAATTTTTGCAGAATATTTATAACTTAAGAAATCATAGGTAAAGTACTAAGTATATCAATTTGTTAACTATATAGTTAAATTTATTAAAAACTGATAATAGACAAGAGAAGTTACCCCAAGTAGTAAGTGAAAATTTAAATGTCCAAAACGTAACTAAATGACAAGTTAAGAAAAAGAAATTATTCTTAGCGTTAAATGTGGAATTAAGCAGTAAAAAACCCTCATTAACAGCTTTAGTTTTCTATAACACTATTTGCAACGAATGTCAATAATTTCAGGTGATCCAGGACATACATTGAAATGTATATCTTTTCAATTGTTGTCTGGGTCAGGTATCATATGAAAGCATTTCTAAAGATGTTCAATATACTTTTATTGAAAATCAAGTCATTAACCACTAAATCTTTTCTATGAATGCATATATAGAAATGCTATATTCAGATTTAAGTAGCTGGCATGAAATTTACAAAATATATGGTCTTTGATCAAAGAGGCCAAGAATGAAAGTGAATTATAACTGAAATGTGAGAATCAAATCATTGATGAATTATGACTGAAATGTGAGAATCAAATCATTGATGAATTATGACTGAAATGTGAGAATCAAATCTGATGAATTATGCCTGAAGTTGTGAGAATCATATCAGTGATGAAGAAGAAAATATCAACAGGATACAGTACACACTTAAACTGTGAGGAGTTATATGTTTATAGACCCATTGAACTCATTTACTAGATCTATTTCTAGTGAATGTACAACAATGAAGTGACATATTAACAAGAGACACAGTGAAAGACAATCTAATAGACAGTGATAGTATTTTGGTTATTCTGGGAATCAATCTCAAGTGGATTCATTACGGTAAAAGTACTAATTGTAGAGTAGGATAGGCGGCTATATCATACGGAGGGGTGTCCATAAGAACAACACCGGTAACCCATTCATAAAATGGACTAACCCGGCCATGTGCAAGTTGTGGCACATATGTGAACAATGCAAATATAAACAAGGCCTGCGGTAAGCCTAGAAAAGGTGAACAGATTGCAACTGTCACTCAAGCACTCTACACTAATGAACTAAGCTGTTCTATGAAAGTCAACTCTTTACAACACAATTTGGCTTTCAGTCTGGTAAGGGGTGTAATGATGAGATATATGCCATCAAACAATTGCAAGAGATTGCACATTTCTCAAATAGAAAATTATATATTTGCTATGTTGACCTCAAAACAGAATATGATCACATCAACAGGTTTCCTTTTCTCATCCATTAGAAAACGTCTTCAAAGTGCTGACACCACAGACTGTCTAGATTAAATAGACGAACGGATCTACAAAGTTGTATATGTCTAGTGAAGACCTCAATACTGAAACTATCCAAACCTCATATGGAGTACAAGGGGTAAATGCGAGCCCCAGTGTATTTAATCTTTTCCTATAATATGCCCTGTGCATATACAAGCACAGATGTGAAGGGACAGGCATTGCTCATTTAAGCATTCTATACCACATCCCAAATGAATCGACTAATAGGAAACAACATTCTTGCTTTTCCTCCTGAGGTCAATGTACTGATGATGAGGGAGGCTATGCTGATGACATAGGTATTCATAGTGCTCTATTTTAAATTCTTTTAAGAAGATTTTCTAAAACAAAAATAATATGTGTATATTAAGTATGAATGAACATTACTTAAATTCTCACCATTCTATGAAAGTCAACTCCTTACAATCTGGTGAGGAATGTAATGATGGCATATATGTCATCAAATAAATTGAGGAAATTGCATAACTCTCCAAGAGAAAATTGTACACCTATGTTGGCTTTACAGCAATATATATTATTATAGAAGTCAGTGTCTGCAAGCATTTTTTAGAGGGCGTATCAGAGTCCGATCAGCTCTGATGGGGGTCGACTTGGTGAGGTCAGTATGATGTTTGAAAGACCCGAAACTGCCCAATGATCATAATCAGAACATCACTGACGACGCCCTCTAGCGCTAAAGAGCGTATATTCAAAGTAACCACATCAATAGAGATCCTCACTCTTCTCTTCCATTAGAAATCATCTTCCAAGCTCTGACTCCATTGAATATCTCAATCTAATAAAGTAACTATATAGCTTCACAAAACCATACATATCAAATTTCATCAGGAGTGAAATGTGAGCCCCAGTTTGTTTAATCTTTTGCTATAATATGCCATGTGCCTATACAAGCACAGATGTGAAGAGATGGGCACTAATCACTTAAGCATTCTATACCACATCCTAACCTAATCTAATAGAAAACAATATTCCTATGAGTGAGGTCTATGCTGAACCAAAATGAACAAAGTCTATACATAATTTTATTAGGTTTGTTAGAAAAAATAAGGGACATAGAGCTAACAATTTTACTTATTAAAAATGATAATGATTTGTGACAGAAAACAAGTGTTCTGTGTAATAGAAATATTTTGATTAGCACAAGACTAACTTGCATAAAAATCAACCAATGTACATGCAAGAGGTTTAGTGGAGAGCAAGGATATCAGGCCACAAATTTGCTTAATAAGCTATAAATAATGATAGCTGCAAAATATGACAAAGTAGCAGCTGAATAAGCGCAATGAAAAATTGTTAGCAAAGAAAAAAAATATACATAAATAAATAACAGTAATAATTAAGAAAAGTAGAAAGAGCTGGTAAGGGTAAAAAACATTTTTACCTAAAATTTTAAACTGAATTAATGGAGAAAATTATTGATAAATTAGATGCAATCTAAGATATATCAACGCAATTCAGTCATTTCATCATCTTACCTAAATCTATATTTGCAGTGCCACCAACATTGAAAATAAATGCCGCGTTAAAGAAGTTTGTAACTAATAATCCAGATATAATTCTTGATGTTGATCGATGCTAATTGTTACGAATGGGGTTTAAGAATGATTAAGATTATTAATACGTACTTTGAGTAGAGCAGCATAGCTAAACAGTCACGTCGACTGTTAGCTTCTTCCATCCGGATAGGTTTGACAAACATACTCCGACGGGCTTTACTCCCTGAATGGATGCTACGGTGCAGAAGAACTTGTTCAAGCTTTTTACTGTCAATCCCAAGTTGTTCTGATACTGTATTTATACCAATTACAGTTTCTGCAAATAAAACATGTTTTATCACTTTTATTTTACTTTTTAAATACAGGCACACATGTATAGCTAGGAAAATTAAAAACAATATGTTGTAATTGCCATATTCACAACATTTCGTCTATTGTACACTCTGATCTTCTTCAGGTGATTGGAATTTCGAACCAAAACTCAACTCTCCAAGTTTTTTGGTTCACTACTACTGTAGCCAGGTATTGAATGTCATTATCCATTGGCCCAGTGGAAAAAGACGTTGATTAGATCTAGTAACTAGATCCAAAAAGTTGCGAGTTCAATACCAGGCTACAGCAGTGGTGAACCAAAAAACTTTAAAGGGAAATAACTGAGACATCTGGAAGAGGCATTGCATGTGGAACTAAAACAATTTACCCCGGTGGATGAAATAAAGAGTTTGGTTCGAAATTCCAATCACCTGAAGAAGGCCAGAGTGTACAACTGCTGAAACGTTGTGAATATGGCAATGAAGATGAGGATAATAGTCCAAATAATGTAAATAATCATAATAACTCATCTTGGAGATATAAACAGAAAATGTAATCCATCCATATTGTTAAGAGAGGGGGGATATGATACATTTGGGTTACTTTTTAACTTAAAATCAACAGTTAAATAAATTTATGAGTGAGAATTCTTTTTATTCTTGATACTCTCTTTGGTCAAGCCATTTCTTCTCTAAGAATTATTACATGTGGATGTACAAGTAGTGTAACAGTTATGGGTGCAAAAAGTGGAATTGGCAAACTGAGTTCAAATTCAGGCCTAGTCTGTTGAAATTCACTTTTGCATTAATGACCTTGAAAGGGTATAAATGCATTTCTCTACTTATGACTATGGGGTGACAACATGGTTTTAAGTTTTATTGGTGCATGAAAGTTGCAAGCAATCATTTCCAGCAGTGGAAGGGTTAAAATAACAAATGAAGAAAAATGCTAATTAAAGCATAGATCAACAGGAGGTTAAAATAAAGTACAGTTCAAAAATATTAATTAGAATCATAAAATGAAGAAAAATTATTACAAATATCTTAAGAACATTGACTACAGATTTCTGTAAATTCCTTTGTATGTTGAAAAAATCTGCAGATATAATTTAGAGAAGAGCGATTTTAACTACTCTTTTTTTTATGTCTCTCATATCAGATTAATTTTTCATCAACATTACTACACAGGTCACCTTCCTTCTTTTTCATTACCTACATATATGCAAGTTATTCAAATGTTATTAGTCACTCACATCCTGATCAATACCGAATATAATACTTCCATTTTCTCCCCTTCTATAATTCTCCTTTAAATTTTTTGTTTTGCTAGTTTTTCTGTGACCTTGCTTCCACTGAAGCATGTTGTGCTCTGCACAAACATGCAAGCCCAGCACTTTGGTCCTAGCCGCCAGTCTCTTGGGGTCTTTGCAACATCTTTTTGCACTGGGCCATGAAGATGTGAGATGAATTTTTCTTCTATTTGTTGTGTTCCTTCAGAACATGGGCAATCATGGCTCTCCACAACTTCCTATCATTTGTACCTCTTACTAAGTTTTATCTTTTTGCTATTTCTCCAAATTCATATTCCGCAAACCATTTACACAAGCTTATTAGGTATATCTTTGGCTGTTCTCATGTCTGTCTTGTCTTCAATAAGTCCCGCGAGTGTCAAATTCTCCAAGCCCTCTTAATTATGTACCCAAGAAATTTCAACTGTTCACTTTATAAACAATAAAAAATCCATACGTGTGTTGTTTTTTATGGCAGCACATTCTTCATCATGTCCTTTTGTAAATTCAACATTACACAAGTACAGAATACCGAACAGGATCTACAAAAAAAAAAAAAAAAAAAAGATTAAGCTTCAAAATTTTAAGCCTGAAGTACAGAAAAAATACAAACGCAGGAGTTTTAGTCAATCAGAAAGCTCATCAGTTACTTTTGAAACATAATTTTACATATTTCAACAACAGTAGCCCATTTTCTTATGTTAAAACAGCTAACTACCTGAAGAACAAACAAGGCCATAAGAACCTGAATAGTAATTGTTGAGACTAATGCATACAATGGCCGAAATGTTGTGAATATGGCGACAAATATGAGGACAACAGTCCAAATAATGTAAATATTTGTAATATTTTACAATTTTTGTGGCTGTCATTTGAATCCTAAAAATTAATGAGTGAAGCTTAAAATTCTTTTTTATCTCTAAGAAAATGTTTTTAAAATAGTATTATTTGAATACAGATCAAATGCTAGAATTTTCATATTCAGTTTCACAGAATATTAAACTCCTGTTAATATTTTCTAATATGCCAATAAATTTTATTAGTATCAGGTTATACATTATTTATTTAATTTTATTTGATTAAAATTTCCGTGAAGATCAAGCTTTCTAGATTCATCTGGTCAAAAGTACAAAACTTAACAAATCAAGGCAAGTGTGCATACTCTGAATATAGACTGCTTCTGATTTCCAGTAATTCCAACTTCTTCCAAAGCTTGCAATGTGTTCTGAAATTTTTTACTGTCCATTTCAGCTGTTCTCCCTGAGGAAAAAAAAATTCGGAGGATGAATATTTTCTATGAAAATTTCTCAGACATTCAGGCCAGTAAATGTTGTTAATACTGTTTATTATAAACAGAGCATTTACTTAAATATTTGTATCTATAAAAAGAATGTATAAACATAAAAATGTCTTAAAATAATTGTCGGACTTTGTCCATTTCATAATATATATATATATATATATATATATATATATATATATATATATATATATATATATATATATATATATATATATTACACACACAAACTTTTTTTTTTAACAATTAGAATTAAGATACCTTTAGTCAATGACCATTTTTCACCTACGAATTTTAATTTTAAAATTCGTAGGAATTTTTAAAACTGTTTGTGGTATCAGTTTGTCCTGCTACAAACTGATACCACAGTTTAAAAAATCCTGCAAATTTTAAAATTGAAATTCGTAGGTGAAAATGGTCATTAACTAAAGGTATCTTAATTCCAATTGTAAAGAAAATTTGCTCTGTTTAATGAAAATAAACATTGAATGCTCTTTTGTGAGTCAGTTTAAACATATTTCAAATTCTATGTTGTGTTAATAGGACTTGCCTGGATTATACCAACTGATTACTACCTATATATATATATATATATATATATATATATATATATATATATTTATATATATTTGAAATAAATTTATTTCTTCAACATTTTTGTAATCATTAGTAACATTGGTAATTAACCTCAAATTGATCTTTCTTTGATATCAATTTGAATTTAAGAAAAAAATGATTAGATTATGTGAAAAATTATGTAATTTATTATTGTACTGTTGTTCTTGATTTCAATAGAACTGAATGTTGTATTAATATGTAAGAGTTTGATTAAATAGTTATCTTTACTGTTTTCATTACAGATATCGAATTTCTTGATACATACACCAACAGCATCATCATCACCATAATCATGAACAAAATGAGTAAAGAAAGAATATTCCATACCTGAACCCTCTGGAAGTATTCTAAATTTCATGTCCTCACTAATGCACAAGTTCTGAAGACAATAACCATTGTTGTTTTCTTGTTTTATGCCTTGCAGAATCTTAAAAACAAATAAATTATATTTCAAAGATTCATAAGAATCTTAAATCTAGGCTTTAATTTTTTGTTCTTATTTACAAATTTAATATTTTATAACATTTTATTTTTATTCAATTATCTTTGTATATAGTCTGTCATTATGCCTGTAGTGTGTGTGTGTATATACATAAAATATCACTTGATAATTAGTAGGGATAATTCCGAGGAGGACACAAATCCAAAGAAAGCTCAATGTAAGAACAGAGCAATATAATAATGAATACAGAATCCTTAAAAAGCCATTCGGTTAGGTGACAATTTATTTCATGGACTTCAGACGTCCATCTCTTCAGGCCAAATTTATTCAGACACAAGGAAAAGAAAAAAAGAAGAGAGAGAAAAAAGGAAAATGTTTCAATATTAAAAGGGGAAAGAAAAAAAGGGGGAGAAAGAGATTTCAATATAAGGTTTTTTAGGGGGAAGAGAAAAAGAGATAGACACGGAGAGAGGAAAGGGAAAGAGAGTGAGACAGGGAAGGAAAAGAGTTAAGACTGTCAATGGAGTGACCCAGAAAATATTTTCCATAAGGGGCATTTGAACCCGTAATGTTCATTCTTTGTAGTTTTGATTTGGATAGTTTCTACACACTCTGTGTCCCGAAAAGAAAACACTTGTTTGAACACAAGAAAAATTAAATAAAAAGCTAAATCGCAGTGCCTTGTCTGCCGTCTTTATGTCCATATATGCAACATATGCACTGCATACCTTATATTCGTTCCAGGATAAATAATTTTGTGCAATATAAAATTAATTACTGATAATTTTCACTATTCTCTTTGTACTTGTATTTTTTTGTATTTCCCAGTTCTTCATTTCTTAGGATAATTGTTACAAGAGACATTATTTAGGGAGTCTAAGTAGAGATAACACTTGTTGTTTAGCAAGAAAAGACACAAGTAAAAGCAATGAATTTACCAGCCTTTTTAGTAGGAAGCATGAGAGACAGTGGAGTAGGGTATCAAGTCTGAAGCAGACCCTGTTAGTAAAAGTGTATTTTCTCACATTAAAATTAGTTCAAATCACATTCAGAGGTTTGTTTTTTTTGGGTGGGGGGCAAATAATTTTCTGGAGGTGCAGAGTAAGTGGGGTTCTCCTTTTCTCTCTCCACCTTGGCTATTAGCCTGCATAATGGACTGCATGCCCTGGTTCCCAAGTCACCCTTTGTCACTGGTACTCACACACACACAACATTAAAATAAAAGCAACTACCAAAATCACACAATGGGAAAAAGTGCTTTATTCTGCAATGGCAGAGCATTTATATTTTACAAAATACTTCGGTGTACATATGACTGGCAATGGTTGCCAGTTTTGTACATACTAACTTCTGCAGTCATCAGGTGACCAGTATTGGTCTAGTCAATGATATACTCACTTGGATAACCAAAGGTGTTACAATAGGAGTATAACTGGTGAATATACATAATGTACTCACCAACTAAAATCATTAAGGGAGAAATATACATACAGTGGATAACAGAATTGTCAAAACATCGCTTCTATTTCAGGAAGAGGAAAAATAAATAAATGATTAATAAAAAATAAAAAAAACACACCAGAAAAAAATATTTGTCAGTATATAAATGGCTCAGTTGACCTACTATAGAAAAATGTCTTGCTTTTAGAGTTGTCTCCTGTTTAGTTATTATTAGTTTTAATAATGCACACTATTTTATTGATGCTTTTGCTTACATTTTCGTATATCTTATATCCGTGAACATTACAGTAACATTAATATTGTTTTTTTTGTGATGACACTTGATATTTTGATAAAATTTTTAAAAAAATAATATCTAAGTGATTCAAATTTACATTCTGTGAATATCACAGCTTATATAATAAATAGAAAAAAACAGGAGAAAAATAATGAAAACAAACCTGATAGAAAATATGGAAATTGCATTCACCTGCATTGTGGTGAGTCACTCTAGTTTTTTCTAATAAATAAGTGCTAATGGTAGCACCTTTCATGCTGCCAGATCTGAAATATATGCACATAAAATGACAAAAAGTAAAAATTATTGAATTAATTGAATTAAACTAATATCTTTTTTTTTTATTAGTGATTATTGCTCTCTTCCTTCTCACAGATAATGTGAAGCATATTCTACGTTTCACATTACCTTTCTTGCTGAGTACCTTGCTGCTTTCTTTATTCTCCATGTTTGCTTTGACTCTCTTCATCATCAGTGTAGCAATATTTGCCATCTTGATAACTAATTATCAAGATAAAGCACGGCAAGAATATTGTTATCTTTGTGATAGTTAAATTTTAACCAAAACCAATTACTCTTTTCTGTCCTGATGGTGTGTTACCTTGACATGATAAGACGGCTTGCATGTGTCAACAAAAGCTATATGGGTGGGGGCTTTGGCCAAAAGCAGGTCCAACCAAGCTCAACAGGTTTGTGAGGTAGGAGCCAGATGAAAGACACACACTGGTCCTCCAAGTTGGAGGTTGTTCAGTAGGCTAACAACCTACTCACTTAAAAAATTGCTTGTTACAGAAACCTCAACGATGTCTTCAAACAATGACATGGCTGAGGAAAAGTCCTCCAAAGTGGAGCATGATATGTGCTAGTGGAAATCCCCTGAGAAGGAAGCCAGCATGACACAGGCCGAGCTGAAGAGGATCGCCCAGAACTGCGTCCGTTGGAAAGGTGTTGTTGCAGCCTTATGTTCTCCAAGGAATTAAGAGGTATGATGATGATGAAATTTCTCTTTGCTCTTTTTTCATATGAATGAAAAATAAATTCCAAATATGATAAGAGCATCAGGGTTTCCTCTGAGGATAATTTCTATGCAAAAAATTTATCACAGAGTCTAACAAAATGGAAATATATTGGGTACAGTTCCTGAAAAAGAAAATTTTGTGTAAACTTTCAGCAATAAGAGAAAATGAAAATATTGGAATGAATAATATGAAAAAAATATGAGGTATAAAAAGATTTCATTGTTTTGGTGTAACATTCAATTGTTCAGCAATCATCAATTCAGAATTATTGACAAAGGAGAAACACAGAAAAAAGATTGTTATTCATCAAAAATCAAAACAGATTCACAGTGTATTGTTTTACATTATTTACATTATTCGGACTATTATCCTCCTCTTTGTTGCCATATTTATTACAATGTTCCGGCCCTTGTACGCTCTGGCCTTCTTCAGGTAGTTGGAATATCGAACTGAACCTTTTATTTCAGTCACTGGGGTAGACTGTTCTAGTTCCATGTTTAATGGATGTCAGTTATCAGTTATCTCCTGTTAATTCCCCTCTGAAACTTCTTTGCTGCCTTAACTGGGTATTGAACTCACACTCTTTTGGAGAACTTTCAGAGGGGAATAAACAGGAGATAACTGACATCCATTAAACATGGCCCGTGGAACTAGAATAGTCTACCCCAGTGAACGAAATAAAAGGTTCAGTTCGACATTTCAACTACCTGAAGAAAGCTGGAGTGTACAACAGCTAAAATGTTGTAATAAATATGGCGATGAAGATGAGGACAATAGTTCAAATAATGTAAATAATGTACATAATACCTCATCTCAAAAATATAGACAGATATTGTTTTATTTCGAAGGTAAGAGGATAATATAAAAGATGTAAAAATGCTTAAAATTATTTATTCTTTTCTATATCTTTTCATATTATTCTATTACCTTTGAAATATAACAAAAATTAAGGATATAATGTTATGAACAAGAACTCTAACACAAGCAATATAAGTGATGTCAAAAAGCAGTTAATGTGATGGCAATCAAATTAGCAAAGTTGGCTTGGCAATTTAGTATGAGTTTTTTTTAGAAAATTACCATATTTGCCTTCACACAAGACACATATTTTGCTTTTTTTTTAAATGTACCAAAAAACTACCCTATGTCTAATACTCATCAGAGATGGGAGAAAATTTTGAACATTCACAAATGGCAAATATGGACAAAGTCCCTTTGACATTTGATGTGTCATCAAACAAGATAGTAGAATCCAACGGTGCTAAACCTATGAGTGTTAAAACATGTGGCCAAGAAAAGACATTACCCAGTTGTATTAGCATGCTGTGTTGATGGCAGAAAACTGACACATTTTTTTAATTTTTAAAAGTAAAACATTTTACTTAAAGAATGAATAACCAGTGGTAGTTATGTTCATGTCCATGTCAAAAGGTTGGATGCATGAAGGAGTGAAATCGTGGTTTGATAAAGTGTGGTCCAGGCTTCCAGGTGAGCTTTTAAAGAAACATGCCTTATTAGTTTGGGACCGGTTTCAGACTCATAGAACGGAGTTTAAGAGGAAAGTTGAAGAACTGAAGACAAAGTTAGCTGTTTATATGTACCAATACTAATTGATACAAATGTACTTGTATTTCTTTTCTGCCTTGGCAAATTTGATTTAGTTTCCTTTAAAGGTAAAAGTTACAATATATGATTTCATACTTTATTCCAATATACTGTTACTATATTGTATTTGCATGCACAAAATCATACATTTTCCCCCCCTACAAAACTACTTTAAAATATATTTCAATAAATATATGATGAAACATACTAATTTTTTTCTACAAAATATCCTTATAGAATAGTGGAATGTTATACAAATGCAAATATAGCAATTCTTCTTTTGTTCCAATTAAAATGATTTTGAAATTAATAAGCCAAAAAAGATATTTTTTATAATGTTTCTAATTTTATTGTTACATTATGATTGTTGATTGAATTATTTGTTATTCCCTTTTTGCTTATATCACTTAAAACTTTATTTTTGATTTGAGTATTTACCTGTTAAAGTGTAGTTGAATAAATTTGCCAAATCTGGAGCTGTTTTCATTCCTGGTTGTGGTGGCATTTCCTAAAAAAAAAAAGAACAAATTTTAGAACATTTTTATATGACCAGTTTCTATCAAAGTTGACAATAAGTGTAAGAGCTTTTTTATTGGTACTCTTAACTGTTATAATGAGCATTTGATTGCAAAGGAACAAACAAGGATTAAATTTTCAACAATGTGTGTTGGTTGATTTAGTGGAATGTCGCTGTTGGATTCTGGTCAAATGTAGTATCAGCAAGACAGGTCATGGTAGTGATGGCGAGGGAGGCCTAGCGTAGATAGTTAAGGCGTTGAGGGGTGGCGATCATGATGGTGACAGTGACTACATGCTGACAGGTGGCCTGTGTTGGTTGTTACAAGGAGCTTTCTTTTAAGCAAATCTGGTAGCTCCCAGGATCATCTTTTTTTCCAGTAGGAATGAGCATAATTGGCTATTGAATTATTTTTAATGCAGAGATTTGTATTGTGGACCAGATGTGATGCTTGGAGCCCATGTGCAGAAAACAACATTTTATTTTGTGTTTTACTTTCTTAGCGCTCACATCCGATCAACATGTAGAGTGAATCAGGAAGCGATCTAATTGCAGCGGAGTATAACTGGTTGCTAAGGTAGTTATAGAGGAATGCTTTACCCAAATATTCGCTCTTCTCCAAAAACCGTTGCAGCATACCATAGATTAGATGTTTTTGTAAAGATAACTTATAAATGGGACAGAGCGCACAGATAGATGAATTTCTTAAAAGCATTATTGCAAAGAGTCTCGGCTAGGAATTGAACTCAGTTTGCCAATTTTGTACTGATGACTATTCTACCTTGCAGCTTTAGAACAAAACATATGAAGGAAGTGGTGGGAGAAGATATTAGGATATGGAGTAATCAATGGTAAGATCAGGGTAGAAATTTGCTTGCTACCACATTTGTAGCGCTGACTATATTAAACATATTTTCTGTTGTTTTTTTTTAATGCATATCTTCAATGAGAGCCATCATGCAATTTGCTGCTTCCAATTGTGCATTTTGACACAATTCTATTGATTTAACCATAATAAACAGGTCCAGCAATAAACTTTTCAAATTCCTGCTTGTGCACATTACAGCTTACTTTTCCTCAATTGCATGACATCAATCTACACACACACACATAATGATCAAAACTAAAACAATAATATATATATGTGTGTGTGTGTGTGTGTGTGTGTGTATCTAAGCAGCAAATTCTTTTAGGCATGTCTGATTGAATAAATTACAAACATTATGTCTGCTTATTTTGATCATAATCCTTTCATATTCATGAATATTTTTCTGTATATTACAATTAAAAGGCAAGAAATGCACTGTAACAGTGAGAATCACTTTTATTTCCCCAAGTACTTTCCATCTTTTTCTGGGGGGTGCAAATGGTAAGGCAAAAACTGTGTAGCTATCCATTACTGAATTTTTTTTTCAGAAAGAAAAGGCATTTTTTGCCTTATTTAATTGTAATATACGGAAAAATATGTGTGAATATGAAAGTGTTATGATAAAAATAAGCAGACATAATGTTTGTAATTTATGCAATTAGACACACACAAACACACATATATACATAATTAAATAATTAAGAAAGAAACAACCTTAAGGTTCCATGACTATAATTTATTTCCTCAGAAAATATATTTTTCCTGGTTCATCGGGTCATATATAAACTACTATCACTGTAGAAACTAAAAATAAAATCCTTATCTTAGCTTATAGTACAGAATAAAATACAATTTTTCAAGTTTCCTTCTGTCTGCCATGAAAACTGTCATCTGCATATCTTATGTTGTTAAGATTATATCTGCCAATAATAAATACTGGTACGTCTTCTAAATCTCTTAGGATTTTCTCACTGTATAAGTTAAAGAAATCCAGTGAGAAAATGCATCCTTGTCTTACTGTTTTTCCTATTTTTGTGTATTCACTAATTTCATTCTCTCTCCATATGCAAGCTGTTTGTTTTCTAGTAGACATTACAGATTACTGAAAATATCTTACTCATGTAAAACAAGCTTTTCTAATATTTCAAGTAGCTCTTTGGGTTCTACCTTATCAAATACCTTTGTGTAATTTATAAAGCATAGATTTAGGTCTTTCTGCAATTGTATTACTTGCTCGGATAACATTTTGACCATAAAGATAGCATTTCTTGTTTCAGTGTCTTGAACAAAGCCATACTATTTTTGTTCCAAGTCTGGCTGAACACCCTGGGACAATTCCCACAGAGTTCACATTAATCTGCACCTGGCTTTTTTGTCATGAAGATTGATCTACTGAAGTCTTTTGATATTTTGCTGTTATATATTTTATTATTTCAGTAACTGTACTGATCCTGATTTGTTTGTTTGTCTGTTTTGTTTTACGGCATATCAACCTCAATGGGTCATTTAACGCCGACAACTTTTTTTTTTCCTGGTAATATTTTTGTTTTGTCAAAAATCCATTTCTGTTAATATTTATTGTTTTTCCAAAAACATATAGCTGGTAATATTATTTTTTTTTCTTTCTTTCAAAAACATACAGCTGGAAACATCTAAGGCCAACAACATCTCTATTGCAATCGCATCTGGTCCTGATGATTTGTTTCTCTTCATCTTGGCCAGTGCTGATCTTAGTGCCGATTATAATACTTTAAGAACAGCTTGTTCAAAGAAAAAAAAAAGAAAAAAAAGTCTGGGTTATTAAATTTCTGCTATTTTAGTAATACATTTCCTACTTGAGGTGCTTATATTCACTAAACCTAAACAAAAAAACAAATACAAAAAGAAAACTCACCAAATGCTTCCAATATAGGATTGGATTCCAGTATTTTTTTCTCAATGTTACTACCAGTTAGAGAATTCTCCCTGAAAAAGTATATAAAGAGAAGAAAAAAAAAGAAAGAATATTTTAATTTATTTGTCCTTGTCACTATGCAAAGTGAAATTGGAAAGTAGTCCCTAGGTGTATACTAAATACTAAAGCAAGCATAAATACTAAAGCAAGCATAAACATTAAAAAAATGCAGATCACTGAATGAAGAAAAGTAAAAACATTTAAAATATGTTGAAAACTGTCAGTGTGCAGCAACATTCATTTTACACAAGGTCCAAGGATAAAAGCTGTTCCTCAATCATTTTGTTCTAGAACTAATAGAAAACATTGCCCTGAGGGTAACCATTCAAACAAGTGATACCCAGGATGCAGGCAATCTTTCATTGTGTTTGTTTTGTTTTTTTTTCTGTGACAATGAGAATTAGAAATATCCTCCAAGTAAGGCAATGAGAAGCCAATTATCTTCTGGACAACATCGAGAATGCTTTGGAGGACTCTCTTGTCGACCGCTGAGAAACCAGCATGCCAAACAGTGAAACAGTAACTGGATAACTTTAAGAAATGTAGGGAGGTTCTGGAGCATTTTTCAAGTGACACCAACAAATATATAGTTAACGGGTTTATGACTGACAGCATGAAAGGCAGAAATCACAAGAAAAGAAAAAATAACTTCTATAATTGGTCAAACTGGAGTGGAATCACCAAAATGTGGTTAGCATATACAAGTCACTGAAAACTAGTAAAATAAACTGTTACAATAGATATTCTTTGGTACATATTTCAATAATATTTTTACAATGTTTAAGGAATAACTTCAGTATGATTAAACTTTTCATTTGTTATTATGTAATTAACACACACCTCACAGCACATGTTTGAGCATAAATTCTTTGACAAATCAATAAAATTTGACGATAATTCTCATGAATGTGTGAAGTTCATAGCGTATATTATGAAGATATTCAAAGTGTGTGGTTTTTTAACTGATCTTAACAATTTAAATATTAAATTTGCATTTCCATTTAAAATTACTTTTCCTCAGTTGGAGAAAATATTTTTTTAACAAAAAAAAAAAAAAAAAATTAAACAAACCAAAACACCACCATACCAGTCTCACAAGCCTTTTTAAAATTTGAAATGACCTTCTGGTCTATGGGCTGGTTTTAGAAGTCATCCTAGAGGGCAGGAATTTTATCAATTCATTTTCCAAGCAGGAGCATTGCTCATCACAAGGCACTTTATTGGCAAATTATTTTCTTGGATATATTTTTTCACAGTGGGGACTAAGATATTTTATATCCACTCAATAAAAAATTGTCTGAAACTTACTGTTAGCCCTCCACATAACATCCAATTTACTTTTCATCACATGATGTTTCCTGAATACCCTCAGATTTTCTGAGTGATACACGAGCAATAGTTTGATTTTTAAGTCCTCACATGCATTGCTACATAGCAAAAGAGTTAGCCTCTCTTTCATTGGTTTATCTACTGATGATGCCTTTTCCTCCTTAGTAATGTATGTTCTGTTTGGTATTTATTTTCCAAAATAGGCCTGTTTCATTGCACTTGAATATTTGTTAAGGAAGAAAACCTTTATACAGTCAGTAAATTCTTTTTTTAAATCACTGCCTTTTATTGGTTTGAACTTGCAGCTTCCTCATACCTAACAATGCTATATTATATGCCAGTTCTTTTTTTAAACTTCTCAAATCCACCCTCTATTGGCTTTGAACTCCTCAGCAGTAGCACTTTATTAAGTGTTTTATTAAGACTTCATGTAACTGCCTCACCTTTTCACAAATTATTAATTCTGAAATGCTATCACCAATTAATTGTTTCTTGTTAATCCAAATTATTAATGATTTTTCAACTTCTTCAAAAGTCTGATCTTTAATTAACACTTTCATTCCTTTTGCAACATCTGCTTTGATCACATTTTTGTTCTTCCCTATTGTGCATATAGTTGATTTCAACATTGAAAAATTCACATCAAAAAGATACGTATTTCACTTTCATTTGTTTTTCACTTTAGTTGTGGCTCTCACAACTTTCCTCTCAAATTTGCTGCTATCACTAACTTTTTCTGGAGCCATTAGGGTGTATATATAATAAGGAAATAATATATAAAAATACAACAAAACACAAAGGTAGCCAATGAGTAACTGATGCATCCATGTGTTTGGGGCTTCCTTGCTTTGATTGGAGTTCATTCAACTGACGTGGTTTTCATTCCAAAACTGAATTTCTGTTTGAAAACTGAGGTATATTTTTCTCAACAGATTTGTTCAAAGATAAGGGGTGTGTATGAAGGAGAAAAATTGTCTCAATTTAAAAAGTTTTTTTTTTTTAATTACATTTACATTAATTTTTCTTTCTTTCTCATAGGATTCTTAATCAATTATATTTGGCTCTTAAAATTCAACTTTGAACTTTTATTTTTAGTTTGTTAGTAGAAAAATAAAACTTGAAATATAAGGAAACATAAATATGTAGCAATTTTAACTTACAAACAAGTCTGAAGGTTGGAAACAGCTGTTAAATAATTCAGAAGATACATGGCTGACACAGTCTGAAAGAAAGAAAAAAAAATTATTTTATGATACAGATAAAAATTCAAAACTTTTAAAAATGAGGGATTTTCTGTTTTCCAGCAACATTTGCTAATTTTTTTAATATTGTTTATATATTGGTAATATTTTCAGTTGATTCGATTTTATCATAATCAGATACCATAAATGACCAAGTGAGGAACATACTAAAAGTTAACATATTATTAAAAAAAAATGCACAAAGAAAAATAGTTAAAATAAACAAACATAAATGAGATTAATATGAAAGAGCTGAAAACTGAGTTATCACAGTGTTTAGAGAACTTTAAAAGTAACGAAAATGCTTTCAAAATGCTGCCAGGAAAAGATAATAATGAATATCTGCTTAGTTATGCAGGGCAGTGTATAAAATCATTGAGTTTCACACAGTAACAGTTTGCATAACATTATGCAATTGAGCTTTTCAATGAAAATGATTTAATGGTATTTCTGCGCTGTAAGTCAAATGAGAAAAAAAATTAAAGACAGAGAAAAATGCATCTTTAGAATAATGTGTCGTTTATTTTATAACACATTAGTGAATTGAGTTGGAATTAAAGAGAAAAGCGTGTCGTAAGAGGATTGCAATTGTAATTGCAAAATAAACATACCTTGCCTGCACCACTTTCACCACTAACTACAATAATTTGGCTACCCTTGCCAACATGTTGAATCATACAGTTGTAGGCAGCCCTTGCACTGCTATAAATGTGAGGCTCCAATGACTAGCAAAGAGAAATATAAGAAAATAGGAAATTGAAAAAAAATGTCTTTATTTATAATGAACAACTACATTTAATCTACAGCCTGAAGAAAAAATATTTCATTCACTTGATTTTGGAGTTCTGAATCTTGTTACATTTCAGTTAAATTATAATACAAAAAAAAAAAACAAACAAAAAACAAATAATAATTTTAAAAAAAAGAAAAGAAAAAAAAAGAAAATTTTTAAAAATTTATAGACTGACTGAATTTTCTAGTTAAGAGACTGAAAATAACCCTAAGCTCCAAGTGTGGCAGAATAACAAGTTTTGATTTTAGTACCATTACAAAATAATGGATGTATAAAATTACTAAACAAAGTAGAAAGTCTGTAATGATTATCACGCTATTCCTGTTCACATATAGAGTTTGACTCTCACTGTGTGCCCCATGCTTATGTTTTTATATTGTACTAAAATTAAGTTAGTTTAGGTTGGTTGATTTTTACATGTCAACCCTTGTTGGGTTATATAATGTTGAAATTTTGCAGAGGACACCCAGTGAGGATCACTCTCACTACTCAACAAGGCAAGCCTCATTAACTATTACCTCACACAAAGACACCTTTAACTAAGCTTAGTAAATATTATCAATTATAAATTGAAGGATTAGAAAAACAAAATAATATGTCAGCACATGAAATAAATCTGTCTTGTTTAATTTCATCTAAATAAATACAAGACATGTTCAATGGCAGCACAACACAAAAGGAAGGAGTAAATGAAGGCATGTGCAGAAATAAACAAATTCACACTTCCTTTTTATTCATTTTGATAAGATTAAACTAAATCATACTTCATGAAGATCAGTTGTTTTTCAGGTGTTATTAAATCTGTTGTAGACATGATTATTTATAACTCCTTAAACTGATAGATTATAGCGATATTAAATGTCTAATTATTTAATAGGTTTGTTAAGAATTTTTCTTGTAACTACAACATCCCTCTCTCTATACAGACACACACAGTCTTATAAATAAATGTTTCATGGGGTAATGTAAAACATGCTTCAGAATTGTACAACCACAATGAGGTTTACAAAGATGATGCAACAAAGAAGTAAATACAGATTATGAGTTAAGATGGTTGCAAATCATGTCATAAATGAAGGCTCCAATTATCTTACATTTTGAATCTATTGAAGATTCAAAATGTAAGATAATTGGAGTCTCCCATAAATTGTACCCAGCTTAAGATTTCATCCTACATTTTACAAGTTTTCAGTTTCCTCATATTTTAAAAATCTAAAAGGTTCCACTTAAATCTTTCACAGAGAATTTTCTTTGTTAGCACAATATCAATATGCCACTGACCAAATTGTTTTTCAAGAGAAAGATTTTGATCAAACCATTCAATGCACCATTATTTATTTATAAACATAGCTTTTACTATCTATAGGACAATTCAGAATGTATTAAATAAAATACTGTCCCCTAAAATTAAATTATATAATAATAAAAATATACAAGCAATAAGTGAGATGTTTAAAAATATTGTAATATTAACATCACAATTTACTTAATAAAAAAAAAGTGACAGGTTACTGAATTTTTCTTTAACTACAAAAGGAAATCTAAAGATGAGGATACTAATTCAAAAAATTATTCTGACTAGTTTCTTTATCTTTGTAGTTTTTACCATATTTTAGCTGAAATTTTGTTAAACCTTCCTTAGAAGCATTTCATCTGACAATCCTTGAATGCTACCAAATACTAATGAAAAGATCTAATTTATATATAAAATAAAATAGGACTTATTGGTTCATGCATAACATTTTTAAGGATTTTATGTACATACATTTTTTAACCACATGCAAAGTTACATCTATAAAATCTCATTCATTCTTATTTAGATAATTTCTCTGTAAAGTTCAGGCAAAACAGTATTTCAATTTTCTGTCTTATAAAAAATGAATTTCACAATACTTGAATTTTTCTTAATTGTCATTGAATTTCTCGGTAGCTTCTGAACCTACAAGTTATTAATACTGTCTTATAGTCACATGTAAACTACTCATATTTTGATGGATTATAACACATATATTTAGCATCAATCTAGTTTAATAAAAATGTACAAATAATACACCATCACTGAAGATCTTCAATTTAGAGTTTCTTTTGGAAATTTTGCAATAAGGTATCAAATAAGTGACAGAATAAAAGAAATTATACATTAACAATTATTATGGAATGCATAACATTTTATAGTAAAAAAAAAAAAAAAATCAAATTTGACAAAATATTTAAAAGAAAATGCTTATTGCATAACAGTTCCTTAAATACTACACTTAAAATTTCCTTATTCATCTTTCATATTAAAAAGCAATTTAAAAATGTTAAACAGATCCATTAATGAGAGAAGATTCAAATATTATTTCAATAACCCTAGAACACTAACCATGGATATATAGTACCCAGCGCAAAGTTTCCTATTTTTAATTACAATTTTCAGTACCTGATTTTCTTACCTAAATAATGTGTTTTTCAGTTCCTATTAATGTTAACTCAAAGTACAAGGTTTGAGGTGCCTGCATGTAAAATATTTCAAATAAAGATTTATATTTAATATTTTTTTTGATATTTTCAAAATCGGGTATGATATACCCATGGTTAGTAGTGGTGTAACTTTAATTGATGGTTAGTTTTCTAGGGTTAAGGTGAAAAGCTTCATATTTCTTGAATTTATTTTAGCAAATATAAAATGTCTTGTCTTCATAAATTTATGCAAATAAAATGGATAAAAATCATAAAAAAGAAAGAAAAAAAAACGAACATTGCTTTTTTCAGCAGTATATGACAATAAAACATCTCTTTCATAAATAGTTGGCAGCTCTTTAAATGGATTGACTACCACCAACATATTTCCACCAACAGTGTAGATAACATCTTGCTGGAATCTTAAATCCAGGCAGTTTAGAACTAAAACAGAAAATAAAAAAGAACAGACTTAGTTCATAATTTATGTAATACAGTAAAATTATTATTAAATGATTTAAGTACTCAAAAGTTTGTTCATGTATTAAGCCCAATATTTGCTAATGTACAAGATTTATTAAGACTGAATAGTTGTTCATAATCAGATTATTTGAAGATAATATTTGTCAAAATAATTGCAACTGATCATCTTCAGAAAATAGTCTTCTTTTAATTGTATTCTTCAAAAAATTAACCCAATAAATTTTTGTCTATATCTCTGAGATGAGGTATTATGATTACTTGCATTATTTACATTATTCCGACTGTTATCCTCATCTTCATTGTCATATTCATGTTTCAGCCGTTGTATGCTCTGGCCTTCTTCAGGTGATTGGAATTTTGAACTGAACCCTTTATTTCGTCTACCGGTGTAGATTGTTCTAGTTCTGTGTGCCATGCCCTTTTCCAGATCTCAGTTATTTCCCTTTAACTCAACCCTCCAAGTTTTTTGGGTCATCGCTGTAATGGGCTGAAGTCTACCCAACATCTTTATCCACTTTGGTCAATCACCTAAAGAAGGCTGGAGCGTACAGTGGCTAAAACATTGTGAATATGGCAATAAAGATGAGCATAATAGTCCGAATAATGTAAATAATGCAAGTAATCAATAAATTTCCTTTTTAAACTTTCTCAAGATTGCCTTCAAATGCATTTGAAAGTACATTTGTTTTAACAAAAGTACTATTCATCTCTTCCATGTATTTCATATATTCAGTGATGAAAACACTGAATATATGAATATGCATAAACTACATTTAGATGATTCTTTGTTTCTCATAAGAGAATTTAAGTTAAACAACATTATAATCAGTTGACTTAAGAATTAATTCCTAAAAATTATCTTCCAAACAGTAATAAGATACACAGGTCAAAACAGAAATTTATTGAAAAAGAAGTGTCATTATAATTTGATTAATTCTGAATTTTTTTCATTAAATGATTATAGACAAATTGTATATAGCTGTTAAAAATAATATGACTGTTACTAAAATCTATGTTGAGAAAACAATGGCTATATTCAGTGTTCAAGAAAAATACACATGACAAAACCATGAAATCTATAATTAAAATATGAATTCCTGCTAATTATCTACTGAGCTAGTACAAGAATTTCAAGTTTGCACAAAAAAGAATGATAGAAATTGATAAAATGTGTGAGATAAGATTTACATTATGAAGTATCTGTCTATATTTCTGAGATGAGGTATAACCAGAAATTTATACACAGATGAAGGGTACATGGCATAGTGGATAAAGGTGTTGGTTAGATCCAGTGACAGGACCCAAAGAGTATTAGTTCAATACCCGGTTATGGCAGTGGAGAACTTGGAAAGGGGAATTAACAGGAGATAACTGATAACTGACATCCATTAAACATGGCATGTAGAACTAGAACAGTCTACCCCATTGAGCAAAATAAAGGGTTCACTTTGACAGCCCAACCACCTGAAGAAGGCCGGAGTGTACAACTGCCGAAACGTTGTGATAAATATGGCAACAAAGATGAGGACAATAGTCTGAATAATGTAAATAGTGTACATAATACCTCATCTCAGAAATATAGACAGATACTGTTGCATTTACTTTCACACTAAGTCCCTTATGAAAAAGGAAGGAGTCCATCTCTTCTTTCTCTTGATAGAAGTTAAATAGCAGAATTGATTGGGTTCTCAAGTGCTGAATGGTAGACCATTCAAAACTGAATTCCAAATCATGGAGAAGGCAACAGGAAACCACTCCACTATTTACCAAGAAGTCATGGCACTTCACAGATAAGAAAAGCAATCTATGGAGAGTCATGTTTGTCTACATCTTGAACAGACATGGTATTAAAAAGATTTTAATACGTTTGGCTTGAGTAAATTTGGGGTTAAACGACCATTTATATAAAATGTGCTGTATAGAGACAATGGGTTAGCCTGTTCTTACATAAATTTATAGGAAAAATGTAAACAATATATATAACATACCAGTAGCAGAATTGATCAAATTTAATTTGGTAAGATAATCACAGTTTACATAATTTTCACTGGCTCTCAACAAAACACATTTTTTGTTTACTGTCACTTCCTAAAAAAAAAGAAAAAAAAAAAGAAAAGATGAATAGACGTGAATAAATCGGACACATTTATGTACAAGTGTTTTTATAGATTATTTATATATTAAACAATTAATCATACATCTTTTATTTTTTCTTTGCAACCTTTAGATTATGTTTGTCTTTCTATCAGTTACATATTCACCTGTTAGTGACTTACATATTGGTATATAATAATAGTCTGAATGATTAAGTTCTATGAGAAATAAGCAATAAACCAAGTGGGAACGTATACTTCTTCTTACCAACCTTTTCTTTTCCTTTTTTTGTTTTAACAATTCCTTAAAATAAATAAAAAACAGTTCTATGACAGTAATCTATTCTGGCAATTCTTCTGCTATTCTGCCTTTGCTTGTCTGTCTCTCTGCATTCTTAAGCGTCTTTTGTGACATCACTTGACATGGTATACAGTGACATTTCATTTTAAGTATTTTTATTAACATTGACCAGATATAACAGTAAATCTCTTAGTGATATGATTGATCAAAAATATTTTGCAATTGTTTTACATAAACTAATATTTGTATTCTAAGTGATTTGCAATTTTTTCCAATTAAGAAAAGAAAGAAAAAAATGAATATTTTTAAAGTTTATCCCACAAATTGTTAAAACTAGTATTCTCCTTTTGTCAGTTGGACCCATATGCATATTGCATTTAAGTAAATCTACTAAATCTACTTTTTCACATAAAATATGTGCACTACAAATACAAATTCTATTGTCTAATAAAAAAAAAAAATCCAAGCTATAAAATTTTGGAAATTTCAGCAGGGATGATATATTTTATGGAAAGCAATTTTTTAAAAAATTCTAGTATTGCTAAAACAATCAATTATATATATTTTTTTTCTTTTTAAGAATATAGAGTTGGTGAATATAGAAATATGAAAAATCTACTCACTTTTTATAAAAAATTATGTAATCCCCTCATTAAGGTTTATCTTTATGTATTAAAATATGATTAAAAAACATTTTCCTACAAATGCAAAACTCTCATTACTAATTAGTAAAACAATGACAACTCAGTGGATATAACTAAGAAATTATACAAACTACAAAAATTATACAAACTACAAAAAGATAGCAAAATGACTACAGATTGTGCTCCACTTAATCAGTGAGGTTCCTTTGGCTGAAGTGGTTAAGGTGATGTTCATGAAAAACAGGCTTTTAATGTGTGGGATATGAGTAGGCAAGTTTTGTTGAAAGCCATTTCTTTCTCAGTTTCAATTGTTTGCTCTCACAGTTGAGGCATATACTGATCCAGAGATTTGTAATTAAAAGTGACAATACTAAGATAGAATAAAACTAGTAATAAAATAATTGATTACACAATGAATTAAGAAGATATGTTAATTACATGAGAAATTATGCAAATTTAAATTACTTCCATTTCAAATTCAATTTAAAACAATCGAGAAAAACATTTTACATATCAATGTAAATTTTTTAAAAAAATTCTCAAGGAATATTTTATGAATAAAAAATTGTTTCAAGCTTCCACTAAATTTGTCAATTTTCAAGAGTATTTCCTTGCACATGTCCCTCAAAAGTTGGTGAAGAATGGGTGGCATTTTTGCTTAAATTGTTTGATAAATGAGAGAAAAAACAGATACGTCACTTCACATCTGCAATCTCTTTGATTCAGTAGAGAGATTTTTCATTGACAAAGAACAGCAGTTAAAAGAAAAATCTATATTTATTCCAGTATTTTTAACTTGGTGATTATCTTCTATGGAAAAAAATAGAGTACTTCTACAAGATTTTCAATTCTATAGTAATAAAAACTTTCCCCCCCAAAATGTTTCCTTCTTAATTTACATCAAATCTGTACTTTTTACCTTTTGTTTTTGTTAGTCATAGAAAATGTAAATTTCATTTGATGCTATTTGTTTATATCTTGAATATATAAAATTTGTAATAATATAAAAGTCAGATAAGAAAATCAAAATGTAGTTTTGTCTCTACATTGTTCAAATACTTTGTTATTGCAAACAAAGTAAAAAAAAATAATCAAATAATAATTTCTTAGTTATATCCATTTATTTCAATAGAAAATACAATCTAAAATTTAAAACTGGAAAACAAAAGAGGAAAAATATTTCTGCAAATTTTTTTTATATAAATCTAAACAGACATAGTATATAATATCTATTGTTTTTTAAAAAATGGTAAAATTATGTAAAATGGCTAAATTTATATAACAGTTTTACATAATTTTATCTTTTTTTTCCATTATATATTTATATTTTCTGTTTATATGTTATTTTTAATATATTTTCTGTTTATATGTTATTTTTAAATATATTAAATAATTGTCGCACTTAATCCAGGTTTTGAACAATAAAAAATATTAAAAAATTAAAATCTTCAGACACACTGGGTTTAATATTAATATTATTTCATTTTTATTATTATTTCAGTTATATTCCTCAACTAGTTTCGGCCAACATGGCCATCATCAGGAGAAAAAAAAATTTCTGCTTGTTAGTAGCAGTGAACTAGAGAAATGAATGACTTGATGGAGAAAATGAACTTTATCTGTAGTTTTCATTTGTTTTTTTTTATTTTTTAACATCAATTTTGGTCAGTCCTTGTGTTGATCAAACAGTCTCTTTTAAGTTGTTATTTAAGATAAGTGCTGGATGGATTCATGCTGCACTGAATTCCCTTGGTCATTTTGACAGTTTTATTGGTTCCTGGAAAGGGGATGTGTCTCTGTTAAGTGTGTGTGTTATTTGGTTCTTAGGGAGTGAGTGAGTATGATGTGTGTATATTAGTATGGGTGTGTGTTATTAGAATTGAAATAGTTCCACAAGCGTTTTAAAATAGAAAAAGGGGAAACTCACAGACGTCTGCGAGATTCCCCGTTGTTCAATTTTAATTAATATAATTAAAATTTGTCTTTTAGTCGAGTTCCACCTTTCCCTCCTCATTTGCTTCATATAGTGTCCTTGTATTCATTTATAATTAATAGTGCCAACGAATATCTTTGAAAAAGTGTTGGCCGAAAGGTTACCTTAGGTATGACGTCCGTTCTATTCAAGGCTATATATATCACACACACTGAATCCTTTTAACACACACATTTTTTGGTAAAAAATTGTAGAATGCTTCCTTTTTAAATTTTTTTTTATATAAAACATGGTACAAAACATTTTTAATGAGTTTTTTCCACAACTTTGTGTTCATACTTAATACATTAAATCAAGGTATTTTGATAATACGAGAAGAAATATAGTCAGCTGTTAGGCTTGTTGTTAAATTTGTTTCTTGTGAGAAAATACATACTTTTTCTAAAATTTAGCATAATTCATTAATTGCAAAATATCCAGTGTTTTATGTGTAGTGAGAGTGTAATTATACTGTGAGAAGATTTAAGATAGATCGTTATGAAGTAGATGGAAAATTTAAAATGACTGTGGGCTAGATTTTTCATCCTTTCTAGAATTAACAGCAACTGAGAATAAAAAATCTTTCATATATTTAAAAAAAAAAAGGAACAAAGATAGAGGGAGACAAATCAACTAAGCATTATATATATATATATGAACATAATAAAATAGGCAGCATATATTTTACATTACGAAGAGTAACTCATACCTTGAATCAAGTTTTGATTCTAATGGAAAAAAATAAAGTCTGACGATGAATTGCGCAAAGCATTCGAAAGTACTAGCAGAAATAAAAAAAATACACCATATCCATTTTATATTTGAGGATCTCATCATTCAGAGGATTATCAGTAGTATAATGCTTATAATTATGTCTACTAGCAAAGTGATTTCGCCAATAATCGCATTCATATTGCTGATTGATTCAAGGTATGATTAACTCTTTGTAATATATATATATATATATATATTACACACACATTTAAAGAATTTGAGAGTAAAATATACAAAAAACATAGAAAATTAATATTAATAAGATAAAAGCTACTTGGGGCAATGGCAGAATGTTCATATAATGATGAGTTCACATCAAGTGCTCAAATTGGTTGCTGTTCTGTTCAATATACTTTTCATATCTTGAAGAAATAGACCTACAAACATCCAGTATCATTTCCTCTGGTATTTGAGCACATACTTCTTCAATTGATACTCTTATTTCAGTAATTGTTTCAGGTTTCCTGCTGTAAACATTGTCTTTTAGAAACCCCCACAAAAAGAAATCCAAGGGTGTAAAATCTGGTGATCTAGGTGGGTATTCAAATGTCCCTCTTCTTCCAATCAATCTGTTTTGAATATTTTCATCCATATATAAAAAAAAGAAATGTATTATTAAATATTAATATTTAAAGAGTGTATACATTATTTTGGGACACCATATATATATATATATATATATATTCATTCATTAAGCTGTATGGATATGAGTTTGTAACCCTGAGTTTCATGCTTTTGTGATCATTTTTCTGATGATCACAAAAGCATGAAACTCAGGGTTACAAACTCATATCCATACAACTGAATATGTTAGCTCTATCACAGATATTAAGCACAGTGCATATAATATATATATATATATATATATATATATATACACACACACACACATATATACACACACACATACACACACATTTGTAAATATATTAAAAAGTATATATGTGTGCATTACTTGCAGTGCAGTTTTAACAAGTAGAGTAGATCCCTTCACAGTTTTGACAATTCCAGGTATCCATACTTGTTCTGGATCGGGGACAAATACTTCCAAGCCCTGGTAAGAAAAATTGATAGCAAATGCTTATTATGATTTTACAGCAATAGTTTGACATATCAAAAAACCTTTTTCTTCTCAAAAGTATACAGATCTGTTGATAGAACCTCAAATATCTCAATCTAGTCTTTAATAATATTCATTTTAGTAACAAATAACATGAGGCATTTAGTATTAAGGAGTATTATAGATTATAGAGATGAAAACACATTTTTTATGGCTGATTTTTAGAAAGCACAATTTTAAGTGATAGATAATGTATCTACAGGTGAAGGTGAATGTTTCTTTATAGGAGGTAGTTATTAACTAAGCAGTAAAACAGTTCAGATTTATAGGAATATGTTCAAATAAAGAAACAGAATCTGAATATTTGAGAGGCTGCTGGAAAGTTCATGGACATGTCTGTTGCCTAGTTTTGGTAAAATAACAAAACCAGCAAATCAGAATTAAGGACTCAACATTGGCCAATCAGACAACTGAGAATATAAACTTGTGCTCAAGTTGAGCCTATCTTTACCGATATAAGCAGAGGAGAATCAGCATTTAGACAGTGATAGAGGATAAGCAACCACATCAATGGACAAGTTTTGCATACCAAAACCAAATATGCTCCCAAAAGCTTACACATGTGATATAACTGGTGCTTGCCATAATGAACTAATTGCTCTTACATAGGCACATCCTTTTTCTTTTCCTCAACACTAGTGTTCTGGTTAATAAATAGTTGTTATTGTTTGTGTTCATTCATGTTTCTATAGTTAGAGACATTGCTACCTTAGGGTCAATGAAACAAATCATAGCTATCACATCTTCTAAAAGTTCTTAATGAAAATCTACAGATGACTATACACCTACAAGTCTACCCTTCATTCTCAATCATATACTTTACGAAGGATGAGAAGAAAGAGAGAACAACACTCCACAGTTTTACCCTCAAGTTCTGTATATACAAAAATGAACATTTAAAAAAAATCATACAAAATTAGTAACAACATAAACTTAAGATTTTATTTAGGCACGAAAAAGAAAAATAACAAAAATACCTCATTAAATGTGGTTTCCGTTGTTGAAGATTTTCTTTTTGGCATTGTCTGAAATAAATTTAAATAAATAACATTAGCGAAATGTCTGAAAATAAAAAGAAACTGTTAGTATAGAAGCTATGGTTACATGTCACAATTTCAAATGTAAAATGATGTGACCGAGCTGTCAATATAGTACTGCACTATAATTTGTAATGTTGAGGTACCAAAGAGGAAAGCGAAGAGTTCCATCAATAAAAACAAAGATTTGTACACAACGTAAAAACAGCCAGGAGTGCAATTTGACAATAGAGCAAAAACAGGTCAAAAGTATGTCATCCTAAGCATCCACTGAAGGTACATGCCTGAAACATTACTAATTTTGAATGAGGAATTCAACGAAACTTATCTGTAACATGAATACCTTTTGTGCGTCCTGGGTAAGATGATAAACTACGTCCAACCGTAAGGCCTCTGATCAGGTTTTGAGGAGCATGGAAACACCTCTTAATTGCTGGTGTTAGGGTCTCTTGTTAATTTTTCCCTCTGAAAGTTCTCCACTGCCTTAACCGGGTATTGAACTCACACTCTTTGGGTCCTGTCACTGGATCTAACCATCGCCTTTGTCCACTGTGCCATGTCCTTGAGGTGTATGAATTTCTGGGTATTATAAACCTAATGTCTTCAGCAACCATTTTTACCAGTGCTCATATTGCAATTTTTGCTGTTATCATTTCAGTTTGTACCAGAGCTCATATTGCAACTTTGTTGTTATTATCACTTTTCTCTGGCACTCCTTATTACTGGTTCCCAAATTGTATTCATTTCTATGCTTGGTCAGCTCAGATTTTTGTGGCCTAGCATATGTGCTGATTCCTTAAGTTTACGAATTTTCCAATGGTGTTCCTTGTCTATGATCTCAACCTGATCCCACAGAGGGCGCTGATCTCCCTTCTCTCTCCATATGTGGTCAGCCACACCTGATTTTTCCACTTCCCCTCGTGTTAGAGCTTTCTGGTGTTCATGAAGCCTCACCTTAAAGGGGTGGCCTGTCTCTCCTTTATATTTCTTTCCACAGCCGCACGGGATAGTGTACACACAGTCTTTAGTCATGTTCTCCTCTATGGGGGGGGGCGGGGGGGTCTTACTCAGGAGAGATATCTGCGAAGTGTTGTCAAGCTTTTGAAGGTTGTCCTGATGTTATATGGACTGCAGATCCTTTGTATTTTCTCTGATAACTCCTTCACATTCGGCAGGCAGACTGTTTTCTGAGTGTTGCTGTCCTCCTCCTCTTGTACCCGCCTATCCCATTTTTGGGGGGGGCTACTGCCATGTACCCAGGGTAGTTGTTACATTGTAGGGTACTACTTATACTGACCAATTCTTTATCTAATGTCTCTGGGTTGCCACTTATGACTTTTGCTCGGTGTTGTAAGCAGCGGATGATCCCTTTCTTTACGCTGTATGGATGGTGGGAGTTGAAATTGAGGTACTGTCCGGTGAATGTTGGCTTACGGTATACGGATGTCTTGAACCCATGCTCTGTTTGAGATATTAGAACATCCAGGAACGGGAGTGTGTTGTTACTCTCTTTCTCCACTGTGAACTGTATCGAAGGTCTCAGAAATATAGACAGACTTTCTGGACAGTTGGAATGGTCCCCCTGCCTTTCTACTTGTAATGGTTATTTGAAGTCTGCATTTGTTTATAAGTCTCTGCTATAATTGATATTCCTGAAACACTGCATATCCTATCATTTCTTGAAAGTGATATTATATCAAAGATCTATCTAAAAAAATGTTGATGCTACTTGTGCAATATTATCCAACAAAGACAATCAAAAATAATTTTTACCTTTGGTTGGAAGTAAAATTTTGATTTCATCACTGGACAGAGATGTAATATCAATGACTGGGTCAATGTAAAAGTTGGACTAATAGTATACTGCAACCTATTGGTGTTGGTGATCATAACTGAATATCATTTGAAGTAGTCCTTCTATATAACAAATGCTGATTCAACAAACTCAGATTCGTTGAGTGCCTTTTCTTCCTTCAGTTGTTCCTTTAGAGGTGGAGATGAAATTTCATTAAAACTTACATCAGTGAAATGTCTATTCCCTTCATCACAATTTTTAAAATCATCAGTATGTATTGCAGTGAATTTGGGGTCTTCTTTGGCTTGCTTCTCTCACTCAGAAGAAAACTACTTCTAGGGTACAGAGTTTATCATGTACCAAACAGGATTAAATGTCATTAATCACCCAGGTAAAGGTCTCTGGTGTTGTAAGCACTAATACATAAAAACAAAAATAAAAAACAGAACAGATAACTGCTAAAAAAAGAAAGATGTGATGCTTATTATCTTTCACAATATGACTATGATAATGGCTGGGGGGGGGGAATTATGAAAAAAGAAAGTATGTTTGCAAAAGTTGAAAAACTTTAAAATGTAACCTTTTTTTTTTTAAATGAAACCATTTCATTTTAACATCTGAAATCGGACTTAATCTTAGAATTAGTCAACAAATAATCATTAAAAAAAAAAAAAGAAAAAAAAGAAAAGGAAACTGATTACATTTTGAAAATTACCTACTAATTACAATTTTTTATAGATCCATGCACCAAAGTTTAAGCAAATATCCAGTTTATTTTTTATAAAATGTATCCAGCTTCATTTTTTGAAAAGAAACTGTAAATAAATTTTTGATTTAATTGGCCAACCATGAATCTAAATGAAATGAATGACTATTAAAAGAAAAACAACACTTTTTAAAAAAATTTTATGGACAAACATGAATGTGAAATTTAAATAATTAAGAATTTCCAGTTTATATATTTATTTTTTATATTATAATATAAATTGTTTAATATTTGTTAAGAAAGTGCATAAAACTGCCAAGGAGCATAACCGTTTGAAAAAAATACAATGGATAAGTGGTTTATACAGTTTTAAAATGCATCATTAAAGAAAATATAAGAAAAAGATTTAAACTGTATAATATCCATCAATGAAAAGCCTGATTTAAAATAGGGTTCAGCTGGTGATGTCCATTCACTTGGTATGCAATATTAATGTCAGACCCAATGGTTTTGCACAAAATGAATGCAGTATATCCCCTTTTTGATTTGCATGTACCTTGAGTTGTATGGATGCAGAGATATGAAACACACTGATTACACCGTGTAACATGATTTTTGCCCTTGGGTCATCACTATTTTCTATTTGCTTACATCTAGAAAGTATGGAAGATTACTAATATTTCCTTCAAACTTTGATTTTGCGACAGAGATAATAATATTTCTAAAATTTTTTCTATTTCCATTGTGAAAATTGGAGAATGTGAAAATTCTCCTTCATGCAAAATAGGAACAAGACAACATATGATTCAAAAGTAGCATTTATTTATTCTAGGATTGCACAAGATAGACCACAAAAAATTTAGAAGTGAGTAGTTTTTCATAATTTACACTGTAAATTACTTTCATGAATCAGCCCCCAAATATAGTCACCCAGCATGTTTTTTGTTATACAATCCTTGGTGGTGGCATTCAAATTCCAGTATATCCTGGTGGAAGTGCTAGCATTGCTCCTCTTAGTATGCTGCCATGTTGTTCTTGATTTTATGAAGATGAGTGTTAAGGATACAGACTTTAACGGACATGCTTCAACACATTTTGCCATAGTTCTTCATCAGGGTCTCAAACAAGCTCCACATTATTTTTCAGCCTTGTGATTCCCCAGGAAGCCCTGAACTATTGTTACAAAGCTGTTACATGTGGCTTTCTCTGTCCTAGTGAGCTTCTTGGGAATTCCTTGCACCCTATGATCATTATTTGTGGTCTGACAAAGACACTGACTTTGAATTTTGCCACAGACAGCTTAAGGAAGAAGTTTTGAAGGTACTTGAAGGCTGCATACTCTCCTTATCTAGAGCTGGGACATATTGTTTCATAAGGCTCAATTTAAAGTGCAGTGGTGGAAACAATACATTCCGGTGGTCCAACAGTGACTCCCATTTGATGTTGTTTGTCCCCCACACTGAACTTGGTCTGCTGTGGCCAGTCCCACCTGCGGTAGTGTACCTCAATGTCCCTGCTGCCCCAAAGGCAAAGATAACACAGAACACTTGGTAAAGTTTCCTTGAAGACCCATTTGAAGTCTCTGATAACCTCCCAACTGTACTGTACATATTTCAAGGCATCTAGCAAGATCTTGACATTGCTGCATTCCATACTGAGTTGCACTGAGTGAGCCAGGGGGAAAGAGAAAGATACATGTTCCCATTATGAAGCAGCACAGCTTTGAGGCTCCTGGATGAGCTTCTGGGGAAGAGGCACCACTTGCTGGGGTTTACAAGCAATTCCAAATGCCTTGAACAGACTGATCACATTGTGACAGAAGCATTGCTCATCTTGATGGGTGAAAAGCTTGATAAACACTGGGGATGCTTTCTCTAATTTGTGATTTGCACACTTTCATCTGACAAATTCCACTGCTTGAGTCATGACATCAAAAGCTTGTCATTGGACTTTGTGAGACCAAAATCTCTGATCAAGTTGTTTTTGGTTGGGTTTCTCTCCTCAGCTGTGCCACTGTAATCTGGATCAATAACTTCATCCTCTTCTGAATGGCTTTTCTTTTCTGAAGACAGCTGGTCTCTCTTTGGAGGGGTGTGTACGGGGAGCTCAGGGCAGTGTGGCACCGGGAGTGATGGATGAAGATTGTGGTTTCATCGTTTGTATGAGCAACATCACAAGTTAAAAGCCTAAAAAAAATATACACATAAATTTGCCGTATTATATAGTAAGATATTTTTTTATAAGGAACAGATATAAAATGATTTAATGTTTGAACTTTTGAGATGATATACAAGCATGTCTCCTGGTTGTTATTCCCAATGTACAACACTTAAAACCAAGACGAGCCTAAATGCTGGTCTGAATATTAATTAATTCAAATTAAAATAGAAAGTAAATTTTATATTTTACAAAGGTTTTATAGAGCTTTATATAATCAGTGATTATCTTATAAAACACTGAACTATTTTAAACCAGTCAAGGCAAACATTAGTAGAGACAAAGTCAGAAGTAACAAATTGTCTCCATTTCTTTCTGGGCTGCATGGAACAACACAATACTCCAGATCTAAGAATATTCCCCAAACACCATGCAAATACAAAACAAAACAAATTCCAAAAAGGTCGACAAGAGAGCAGATCCCAGTACATTTCAAGAGTTTCATTATGCAATAATCCCCTTTGACCCCCCCCCCCCCGGAAATATGAATTAGAATGAAATCTGGGGAAGTTGTTATATGACTTAATCAAAATCTCTTTCTGATTCACAAACACATTTTCACCAGTAATGGTAACTAAGAAACTGCATATGAACAATTTTTGTCACTTTTTATACAACTATGTACATATTCTGAATTTTGACCAATACATGTTGTTGAAATCTTAATCCTTTTTGTTCCTTTCCTTTGCAACCAAATGCTCGTCATAACAAAAGTTTACAAGGAGAATTTTCTTCTTGTCAGTAAGGTTATTCATTGATTTGAATATCTTAAATTCTTTTGTAAATAATCCCAATTCGGGCTCTAAATCAATTCGCTCAAATTGCTTAAACACAGACTTTTTTTTTTTTACTGTGATATTGAATTAATCTATTAATTTACACCATTTAGTACTTCTTGACTACTGTGACCATGTCTCATTGATACCACATTTGAACAGAACCCAACAGAGATATTCTGTTTGATCAACCTTCACTGTCCACTCTAGACCTTCCTCTTCATCACCACGGTGACCCTATTTCATTGATCTCCCATTTGACCAAACTTCAACTAAGACATTTATCTTGTTCAACCTCCAGGTCTCCCTGTCTCCACCACTGTGACCTACGTCAACTCCCACCAGCCCACCTTACCAGACAAATTGACTTCAAAACTTTGGTCTCATCCCACAACAGTCAGACCATCATACACCTCACCAGTATTGATTTCAACCCTGAAGGAAGGCATATATCAAACCCGCCAACCAAAGACATTATACTTGACTTCACTAATCCATACCTGACCCCAACTGTGACCTTAGGCAACTCCCAGTCCTACTGACAATACCCTTACACTTAATCACTTTCCTTACCAATGGCAACTAAGGAATCATATATGAACAAATTTTGCGACCATTCACAAAACTATGTACATATTCTGAATTTTGACAAATACATGTTGTTGAAGTCTTTTTTTTTTTGTTTCTTTTCCTTTGCAACCAAACACTTGTCATAACAAACTTAAGCCCCAATAGGCACTTAAAGCATGGGGCTTCCCTGAAAGAACACCCATTCATCATGACAAGCAAAAATTCAGGGTCCACTCAGTGATGATAAAATGTCTCTAGTTTGGTTTTCGAGGCACTGAATGCAACCAGCCAGTTTTTCATTCATTGAGCTGTTAAAGTCAAGTCAAAGGAGAGGTCAACAGCCAAGTTCTAGTCATCTAGTTTTAGAAGTGCATCCATATACCATTGTAACATCTGCATAGATATTCATGAATGGTCTTAGGCAGATCATTTATTTAAAGTAGAAAGAGAGTTGGACTGAGATGCGAGCCTTCGGAGACATTTGCCTTGATCCCTTGGGCCCCAGAGGACTGGCTGTTAACAACTACCTTCAGAGACCTACTCATTAGGAAAAACTTGATAATTGAGAAGACTCTTCCAGTGATTCCATAGCTGGAGAGCTTGTGCAGCAATCCCCTATATTACACCTTATTAAAAGCCTTCAAAATATCTAATGCAATTGTCCTAGAGATGCGTCTATTGTCTAATGCCTCACTGATTCTTTGAGTGATGACAGTCAGGATACCAGCAGTAGACCCAGTTGATTGAAATCCGTACGGTTTGTTGCTCAAGAGGTTGTCTCTATTGAGGTGATCAACAATCTTTTTGCTCATTATAACTTAAAAATGTTTGCTCATGACACTGAGGAGGCCCGATGGATCTCTACCGAGACATAGGATGAGTACTTACCCACATTTTTGAAAGCAGGGCACACACTTGACACCTTCCACTGACTTAGGAAGGACTTTTCCTTCAATCAACAGTTAAATAGTTTTGTTATGATTGGGGATAACCGAGGTTCAATATTTTTAAAGACAGCCGCTCGGATTTTATCTGAACTGGTAGCCTTCTAAGAGTTAAATCTTGAGAATTCCTATCTGCTGTGCTAAAAATATTACTGTTTGTGCTCTTGGAGGTGGTGAGGCTGAGAAAAGGATGGCCTTTGTCATCAACATGAAGGAAAAGGTCATACTGAAAAGTTTTACTTTATCTGAGATGGTCTCAGGACCATTTATGATTGTAAGTACTGATGCTTTGCTTCTATTGAGGATTTGGTTGGAAATTTTCCAGGACTCCTGGGATCCAAGTTGCTTACTTTTCCACCTGGACTGCTTGTGAATTACTGCACTTTACAGTTTCTCAAACTCTCTTGCAATGAGTGTGGGCAGTTCTGAATACAGTACGTCTCCTACTATACCTGTGATAGATATTATAGTAGTGGTTATGGTGAGCTATGGCTGCAGCATATTCAGGAGTGAACCAGGGCTGGCTGATTGGGGGGGGGGGATTTTTCTGGGGTATAAAAATTTCCATTCCAGAAAAGATCCATTCAGAGAGGAGTACAGCAGTTTTAGAGGCAAGAGATGAAAGCTGAGTAGAGATTCTCCCATGTGAGATCTGAAGCTGTCTCATTTGGCTTTCATGTATTGAAAAATCCTTCTATGGAACAGCACATCAGGGGGTGCCTTTAGTTTGGCATTGACTTTGATACTGTCTAGTGAATGGTCTGAAGTGGCAAAAGTGGAGGGAGTGTAACACTTCAGCGGAGTATTCTTCACGGCAGGATATAAGGAAGACGTCTAGTATGTTTACCTGACATCCTGTTGCATCAGGAACACAGGTGGGCTCTTCAATGATCCGTGTCAGTTTGCATACAATGGAGAAGTCTTGGCAGTATCTGCCTTCTTCATCAGTTTTGTTTGAGTGGACTAACCACACTTTATAGTGAAAATTGAAGTTACCACAAATATTAATGCTAGCTGAGGGATGCTAATGTCAATCATCTCATCTATTTTGCTGAATATTGCAGTTGTGTCACGCTGAGGATGACAGAGTGAAGATAACAGTGGTACTGTGAATAAGTCCATGGTTGTGATTATTTCAATGGTAATGTTTTACTCTTCAGTCATTTCATGTCAAATTAACAAGGTTCTGACCATCAACAAGTTTTTTTTTCAAATTTTGTACACTTATAGAGTTTCATGATATGAATTGAATGGTACTTGTTTGACATCTCTAGTTCAAAGGGTTCCTAACATATGACCCTTTGACCTTTGCCAAAAAGATGTATTTTCAAAAATAGTTACGTTTAAATATCAATATCTTAGTTGTTTTTTCACCTACAAAGCTAAACTAAAATACTTGGATATGTCTAAGAGGTGATCTATTTATTTTTTTGTTTAAAGGTCAAATAAGATAATTTGACCCAAAGTGATCCTTAACTTTAGGCCTATACAGTACATTTAGCTCAACATTGGCTGGGGGCCAACTGTCAACACTTGAAAATTTGTTGCTGGAATTGGATTAAGAAATTAAATTTTTTTAATGAAATTTTAACTTTTTACCTTTGGATTAAGTTTATTATTCAAGATGCTGAAGTAAATAATGTTTATTTATTTTATTTGAACTCACAATATTTTATCTTTAAGCAAACTTTTTCGGTGTGAAATAAACATGTGTCATTAAAAATTCTATCACATAAAAATAAAAAGTTAATAAAAATTAATTTTTTCCTCTATGCTATTCTTCAACAATGACAATATCAAGTATAAATTTAATTTTTTTGTGAATAATTTGTTTTTTCTTTAAACAAAACAAGCAAGTATTATTTTTTTAAAGTATGTTGAATTTTTCTGTCACTCATAAATAGAAGACTTTAAAAACAAAGCTAATGTTTTTCACTGCAAAATTCATGAAAAATTATACTATTAAAAATATATCACAAAAATATAAAGAAGACATTATAATTGTCTTGTCAATATCGTCTTTCTCTTTTTTACATTTTTTGGTTATTTAAAAAAAAAAAAACAGCGAAATTCACAAAAAATATCATTAAGAATTTTCTCACAGAAATTTAATATAATTTTTTTCTTTATGCTATTATTCTTCATAATAATGAATTTCTCGATTATAAAATTCATTTTTTAAGGAATAACATGTTTTCCTTATAAGAAGTGATGTATGTTGATACAGTGCTTGTAAGAAAATAAAAAAATATGAATATAACTTTTCGTACTGTTAATTTTCCAAAATTACTATACACAAACTTGCGCATTTGAAAAGAATTCAATATTTTTTTCTATGCTATTTTTCTTCATAATTTTGATTTAAAAAATAATTATTTACACAGGTATTTTAAAAAAAATATATGTTGAATTTTACTAGCATTCTTCTTAAAAATGTAAAACTAAAAAATTAACCAGTTTAATATTTTTCAAAAATATACTGTAGTAAAAATATTAAACGGGTTAATTTTTTTGAGATAATTGTATTTTATAGAGATTGGGGGGGGGGGGGTGATCTGCATCCCTCATAAAATATGATCATCCAAAAATTTTAATGAGGGGGGGGGGTTCATTTCACATAAAATGGACCCTGACCAGTGAAACAATTTGGAAATCCTTTCAAACCACGTAATTCCTTAATGATGATGGAAATTAAGATAAAATGACAAATTCCCACACTCATACAAACTTTTAAATTCTTAATTTTGAATTCTAAACCTTCCAGATCTTAGAATATAAGGTTCATACACGTTTTAGGAGCACCATGTAATTTTTACAAAATAATAGTTCAAGTCAATATTATTTAATTTCAGTACCCCAAAATCTTTCTCAAAATGGTAAAAAAGTACTGTGGAACTATGATTAACAAAATAAGGTTTATGCATTGTCTTCCTCAAAATCAGAAGGAGTGAGAATGAAGGTTAAAGGCTATACCTCGAGACAACATCCCCAACAAACCAAACACTGTTGTTTATGAAACTGGTTATTACAAGAAAAGTACATTTAAAAGAGCATATTAATGTTATTTCACCACAAAGGATTGAGACAAACCATTATGATTCTGATATTCTTATCAGTGCATTTGAATATTTTGTTACATCTCATTCATTATATAACAGACTTCAGGATGATTTTAAGTTACCAAATATGGAAACATTACAAACCTTGACATCAGTTTCAAAATTAAAGGACTTTTCTTGGTGATGTTTTTTTAGTAAAATTTCTGAAAATTAGAAAAAAATACATTCTTTTAGTTGATGAAGTGTATGCCAAGGTTGCTCTACAATTTCATGGAAGAAATTTATTTGGTTTGGTTGAAAATTTTGAGGGATTAGCAAAGAAAATTGTTTTTAATAAGCCTTGGATAACTAAAAATGGCGTATACTTACTTTTTGATTATGTCCACCTTTTTAAAAATATTCGGAATAATTCAATTACTGAACCTACTTCCGAATTACTGTTTTATTCTGAAGGCAAAAAGATGACAGCAAAATGGGAAATTGTAAAAGGTCTTTTTGAGTATGAAAAAACTCAATTTGTTAACCTGCCAAAACTAACTGATGCAGCAGTTTACCAAAAACCTGTTGAGTGAAATGTTTTCCCATTGTTTAAAAGTTTTTTGGGGATCAAATTGTAGCTGCCTTTAAGACATGCCCATTATTAAATGGAGGGGGGATACTACAGAAACTGTTAATTTCATTGAAAAAGTTAAAATTTTGGAAAACTATCTGTCAAAGAAACATATGGTGATACTAAGAAAAATGAACCACTGAAAAAGGTGATTTCAGATTTAGATGATGAACGTCTGTTATTTCTTTGTAATTTGGGGAAGAATGGGAGGAAAGCCAGGAAAAAGAATGAAATCATTAACAAGAGATACTAACTTAACCAATGAACATATGTGCAATGGCTTCATTGATGTTTGTAGATATTTGCTAAGTAGTGGGTTTAATTTTGTTATGCTTTAACTATTTAGAAAATGAATTTAGAAAATTAAGACAAAGTTCTGGAGGTGTATATATTTATAAGAGTTGAAAATGTTATTGAAAAATTTCAATAGTGAAAAACTAAAACTACTTCTTAAATTAAATATTGAAACCAAAGAATACAATTTTGATCAGTCCATAATTGCTAAAAATGTGGATGAAATGGGATACCAAACATTTGGTAACTTACCAGATCTTGAAACGAGGATTCCTAAAGGTCTAAAAAATGTCATTTTTGTATATAGCAGGCGCTATGTTACAAGAAATGATTGTCCCACAGAAGAGGAAATATTTAATAATATTAATTTTTATTTTCAAGAATATGAACATTTTTGAAAGCAATAGATTGTGGTAATTTAAAATTCCACTGGATACCAGATATTTTTTTATTTTCAATTTCCCCCTTTTTTTTTAATATATATTTAATTGGTTAACTCCTTGAATTATCCTGTTAATCAATATTGTGTTCTTGCTAATGTAAATTTTAAAACTATGTGTACTGTTAATATCTATTATTGTATCATAGCAAAATAAGTATTTTCTTCATCTTCCCTGAAACAAATTTTTTACATACAACCAAAATCACAATAAACTTTGTAAAGATTAGCAACATTATTGTTTCTCTCAAATTCACATTTTTGTAAAGTATTTTCAGACTTTGTTGATACACAATTTTGGAAATTGCTGAAATTGCTTTCTGATTGTATTATACAATTATATTTTCTGTAATCAATCAGCATAGACAAATTAACTTGTTATTTTTGCAACATTATCTAAAAATGTCTAGTTTAATGGTGAATAAAGTGATTTTTGTGCATTTAGCTATTTTATGGTATTTTTGTTCTTTCTTTGTACATTTGCATTTATGGAAATAAGTCAATAATTGTAACATGCTTTCTAATATTATATGTAGTTGCTAATTAACTAATTACTGGACATTATTAACAAGTTCCATGCTAAAAAGGTTCTCAGTAATTGTTATTTAGTAGCAATTTAGGTATCCACGTGTCTGCGCCTACAAAGCTGGAAAGAATGATGGGCAGGGTTTTTTTTGTTTTTTCTTTGCAAATGCGTGTCAGTGAGTGAATAGACAGGAAAGGAAAGGAAGAAGAGGAAAGAAAGAAAAATAATTTTTCTTTATTGTCTCTGTATATTGGCGAGAACACAAGCTATTTCGACATGTGGGAAGATGGTGGGTCACTACCCTGTGGCTGGATGGTTGAGGATCGCATGCAGCTATATGAAAAGACAGACAGAGGAGATAAGATGGGATGACCGAGTGAGTAACGGTAAACACTCAAGATGATAAAGGATATCACTGAGGAGGTGGAGTGAGAGGAAAATGGTACGTAGCAAAGGTGGATGATAGTGTAGTTTGGTGTGATGCAAGTAGTATAGCAATGGGAGTTGTATTGGGGGTAGGGGTGGAAGATGCTGCTTGGTTGAGTAAAAAAACAAAAAAAAAAAAACAGACGCCAACCACATAAATATAGCAGAATTGTGGAAGCAGTAATGAAAGGCATGAACTTGGCACTGCACTGGGAGCTGAAGAATATAGAGGTGAAGATGGACTCGGCAACAGTGTTGGCATGGGTTGAGTCTGTTATTACGAAGGAGAGCAGGATATGGACTAAGGGAGCAGCAGAGATGCTCATAAAGCGTAGATTGGGAATTCTGGAGGATGTCATTAAAGAGTTTGACCTACAGGTTAGAGCCAGCCTTGTATCCTCGGAGGCTAATAAGGCCAATGTGCATACAAGGGTGAGGAAAGTTTGAATGAAGATGCCCCTTGATGCAGCCAAAAAATATGCCATGTGCAATGTTGAAGATGGGGGCATCAAAAAATTGCACAAGATGCACCACATGGGTGTTGAGAGGACGCTATATTTGGACAGGAAGTTAGACCCGACTGTCTCTAGGGGAGTTGTGTGTAGAGTAGTGTAAGCAAGCCAATGACGCCAATCAATTGATCCCGCACCAAGTATGCATGAGGCTGGTGAAGTTCATGTCTCAAACAATTGGGTAAGACTAGCGATTGATGTCACACATTACTAAAATGGGGTCATATCTGTCGATGGTTGATTGTGGGCCCAGCAGAATAGCAATATGGCAGGAGTTAAAGGGAGAAACAGGGACAGTTTGCACCTATGCTGAATGAGCTATTCCTAGAGAGAAGCCCAGTGGAAGTGGTCCTAATGGATAATGGTATGGCTTTCAAGTCAGCACCATTCAAGGAGGATTCTGTACTGCAGTATGAGGAGACATCCACTGATCATTCCCGAAAATGAAGCAGTGGTGAGGCGACCTGGGTCATTTCAAGTTGGAGAGGAGGTATGGATAATGCTGCCTGGTGCTCGCTGCACAATGCAATAGGGGTGGAGAATGGTGACTGGAGTACAGTCACAAAATAAGGTTTCTGTAGATGGAACCCCCCAGCACATCTTGGATGTACAATGAGTGAGTGACTCACTGGATAACGGTGATAGTACAGTGAGGCAAGGTGATAGTGATACAAATGATCTAGCACGTAGGTTAGGAAGAGAGGATGGTATGAGGATGATCTTGTTGAGATCAAGGGGGCTTGTGGTAAAAAGATGAGAGAAAAGAAGTGAAAACTTACCGACGATGGAAGCAGAAAGCTAGAAACATTGAAGTAACACTTTTATAGGGAAGTGCCAATGCATTATGGGTGAGTAGTGGTTGCATAAAAGCTGGAAAGAATGATGGGCGGGTTTTTTTCCCTTTGCAAATGGTTGTCAGTGAGTGAACGAACAGGAAAGGAAGAAGAAAGAAAGAAAGAAAAAGAGTTTTTCTTCATCGTCTCTGTGTATATCAGTGAGATCACAATTAGAAGGCTCTTTAATATTCACATAAGAACTATGATCATAAGATAAACAGAATTTGTGTTATTTATGGATAAATGTTGACTAATTCAGTAGGAAATAAACAACCTTATTTTTGGTTGTGTTTACATTTTTATTATACAGCAAATAGATTTTCATTTTTCCCTTCTATCCCTTTCTAGGTGACAGAAGGCACAGTTGTCTGGTCTGGTTGCTTTTCTGCCATATTTAGTTGGGGGGGGGGGTCTATAATAATACCCCATCCATTGTATACATTTTTCATCAAATCATGGGGGTGGTGTCTTTTATGTAAATAAAATTGATATGTTTGCAAATATGGGGTTTTAGGTTAGGATTTTTTTTTTACTCAACAAGCAGCGTCCTCCACCCCTACCTCCAATACAACTCCCATTGCTATACTACTTGCATCACACCAAACTACACTATCATCCACCTTTGCTACGTACCATTTTCCTCTCACTCCACCTCCTCAGTGATATCCTTTATCATCTTGAGTGTTTACCGTTACTCACTCGGTCATCCCATCTTATCTCCTCTGCCTGTCTTTTCATATAGCTGCATGCGACCCTCAACCATCCAGCCACAGGGTAGTGACCCACCATCTTCCCACATGTCGAAATAGCTTGTGTTCTCGCCGATATACATAGACAATAAAGAAAAATTCTTTTTCTTTCTTTTTACAATGCCACATATATACCAAAACACATGTTGTCCATACAACATGTGTTTTGGTATAAATGTGGCATTATGGTGTAAGGATTATTAAAAGTGTGACTGGGTTAGTGAATGTGAGTAGCTATGTTAAAGTTTAAAACAGTGAAGACCAGCCTTCCCCATTTTTTGGTCTTGTGCCATATTGGTATGTTTTTTCAATACAATAAATATTAATTTCTAGAGATTGCAACAGACTTTGTGAGAAGTAAACAAAGTCTAGCATAAGGCTTCTCTTCTTGTATTAAAGCATGATTAACAGAAATTCCAAATATGTCATCTTCAGTTGAATCTTGAATAACCTAAAACCTCTTGATCACAATCATGTTCTACGAATTGTTTATCTATTTCCTCACAATTTGTCTCTCATGATCTATGATTAAAATTACTCTTACAAATTTGATCTCTTATTTAATGAGGAGGCACAGTGTAATAATGGATAGTGGCTCGGATTGAGGAATTGGAGAGCCGAGTTCAAAATCCAGTTAAATCCATTACATTCACTTACGTGCTAATACCCTTGGGAAAGGTATGAATCATCTTCTTTTCCCCCAGCTATGGGTAAATAGCAGGATAGACCAGGTTCTATAGCCTAGGATGGCAACTGGTCTACCGCAGAAAGAAATGGCAACCTACTGCGGGGAAAAAAATCTGCCTCGTCAGTCATGTATCAAAAGATACATGATTGCCTATGTGTGTATCCCGCATGGCACATAACTGATTGACTATTTAATGATTTATAAACAAAATTACCGGTTTTGAAAACTTAAAACAATGATTGATATACCTAAATCAAATAATCTTACATCTTTATGAGCTGTAAGTGAAGTATATTTAATAACGAAGACTTTACATATATCTGTTATATTAAAGCTAAATAGCTGAGAACCATGACATCTGGCATCTCACTGCCAATCATGCTGTCTCCTCCTTTGAAAATACCTGCAGGGCCACTTTCAGGGACAAGAGGCATAGGAGGAAATACTGCGACGCTATGCCATTGAACCCAGGCCGGACTTTCAGCTGCAACTATTACAACCATGCCTGTTCCACATTGGACTTATCAGTCATGAACGTGCCTGCAAGCGACGTGTACAGAATCCCTCTTGATCTTTGTTTTGCGAAGCCAAGCCATAATAAAGCTAAATAGCAATAACTTGTGCATCGATAGGAAGCTTCATTTAGAGAATACATTCCAGAGTCTTTAGAGAACGATTCAAAATATACCCAATTTTTCTTATAGTTTGTCTCCCAGTTTTGATAATAAACCTATCAAGTAATATATAATCTGAAAAAAATGTTCTGATGCTATTTGAAAACATTCAATAATATCGTTATGCTCTTGCTGTTTGAATACTTCTGTATAATCCTAAAATAAGTTTTGCTGTTCAAGTTTATTAACAGATCTATTTAAAAGTGATGCTACATGGTTAGAAGACAATGATTTATCTTATCTCTGTCATAAATCACTAACTACTATTTCTTGTTCTTCATTTAAACATAAAAACTCATAATTAAACATGCAACAATATTTGGACATTCGCATCTCTTCATTCTATTTTTTACTATTCAAGTGTTATCGACAAAAGAAGAAAGCTTCTGATCCACAGAACAATTTGCAAAGAAATTGTTTATTAATATCTTCACGAGACTGGTCTATTTTTAGATCTTATGTAATTTTGTGAGGCTTTCATTGAATATTTCTGACAAATGGTCAAAATAACTTTTCTTAGGTTCCAGATTCTTCTCAATCCTTGGGAAGTTCGGATGCCGAGACATCGCTACCACCAACACAAGAAATCACAAGATCTCAAAGAACTGTTAACAGGACGTTTCTTTTCTGTGACAAGACAAGTTTGCAAAATACCATTTTTTTTGAAACACCGTTATTGTAAATCTCTTTCCTTTCTCTTTTCTTGTTATACTCATAAAAGGTTTTCTTACGCTGTGTCACATCACTGAATTATCCTTTTTTTCTACAATGGTAATTACTTATCTTTTCGAACAAACTTAAATGGGTGAAATACCAACATCGGAAGAGTGTGTTAATCTTAAATGTGACTAGAATTGATCGAGTTAAGAACAGGTAAAGTATTAATTGATTAATAAACAAAGTCCAAGACGTGAGTTGGGGGCTGAAGAATGTGATGGCAGTAATGGAAGTTCAGATGAATAGACTAGGGACTTTTGTAAAATATCTCCAGTTGTTGACAGTTCATGATTGAATAAGGCAAGTAGTCATTGCTGTTATCACTACAGCATGTGCAAACTCAGACGGACATGCTAATCTTGGGACACAATCCACAAGCATTGTGACCCCTGAGCATTTGAAGGAACTGTTGCTCAAAACACAAACATAACCCCACAGGTTGAGGTTGCCAGACACTGGCATTATTATAGTTCTTTGGGATGCACTATTTTGATGAAAAGGGGATAAATTATTAGTTTTAGTATCCCTACTTTTATTGAATCAATGTTAAATGGTTTAAGACAATCAACTTGCCTATTCCTTATTCTCTGACAGATAGAAAGGGCAGAGTGGTTGCCTGTTATAAATTAGAAGCTGTGAGAATTTTAATGTGAGAAGGACTAAATGATGTTGGTACCTGGTGGGATCTAGCAAGGCATCACTTAACTTGACAGAGTCAGTTGTGATAGTAGTATTCAATACACAGCTAGACAAATCACTGCAATTGTATTATCTTCTATTCCTTGTAGACAATTACCCAGGACTACTTATCATGAATGGATCAGTCCATTCATGATAGTAAGGAGGGTAACTGGCTCTTACCACAACATTTCTCCTTTTGAGACTTACTGCCTATAGAAATTATACATTTTTCTTTTTGGGTTAAGATCCAACACTTCTGTGGGCTGTCTCTTCCTTTTACTGGAGTGTGTGGTTTCTGGAGCATAGGTACATTGAAAATATCATACAGAGCCACAATCAGCTCCTCCTCTCAGATGTTCTGTCTGTCCAAGTACCTTTTTCCTTATTTGACAGCAGTTTGTCAAACACTGATCTAGCTTTCCTTGGAAACATTAGTTCCACCAGGGACATACCTGATACCATGTTAAAATTAGGTGTCACTTGAGATATATGTAAAAACTGCTGTAATAAAATACCCTTAGTTTCACCTCCATTTGTTTTTTAATCCCCTTTTGAATGTATCGACAAAACGTTCTGCTTGCCCGTTCAATCTTGGATGGTAAAAAGAAATTCTGATAAGTTTTTAAAAAAAACTTTTGTGAATTGCGTGGCATTGTCTGAAACAATGGTATCTGGGATACCGTATCTAGCAAATAACTCATGCAAGAAGTTTATTGTAATTGTAGAAGTTGGACTCTTGCATTTTAAAATTTCTGTCCATTTGGAAAAAACTGCCAACAACAATTAGGTAGTAGGCACCATTTATTGGTCCCACAAAACTGATTTGTAATCTTGACCATGGTGTGTCTGTCTTTAACCAAGGGTGGAATTTAACTAGTGGTGATTTTGCTGCCATGGCACAACCTCTGCATACTTTTACCAAGCTATGTATTTGTCCCAGTGGCAACTCTGGAGGTCAGGTTTGTTGGGCTCAGTCAACATTCAAGTACATCTATTTCAAAGCAACAAAAATCTTTTTTAGTGTATTATTTTCATTCTTGACTTCAGCTGGATCCAAACTTAACTTTAACACTGTGCTTCAAAATATTGATTGAAATACACTTTGTCGATATAATAAAGAAGAAAGAAAAACAAAGAAAGACAGTAAGTAAGCAAAAAAAGAATGAAATAAAATTAACATGACTAGTTTGGTTGTGTAGTTCCCTATCAAAGCTAGAGACATACTTAACATGCAATGTATTTCTTGTTTTAATTTTATAAATAATTTTTTAAAAATCTCTAATGACTTGTATGCCTTGTTTTTCAAAGAACACATTTTTATTTCAACTTATTGTTTTCAAATGTCCATTTGAAATAATTTATTCCATACAGTATAAGGTTTTTTAGTAGAATGTATCTTTCGAGAAAAGGCAAATTAAATTTAGCCCAACTTAAATTCAGCAAAAATCAAAGAAAGTGGAAGCCTTAACTTGTTGAATGGAGGATTGGGGTGAGAAGTGTGACTGGGGTAGTGATACCAGTCAGCAGTACTTATCATAAATGTATAATAAATTAAACTAAAAATTCATACAGTGAGATACATAAACACACTAACACATAGACAGATATACAAACACACACTTTACTTGATAACCAGGCTATAAAACAATTAAAAAATGGAAAGAAGGCAATAAATAGTTTTTTAATTTCATGCACAGAGATTCTTTAAAATTATATATTTTAATTGGAGTAAAGGAATCATTTTAGCATTTAAGTTATACCATTAGCATATTTTGTTAAAGATTGTAACGAGCCCAACAAACACTGATGACCTAAAGTCGCCACTGCTTTGTCGATAATGGGCCAGTAGACATAGTTGCACATGAGGTATTTCTTTTAGAGATATCTGGATGACCTGTGTGAAATTCTTTATGGAACAAATACATCGAGTCAGTTGCATCATCCACCGCAAGGAAAGTTGGTTCCCTGTGCCGAACCAGGAAATTTTTCTCCCCGGAATCAATCCTCCAAGTCTATAAATCGACCATTCGCCCTTGCATGGAGTATTGCTGCCATATATGGTCTGGGGCCCCTGCTGTTTGCCTCAGGGTTCTTGATAAGATCCAGAGACGGATATACAATGTGATTGGCCCTGATCTGTCATCTCATCTGCAGTCGCTCTCTTACATACGCGATGTTGCCTCACTCTGTCTTTTTTACAAATACTTTCACGGTAATTGGTCCAAGGAGCTGCTTTCGCTTGTCCCTAGGCCTCGTGAATTTAAACGTCCTACGAGGCTGGCATCCTGTTCCCACCCCTACACCGTTGAAACTGTTAGATGTAGACATCTCTTCTACTCCAATAGCTTCATGTCTCGCACATCTCGCCTATGGAACTCCCTTCCCTATTTCTGTTTCCCTGACAAATACAATCTCCAACGGTTTAAGTGTAGCGTCAATCGACATCTCCAGTTGCCTTGATCTATCCACTTCCCTTCTCCACATCCTTTCATCTTTCATTCCTATCTGCTCTTGCTCCAAATCTTCTGTAACCCCCTTGCCTTGATTGACCCACTGTCTTTCTCTTTCTCCACATCCTCTCCTTTACCACTCCTATCTGCTCTTCCTCCAACCCTTCTATAACCCCTTGCTTGACAGTGGCCTCCAGCCTTGCTTGGGGTGATACGCTTAAAAAAAAAAAAAATCCTTTCCTGAAGAGATGCAGGCATTACCTCCTTTTCACCATACATCGCAGATTAAGAAAATATTGTCACCATCAGTTTTTGATTTTATTTTATTTTTCTCTTTCAATTTCCACCTTATTTCTTTTTTTCTCTCTCTAATAAAAGTATTCACCTGAGCTTTTATTTTAATTGCATCCATTGTCACTGGTAGATCATTTGTGGTATTGCAGAGAACGTTCTTAATTTCATTCTCAGCTCTTAGCACTGCAATTACTGTATCTTCTAAAGCAGAGGTTCTCAACCAGGGGTAAATTTACTCCTAGGGAGTAAAAAATTATATAGTCGGGGGGTAAATAATTGAAGTACCCGATAATTTAAAAAATAATTCATCAATGCTTCATGATGGATATGACTTTTTTGTATGGGAGTAGGGGGTAAATGGAGAAATACATAAAGCCGAGGGGGTCAATGATGGAGTAAAAGTTGAGAATGGCTGTTCTAAAGTTTCACATAATTTAGGTATGAGTCTCGGCAACCTATCTGTGGTTTTTGATGGCAGGAATTACATTTTAAAATTGTAATTCAACCTAATTGTCTCCCCTGATTCACTGTACATGTTGGGATACCTTTTTTCAACCTGAAAATTAATGACAATGGATGGTGGTTCGTCTGTAAGGTGAACCTTCTACTGTGGATCAATTTGTGAAATTTTTTTTCACAGCAAAAATTATTTCCAATGCCTCTTTCTCTATCTGGCTATAATTCTTCTCAGCTGATAAAAGTGTTCTTCATACACATGTGCTATTTTGCTTTTACAGAACCATCTTTGTGCTTATGCAAATTTACAGCACCGACACTCTGCAGTTACTAGCATCACATGCCATGATCATTTCTAATTTTGTATTTGCAAAATGTGAGAGAAATAAGTCTGATATTAGAATCTTAAATTCTTTCAAATGCTTTTTTCATTCAGCTAATTCCAGTTGGAGGATTTTTTTAGTAAATTATTCAAATAGTGCTTGCATAGAATGCATGTCCAGAATAAAAACAATAATTTGCAAAACCTAAAAATACTTGTAAAATGACACATTTGTTGGGGAAAGCATATTTTTTTTTTAATCCCACTTGCTCTGGTTGCAACATGTACTCTTCACTTGGTGATGCTAACGAGAATAAGAAGTGAAAATTGCTACCATGGTAAGCAAGAGCTTGTGTATATTGGGTCTCCCAATCACATAGATGGGCATAACTGTCATTTTGACCAAGTGGACAGGCATATTAATAAAATGGAGACATTTAAATTATTTTACGGGTTTTTAACTTTTGTAGCTCAATTAAAACAGCTTGATATAAGTACCATCAAAATGGATGTGGTTTTTCCAAAGCAAATGCAAAAAAAAAAAAACAAAAGAAAAAGTTATTTCATACATTTAAGAATTTAACAAAAATCAGGGAATCCGATTTAGATGAGATTTTCAATGCTTATTCACTAATGAATGAATTGTAGAGTGAATTTATTCCCTCCTCCATTTGGATACATCGTAAATACTTTTGAAACTGGGGAGTAATGACATTTTTTTATAGTTTTATAAAGAAAAATCTCTGAAAATATTAGGTTGGTGCAAAAATAATGTCGTTTTTTGACATTCAACTTCATGTGAGAAAACGACATTATTTTTGCACCAACCTAATATTTCAGTAAAATATTTTGCAATATGAAATCATGAGGTCTTGAAAATTTATCCAGAAATATTAAAAAACACAATTCAATAAAACTCAAAAAATGAATTTTGTTGAGAGTAGGTGCTTGCATAATTTAATAAAACATTTTCTTTTAGATTTAACAGGGAAAAATATTTACAATGAATAGTTATTTATGAAAAATTTACTTTTAATTTTTCGGTGGCTTTTTGAAATTCTTTTGGTTTGATGATAACAAAAATATATTTTTTATTAAATAAAGACATGTTTGAAGAATTGAAAATAAAGTTTAATGACATTTTTGTATCAGAAATATTTTTAAGTATTTCATTTTTGCAGCTGTGAAATTATTTATCATACAGAAGATCAAATAAGAAATAATTCCACAATTCTGAATTACTTCCCTTCTATTTATAGAAAGTTAAAAACAATTATGTAGGATGTTTAGAAGTATCTAGAATGTTTTATGATATTAGTAACTGAAAGTAAACAATATAAAGGCAGTCAATAAATATCAATTCAATAAGTCTTTATCAATTTTCTTGATTTTGTTTATTTTTCTTTTATAGCAGCACAAATTTAAAGTAATTAAAAAGGTCCGATTTGATGCAGTTAAATAGTCCAGGATATCAAATAGTTAAAAAAAAAAACCCCAAAAAACGAAGAGAATAAATGCCAAATGGATAAAATTAAAACATTTCTTTTTTTTCTTATTTTCTTATTTAAAAGAAAAAAAAAAAATTTTTTTAAACCTACTAAGTTTCATAAAGAAATATTTTTTATTTATAGATAAAAGATATATTCCTAACTTATTGGTTATAGAAAGTTAAAAAAAAAAAAAAATACTTTTAAACATAAAATGAAACCAGTTTCTGTAATTTTGGCAGTTCTGGGTTTTTGTATTTAATTAAATTTGAGACATGTTTTTTGTTGAAAAGTTATAGTGTCTCTAGACAAATTTTTTAACTGATTCAGTCTTTCCTGTCTAATTCTAAAATAAAAGTTGCCCTGAATGGCTACTCTTATAGATTCTTTTGTACTATAATGCAGGTGGCTCTCAGGGGTTTATCCTTGGTCCTATTTTGTTTTTAATTTTCATTAATTACCTTCCTGATGGCATCAGCTCTCAACATGGTATATATTCTGATGACACAACCATTTACTTGTCTTGATAGTACGGCTGCTCAGATTGATATGGTCAAATTGGCAGCTAATGTAAAAAATGACCTACAGTCTATTGTTAACTTGGAGGTGGGGTGTGTGAAAGAATGACCTCTTAATTTTAATGCCACCAAAACAAATTGTACTAGCTGGATTGCAACTTTGCCCAAAATTAGGTTAGTTTAGGCTTGTTTTTGGGGGTTTTTTTTACACCAAGTTAATTTAGCTAGGTAATGTATGCTCATTGGCCCCTTTTATTTTCTGTCCCTACTTTTGTTAGTTTAATTCCCCCTCTCCCGTTAGGTGACCAGAAATGCCAATTCTCAGGTGGATGTGGGATGTTTTTAACATTTTGAGTGTGTTTTTTGTATTTGTTGATGTATTTGGTTCAGTGAGTGTTTGGACAAATGATTGTTTAAGTTACTGTTCAAAAATTGATATGGCAGCTCAATTTCAAAATGAAATAAACAAATCAAGTCCAGACTAGAAGATCCAAGGGCAGAAAGAAATGTCAAAATTATGAATTGCAGGTTCAATGTCAGAAATCCCAATACACATAAACAGCCAGAAATCCAACTTGCAAACTGATGGACATAGATAGAAAAATAAACCATGCCCAATTCGTGAATGTCAACCAGAACAATTTTTTCATTAGTTAACAGTTAGGAGAGGACACACAATATTAGCATATCAGAAATGCATTTATGGCAACACCTGCAACTGACTTGTTTCTATTTTGGTTATTTTGTCTTTGGCACATCTTACAGAACACATGTGCCCTTTTTTCTTGGTAAGTGACTTTCTCTTTCAACACAGAAAGTCATTTGATATTAGATTTCACAAAGAACTTAAAAAAATCTGACAATACAATTTTCGGGGGGGGGGGAAGTACATCAGTTTATGTTTGAACCAAATTAATTTTATCTTGTTGGTTGAACCAAGAATAGTGTATATTAGTTGAATCAAAAACATTAACTTAATTTAAATTTTTTTTGTCCTATCTGCTCTCTTTTTGTCCCAGAGGGCTTGCTGCTGTGGGTGTCGGGTCTTGTTGTTGGGAATCTGCCATAATCACCACAAACAATTCAACAGAAACACACGTGAAGAAAACAAAAATTGATACACAAACACAACAATGATGAACATAGACAAAGTGTAACACCTACTTTTTTCCAATATAACTTGAAATCAACTGACGTAAAAATGTTCTGATCTACCAAAATAAAAATGACTTCCCAATTCGAGAACACCAACTACTTTTATCAATGGAACAATTTTTTCATTGGTCGACAGGCGGGAGAAGACACAGAATATTAGCATATCCGAGATGTATTTATGGCCACAGCTGCAACTGACTTTTTTCTATTTTGGTTATTTTGTTTTTGGCATATCATATGAAACATGAGCCCTTTACTTAGTCCTGCATTAATTTTGTCCAGTTAACTGATATTTCTGCTACATTTAGGGACTGTAAGGGGTTTTATTACTAACATTTTTTTATTTAGTTTCTTGAAAATAGCACATATTGTAAATACACATTTGGGTTTAGATTTTTAAATTGTTGTTTTATTTTCCCCTCCCCACCACAGACAAAAATTGTACATATGGGGATTAGTTAGGACTTTATGAATGGTAAATAAGAATATGAAACCCCCATGAAGTCACATTGTGACACAAGGTCAGTTTAATGTGGGGAGCCTGAGTGTGTACATCCAGGCTAGGAACAAAAATTGCCCAAGCCCGTGCAACTGTTGGTTGTGTTGGCCTTGGTGCAAGCACCAATCCTTCTCTCTGGTGCAATGAAAGCGCACAGCCTCAGGCAGGTGTTCCACAGGGCTGGGCACCACTCAGTATAATTTTCCTCAGTTGCGACTCTGTCCTTTGATGGAGCTGCCCTTGAGCACACTCTGCCAAAGACAGAGATGCAACTGAGAGATGATAAATAATGGGCTGCAAACTACTCAAGAGAGCAATTTGTATTTACTCAACCACCCACAAGGTCATGTTGTGATACAAGGTCGGTTTAATGTGGGAACGCAGACACCCGAGCAAGAAACAAAAATTGTCCCTGCAACCATCGGTTGTGCTGACCTCAGTGCAAGCACTGACCCCTCTCTCTGGTGCAATGAGAGGGCGCAGCCTTGGGTAGCTGTTCCCCAGGGCTGGGCACCTCTCAGTATAATTTTCCTCGGGATTTACTTGACCTCCCACAGGGCCAGGTTGTGACACAAGGTCGGAGTTTAACGTGGGAAGGGGAGGGGGAATGGACCCGAGTTTTCACCCGGGTCGCAGTGCTTTGGCTTTAGCTAGTCATAGCTGGTCTTGGCTGGTCATAGCTTGTCCAAGCTGGTCATAGCTTGTCCAAGCTGGTCATAGCTAGTCAGACGTAGCCACGATACCACCAGCGCAGGGACGAATCCCTGCCGCCGGCCCGTATCGGAGAAGGAATCCCGGCCCCATAGGCGATCATTCAGTGAGTAATCTGCGAACAGATACTACATTTTGATCTTAGCCGGGATTTACTTGACCTCCCACAAGGCCAGGTTGTGACACAAGGTCGGAGTTTAACGTGGGAAGGGGAGGGGGAATGGACCCGAGTTTTCACCCGGGTCGCAGTGCTTTGGCTTTAGCTAGTCATAGCTGGTCTTGGCTGGTCTTAGCTGGTCATAGCTGGTCATAGCTTGTCCAAGCTGGTCATAGCTAGTCAGACGTAGCCACGATACCACCAGCGCAGGGACGAATCCCCGCCGCCGGCCCGTATCGGAGAGGTAATCCCGGCCCCATAGGCGATCATTCAGTGAGTAATCCGCGAACAGATACTACACTTTGATCTTAGCCTTGAGACCGAGTGATTCCTCCTCCAATATAGTTATTTTCTAAGCGTAGCTTAGATGTGGCACAAGGCCGAAAGTAGGGGGCACACAGTGAGGATCGAACTCACTACTCAGTCGTAATCGTTCTCGCGAGACAAGCTTGCTAACCATTACACCACCCGTAGGTGCCCAAGTATAATTTTCCTCAGTTGCGACTCCCTTTGCTCAATATCTCTATTATATATTATCTAATTCTAGACAATATCACTCTTGAGGTTTAACTAATTTGCATATTGATTTTAAAAAAGTTTATTTCATTAATTAACTGTCCTTCATTATTGTTGTTCTTTTATTCAAGGATTGTTTTGATTTTCATATCAAAAATAGTTCTTTTTAGGGAATATCTTCTTATATAGTGCAGAAAAGTGTTTGAAATTTGCATTTTATTTGTCCTTCAACAAGTTGGCATCTATTTGTAAAACTTAAGTATAACAAGCCAATTTATGAATGACATGTTCATTTAAAATTTTTGTTTCAAAGATTTCAAGTATATATATATATATATATATCTTACTTTGTGAAGCGATAGTACTTGGGTGAAGAAAAAAAACATTGGAATCTACGTAAAGAATATTGTGGTATGTTTGGCTCAGTGATAGTGGCAAGCTATGTATAATTATAAGACAGAAGACCATCCTTTCCCCCCATCCACCTTTTTGGCCTTGTGCCACATATTTGTATATTTACAAGATAAATACCTCTCTTCGCTATGGTACCTAGACTTTATGAATTTAAGCGCAATACTAGATTGGCAACAAGATCTCATTAATTTAGTTGAATCGGCTAGATGTAACCATAAGTTCTATGATAACAGTTTCTTTGTTTCTCGCTTGTGGAACCCACTTCCGTCTCTATGCTTTCCAGTTAAATTTATCTTCAAAAATTTAAATGTAATGTCAATCGTTATCTACTGTCTTCCTGATTACTCTTCTATTGCACTCGCTCTTTCCTTAGTAATGTTTCTGCTTTCTAATTTTTTCACACCCAATGAGCCCTTTGTTTTAGTGACTTGTTTTGCTTGGGCTAAAGATCCGATTAAAAAAACAAAAAACGTGGGTGTTGTTACTGTTTTTATTTGATTTCCGAACTTGTTGACAGGCGGAACACAACTTGCTGTGTTCAATATATTTTTAAGCATAAAGCAAGTAATACTTTCCCCCCAAAAATTAATCCTTAATTTCATTAGAAACCGATATTTGATTTTTAAGAAATTTTTTAAATTAAAATTTCTGTTCTTTTTTCAATTAAAATGGCGGATAGATGATTGACACTAGAGATAAATGTTTTTTAAACGTCTTACTCTTCTTACTTAAAGAACAAAACCTTATTGAATTTCGTAAAATTATCTTTTTATTTTAGCTTTACTTTCTGCTTAGCTATTATCTTTCAAATAGAATTAAAAAAAGGAGACATTTATTTTAAATTAATTAAATGATTTATTTTATTTTCAACGTACGTCGTAATTCAATACCATTATTCAAGATGGGACTTACTTTTTCAGAAAAGTACCATTTGAATGTTTTTTTTTTTCCCTTTCTAAAATGTTTCTTATGAAAATTATTACGTCACATGTTTAGTTTATTGTACACAAACCTAAAATTGTTTTATAACTTTTATATAGTAAGCATAAATAATTTTTAATTTCTTCTAATCTTTCTTCTAACTTATACCGAGAAAATAAAACTTTGTGAAACAATTTTTATCACAAAAAAAAAAAAAAAATCGTATCCAAAAGGATTGTAATTATAATAAATAATTAAATTAAAATTGCTGGAATAAAAACATGTTGCTAGTTGACTTTCGAAGTTTAACGTTTTTATAATGTTATTCTTCATTACTCATTGGGATTTTTAGCCTATTTTATTTCTAGTACCCGACCAGTTTTGTGTGTCAACGAATTAGCCTAGTAAACGGCTGATTTTGTTTATTTCCGGAAGATTTGGATAAGGAAATGTGCTTCCCTTTAATTTAAAAAGGAAAACAAAATGAAATCATCGCTTATATGATGCAGTAATAGGAAAAAAGTGTAACCGATAAAACAGTGTTCAAACTATAAACAAAAATACTTACTTTAGTTGTGGTTCTTATTAAATAAAATTAATTATCCGAAAATTTGTTTCGTTTATTCCTTGATTACGATTATTTACTCATACCCCGACTTGCCTCCATTTTTCAATTTAAAAGTATACGTCGCTCTTTGTGATTTGTCAATGTTGAACCAATTAAAACAAGCGACATAGTCGCGTGTTTGGCTCGTTCAGTAACCAAGAGTAATCTCCCCTAAATTGAATGACGCAATGCCAAATGAAAAAAAAATGAGAAAGGAGAGCAGTCAATAAATCCGTAGTCAGTTTTGAGATGTACTGTTTGATATCTCTAAGATGAGTTCACCATTGAATGAAGTGCATTGACAAGAAAGGAGATTATATTGAAAAATAAATATTTGTTGTGTAAAATGTTTGATGCATTGTTTACAGTATAGATTTGAATTTTTATGTTATGGATTCGCTTTTTTCATTTTCAGTGTTGCCATAATGTTTTTTTTTCACCATTGTTTTTAGTGTGGAATTTTAGTAATTAACACGTTTTATCAGAGGATATTATCCTCAGTCAAAAATTTTTTCTTGGTCATTTAAGAAGAGTAAGACTCTTTATTTCTGGCTCCGTAGTAAACTGACTTAGTTTGTCACGTAAAATTGAATGTTACTTTGAATGTTCGACTTACAGTGTCGAATTATATTTCATTTTAAATAGATTTATTTAGCTTTCCTTTAATAATGTCTGATTTTATTGAGGGTAGCAGGATGGGGAGTTTTTCGTTTCGGACGACTGTAGAAAATTTTTATTAGTTTCGGTAGAATTCCGAAGCTAAAATTGGTTTACTAACTTAAGAAAAGTTATAAACTTGTTTAAATATAACTTGAGAAAAGTTACATTTTATTTTATTTTGATTTGACTCATAAGGACTATATTGAGGTGTTGTTGACGCAAATAAAGATAACAAAGGTACTTTGCGGCTTTTTGAGATTTGTTTCAACTTTGTCTAAGAGATATTTATTTGGAAAAGATGTTTTTATTCCCAAGGAGAATTATTGCCTTTGATTGATTTATTCATATTGTTGACTCGCAGAGTCGTTCGTTGCTAGGAAGGCTGCCCCATTCTCATTAGATATTTATTTTAAAATTTGATCCTTAGCCTAGGTTAAGAAGAGTTGTGCGTTCTAATTTTCGCTTTCACCTCCTAAGAAAGAGAAAAAGAATTTCTGAAGAAGAAAAAGAATGTATTTGAAGATAAAAGAAATTTGTAAAAGAAAGAAGATAAAAGTAATTTAAAAGAATGATATATTCTATAGAATGACAAAATTATTAATGTAAGTAAATCCCTTTGTTTATCATTATGTTTTGTTACTATTTAGCATATGGAACAATATGCATGCAAATTTTGTTTTACTAAAATAAGTGTTTTATCTGTGAACACTTGTCGCAGTTAGCTCCTCCTCATTTCCTTAATCCTTCAACAGGGGTCTCTCTCCCCTGACTATAAATACTGGCTAACCCTTCACTCTGTCTCTTTTTACGGCTTACGCACACGTGCGGCCAGCTGTCTCGACTCAGGCCTCGGGCCGCAACCTTGTGCGTGAGGCAAGGTAAAAAAAACTTTCTCTTTTTTTTTACTTATTCCAATATGTGACCTCTCACACATACAGCGTTTCCCATATTCTGGGAACACGCTAAAAACAATATACGCGTTCGTACGGACACTCAACACACTCACCATAACTTATCCATACAACACTCTGTAACCCTTCATGTCATTGTAATTTGTTATTAATATATATTTGTTTGCATACATGTATATTGGTCTTGTTTGTTTCTTTATCTTCTTTGGACTCCATTAAAGTCCAACATTCCTATGTAGCAGGACCGGCCAGCAGGAAATCTTAACCCAGAGATATCTCCTCATCTCTCACACATTCTCCCCGCACGGTCCTCTACACACTATATTTTGGTTTTTTATCTACTAAATTTAAGATAGTCTGCTTCTTTGAGTTGTTTTGCTTTTACTTTCCTATGAAGAAGCTGAGAACAAAATCGGCAGTATAGTCCTATAGTCTTAATTTATTTATTTATAAGTTAAATGTATTAATTTAGGACTAATTTTTTTTTCTTCAGAAAATTTTTTTAACTTAGGAAGAAAAAAATGTTCATAAAGGCTTCCTCAAAATATTTCTCTGAGTGCCTGAAAATTCTTTAAGCGAGTAAATTGTTCTTAAACACTCATAGATTTCTTCAGAGTTTTGTTGAGGAAAAAACTGTTGGAAGATCCGAGTCTTGTAGCTGAGTGAGTTCATAGGCGGATGACAGAAATTTCTAGGTGCAAGGAAGCAGATCTTAATTAGTTTTTAGTAGATGACCGACATTCTGTCTTAGAGCTTAGCAGGTAGATCTCTTTCATGAAACAGGTTCTAAAGAGGACTGGTGTTACTGTCACCGACCTGATGTTATCACAGATGTTGTCAAATACTCACTGCTAAAGAGGCACATATTCTCCATATTTATCAAGATTAGGAGACTCAGAAATATTGGGAACTTTTCCCTCCAAAATTGCTATACACTTTCCCAGCCCTCTCATTTGTCAGATAAAAATCAAAGTTTTGGGAGTTGCTTTTTGGAAGCAAGGGTCCAACAAGTTGTGAGTGTTCCCCTCTGACTTTATGGCACCATGGTCAGGGCAAGGAGGGTCAGACTCCTTTTTATATTTTCCAGCTCTCTCGTTTGTCAGAAAATATATTCTTATCTCTGATAAGAGTCAAGGCTTTCGGAGCTGGATTTGAAAGCAGGGGAAGAAGTTGGGGCAAAGAACAGAAAAGAGGCTAGAGTGTGAACTTGTAAAATATTGTAGTAGTTGTTCTCAAATTAAATTCTATAACGTGATAAAAGGGAGAATATACTCCATAGTATTACAAGCCATAACAGAGAGAATTTACACGTGTTGTTCGGGGTAAAAAGATTGAATTTAACGTCTTTTGGTGGGTTTGTATTTTCAGCAGGGACAGTTTTTGTTGCATGCTGGGAGTATTTTTTATTATTTTTAATTTTTATTTAATTTATTTTATATTATGTTTTTATGTTATTACTTTATTTTATTTATAATTTTCATTATTATTATTATTGTTTTATATTTATTTATAATAATAATATTCCTACATATTAACACATTCAACCAACAGTGACATGATTTAAATAAAGAAAAATTATTGACTGGATACATAATAACAAACATGTTTTTAACAATGATAGAAGATTATATATATATATATATATATATATATATATAATTATTTTTTTAAATATTATAACATAAATATGTGATAAAATCACTACAAAAATAGCCATTTTGTTTCAACACCTCTGTAGTGATTTTATAACATATATATATATATATATATATATATATATTTTAAGTTTTTTATGGTACAGAATTTAATAATAAATAGGAAAAGATAATATTTATAAGGCATTTTTTTAAAGCAAAAGCTAAAATAAAAACAACCGGTTTCGTCCCAGGACTTATCAAGCTTATTAATTTCTGGGAATTTAAAAGGCGTGTAAATTAATTTAAATTAACGAATGTAATGGAATGAAAAGAAAAAAAAATTATGAATTTCAAGAAACTAGAGTCCAATAACATTCAGACCCAGTAAGCATTCCCTCTGTTTACAAAGGGAAGGCTCACGTGATCTGATATACAAGGACTCTAGAACCTTGAGGTGAAATGTGGAGTGGGACCTAGATAAAATTACAAATCGGTCACCACTAAAATTTTCCACACATTTTCTACTATTTATTAAATGTTCAGCAATAGCAGAATATATATATATTCATAGTAAAGTAGAATTGTTCAGTCTCATAGGAAAGAAGGTTCTTTTCTGAAGTTTGTAGTGTAGATTCAAGTGAGAAAAAAGTGTTTATGTATAAGGATTGGTAGTAGATTACTGGTTGCTGAAGTTGACTTGGTTTGGGCACCCTGACATCTATGCTGAAGTTGGGTTATGGCGACTGTTGAGAGAGAAACAAAAATATGGCACAAGACTGAAAATTTTGCGAAAGGAAGATACTAGTTTTTATCCTGTCATTAACTAGTCATATTCGCTAACTTAACAAATCTTCATTTTTTTACCATAAAAAATATCATTGATTCTAAATCTTTGACAATCACAAAAATGTTGCATTAACTTAATGAAATTTTCTAAAACTCATATTTACAAAGTTTTATTGTCTGAAATTGTCATTCTTTGTTAGAACTCCGATTCTTTAAATCAAACGGATAATGCTCACTTCGATATCCACAACTCATCTGACAAAAGCACCCAGATATGATCTCAAAATACCAGAGTTATAAAATTTCTTTTCTGATCAATCAGAAAAGGTCTACATGGATTTTAAGCAGCCATTTCTCAGCCATATTTCTCAGACTATAACATCAATTCTGATTTCACCCATGAGGACATCCAACCAGGCTGGCATTAGTGACAGACTCCATGGCAAGCAAACTTAACCTGGCCATCAATGCTGACATCAATGCACTTCCATCAACAGTGATACCTTCGGTCAGCGGCAAAACCAGCAGATTTTCTCCACATGTCCATCTCGACTACTATTTTGTGTTATACCCAGAACAAACTCTCAGTCTCCCATGACTGATTGCATTACCCTAGAACAAGCAAATAATCAAACCTAGTTGACGATAGAAAATAAAAACTCTAACTTATCTCAACCATGTCTTCATTTGTTGCTTTGTCACTTCCTTTTTTTCTTGTTTATGGTATGGCTGCCATTACAAGTTTAATGTTAGTTATATGGCATAACAATATTTTTATAGAAATATTTTCTTTGTAAATTCCCTTCTCAGTAATTCTTCTTTGCACAGTTGACAAAGGAGATATTGTTATTTCATTTGATAAATACATTGTTATTGCTTTTTGTTTATTTACAAATTAATCTATGTATTTTAATTTTACTTTGGACATCTATAATCTACAACCTCTTAATTTAGGACTCTCAATGGTTGAATTTGATTAGACTGAAATTCCATCTGATGGAGACACCATAAAGATTCTCTGAGTATATATGGATAGATGATGAAACAACAAAACAAAATTAGCAACTCAACAAACAACTATTTCAGCAGCTTTTTAGTCATTTCATTTGAAGTTTGAACCAATTGAGAAATACCTTGGGGGCATTTTATAGATCAACACATTCTGTGTAGTTAAATGCATTCTTTTTCTATTTTAATTTCGGAAAAAAAGAGTAATGAAAAACAACTATCCCAGCCAAGGACAAAAACATACAACTTCCATAGAAAATAAAAAAAAAATAAAATGAAGTTGCTGAGAAAATATGTGTTCGCCTTGTCTGGTTTTCACATGTTCAGAGCTCTTCACTTGACTGAGAAAAACACTGGTGTTATATAGCTCTCCTAGTCCCACACCCAAGCTGACTATTGGCTAATACCTACCCAGTATCGTTCATATGCAAATAGTCTGTGATACCTACTCTAAGAAGAAGGTCTGAACAGCCCATTGTGGGAGGGGACACAACTCCTGGTTGCTTATAGCATCATTTAAAACCAACTATGAGTCTTTTATTGGGCTAACCCAAAATAAAACTAAACAAAAAAAAGCTCTAATTTACATCATTCTTCAAAATGGCTACAACTTTTTAAAATCATTCCACCCCAAGTAAGGCAATAATGCCACTAAGATGCAAAGGGTTACCGAATTTGCATAATTTCTCATATAACTTTTTTCTCATATTAAAGAATATGAGAAAAAGGTTATATGAGAAATTATGCAAATTTAAAATTTGATATGCAGTTAAACTATTGATTATAAGTTTAGTTTATTAAGCAATTAAGTGTAAATTATGAAACTTTCACTAAAACTCAGTAATTATGTTTGGAAGAAAATGTGTTTATATAATATATATTTTAAACAAACTTGAAATGTCAGAGAAATTAAATTAGAAAATAAACAATTTCTATGAAACATGGGCAATACTTTTTAGTTCAAACACTCTTGCTAGTGGCCATTGATAAATTTTGGAAAAACTTAGGGTGAAAGATTTTCTCAAATTCTGGTTGTTGTCAGTTACAAGAACAAAAACGAATTAATGAATACCTTTTTATTGAAGGTGTTTTAAAAAAGTACCAGATAAAAAAAAAAAATGAAAGGTTTCCAATGCAGTATCTTAGGAAATATTTTGCCATTCATTTGTGTCAAATTCTCATTTTAAATAGTCTTAAAGATTTAAATAATATATTTAGTTTTTTCCTTTTTAATTTAACATCATAGTTTTTAAAATAAATAATGTTTTCATTTTCAGAATTCTGATATTAAAGTAAAAAAAAAAAATTGAATTTTTTTGTATAAATTATTAGAGTTCATTATAAGTAAGTGTATAAAGCAAAAACTGCTTTAAAAACTATCCTCCTCTTTTTTCTCTTAACTCTGGCAATCACATCCGGAAGAGGCATGTCACATGGAACTAGAACAATCTATCCCAGTGGATGAAATAAAGGCTTTGGTTTGAAAATTCAATCACCTATAATTATAACTGTCTCCAGAAAATGTAACCAACATTGTTTGGTTAACTTAAATTATTTATATTATTTGGACTCCTATCTTTATTGCCATATTCACAACGTTTTGGCCATTGTATCTTCCGGCCTTCTTCGGGTGATTGGCATTTCAAACCAAACCCTTTATTTCTTCCACTGGGGTAGATTGTTCTAGTTCCATGTTGTTGTGGAGTTATTTTGCAGTAGAGGCTTGTATTTGTACTAAAATCGGTCCTAAATAAGTTCGACATACCAAACGTTAGGAACTTGATATAATAGGTATTACGCAGAGTATTCTTGTTGTGGTCGCTGACTACTTTCGTATTCGACTAACTGTCGTCCGACATCGACTGACCCTCGTTCCTCTTACTACTCCTACTTATATTAGGTGGGAGAGTCTAATAACTATAGAATAGGTGTGTTTCACCATAACATATGTGCCATGCCTCTTCCAGATGTTTCAGTTATTCCAATCATAAATAATGTAAGTAATCATAATACCTCATCTCAGAGATATAGACAGATAAAGTAAAAAAATTGATTTTTTTGTATAAATTATTAGAGTTCATTATAAATAAGTATATAAGGCAAAAGCTGTGGTTTAAATAAATTGAATAAATATGAAGAACTACTCATTCTCACTAATTCTTGTGATAGAAATAGACAAGAGGGAAGATAGTAAGGTTTGACTCCATTACCAATTAGGAGGTATTTTTTCTCTCCTATCACTCCTTCTAATACTCTCTCTACCCTTCTTCCTCCTCCTTTTTCTCTTAACTTTGGCAATCACAATGTTTGTGCCTGTCTTGTATTTCAAAACCAACCAATAAGAAAAAAAAAAATCTTCCCTTATATAGACATTTGTTATAATGTTCTAGTCTTTGTCTACAAAAATTCTTCCTCTAATTTACTCAGTTCCTCTGCTGGTATCAAGATAATTGTCACCTCTTTTATTCAGACCACAGGCCACCCCACCGCCACCATAATATTTAAGATCGTTTTTACATAACATAGTTGCATGGTCTGCAGTACTTTCTCTGCAGGCTTTGCATCTGCAATATCAAATTATCAGGGCTAGCATCTGCATCAGATAAATCAATCATACATTTTATATCCAGCACATGCCATGACACCCTGTTTACTGTTTATTTGGTGATTTCACCTTAGTCACCACCCCCATTATGCATTTGGAGGTTTCATCCAAACTTCTCCAATTTGGATTGATGCAGATACCTCCTTGTCTTTATTTGGCAGTACACCTGTTGGATTCCTCCATCCATAGGTAAAAATTGACCTTTGTGGCACCATCTCGTTCATCTAATTGTGGGTGCAATAGTGTACCAGAAGTTTGCTTCTATGGAAGATATCTCTCAGTTATAGCTTTCCTACTCTGATGATTTCTCTCCACCCAAGCAATATGCAATGTTCTAATATCTTTGAATATTCCATTATTCTAGCATGAACTGTGCTATTATCCATTACAATCTCTTGTACAGATCCTTGCTTGGGAAATACATTCTCTCATTCATCTGCAACTGTGTCTGCCTGCAATTGCCTCCATATTGTTCAAGGCCACAATCAGCCACTATAGGTAAATTTCCCTGCAATTGTGTGCCAAATCAATAGCTAACTTTTTTCCAGTTATGATCTCACCTGGATCATGTGCGTTCAGGGCAGGGTCAGTTAACTGACACCTAATGCAGATTATGACGACCCTTTAGACCTCCTCTCTTTTAACAAGTGGATCAACTTTCCACACTAGATATCAGGTCCCGTCGATATCCATATGATGCAAATTGTGCAAATGTTTTTTTCTTCTACCTCTCTTCCTTCTTGATGACCAGCCAATTCTTTTTCATTCATGTTATCATATCAGCCTTATTTCTTCCTGAAAGCACAAATATTGCTTCCAGCTTCAGTCAAAACTTAGTCCCTTAGTATTCCTAATCTGCATTTCATCATCAATTCTGCAGAGCCCTTTGTCCTTATTCTTCACTCTTCTCCTAGAGTAGCATCCACCCAACTTAGTACTGTGGCTGAATCAATCCTGATTTCCATTTCTTTCAAACTCCACTTTAAAGCCAAATTGATACGTTCTAATACAGCAATTAATTCGGTCACATTGATATCGGTTTTTTTTCTTAACCATTTCTTCAGTCATTACACCGTCTATCTCACCCATATAAATGTTGCTTGTATCACGCCACACTACTACTGTTTTTGATTTAGGTACATGCCATTTCTCACTTACTGGATCTTCCGTTACCTCTGCCAGAATCTTCTGCCTCAAAGCAATCGTCCAATCATCTACTTTACATTCTTAGCTAATCCTACTTGCTTTCTTCTTTACATAACTCCATGATGTTTGTAGCCATCCAGCAATTTACCACAGACTGAGAATAATTCCTGTCAACTCACATCTTCCTTTAAGTCTGATACTAACCTCCCCACTTTTAAATACCAGTTTTCCAATTTTATCACTTTTTAGTCAGAGTTCCAACATCTGCTCCCCCAACTTTTCATATTGTTCACTTTTGCTCATGCTGTACGATCTTGCCTTTCCTGTGGAGATTGAGAGCAAATTCGGTTCTATGTGGGATGACGTTACCTGGTGCTACCACCTTGGCCAGGTACAATAACTATGCTGATGATATTACCATGCTTGTAATGAGCAATGCCAAGATTGCTGAAGTTGCTAGAGAAATCCAGATATATAAGATAGTGGAAGGGTCCAAGATTAACTGCAATAAGTCTGTTGGCATGCAAATGGGTTCATGGAAAGGTTATCCTCACCTGGGACTCCTCAGTTGGGCAGACAGGTCTTGTAGATACCCTGCATATAGTTTAGTCCCAACTTTCAGCTGGAGAAAAATTGGTCAGAGATATTGTGAAGGGATTTTTGTTTCCGCTACATATTGGGGAAGGTCATAGTTGTGTTTGAGAAAGAATCTTTCCTTGAAGGGGAGGGTGGAGGATACATACTTCATGCATCTGCGCCTTTATCTGTTACTAACTTTCATTATTTTCCCTCCTGTGTACCAATCTAGTTAGCGTAGGGAGATTGCTGTTTTGATTCCTTTGGGGTTACAGAGCACTTATGGTGTGTCATGAGATTCATTAGCTCCACTCAGAAGAGCACTTTTGGAATGCTAAGGATTAAAACACATAGATATACATTGTGTTTGCAATTCAACCGAATGTGTACACAAGATGATGATATGGGCAACTTCTGGGAGGAAGATGCCAAGAAGTCTTTTCTAACCCTGAGAACTGTGCACTTGGATGAGGGGGAAGCTTTCCATTTGCCCTGAAGCAAGTGGTCATCCTACCATGAATGATATGTGCTGAGAATTTTCTTGATGATGGGGTGGGGGACTGTGCAAGACAGGATCTGATCAATGTGCTTAGCATGACAGGGTGGAGGGGATATTGTTCTTTTTAGCTTTGGGTGCCTAGGTTTAAACGCCTCACTAATGACGAGGCTTTCTCACCCAACTGGTGATTTGTAATGTGCTCTCTTCTGGCAAGAAGTCTTTCACAGTGGGCCTGATAATTTCATCAGAATGCATCTGTTGATTTGGAGGAGTCTATTGAGTATGCTTTTTCACTGCTCATTTAAATGCCCATTGTGTCAGCTTATTGAGGGCTACACGGTCTGCATACTTTTGGAGGCAGTTCTTTGTCTTGTAAGCCAATTCTGTCTCTAACAACATGGGCCTGTTGCTTGACAAGAAGAAACACTCAGTGTCTCTGCATTTATTAGCCATGATGCAGACGATGATTTGGAAAGCATCAAAGAGACAAGTCTGCTGATATTTGCCTCTTTCTCCTTATCACCTGGTTGCATACTTTAAACATCAGGTTACAGTTAAGATCAGGGTGGCGAGAGAGAGTCCGTCTTTGGTGGATTTTGGTGCAAGGTGGAATAATGACTGGTCTAAGTGAATGGGGCTAATTTGGAATAACATCTGGACATGATTTACATTATTTGGACAATTGTCCTCATCTTTGTCGCCATATTTATTACAACATTTCGGCTAAGGCAGTGGAGAACTTTCAGAGGAAAATTAACAAGAGATAACTGATACCTGACATCCATTAAACATGGCACATGGAACTAGAACAGTCTACCCCAGTGAGCGAAATAAAGGGTTCAGTTCGACATTCCAACCACCTGAAGAAGGCCGGAGCGTACAACGGTCGAAATGTTGTAATAAATATGGCAACAAAGATGAGGACATAGTCCGAATAATGTATCTGGACATGACTAGTAAGATAATTTGCTTGCTTGAGAAAGACATGTCTGTACAGCCCAGTTAGGTTAGTATAGGACTGTTTTGTCTTTGTGTTTTCAAGTTGTTTAACTTGGATGTCAGGTTATTTTTCCTTCTTACTTTTTTTCAGTTTTCAGCACCCCCTTCCTTGTTAGAAGCTAAAGTGGTGGTATGGTATGGTTTTTGTTTTATTTCATTTTTATTTTACATTTTCCCACATTATCTTTTGCCTGGTTAACTGTTTTTTTCTGCCATATTGGGTGGGGACTTATAATAATGCATATTATGATTATAATTATTCACATCAATTCAAATCATGGGTGGAGTTTTTAAAAGATGGTACATATGGATCATTTATTTCCCTCTCCATTTAAATTGAAAATTTAATTTTCATTGAAAGAATGCAAAGTTTTGGTAACAGTTGTATGAAAGTGTTTGGATAAATATGAAAGGATAGTGAAAGGAAATATATGAAGAATAATTGGGTTATTGAATATGACTAGCTAAGTTACGATAATGAAAACCGGCATCTCTCCTTCGCCTAATGTTGGCCTCATGCCACATTTTCTATCTTCGTACAAATAAATAATCTCTGCTGTTATCAGGGTAAGTGACACTTCTTCATTTATTCAAACCACTAATTGTTAAAGTGATAATAATTAAATCTGAAAAATATTGAATAGATTTTATTCTATTTTATGACAGATATAGCAAGAAAAAAGGAGAAATAACTTGCTTCATTTTGGCCTTTAAAATAACATTTCAGCTTGACTCCAGTGAAATACATTTTTAAAATTTTGCTATGAAATAAACCAAGAAGTTAACATTAATATTTGAAAAAATACTGCAACTTTTGTACATAACATTCAGGTTGAATTAAACAAAAAAAAAAAAAACTCATTCCAACCTAATAATCTCTTATGACTTTTGTGTATTTGTTTTTGGGCTAAAAAACCCCAAAAGGTTACAAACGATGATAATAAAATACAAGCTAAAAAAAAATCAATAAAAATAAAAGTTCATAATTAATATGATAATTCTTTTTGTAAATTATTCTCAGAGCATTAAGGATTAAGGCTTTGATGCAATATAATGTAATGTTATGTATAGGATGTCCTTGATGTATACATAGATAAATACCTCTTTCCATTCTAATAAAGGGCACAATATGTAATGGCCTCATTTGTATCATAATGCTTTGGAAAAGAAAATGCACAAAGGAAATTCCTAAATATTGTAAGTTTTATTGTTTCTACCTTGAAATGTCTATTTTTAAAAGTTAATTGAAATGGATATATGTGGAACATATGAAAAGTAGCTATGTGTATTTTTTAAATGTTCATAAAAATATTTTTTAAAAGTCCTGCTTTGAATGCCAGGCTTGATAAAAGTAAAAAAAAATTTTCAATAATGGAAAAACTCTAAAAGATTCTATTTACATTTTTACTGCTCTGATATTGCTGATTTAATAATAATGAAAATTCTTTTCCGTCTGAAATTAATGTTTTTCTTCTTAGAATTGAGTATGAGGTACACTACAGTGTCTGTCAGTAATCCGAATAAATATGAATTGTCGAAATGAAATATTAAAGTAAGCAACCTCAATTATTTCCCTTGCATAAACAACATTTCGATTAGTTATCTCCCTTTAACTGTATGTTGTCACTTTGATTTCGGTGATTATATGAATTATTGATTGTGCTAGCTAGCAGCGATATAATGCAATACAAGATAATTTTTTACATAGCAAAGATTTAACAAGGAAAACGCATTTCTGCGAACCATCTATACAATGCTCAATATATCAAATTCTTTTATAATTCCTTACAGATAAGTTGAGTGCATTCGGAGTTTCGTGGTAGGACTGGGTGAGAATTTTCTCACTTGGGAGTGGGGATTGGTCAGCTTACAAGTAAAAATTTCATTTAGTCACTAAATGACATTTTTTACTTAGTGTGAAAATACACCTAAAATCTTAAAATCTAAGTCTTATCTGAGTAATGTATACATTTATGAATCTTTTTGGAACATTACAGCAGTTTTTCTTCATTTGTTTATACTTGCTATGAGACCAGTTCAGGTAGACTGAAATCAGAAATTATCAATTAATGACTAATAACATGAATAAAAGAAAAATGCTACCAAACATGCAATCTTTTTTAATTACTCTTCAGTTTTTTATTCTACCATAATTTTGTTTTACTGCATAAATACAACCTCAAAAATAGAAATGATGCTTCTAAAATGTTGCTAAGACCAAATTTTAGTGCGTCACCTGATACAACAGTGTGCTTGTAAAATCTGTAATAATTACTAAAGATCTGTTTAAGTACAAGTGTGTTACTACTGAGGGAAAATAGTCTGCTTGTATAAAAAAAAAAAAATAGGAATTTTTTTCTGATAAACATTCATAATATATCTTTCTCTACAATGTTTGTCAAATTTTTTAAGTACCATTTTTTTTTACAAGTGGATTCTATTCATAGAGAGAGTGTCAAACCTGAGATGTTTAATAACTTATCTTGTTTTTATATATGAATGTCAATTTTGAAACTTTGCTTACATTATTGATAACTGCATGCTACTGATGTTGTTCTTTTATCCAATTAGGGATTTTCATCATTATTTTTAAAATAAATTTTTTGCAAAACACATATGAATTTTCCTTTTTGGGTTTCACTGTATTACGGCGCGGTACAAACAATGGGAGACAATAAATGTTCATCTTCTACAATTAAAGAGTTCAACAAACAGATTGGTAACATAGAGGAGTGTGGTGTATGCAATATGGCATTATCCACAATGATGCCTTTAATAATATCTTGGGCTATACTGCCAAACTGTACCCAAAAACCTAAATTTTATAGCTTTAAAAAAGATTTTCATGTGTTCAATATTCGTTTTACTTTTATTTGCCCCTGCTTTTCAAAGGGTTCGTTAAAAATAATGTTTATAACTTTAACTTATTTCAAATAAAAAATAGCTTGTTTTTGAATAGTTTAAAATAAATCACCTAAAAATGCGTACATCTGTTTGTTATTCATTTAAAAGGTAAAAATGAAAAATAAAAATGAAAAAAAAAAAAAATTTGTTTCACCAGAATATATTTATCAAGAATTGGAGGAGATAAATCGCTAATGATTGGATTAATTTAAGATACAGTAAATATTTATTATCTCCCTTCGTTTGTGTAAGCACTTCCGTAATAAAGGCAAAGTCAAAAAGGAAATACATACACCTAGTATTTAAAAATGAGGAAAATCACTAATTTAAAAAAAAATCAAAGTGCAGATAACTATTTATGAAATCAGGCACAGTATTTATGTTAAGAACAGAACACTGCTTCTAAAATGACAAAAAGAAAAGCAATATTTTTTAGATTCTGACAAATATAGATAGCAAAAGGTTAATGAATGCTAATCAACAAAAATTGATCACAAAAGAATTTTTCCCTATTTTTTTTTAAGAGTGGACCATTTTTTTTCTCAGTTGAGCCAACAATGGATATAATTTACAGAGACAATTTTTTTGGTAACTTTTTTCTCAAAGAAATCCAAATTTAAATTTTATGATAAAAAACTAAACCTGATTAGTTCAGCGTAATGTGTTGTTAAGAAAGAGTTTTTGGATTAACATATTTCTCAGATTGAATCATAAAAGCAGACAGTCATTCAGTTCATTATTATAGCATTGGGATATTATTTTATTGGGACTTTATTTTAAATAACATGTAATGGAAACATAAAGATTAATATTTTAAAATATTCATATAAACATGATTAAAATATTAATGTTTGGACCAGAAGAATCAAGGTCTTTTAGTTCACTGAAACTGACAATTTAAAATTTAAACACTACAATTAACCAATTTCATTTCCTATGTATGGATTAAATAGCAGAGTAGAAAGAGCTTTATATCCTATTTGAAACTGGAGAAGGCAACAGGAAACCACTCCATTCATTTTCCCAAGGACAGTCATGGCAATTTAGAGTCGATAAAGAAAAGGAAACTATGGAGAGTGATAATCACCTACATTCTACCATTATTCAAGCACTTGGAATGGTCTTAAAGAAACTTGCAAAAAGATTGGAAGAATTAGAAATCAGAGTAAGAACTGAAACGTTCCAGGCGATATTATTAAAATCAGCAAGAAGACTTGCTTATCACTTGATTCATATCAAGGATCACCAGTTGCAACGGGTCTGAGAGCAATTTGAACAAAATGATCTGTTTTACTTTATATATATATATATATATATATATATATATATATATATTCTAGGATATATAAATATATATCCTAGAAGCTATACTATTTATGCTATTTTCATACTTTTTGAATATTTAAGAGCTTTAATATGTAAAACAGTGGAAAAGCTTACAGTAAATGGAAAAGCATTTCAATAATATTCATTGACAAGGAAAAATGTTTATTTTGCAAGTATATTGTTGACATTTTAAAGTTTTTGCTAAGTTTTCATTTTAAAATAGTGGGAATAGTCTGGAGTGCCCAGGAAGCAAGCAAACTAATTTTAAAACATCTTAATTGACGCTTTCTCTTATTACATTTTATTATTATTAATCTTATTACAGCAACAAAAGGATTTGCTTCTTGTTCTCTCGTTCATGTCTGTTTCTGCCTTACACTCAAAAATTCCTGATTAGCCTTGCAAAAGACTTGAAGAATTAGAAATCAGAGGAAGAAGTGAAATCTTCCAGAAAACATTATTACAATTAGCAAGAATACTTAAAGAAAACATGAGTATTGATAAGACTTGCTGTCACTTGATTCATATCAAGGGCCACCAGTAAATGAAAAGTATTTAGATAGGAAGCAAGTAAACCCATTTTAAAACATTTTAATTGAAACTTATAGTGTTTAATGATTTATTACTGAACAATTTCATCTTTTGGATAATGATTCTTATTACATGAACAAAAGGATTTGATTTATTGTTTTCTATCTCGTGTCCATTTTACACAATGTTAACTGACACTTAACCAACATTCTTATACAATATGAAATTATGTCCAATTTCATCTGCACCATATGGTATATATAAGATAAATGATGCATACTCTCACAATGATGCTTTTTAAATACTACAACTCTTAATTATCTGCCATTTTTTAAATGAAAAATATGATAATAGGATGTTTTCATGTTATGAATAATATCATAAATTTCTTTATATAAAACAAATTAATACTACTTGTAAATTACTCTACTTTTGTCAAAATTATTCAATTAGGGGAAAGTTAGCATATTAAGATATTTGTTTAAAGGGGAATAAAATAACTGAAGCCAATAAAACGGTAGAAAAATAAAGCTATTGATAGGTCAATCCAAAGAAAATGTTTCATAGAGAAAAAGTCAATATCAAAATAAAAAAAACACAGAGTCACAATTTAGAGCTGATTAACTTGTTTATTTTTAATATATTTAATGTCTGATTAAACATCAGAACAATTTGATTCTATCACCAGATGAAGTATATATATCTACACCATTCTATACAAATTCATTTCATCATCACTATCATTATCATCAACACACACAAATATATGTATATATATATATATATATATATATATATATATATATATATATATGTATATATGTATATGTGTATATGTATGTATGTATGTATATATATATATATGTATGTATATCAGAAAGAGAGAGGGAGAAAGAAAGAAGTAAGAGAACAACATTAGGATTCAAAGTGAATTTCCAGAAGGAAAGATAACTGGGTCTAAAATTTGGAAACTGGCCATGACAATGACAATGACTGGACAGAAAGAGACAGTTTGGGGCATTCATTTTTTTTGTGAGGAGTTTGTTTTATAAAGTTAAGGAAGATTTAGAGGTTGGGGGGGAAAAAAATCAATCATTTGTTAGAAAAATAAATACTGATAAACTAGAGAAAGAACAGTAACAAGAAGCACCAGGAGTATTCACAAACAATATACAGTATTTTGTAGTAAATGTCACAGAGGAAAGAGAAAGGACAGTCAGTATTAAATGAATGATTAATCAGTTTTTCATTTGGGTTTCTCTTTGACTTAAGAAACTAATGTTTGTGTTTATTCATGTAACAAACAATCATTAATAGTATACATATAAACATGAGATAAAAATAGATTATAAAAAACATTTTATTTATATTTTCATAATGCCAATCTGGAAAGAAATTTCAATTTAATAAAAATGCTAAAGACTAATTTTTAATGTATTACTTATATCTTCAAACTGTTTTTATTTTTATGCTCTATAATATTGAAAAATTGTTAAATGGCACTAAAAATTATTAATAACATTACTAAATTTTCAAGAAATTTGAAAAAAAAAATTGATAAAATATTGCCCTGCAACATATTATGAATGTACTGATACATGAAATTAATATTTTTGATGCATGTAAATTTTTTTCATATTTTTAGTTTTCTTGTTTAATCAGCAATTTGCTTCTTGAGAGATATTTTTCATGTAAAGCCAAGCACACTTCATAAAAATTTCTTGGGAAAGAAAGAGAAACAGTCTTTTGAATAGTAATAAAGAAAGATTATAAAAACAACAAACAAACAAAAACTATTTTTCTCAAGACAGATTAGTCAACCATGAGCCAAGTTACTCGCAATTTTAAAGTTTTTGTTAGATGACATTAATACACACATTGTACTTTACATTGCTCATATTTGCAGTGTATATTTCCTCTATATCCACTTTAAAAGGTCATCAAAATGACCCTTAATATTTACAAAACTACCAGTCAATGGTCATTCAAGGTAAATTAGTTAAATAATAATGAGGTATATTATTCATCAATGTTCAGTTATTGTACAAAATTTACAAATTAATATCATAAATCAAATAGAAAATAGTACTTTGTTCAGATCTGAAAGCAGAATGTTCTGGTAAGATGTGAAAATAACCGGACATTTGAGCCTTTCCTATAAGTCTAATAAAAAAAAAATAAATAAATAAAAGCATTCATAATACATGAAAAATTAATTTTGAAAAATGAATTCCTCTGGCAGCATATAATTTGGAGAAATATATGTGGCAAATTAATAACGGAAAAAAAAAATGCATAAAAGAATTTAAACATCTTAGAAAAAAACTTGCCATATACGTGTGCTGAAAACTTTCTGGTCTGATGAAGAAGGGATTAAAAAAACATTCTGATGCTTTGTCATTTAGTCAGATTTTGGAAAGAGAGACAGACCAAATGCTTTTCAGCACTTCCCTGTAGAATGCACGAATATAATTCACTTATTTTTATGATGAAAACAAGTCTTTCTTAAAATTTCATAAATATCTGCGAAATTTTAATTTATTGTAAAAAGCAATTTCAGTTTTGGAATGCTACATGTGACTTTTGAATTACAAAATTAAATGCTAAAGAATTATTATGGTTTACACTTCAGAGCAAAAGCTTTAGACAATATTTCATATTTGTAGGTTTATATAATTGCTTAAATATATGCATTATGCAAATTTAGCCAGTCAAAAAAGGATCAAGAATTATATGCATATATGTGAATGTGTGTATGTGTGTGTGTGTGTGTACAGAAATTTGTATGATTTCTTATAAGTTCTTATAAGTTTAATTTTCAGGAATGTGGGTAGATAAGTATATACAGAGATACAAGCACAAAATAATTATATGATCATCTTTTACTTATATAAAAATGTTCTAATGTACAAAAGATAAAAGAAAATGTGAAAAAGATGCAGAAGGGTAATATTTATAGAGAATTGTAGTTCCTTTGAGAAAACAATGACATTTTGTATCCCTTTTTATAAAAATTCAAGATAAGCTAAAACTTTAAGGATGACAAATATATTACTATAAAATTAAAATAATACACCAAAGTAAACATTCTACATTTGAAGAACTTTTAAAAAGATACACAGTAAAGACAAAAGATAAAGATCACACACCACAAACACATAGAAAATTAAAACAAAGGGTTTTAAATACATATACATATATATATATATATATATATATATATATATAATGTATTATTTTATGCATTATTTTAATACCTATACTTGGGCTGTGTGAAAAACCCCCAGATAATACAATTTGTAAATAGAAATATATTTGAATAAACTGATATCAGGTCAAAAAAATTCAGTAAAAAAAGAAAAGACTAAAGACATCTGTGTTGGTCGAAAATAATCAATCAGCACCGCAATGTCTAGTCAAAAGAAAAAACACTAACCAAGTAAATTATAAAAAAATGTAAAAGTGCTCAATACACTAAGTAGAGCAAAATCTAAAAATCCAGTGAGCCAGAACCTACCTAACATGGTTTCACCTAATGGATTTTCAGGGTACTACTGTATACTACTATAATATATATATATATATATATATATATATGTAAGCAAATGTGTGGATGTAGATCCGACGGTATGATGAAAATGTGGAAAAGACAAAGCAAAATCCGAATATATGAGTTTACTGTTTTTATTATGTTTTTGTTTTTGTTATTCTGTCAGAATAACAAAAACAAAAACATAATAAAAACAGTAAACTCATATATTCGGATTTTGCTTTGTCTTTTCCACATTTTCATCATATATATATATATAAGGTCTTCATATATGGCCAGCTTCATCATGGTATTTGTAACATAGGCAGATGCAGACTGCACTTCAGTGACAATCATGGATACATTTTTAATACCATCAACATCTGCCAACACTGTCAGCTATCCAGATTGTGAAATGGTGTGCAGATCCCTTGCTGGAATAGTAACTCACAAGACAAACAAATAAAAGAATTAAATAATAATATTGAATGCAAACTGCAGTTTCTCATTTTGCTTTCCTGTTTCAACTAAAGAAAGAATAATTTTGATAAAATCTGAAAATTTACTTTTGTTGGTATTTAACCAAATGTGTGTGTGTGTGTGTGTATATATATATATATATATATATATATATATATATATAT
>OZ038478.1:12653190-12713190 GCA_964036315.1 Acanthosepion esculentum
TAAATGTAAAACAACACTACCTTGTCATCATGATTTCTGAGAAATCGGAAATGAGACCCATAAACACTAAAGCTGTGGATTCAGTTTTGAATGAATTTTAAAACTGTAACTTGGTATATAAATAGATAAACACTTTTTCCTAAATGTACCATAACATTTTCTGCTTTAGTTATTTCTTTTCTTTTTTTTTTTTTTGTCGAGTTGCCAATATAAAAATACTGGTTCAACAGATACTTCCTTTTGTTTAAATGATGATTAACAAAATGTATTTAAACTGCAAAAGTGTATTAATAATTGTAAGTTTTGAAATAAAGGTAGACATCTGAAAATTCTTATGTTTAAAAAGGGCTGTGTAACTCCCCAGATTATGGTGCAACCTATCTGCAAGTCAACAGTAAATCATCAATTAAGCCATAAAGTAGGGATGCGACCTACCTGGTGGGGGCAACCTGTCTGTGAGTATATATGGTCGTCACTCTAATGAGGATAGTTCACAGATTCAAGGTGAAGCAAGCTTGTGCATTTTATAACATAATGCTGAAATCACCTTTGCATTTACATTTTGAAAATCTATGTATGCTAATATAATATAGTAACAGTGCTAAGTAGAAGTTTATGAAGCTTTATTTGACCAATTCAGCTTTAGTGCTGAAAACGTTTATTTTATAGTGGATGGTTACAAGTGAGAGGAGAGACTGGATGTGTTTATTTTATTACCACAGCTTATTATTAATACTTATAACCAATCTCTGTAGTTATTTTCAGAGAATCCATAATTGTATTTGTTCAAAGTCACTTGAAGCTATTAAACAAATAAATGCAACTTAATAAGTAAAAAAGACAGTATTAAAATGCTTACAATTTAAAGTCAAACTGTCATATAATGGATGGTTTTTCACTCCTGCCCCGTCATGCACAAATGAGCTCGATAATTGTCATTAGGTACCATAGCTGCAGATAGGATTTAACATCATTTGATTGCTGACCACTAACAAGAATGATAAGAGAACCCAATAAAGGGGAATACTGCAATAAACCACAAAACAGTTCAATGCTGGCACGGCTGAATCCATCAATTAATGTACTGTACAGAATATTCTGCACTATATACAGGGTTAACTCACTGGCGCTTTAAGAAAATATAATAATGCAGTCATATTTATGATAAGATCAGGTTTCCACTACAGCATATTGAAGCAGTTTATTTTTATTTAAGTTCCTCACAATGATAACAAGATTATGGCAAAGACTTGATATAATCAAGAAGATGAAAAAGACTCCTAGCCCTTCATAACTATTTGGTTTTCATTTTTAAGAAAAAGTAGGTCTAAATAGAAAGTGAAATTGTTGAATAATAAAATAATAAATGTTTGCAATATTATTACACTTACACAAGACAAGGCTTGAAAGAGCAGGGTGGTATGCAGATATGTGAAGAACAATATATATGCATCACCCATATTTATACCATATTTGCAACTGCTGAAATAAGTTAAGTACTATTTATAGCTGTTACCGTTGGTCATATATGTGCCATATCTAAGTCGACGTGGCTTTCTTCATCTTATGTAACTCCTTGACTAATTGTTTGTTATTTTCTACAGGGATATAATCTACTTGCATAAATTTCAATTTTATTTATATATATATATATATATATATATATATATATATATATATATATATATGTAAGCAAATATATGGATATAGGTCCGACAGTATGAGGAAAAATATGAAAAAACAAAATCTGAATATGCAAGTTTACTGTTTTAATGTCTACGTCAGACATTTCGGTCTAGTAGACCTTCTTCAGGACATAGTTATTAAATATCGTTTAATTATGTTTTAATAACTATGTCCTGAAGAAGGTCTACTAGACCGAAACGTCTGACGTCGACATTGAAACATTAAAACAGTAAACTTGCATATTCGGATTTTGTTTTTTCATATTTTTCCTCATATATATATATATATATATATATATATATATATATATATAAATAGTAGTACTTGCTTGGAAAAACCTTGGGTATTTCGGCTTGTAGTTGAACAAACCAATAACCAAGGAAAAATGAGGAATAAAAAAAGAAAGAACATGAAATTGAGGCGAAAACAATCGTCCAGATTTCAAGCTCAGAGTCCAAAGAAAAAAACCTCCGAAACAAGTAAAGTAACTACGTAAAGTGCTCAATACACAAAGTAGAGCAAACTTAATATAAACCTAAAGACCCAGGTAAACCTACCTAGGTTTCACCTAAACGGATTGTCAGAGTAAAACTGGCTTTTACCCTGATGATCCATTTAGGTGAAACCTAGGTAGGTTTACCTGGCTCTTTAGGTTTATATATATATATATATATATATATATATATATATATATATATATATATATATATATATATATATAATGTATGTATGTATGTATGTATGTATATACAATTATAGTAGGTAAGATCTACATGCTATCCTGATCAGTGCCTGACGGACCATTCTTATGTTTTTTCTTCTTCTTTTACACTCACTCTCATCAGAATCTGGATTCCAAAGGAACAATCAGAGACAAAAAAAAAATAAATTTCTTTTATGATAGAATGCTGAAAGGTTCTCAGCCCAGCCCACTTTCCATGATCAGAACTAATGCTTGATCAGTGAAATACCAAATTTTGGAAGCAGATTGGGTCAAGGACTTTTCAGCACCCCACCACATCTGCACAATATCTATTGAAACACGGCAGCTGGGAATCTATACTGTGAGACCAAGTCTGCAGAACCCTGTAATTTTAAAAGACACATCTTTTACTAAACAAAACTCTTACTTTCCCTTATAAAAGATAACGGTCATGGCTCAACTCTGTTATTAAACACATATATCACATTTACTTATTGAAATGCATACATATTAAGCACTTGTTGACACAAAAATTGTATATCATTTAGAATTTAACCATTTATTAAATCACATTCTGCTATCTTATTTAAAAAAGATGTTAAGAGGTACTGGAAAAATAATGAAAAATATATAAAAAAAAAAAACCAATACATTAACTACGAATAAAACAAATATTAAATATCTTTTTACAAGAGAGAGACGGAATATATTAAAACCTAAATAAAATTAGAGTGAAACATAAGAATTACATGATAATTGACAGACAGATGACATGTTTCTTTTGGACAAACAAGCATTCTGGTGTTTGTAAACAGAAAATAAGATGACAAACAAAGAGGTGTGGTTAATTCCCTCTAACCCACCCCCAAAAAGAGTGAGTATTTGAGGGTAACAATAAGTAATGATGAGAAACAAAATTAATTTCTAGAATGGATAATTCTCCATTTCTTATTTAAATAAAATACTAAATATTAAAAAAAATTAGATTCATTTTTCTACCTGTTGCAGAAAAAAAAAAAATATATATATATATATATATATAAAACAGAGAGAATGATACATTGTATTTCTCACGATAATGTACTTTTTTGTAACAAAAGTCCTCCAAAAATCACTCTGCATCTCATACCTTGATTAGATTACCAATACTAAACATTTAAATATCTGTTCGACAGAATGCTCCCCCAATGATCACAATTCAAAATAATATATATAAAAATAAAAAAAGAACAATATATGAATGTAAGCATCAACTGAAATTATTTTTTTCTAAATATTCCTTACCAAATTATAGGTGTGTGTGTGTATATATATATATATATATATATATATATATATATATATATATATATATATATATATATATATCCTTATTTACATATAAAAACAATCTTTTTGATAAATTAATGTATAATATAGTGTGTTATTGTAGAATTATAACATACAAACCTAAGCATCTTATGTAAAAACAGATTAAAACTGTTAAGAAGCCACATACTGAGATAATGAAAGCGAAGGGATTTCTTAAATGTTTTCAAAGTTTAGAGAAACTGACATTTTTTTGCCTTTTTTATTAAATCCTTTATATAGATACTATTTTTTTAAAATTTTGCTAGACTAAATATCTATATTTAAAAAAAAAATATTAACAGGATATAAGTAATGAAATAGCAGATCAATGCCATGTATTGTTTTTGTGTATGTCAACTAGAGATGGATTCATGGATTATTTAAAAAAGACCTAAGAAAAAACAAAAACAACAAAAAAAAAAACAAAACACCTGAGACATGCACACTTTTATCCAGGAAAAAGATTAGGAAATTGATTTTTTTTTTATTAAAACTAGTTTACTTTTATTTCGTAATAATTATTACTGTGCATGTGTTTGTTTTTATTATGTATGTTTCATTATATCTAGATTGATATAGATAATTGATCTATATCAATCTTGATATAATTTTCTAAAAACCTTTTTACAACTGAAAATAATTGTAATGTGTATGTACTATTGTATAATGGTATATTGAATACAAGCATTTTTCTAAAATGAATCCTTTAAAATTGGTAGCCAATGATATTGTTAGCTCGATGTTGATTCATATGAATTAACATCGTCAAGAATTGTCAGAAATCATATTTCAGAAAGTATAATTTAAAAAAAAAAATCTGACTGAATTCTTATTTTTTTTTGAACAAAGAAAAATAAGACATCTCAAAAGTAAAACTTGATAGAAATCAAATTTTGATTGAACCGAGACTAAAGTTAAACAAATTTATGTCTTGTAATTATGCTTATTTTCTAAAACTGAAGGAATTATGAGTGCTGCTTTTTTCTTCTTTTTTTAAAAGTTATTTTAACTCTTATTAATAATTGCATGCTATAAAGGGAAAGACTTGAAAATATACACCTAAAACATGAAGTTAGTCAAAATAAATATTCACAATTTATTTTTCTGATAAAAAAGCACATGTATACAAAAGCATATTTGTATTTAAGAGATATTTATACATCTTAGATATTATGAATTTTTATACTAATGGAGTGATAGATTTAGTAGGTTTAGGATGTGAAATATGTAACCAAGATCTAATTATCTGCCCATAGGCTCAGATGAAAATTTATCATGTTTGTAACCTTATAACAATATGGTTAATCAAAGGAATAAAAGTTTTGGTTTGTACCACAGCAATCAACTCAAGTTGATTCAATCAATTTGATCAGTTGTTGAAAGTAAACTTGAAAATAAACTTGGAAATTTGAGATTTTTTTTCCTTGGTGATAGAGGGAGGGATCATTAGATATAAAAAAAAATCAGCAGGTATAAAGCAATATTTTGAATGAAAATAAGGAGTTATGTCTGATAGCAAGATATGTTGATTGTTGCAGGATTAGGACAATCTGCCTGTTTGCAGTGGGAATGGCCGATATTAGACATTAATACTGTTGATTATTTTAAAGTTTTGAATTTCCTTGCAATATCAGCAAGAGCTCATATCCTAGTGTAACTATTTATGTCATTAAATACTACAGAATGAGAATATGAATAGAATCTCTTGGGTGGGGGGCATGAAGACAACAGTTTGGATGGCTGCAGTTCTTACCAAATCTACTGCTAGCACATGTGGTAAGGTAATAAATTTTAAGAGATTAGGTAGAAAGTTTGAAATTGTTTAGATGGACATTTCAGCCTTAAGGAGATAATGAAACCATTAGCAGTAATATACTGTAGGAAATAGTCAATGTTAAAAGATAGCAATGATATTTATATCTACTGAGTAAAATTTGATGAAAAAAAAGCATTTGTTATGGTTTCAAACTTTCTTAATACAGCAATTTTACATATTTTTCTCTCTTTATATTCCAAATAAAGAGTAACTATATTTATAAAATGTATGTTAAAAAAAAAAAATAAAAAAATCAGTGCCTTTATTTTTTCAGAAGATCCACATAATATACTGATTGGCAATGGGGAAATAACTTGTAGATTGTGCAATAAGAGGGGAGAGGGTGTAGCCAGAGGAAGGTGTGTAGAAAGGTGGGGAAAGCTGGAATACTGATGATAAAAAGTAAATAAAAATGCATGTAAGAGCACCACATTATCACAGATGAAAAATAACTTAACTCATAGGGGGGAGGGGAAATCAATAAGTAAACAAAAGAAAATTAAATTAAACAATTATCTTTTTTTTATCTTTTCTCTATTTGATTAGTGTTTTCTGAAATGATTTGAAAAGTGAGTCAATAGTTGTGGGAAGCAGAGCCAAACATGTAAGGGGAGAGTTAGCCATGGATGGTTTGGGTTATTTTTGTGGACATTCATTTTTTTTTTTTTTTTTTTTTTTCATAATTGCTTTCTTTGCTTTTCTTGTTAAATGTTGTTATTTGTATTAATGTTATTTTAACTGGCATCTGCAAATGTCAGATATGTGTCTCATAATCTGTCCTGTCAGACATTTTGGAAACCAAAACCAAAAAATGAAAAAAAATATTTTATTCTTGATTTTAGTTTTACTTTTCTTTCATTTTCTAGTATTATTTTTTGTTTTGTTTTTAAAATATAGCATAAAACTAACAAATTTTTTATAAGTTTTTCTTTTTAATTTTATTTGTCTTTTTTCATTTTTTAATTTGTTTATGCATGTCTTTTGAAAGATACTCTTTTCTTTCTATAATGTGCATAAATCTGTATACGCAGATAAACACAAGTAAAATCATGGCAATTAGGCCTGCATGTGTGTGTTGGAATTCTTTTTATTCCTCTTCTTTTCTTTTTTTTTTTCTTCTTTCTATGTGGTTTTCTTTTCACTTTTCTACTTCATTGATTTTGGAATTATTATGCAGCAAGCTTTCATCATCATTATCTTCTGCAACATTGTCTTCATCCTCATTTGATGAAAGTAACTGGGTCTCTGTAGGATGAACAATCTCTATCTTGGTAGTCACCAGAGGGGAAACACTGGTGGCTGTGGAGCTACTACTTGTTGGCATAGTTGCACTTGATATGCAAGCCGGGGCATGACCTGATAAACTATTCAGCTCGTTAATTTCATCACTCATACAGTTGAGATTATCTCCATTTGTGTCACAATACTCAGTTCGCCCAGTTGATGTTGATGCTGACATTCCAGTCCCTTGCAGTACCTGGTTCTCCTTAGAAGAAAAAAAAAAATATCACAATTATATAAAGACAAACAAGAGTTGTCGGGCATTATTAAAATTTTAAAAAGTAATCAATAAAATTGTAATTGTTCTCTTACACATAGCAATATGGAAAACAAAATAGGCAAATACAGGGTGGACCAAAATCAACTTATATGTCCAATGATTTGCATGTATTTCAGACAGAAATACATAGAGAAATGACAAAAGTAAAGTGTTACCTTTTTTAAAGAATTTAAAGAATTTAGGAATATTTTATTACGAAAATAAAACATTTAACTTATTATAAGCTAATTTATTACATACTGTATCTTTTCAGATATCCAAACTGGCAGTACTGACTGTATAAAAAACAAAGCAATTTTTTTTACACTTTTTCTTATTTCCAATTCCTTAGACATATTCCATATGATTCATGTCAGAAGTGTGACTTGGATATGAGTAATATTTAATAATATTTGACCTGTCTGTTTCTCTGTTCTCCATTAAAAGAGTGTTGTTTTTTCTAAATAACAATCAGTGAACAGTTGGATATTCCCTTCTGTAGAAAAGTCTGGACTTTTCTAAATTGATATTCCTTATACATTACTGCATATTGTTCTCATCACCAAAAGGGAAAAGCTGCCATATTTAATAGTTAGCTGAAAGAGACATTAAAACAAACATTTTGGTGAAGCAATCTCCAGATCCTTATTTATCTACCATTTGTAAGTTGAGTAAATGGGAACTCATTAAAAGTCAACAGCATACCTGAAACACGATGTTTCTGCTCTGGCCACTACCTCAATTACCCAGGGCCAACACTAGTGTTTTGGGAGTAAGACACGCTAGCCCTTCAATTACTCAATGTTTTTACTACTAAATGGGACTAGTGGCATTCTTGTCGATGCTCTACCATAATAACCCTTGATGATGTGATATTTACTGCTCTGCAACGAGAATATTTTCAGGTAACTATCTCATTGCAAAAAAGATAGCTTTCTGATGGCCCAGGTTGACCTGAATGAAAAGGCTTTTTTGCTTTCATAGGGAATTATACAATCAAGTGACTCACAATTGCAGAGGTAGTTCAGGGTTTTGGTTCTCCTTGACAGTGGCTCATACCAGACCAACAATTTATACCATTTCTCAATCTGACAATTCCTCTACTCATGGATTAAGAAGCATTGTATGGTTATTTCTCTTGCAGTTTTATAAGAAACTGAATAATAGTCAGTGAATATAGCTTTATTAAATGTTAAATAATAATGGTGTCTGTTTACTTACACAATATATTTGTGCATCATATTTTATTTAAATTGTTAAGTCACCTAGGATGTTTGTCATGTTTAAATCAGTTATAAGGTTTAAACTAGAGAATTGACAGTTGAAGTTTCTTAATTTCGACCAGGTTAAAAATATTAACTATCATCAAATCACTTTGGAGAAGAACATTTTGAATTTATACCAACAAAATAATTACTTTAAAACTTATAAAATTTACAGCCTCATAAATTTCTGCAAATTGGGAATTTTTTCAGAGTTTTGTGTAACCATTCATTCATTCATTTCCAGGCATTTTTTTAAAAGTTGTTACATCAGTCAATTGTTTACTGAAAGACAAGATATGTAAACAATTTTTGTTTAAATTTTGTTAAACCAGTCGTTTTCATCATTGTATGTGGTTTTCTTTCGATTAATTTCTTTCTCCAATATTCTAACTGGTCAGAGAATATACTGTCAGGTAACTATAAAAAAAAACAGTCTTACATTATGCAAGAACCCAGCCAAAGTAAAAAAAAAAAAGATGATCAAGAACTGTTAATATAATATTATACTATTAGTATGATATTTTATTCAGTTGTTGCAGAGTGTAGAAGAGCAAAACTATCCACCTTCTAAAAATAAGATTTGTGTGAAGACACTTTAAAATTTGGTATTCAATACAAAGTAGCTTGTAGGTTTTCTGAGAGGAGGGATGGAGTAACCCTGGTGCAAAAGGAACCGGCAAGCAAGTAACTAGACCCACAAGGCAGCAGGTGGTTTGAAATTCAGTTTTCTTTCTCCTAGATTGGTGATGGTATATGAAGACCATGCACTGCTCAGAAAAAAATGGCTCTTCTCTTGACCATACCGACAAGATCCAAGAAGTTGCCAGTATGTTATCAGTGCTGACAGTCTACTGCCTTCAGGGCTCCACTTCGGGTTTTCTGTCTGGATTTACTTCCATAGCCTTTTTTGTGTTTTGGAAATGACTGCAAGGCAGGATTTTCCTTTTCCCTAGATGGACTAACTTCCAGGGCTGTCGAGTTCCATCTACCCGAAGCAGCTGGTTATGAGGCACTAGTTTTCTGCCTCTGCCCATTCTATGGTTTGGAACAGGACTTAGTTGTCAGAGGCTATTAGAGACACATGCCCCAAAAGCACATTTTATAGTCCCCACTATCACCCCTGGCTAAGACAATAATGTATGCATGTATATAAACATTTATATACATTACGTATTTTAGAAGCACTAAAAAAAAAAATTAATATTCTTTTAAATATATACGTTAGGTAAATAATGAAATAGTATATAAACAAACACAAATATAAACAAGTTTGTTAATTTTAGAAAAACATAGTAGAAACAAAAAATTAAAATATATATATAAAGATTTAAGCCTAAAATATTCAGAGGTTACGATGTCATCATTTAACATACAATGTACTAACACCTAAACTATCAAATGATAAAAAATGAACCAGAGTAGAAGTTGCAAAGTTGATAAATAAGCAAAAACGGAAAGTAAAACTAAACAAATGATATTCTCGTTAGTTGCATAAAAGCATAAATACCAATACAGAAAACCTGATAGCCATGAAAAAGTTGAAATACGTATAAAACTTCAAATAAACAATCATAATATATACAGGATGCAATGGATAAATTGTCGTCTAAATTATGCAAAAATGAAAATAACACCGAAATCTGATATGTTTACCAAAATTACAAAAGATATCTTGAAATACTAAAGAGGAAATTTGTTCAATAAAATTGCCATTGGCTTCAACCATGGCCTCCAGAAGACTTTGGAATCTCCTAAAACTCTTCTGGATAATTTCCTTGTTTAAGTTGGTAAAAGCTATCATAATCCTTGCCTTCAGTTCATCTTTGGTGTTATAAAGAGTTTTGTTGGTCTCTCACTCAACTGTACCCCACACATGATAATCAAAGGGGTTGCAGTCTGGGGAGTTAGGTGGCCAGATGTAAGGGGTGATGTGGGCGCAGAAATTGTTTGACAGCCATGACTGGGTTCTTCTGCTTGTGTGGTATGGTGCAGAGTCCTGTTGCCAGACATAGGGTCTTCTAGCAGCCACCCTCTTGACCCAAGAAAGCGCTACTTCCTCAAGGCACTTGATGTAGGTCTCTGTGTTTACTCTGAGGCCCTGTGGGAAGGTGAGTGGAGGCATAACATCACCATTATTAGTGATCACTCCAAAGACCATTAGACTCATCCAAACTCTTTCTGAATCCTCTGTCCTCAGATGGACAACCAAATGCTCTGAAATGTTTGTATTGGAGCTACTGGTGTAAATGCCAAGAAGTACAGCATGCCATTTCCAAATTTCTGGAGGAGTGAATTGCATCAGGGTGCTCTTTTTCTCATAAACAGTGTCCAGTTGACTCTACTATACTGTGCAGTTGACAAAATCAAAAACAAACAAAATGCATGTGCAAAATTAAAAATATTTTAACAGATATATTTACTAAAATTACACAAAAATATCTTGCAATGTGAAAGAGTAAATTTATTCAATAAAATTGCCATTGGCTTCAACCATGGCCACCAAACAACTTCAGAATCTCTTGCATCTTTTCTGGATGGTCTCCTTGATTAAGTTGGTGAATGCTGACATAATCCTTGACTTCAGTTTGTCCTTGGTGTTACAAGGAGTTTCGTTGGTCACTTGCTCAACTGTGCCCCACACATAATAATCAAGGGAGTTACAGTCTGAGTGTTAAGTGGCCTGATCTAAGAGGTATGTGGTCACAGAAATTGTTTGACAGCCATGACTAGGTACTCCTGCTTGTGTGGTATAGTGCAGAGTCCTGATGCCAGACATTGGGTCTTCCAGCAGCCACCCTCTTGACCCAGAGCAACACTACCTCCTCAAGTCACTTGATGTGGACCTCCGTCTTGAGTTTGAAGCCCTCACCAACAAATTCAGGAGTTCTTTTCTTATCAGAATGATCAGAGTGAGCTTTCCGAGCTGCTATACCTTCATAATCACCATTGTCCTCAGATAAACACTCAAACACTCTGAAATGTTCATATTGAAGCTTCCGGCATGAATGCCAAGCAGTACAGCATGCCGTTTCCAAATTCCTGTTAGAGTGAATTGCATCATGGCGTTCTTTTTCTCACAGATGGCGCCCAACTGATGCTACTATTCTGTGTAGTTGAGAAAATCAAAAACAGACACGCATGTGCAAAATTAAAAATATAAAATGGCAAAAATTTACCCATCGCACCCTGTATAATAAATGAAGTAAAATAAATAATAATTGCAAATTATATTAAATTATTATTTAAAATAAATAATGCTGAACCTGTACATTTCTTAATAGATTTTTCTTGTTTTATAAGTATATAAAGTATGCTTTACGAAAAGTATATAAAGTATGCTTTACGACAAGTATATAAAGTATGCTTTACGACAAGTATATAAAGTATGCTTTACGACAAGTATATAAAGTATGCTTTACGACAAGTATATAAAGTATGCTTTACGACAAGTATATAAAGTATGCTTTACGACAAGTATATAAAGTATGCTTTACGACAAGTATATAAAGTATGCTTTACGACAAGTATATAAAGTATGCTTTAATTTGCACTGTTCACTGATATCAATGTGCATATATTCTCTACTGACAATCTCATTAAATAAATTTAGATAAGCAAAAGCATATTATCAATTTGTTGAATCTCAAATAATTTGTATTTCTTGAGAATTGGGTTAAGAGTTAGGGTCTATGTTCCCTTCAAAAACAACAAGAAAAACAGGTAAACTCATTAATTTCTAATTCAGATTAAAAATTTTCTTTTATCTTTATTGGTTACTTTTTATTTCAACTTCACTTGATGTTTCAATCGCCAGCAATGTGAATTGAAAATAAGAGAAGATAATTTGTGATAAAAAAAGCACCTAAAATTAAAACCAAAATATACCAATCAAAATTAACAAAATGGTTGACAATGTTTCAATTTAAAATACAGATAAGCAAGCAATCAACATGTGATCGTTTCTCTCAAATTCCATGATTTTAATTTCACTTTTAGTTAATGAATTACCTGATGCATGACATGAATATTGCTCATATGTTCCTTCATAAGGCTCCTTTTGGAGAAAATTTGCCCACATACAGGACAGAGAATAGGTTTCACATCAGCAACGTGGGTTTTCAGGTGAGCTTTCTGATTTTCCTTTTCTGCAAGAAAAAAAAATTAGTTTTTATCATTAAATATAAAATTAACTTGAAAAAAGCTGAGACCAACAAAACAAACATATTAACAAATACAGTAAACATTACTTGATTGGTTGACATTCTATTTTACCAACAATATCTTTGGAAGTTTTCACCGACTACTCACCATATCATATTATTTTTAATAGATTTTTATTTTATTTTATGAAAGGGTTTAGCTATTGTCATTGAAGATGGTTATTATAGAGAGCATTACATTTGCTGGCTTTACTCTTCCTCAAATTGATTCAGTGGAATGATTTGTGTGGCATAATAGATGAAGAGATAGTTTTGCTGTGGCAGACATGTGACATGAGCAGGACTTAATACTGACTATTAAATGATTATTAAGGGGCCAGAAAGAGGGCGTATTCAATTTTCAACGAGGCAACTGCACTAAGTTATTCTTAGGCAATAGTAGTAAGGGTAATCCAGGTGTGTGTGAATTCTGAATAGACAGTTCTGATACAACAAAGACAAAAGGTTTCTTTTGATGGAGTGACATACTTGCCAGTGGAACTCTCTCACACAGTGTATTCTCTTGGCTGACACCATAACACTAGTGGTAGTTCAACTGTCAAAGGATCACTACCTGACTTCTACTGAGCTTGTCTTTTATAGATTGCAAAACATGCTTGATGCATGTGGTCTATATGCTAAATACCCTAGTTCCACCATGTATTTTCTTTCAATTTGGTGTCTTGCATGCCAGAGAAAGACAAACTCTCTTTCGTCGAGATTAAGGTAAGTCCTGTTCACCATTTCTGCCATTTGACTCTGGTTCTGGTTCATTATGTCTGCCACAACAGTGTTATATGAAAACCATAGGCACCCAAAGGTGATGCAAGAACAAGACTCCTGGTAACTGATAAAGATGATGACAATCAAGTAAAGAGCATCACTGCAATAAATCATAACACAATTCAATGTTAGCACTTCTCAAACCCATCAGTCAATGAATTGTTAAGAATACTCCATATTTTATGGAGTTTCATAGTTGTCAGTCAACTAGAATACTATTAATAGCATCTCCATGTTAGTTAATGCACTTCACCTAGGCCAGAAAACATCACTGGATCAAGAAGACTGGTGATGTGTTGCCTGGTTAAATAAGTTATGTTTCCAATCCATGTGAGTAGATGGTTGAGTTTGTATGAGGAGGAAACCAGGTGACATTATAGATCTGGTTGTTGTGCAATGTTGATGATGGCACTATAATAGTGTAGGACATATTCTATTTTTAAGGGACACAAGTAAAGTTGGAGTTTGTCTTGACAGGTGTGACATATGCAGATCTTGTTACATTCCTGGAAATGTTGGCTATGATTTTTAATGGTAATGGTTTGTTCCAGCAAGACTTCCTCCCCAGTTTGCATGGTCAACATGGAACTGGCTCCAGGAACAGTTGCCTGACATTGACCTACTCTATTGGTCTTTGCAGTTGAGATTTTAAATGTTGGGGATATAGAGCGGACCATACTAAATTCCCTGCAGCCATTTGCAGAGAATCTGGAAAGTTCTGCCCTCTGTCCATAAAATATAAGTAGTTATAGACAGACCAGGAAAAAGATTGAATATATATTCAATGTAGTAATTCCAGTACATTGTAGGCTACATCATATCACAGAGCCATTGTTATTTAAATGAATGAAGAAGCAAATATGTGAGTAGGTAGCTGTATAATCTTTTGGCAATTCAGCTATGTATCTTAGATGTATACAAAATTTTCCAGTACTCTTTGAAAATTGGATTCTAAATACAACTTAAAAATATATATTTTTATTGGATTTTGGTTTGGTTTGTTTTACAGCATATGAACCTCAATTGGTAATTTAATGCTGACAAAATTTTTATTGCTGGTAATATTTTGTTTAGTCAAAAATCTATTTCTGGTAATATTTTTTTTTCAAAAATGTATTGCTGATAATTTTTACAAAGTATTCCTGTTATTACAACCTATTTTTACACTTTCATAGTGTTTTGACCCCAGTTTCGGGGTTAACTATTTACCCATAGCTGGGACCCTAACAGGTGCTACCACCCCAAGTCAGGTTGGACCTGGGAACACCAGCAATTAAGAGGTGGTTCTACGCGCCTCAAAACCTCCTGATCAGAGACCTTGCTGTTGGACGTAGTTTATTGTCTTACCCAGGACATGGATGTAGTTTATCGTCATACCCAGGATGGATTTTTATTGGAAATTTTCACCATATCTAACAGCAGTATTCTATCAGTAATGCTTGTCTTAATATTTTTGGCAATCACTTTTTTCCTGGTTTTCATTATGCAATATTAAGTGAATGCAGAAACTAGCTAAAATAAATTTGAGTTAGACTCTACAAAATCTAATGTTTAACAATGAAATATTTTTCTCTACCACTAAATATATTCAGTTTGTGAGTAAAGAAAGAGACAGTAACATGAACAGTGCCATTATTCTGTTGATGTTTTAATTAAGGAGATATAAAGAAAGAATTGTATTAAGTACATTCTAAAAGTCAGATCCAACATTACTTAACAAATACCAAAGACTATCAATTACTGCATTAAAGCAAATATGAAGATAATCTGAAAAATATTATAGGATTATGTCTGCAGGTCATCAATATTTGATTGATAAACAAGACCTGTGTTTGATTTAATCAAAACTTTATACTTGGTCACATTATTCTTGTTATTTATTATATGTTAGATTTTTTTTTTTAATCATAAATTATATATAATTAAATCATATGGAATGCAGGGTACTATAATAATAATAATATAATTTAATCCCTGGTACCATGAAAGCATAGGATTAATCAGAAATTGCAGAAAATGAGAGATTATCTATATAAAAATGTTAAAATTATCTCTGATCTAATAAGTATTAGTTCTTGGTCTCATCCACTAAGGGCTCCAATACCAGATACTAAGAAAGAATGCTATTTAAAAAAATAAAATATTCTTAATACCTATAAGTATATATTAGTAAGATTAATCTTATCATTATTAGGCTTGCAAAACAAATAGCTTCTTAAATTTTTCTTCTTGTCTACACTAAAAATCATGTATCTAATGATGAAAGGGTCTGTCATTATTTTTTTTTATTTAATCTTGCAATGAAAACAAAGCAAATAGTGAAACATATACAATTCTCTTTGTCCCTCACTTCATATATTTTCCTTTCTTGTGTTTATACTCATTCTTATAGTTATGGCCAGACAATTGGTATCTTGGGCAAATGAATCATTTTCCACTTCTCAATAGCTAATCACATAATATCAAAGTTTATAAATCAAGCCCACTTTGGTCCCGCAAAAAAAAAAGATTGATTCAAAGTTGATTAGAAATACACAAGAACACATGTAAGTATATTACTCTGAAAATATTTAATTAGAATACAAAACATTTACGAACTTATCAAAAATAAAAGTTAAAGAAACTTCCATTATATATATTAAAGGTGGTAATAATATTTTTAAATTGTAGAGCTTAATTCCTCTGCCCAAACACTGACGTGTTCTTTTATAAAGTACTAAACCATTTGAAGTTCCAATGTTTAAGTTAATGTATTTAAAAAAAAAAAAAGATGATTTTTTGTAATATAATCTTTGTAAATGTCAAATGAATGTAGGCAAATTATCTGCGTAATCATAGTTTATTAGTTAAACTATTTATTGGTTAATCATAGTTTATTGGTTAAACTACTGAATCAAAGATGAAGTTCTTATTAAACTGATATGAAGTTAATTTGTTTCAAATCTAAAATTATGCTTGCTTACAGTAAAATCTCATTAACTCTGAAACAGTTTTTTAATAATTTATTATGTTTAAAATAATCTACAGAAGGAACAGTAAGTCAGTATTAAATTATATTCTCATTGTCTAGCATTGGAAGTATTTTTATTACACACTACAAAGAAATCTGGAAATAGTTCAAATTACTTTACCAATAATTTTTTTTTTACTCTTTTTAAAAGTAATTATATTCCTAGTAAATTGAAATCATGTTCTTAAAAGTAAAAAATATATTGTATTAAAATTGAATAGAATGTTTGAAATCTTAGTGATTAATTAAAAATCTGAGAAAGAAAAGCTCTTAAATATTGAATGTGTAAAATCTACAATTTATGACAATTTATATTTCAAGATGTTGATGCACATTTTTTTTTCAATTATGATAGACTGAATCAGACTCAATCATTGTGTGTGTGTGTGTGTGTGTGTGTGTGTGTGTGTGTGTGCTCACAATATCTAACATTAAAAAATTTTATAAAAAGAAAAAGGCTCAAAACTTAAAATTTTATCTTTATTACAATATTATTAATTTTTCTTTTAAATTTAAATAACCTGGATATTAATACAGTTAAACAATTAGGTAAAAACAATTGAGAAAAGGTATGCATTTATATTTTAGACAGTAACTGCACAATTCTTTAGCTCATAGTGATTTTCCAAGCGTAGCTTAGATGTGGCACAAGGCCGAACTCACTACTCATTTGTAATTGTGTTAGCGAGACAAGCTTGCTAACCATTACACTGCCTTGGGGTGCCCAGTGAATTTCCAAGCGTAGCTTAGATGTGGTACCAGGCCGAAATTATGGGGCACCCAGTGAAGATCGAACTCACTCAGTAGTAATTGTTCTAGCAAAACAGGCTTGTTAACCATTTCTTTAGCTCATATGGGTTGTAATGTAGAGTGATAAAGCTTATTAGGTTTGAAATGCCAACTTTCTTCATGTTGAGCATGTCTGTTTTAATGTAAGTCAAGATGTAGTCAATTAAAAAAAAATATGGTATTTAAACTAATGTAAGCTGAGTAAAAGCATAATCATAATTGTATCTATATCTACATTTATAATTTTCTCATTGAAAAATAACTTCTTTTTGAAAACATTCAACAAATATTCTATTATTCAGAATTTAATACTTTGCAGATACTAGTTTTGCTGCAACTTAAAATGAACTATCAAAAATATTATCTTAAAAACTATTACAATAAAGTATTACCCCATAATACTTGTGACATTCAAACTTCAAATGTTACAAATATTATGGAACAGTGATTGTAATTTATTTCCTGTGAGGTGAGATATTTTTTTTAAGACTAAAATTTAATTCCTTCAGATCATTTAATCTTTATCCTTTATCTGGATTATCACATTTATTTTATTTTATTTTTTTTTAATCACCTATATAACAATGTTTTATACTTACTGGTAAATTTTTTCTTACACACTGGACATTCAAATGGTTTCTGGACACTGTGAGAACGAATATGGATCGTGAGATTCTTGGAGAGTGCAAAAGTCTTTTTGCAGACAGGGCAGGAATATTTTGTACCTGGAGGGTGGAAATAAACAAATTTTGGTGGGACAAGGTGTGAGATGTGAGAAAAGAAATGCAATAAAGAGTGTATTTTAGGAATGAGTTGCTAACAGAAGGGTTAAAAAAATGGAGAAAAATCATTAAAATAAATTTAAATATCATATGGCTGTTTGTTTTGTTCCCAATTTTTATGTATGTTTTTTTACCAAACATTCAGTAAATTTTATTCATTGCATCCCAATTTTTATTGAGACAAAGTATCAAGTGGAGCGTACAGTTTAAATCCTAAAGTAATTCACTGTTGACTGAAAATGTAATAAAGAATTGATAAAAGTGAAAAAAAAAACAAAAAAACTACAAACAAAAGAGTGGTTTCCTTAAAAATCTTTGATAATAGTATTTTTGAGATCAAAACAATTATTATAAAAAATGTAAATATTAGAATTAAAAAATCTTTAAAAATTAACTGGGTAGCCATTTTGATGTCTGTTATTTGTTACTAATTCTTGAATTACTTAAAAACTTAATATTCAGTACATATGTACTAAAGTGTCGAGGGTTAAATCTAATGTGTAACAACATATCGTTATAATAAGCATTTACTGTTAGATAGGGATTCTTGGGTGAAAAGAAAAGATTAGTATATCTTATTTTACAAATATGGTTATATATATATATATATATATATATACACAGTGTAACCCGGATATAAGAGAAACCCTGATATAAGAGAGATTTTATCTGGTCCCAAATTAGAGCCTGTGTTAATGTATATATATTAGACCAAACCCGGATATAAGAGAAACCCGGATATAAGAGACCTCTTCTCCGGCCCCGACAACTCTCTTATATCCGGGTTACACTGTATAAGTAAAAAAAATTACCCATCTAAAAATAGTCACAAATTACATTCTATGAATTAGATTCAAACTGATAGAGATGTTACCTTAACAATCATTTACAATATTAAAAGATTACTATCAGTAAACTGTTATATTTTAAATAAATTTCTTTTAATGTACTTTCTATGAATGTTTTTTTTAAATATACTATTTAACTCATATTAAATCCCTAAATTATTTGTAAGAGTTAAATATTTAAAGTGCTAGCAAACTTCAAATTAATTTCTTCGGTGATTTTAAAAAATTAAATTACTATCAAACATTAAAATTTCTTTTTTTACATAAATTGCTAAAAGTTACCACTCCTCCTCTCTTCGTAAAGCCTAATTACAGCTTCTTTCTTTTTACTTCCCCCTTCTTTCTTTCTTTTTCTTTTTTTCTCTCTTCTCCCCCTTCCCTTTCAATATATCACTTCCGTTAAGTTAACCGATTAAATAGGTCAATGTCTGGTCCCTCCTCCCCTAATACTAAGTATGATAGATAGAAATATTAAAATAAACCCTCTCTAAACTCAATCATGTCTACCACACCACCCCTCACTGCCCTCTCTGTTAAATTACATAGAATTAATACTACCCGTCAAAAGTGTAAATGTTCATTTCATTTTTCTTTTCACCTTTTGGAAGTGTAGTCTGATGATCTAGTATCCTTTAAAAGGGCTATGGTGAAATAAATTATTACATGGAGCCTTAAAGTGGTCTGTTTTTCTTTAAATTATTAGCTCTGAATTTACATTGAGCTGTCAGGATTTCATCCTCCTTGGGACTACCTATACAGATTACCAAATTTTTCATAACTTATATATATATATATATATATATATATATATATATATATATATATATATATATATTTTTAATTATACTTTTATTAAAAATATTTTACCTTGTGACACAGAAATTTCTGTTTCAAGACAATGTTTTTATCTCATCATCAGGCAATGTTTGGTAACTTTGGTGAAAATGATTTACATTTGAAAATAGAAAACAATATGTTTGCTTATTAAAATGTTAATATGGAGGTGGGGGGATCTAGATTTTTAGATCTTATGGGTGTGTCTCTTAACTAATCAGAAGGAAGGTCAACGCTACATTTGAAAAGTTAAAAATGATGTTGTGGGATGTGTGGTATTCATACATGTCTCGGGGAACTGTCATATTAAAGAAAAGTAAATGCCAGAGAACTGTGGAATCTAAATCTGTTTGTTCTTCCTCTTCATTTGGAGATATATATCTTCTTTTCATACTTAAAAAACAACACTATTAACTATGAATTTATCAGTTAAGGAATATATAGTGATGCATAAAACATTTGACAATATTTAAAAAAAAAATAATTTCTATTATTGCTACTTTTTGAGTTGAATATAGTAAATATTTAGAATATACTATGTATAGGGAGAAATAAATGGTTATTTAATATGACAGCTGTTAGACATTTGGAATAATTTTCAGAAATTAACACCAATTTTATTTCAATCTATTTGACAAATCACCTTGAAAAATGAAAGAGCGACTCTAGGCAAAGAAAATAAGAGTTTTAGAGTGACCTTGTCATTTACCTGACCTAATTTCCATATCTGGCGATCATTCAGAAGTGGTTGTGCCTTATTTTCCAATAAATGAATCTAGCTTCTTAATCTTACTTTATGAGGACATCAAGGCAGACTGATATTCAGATCATTTTACTTCTATTTTCAAATTGGAAATTTTTTGATGAATATGATGGTCAGATATCATCTCTTTTTTTCTTTACTATTGTAATAACTTTTTGCATGTATCTGCTAGATCTTTAATGGCTCCTAAAATTACATGTAAATGCTGTACATTGTTGATAATGCTTGCTTGGCAGAAATATAAAATTAATAATTTGAATAGCAATCAATCCTAAACTGCAATGTTTACTCCGATTCTTCTATCTTTTCTGAATATGTAAAAAAATTTTGGTATGTTATTTTCTGTTGTATTTGTTAATAAATGTGTGCAGGCAAGCATTATTTATTTTTCTTATACATAGAATATCCTAAGTACTTACTATATTTGACTCAAGGTTTTGGTTAGTAATAAGAAAAAATATTCTTTTCTTACTTACTATATTTGACTCAAGGTTTTGGTTAGTAATAATAACAAAAAATATTCTTTTTTTAAAAAAGATCCTGCATCCAATATGTTGGTAGAATTCTATATAACCTGTTAGTGAACTTGTATAAAGGAAGGCAAATCAAGCAATGATTTGATATTTACAATGAGCTCCTGATACAATGGACTGAATAAAAGGAAATATACAAATGAACTCAGTGGAATATGTATTAAATTCTCAAATGAAAAATGTGCTTAAAAATCAACCTAAAAACAAGCAGAATAAAAATCATTTGCCTTAATAAAAAGAAAAATGTGCGTGTGTGTAATAAAAGCCTTTTGAAGGATAGGGTTATTTACATCATAAAGGTTTCTAAACTGATAAAAATATATAAAATTCATTTGTTTTTAATTAAATTACAATCTGATGAAAGTAAATTATATTTTACCTAGCAAAATATAATTAAATCTAGTTTCAAAGAAATAAAACTTCATTCCAAACACAATTTTTATGATAGGATTTCCTCAAAAATACTTATAGTGATTAGTAGCTATCAGAAAATCTCTAGAATTTCTAAATTTACTAGAATAAAAATAATTTAGGAGACAAATCCCCAATGCTAATACAAATTGTTGTGTTACTATGAGTTGTGAATGTCTGGGAAATAGAGGAATGCAGTAATCTTTGAAGCATCAGCAGAGGGGGTGGGGCAGAGAGTTGCAGAGTTTCTGGGGAGAGAGAGAAAGATAGAAAGAGATTTGTCAATACTGTGAATTTAAAAAAAAAATGTGGGGAATATAACATACAAAATATCTTATTTGGAAGAAAGTTTAAAACTCCAATTTAAAATGACAGTAATCAAGGATTAAAGAGGAAAAAGTAGTCAATAAAAGGTGAAAAGGTTAACAAGTTCTTTTTTTTGGATGTCTACTTGAAGTACTTTATGCATGAAATAATCACGTCTGAAACATCTGACTTCCTAGTTTGTATCTATTTCTCAAACCTGTTTATGTAGCATTACCTTATAAGACCAACTGTAATGCTGAATTTAACTCTCTTGGTTGGAACAAAGATTTATGAAATGGCTGTTTACCAACAGTATCTTTTCCACTTGACTTGGCACAACAGATCTACAACTGTAAATGAAATCTGTCAGTCTAGATTCAAGAAGTATTCAAATATATTTCTATAATTTTTGTCAGAATCTTTTAAAAATGTGTTGTAACTATTGTTTATTCAGATTAATTTCTTTGTTTTTTTTTTATGCTTATACAGAGTGGTTCCCAACCGATTTGGGGCCATGCCCCACTTTGGTATTTCTAAAATTCTAGTGCCCCCACTCTCTAATATTCAATTCTTACATATTCAAAATTTTACTGCAATTTACGTGAAGGAAGATTAAAAGGCCATTAACTTGGTCTCTAAACAAGCCTCTAAAGATCATGGCATCCACGAAAGAGAAAAATTAAAAAAATCAAAAAGACAGTTAAATATAGTTTCAAAACATATAACAGAGAACTGAAAGGCAGAAATATAAAATATTTGAATGAAAGCTTATTCTGTAATATACTTTGATCATTTTAATCATGAAATAATAATGCAATTGAAATTTGAGCTCACTAGAAAACAATTCACTGTTTATAACTCATTCTCGAATTGTCCCCTTATTCTGTTGGTATAGTAAGCTGAAGTGTGCACATCCTATGCATGCTCCACCAAAATATTACCATGCCCCACTGGCGGGGCATGCATCCCACATTGGGAATCATTGGCTTATACAGAGTGGGGAAGTAAAACTTGCAAAACCTTTAAAATTTCTTTATTATGTATAAATAAGCTTAGTAATACAAAAGGGATATTAATAAAACTCAGATAATATTAAAGCAAATTCAATGTGGCTTGCATTATTTTCAGTTACAGCCTCAACATGAATTTGAAAAGCTATACAACTCTTAACCATGAAGTCCTTGAACACCTTGGCCTTTTGTGGGGTTTAAAATGACATCAATTGTGAAGATTTTCAGAGAATGCTTTCATAGAGGATCCATGGTTGTTGAGGAACCTTACCACATTCTTGCAACTTTCCAGCCTTTACAATTTCATTAGGACTCCATTAGAAAGTGCCTTGGTGTATGTATGCCCAGGGTAAATGTATGTTTCCTTAGATGAAAAGGTCAAGATGTTGTGATTAAAAAAAACAGACAAAGAAATTAGTCCAATAAGTGGATTTCTAGAGTTTTGTGCATATTTTGTCCATTTTAGTGATTACCACAGATACTAGGAATATTTTTTAATCGCCTTTTAATGAACTGTTAAACCCCAAGAAATGAATCCTAGTACTAAGTGTGCTCTAAAGTAAGAGTTCTGCATCAGCAGGATGTAGTTATAGGCTTAAATTGAAGAGAAATATATCCGTAGAAGTCCCAATGAGAAAACGTGTTTTTTTAAAATTCCAACCTTGCTCTGTCAGGCTGGTCTCCGTAGCCGAACTGGTAGAGGCACACTTTGGCTCAAAAAGTGGTTCCCCTGATGGGAAAAAGGGATGCAGGTTAGATTTGTGTGGGAGGCACAGTTTTTCTTTAATAGGACTTCTCAATCTAGGCCGGTTGTTATTAATTTTGCTGTTTAATAAAATAAAAAAACAGGGATAACAACTGAAACTGGTGGACCCACTAAAAATAATGTTTATAGTAATAAGAAATAATGCTAGATAAAAAGTGTTTTCAAAAATTATATATATATATATATATATATATATATATATATATATATATATATATATACATACACACACACACACACACACACATACATATATAAAAGTGAACCTTGAAGTCAACACCCAGAGGCAACAGGCTGTTTCATGCTGGACGTAATCGGGCAGCCTGACGATTGCGTCCAGCATGAAACAGCCTGTTGCCTCTGGGTGTTGACTTCAAGGTTCACTTTTATATATAAAAGTATCCCTTCATATATATATATATATATATATATATATATATATATATATATATATATATATAAATTTAAATTTCATTTTTGTTTCAACCTTTGAAAGTAAAGTCTGATGATCTGCGGTCCTTTAAAAGGGCTGTGATGAAATAATTTATTATATGGAACCTTAAAGTGGTCTGTTTTTATTTAAATTATTAGCTCTGGATTTACATTGAGCTCTCTGGATTTTATCCTCCTTCGGTCTACCCATACGGATTACCTAGTTTTTCATAAACTATATATATATATATATATATATATATATGAAGGGATACTGAAAAGTTCTTGGCTTAATGGCTTCTTGGTTAAGTCAAGAACTTTTCAGTATCCCTTCATATATATAAGCCATTAGGACAAAAAAAAAAAATCTAGTATACGTGTGTGTGTATAAGACAGAGAGAGAGAGAAAAGCTGATTCAATATATACAAGGTGAAACTGAAAAGTCCTTGACATGATCAAGAAAGGATTAAAAAAAATATTTGGTGATTTTGATGTTTGGTCAGATTTTGGGAAGCACAATTCTGGTTGAGAATTTTTAATCTATCTATCCTATTAGATAATAAATTAAATTGTTGATTCTCTCAATTATTAAAAACCACATGAATAGCTGAAACTTTGCTCATAAATTCATTTTATTTTGTAAATAAAGTATATTTTATTAAATCCCTAAACATTTGGATTATTCTCATTAGCTGATTAAATTTAATTTTTTTAACTTTGTTAAGATTTACTCCCCACTCCAAAAAAACAAAAAAGTCTCATAGAAACTCGTCATCAGAACAATTATCTTTATGCAAAGATCATTTCAGGCAATACATCTGCCATTTTGAAAAATGTTCTGTAGATACAGTTTTTTTTTTTAGGTATAAGTTGAATAATTATTAAGTGTAAGAAGTTGATTTTATTAAGTTTTAGATGTAACCTATGGTAGAGCATTTTTGAATTAGTGCAATTACTGTCATTTGTACTTTAGTTTTTGTCTGTCAGAAGTAAGTAACAAACTATATATACCAAAAAGATTACAATTATCCCCAAATTATGATAAATAATAATGAAAGAGATACCTTTAAAACCACAAAATATGTTTTCCATCAGCACCAGTGCACACATACACATGCATGTATGTATGTGACATAATTGCAATAAAGTGGACAATATGCTTTATCTGCAGTTTTACTTTTCCTGGTTTCAATTATTCATAGTCAGCACGAGTAATAAATAATTCATAGACTTTACTTAATAATGATCCCAAAGTGTAAGTAACGATGATGGCAATTCTGATATTTCAAAGAGAAGCCATAAAGTTATTCATTTAAGTGAAAAGGTGAAAGTTCTTGAGATAAGGAAAGAAAAATAATACATGCAGAGGTTGCTAAGATCGACAGTAATTTTGAATTTTAATGTCGTCACAGCTTTTATTAGAATTCATTCTTATCATTGTTCCATTTCATTGGTAATTATTAATTAATCCCTTTTGTGCTTAATTTATAAATTAAACTTAACCACAGATCTGTATATATAAGATAAAGCCTAATATACACACAGCTTGATACTACAGTGTGACCCGGATATAAGACAGATTTTCTCTGGTCCCAAATTAGAGCCTGTGTTAATGTATATATAATAGACAAAACCCGGATATAAGAGAAACCCGGATATAAGAGACTTCTTCTCCGGTCCCGACAACTCTCTTATATCTGGGTCACACTGTATAATTACTAATACAGTGTAACCCGGATATAAGAGACCCGGATATAAGATAAACTCGGATATAAGAGAGATTTTATCTGGTCCCAAATTAGAGCCTGTGTTAATGTATATATAATACACCAAACCCGGATATAAGAGAAAACCGGATATAAGAGACTTATTCTCCGGTCCCGACAACTCTCTTATATCCGGGTTACACTATATCTAGTTTTAGGCATCTATTGGGAATCCTGCAACTTGTCCCATGTAGATGAGAGTAAGGGAAACTAGTGTAAATGAATTCACATGATCAATTTTCTCCTGCCTTGGACATTCTCTACCAATTCATCCCAACTGATGAATATATACAAAAATAACTAACAAAGGATTTTGTCTCTAATTTTGAAACAGAAAATGCAAAGCAAATATTTTTTTACAATAAACTGACAGTAATTTATCTCCGAGAGATACTTCAAGCTATCTATTCTTATATTTCTTCTTCATTTACGATAACGAAATAATAAGAATGATATTTACTCTTGAGTTAAAGAACAGGGAGAAGTGGAAAATTTGGGAGTATGTGATTGTCGTGAGCAAGATACGTGACATCATGCCCAAAAACGCCCACGCATTGCATGCGTATGGTGTCACAGAGCAGTTGGAGGAAGGGAGAATTGGCGGATTGCGCATACACATATGTAAATCTCTCCCACTCAACCAATCGGCTGCTTCGTCATGGTCTATAAAATGAGCGTGTCTGAAGGCTTTGGCAGTCGGGGGCCGATGAAGACTACGAGAGACAACTGCCCTGTATGAGAGACGACTGCCCTGTTCCAGTGGGTCCTTTTTGGCATGACAGCTACAGAGTATAAAATGCTTTTTTGCTTTTGCTAGAAAATAAAATTTCATCCAATCAGCCTTGGCACTTTTATTATTTTATTTAAAAACAAAACAAAATTATAACATTCCAAATACCTTTTCTCTTTTGATACCCATTTATCTCCATTTCGTAATAAAAATACCGCAGAGTTGAAGTTATTAAAGTATTATTAAAAGCAAATTTAACAAATATTTTAGTAATTTGTTAAGTCTATACAAAATGCATGACAATCTTATTAAATAATTTCATTCCAATGGAAAGAGAGACATTTTAAAAGAACACAATGATGTTTAGGAAGTTTTTATTTGTACCAATTGAAGCAGGTATTTCAGACAAAATGTTTTCAGTACCTACCTATTTTATGCGCTTTCATGTGGTTCTGTAAACTTGCAAGGGACGAGTATTCCTTGTTACATTGAGAGCAGTGAAAGTTGCGTTTGTTAGAATTTGGTTCTAATTCTTGTTCAGATGAATGACACACCAAGAAATGTTTCTGGAGTTCATTTGAATCGGTGAAGTTTTCATGGCAAAATGAGCATTTGACATACTGGTTGGAGCTGCTGCTGTTGCTGCTGCTGCTGCTGTTGTTGCAGGCACTATTGTTACTTCCACTTTGCTGATGCATACGTCGATGTGCATTGAAGCTGACAATGTTAGAGAAGGTTTGTGGACAATCCTTGCATTGAAGTTCAGACACAGATTCTGGCTTCACATGACTCAACATGTGATTATCGAGTTCAGAACTGAAAAAGAAACGCTGGTTACATTGAATGCAGCCAAACTTGCGAGCATGGATGCCATGCTCAAAGGCATGTGCTTGTATATCAGCTGCATTACTGAACACTTTGCAGCAGACACTGCACTGGTATTCAGAGTTTCCATAGGTGTGTTCAATTAAGTGGCATTGTAACTTTGCAGGTGAGTCAAACACTTGAGAACAGAGTTTGCACTCATGCAGATTACCCTCCTGTAGGACATGTGTGGCAACATGAAGCTGAATTTCATATTCTGTACTGAATGACTGCTGGCATTTGATACACTGGTATGTCCTCCTGTGCTTTGCAACATGGCTCTCCAGTTGTTCACTAGTTGGGAAACGAGCTCCACACTCTCCACAGTGAAAGTCAGAGGTTTCTCCATGGTAGCAAGGTTTACAGACAAAATAAGTTCGACCAGAGCTATTCAGCTTGGAAATTAGGTTTTCCTTAGAGTCGAATCCCCGTAAACACACACAACATGTGAAGAAGTTGGGCTTTGTTTGGAAGTGGTGTTTGCCATGCATCTGTAGTTCCATCATTGATGCCAGTGTCTGCCTGCATATGATGCATTGCATGATGGCCCCTTGGAAGCCATGCTCCTGTGAATGGATGTAAAATTGATCCTCAGACTTAAGTGGAACTTTGCAACCAACACAGATATTTCCTTGGGGAATTTTGCAATGCTGCAACTTGTGTTCAGCTAGTGTGTTTGGTGATGGGAACACTTCATCACAGATGTTGCATTTTTGGCTGCTGGAATTCAAGTGAATCTTCATATGACGTTCCAACTCTGTTCTTGATTTGAATGACTGACTGCAGTAAGTGCATGACAGTGTCACCTTATCACTATTGGTTGCAACTGGCTTTGTAGTGGATACAATACTTTCTACATTTGATAGCACTGGTGGAGTATGATTAGTGGTCAATGCAACAGATACACGATGATCTTGTTTTTTGTGTAGCTGCAGAGAGGACAAGTTACTGAACTTCATGTCACAAATGTTACAAGTGTGTAGGGGATCAGTGCTTTTCCAAATTCCAGTTCCAGAGGTTGGGATTGAGTTAGACACTTCCATGGCTGTGCAAGCACTTGATACAACAGGACCAACGACATCTTTCTCGACCTTAATGTCTGTTGATGTACTGCCTATGTGATGAGAGTTCTTTTCAGGGTCATGTTCATTTTGTAAGTGCTTATCAAGGAGATATTCTACATGGAATGCTTCGCTACACATTGGACATTTAAATGGCTTGCCATGCATTGTCAAGTGGCACTGAAGTTCAACTTCAGTGCTGAACCCTTCCTTGCAGAACAGGCATTTATGTGGCTTGGGCATTTGAAGATGAGCAGAACGCACATGCAACTGCCAGTCCACTTCTGAGATGAATACAGAGTTGCATTTAGTGCACTTGTAGATCTTGCATTCATTGCTGTGTTTGATTGCAAAATGGACCTGGATGTTGACCTTTGAGTCAAAGATCTCCTTGCAGAGTGAACAGCGGTAGAGGTGGTGGGCGTGAATGTCCATCAGGTGCTTCTGCAGCTCATCAGGCTTGGAGAATGTCTTTATGCAGCTGGTGCAGCCATACTCAGTGCTGAGACAGAGGTAGTGCAGTGACAGATGACTCTCCAGCTGGTCCTCGGTTGTGAATTGCTTCTGGCATTGCGGACACATGTATTGAGTAAGTACAGAGTCCAAGTGAATTTTCAGATGAGCCTGGAAACTTTTTACATCATGGAAAGTAGCATTACATTGGTCGCATGTCATCTTTTCCTCTATTATTCGTTCAAGGGGGACTGGACTTGACTCTTTACTGTTGCTGAATATTCCTTGTAGGTGAAGACGTTTTATATCCTTTTTGGAATCACTGCTAGTCTTTTTGGACTTGATGGCTTTTGGAGCTTTGGGAAGGGGGTTTTCTGGTAAGCAGTTATGAGAGCATTGCAAATGTTCCTGAAACTCCATGGGGTTTTGGAAAAGCAGAGCACACTCTGCACAGTAAAGAGAATGATTTGATGAACTGGCTTGACTGTGAGTGTGCTTCTTATGTTCAGCCAGAGCATCAATACTTGTAAAGTGCCTTGAACACAAGCTGCATGGATACTTAATATCCAAACATGACAAATTTTGGTGGACAACTTTCATGTGATCATGCAAGGCATACAAGTTGGGATATGGAGCATTGCAGTAATTGCATGTGTACACTTCTGTTGCCTTCACAGAATGCACGCATTGCATATGAATCTCAAGAAGCTCTAGTGTCTCAAAGTTATCTTGCAGACAGTAAGGACACACAAGTGCATTCTCCCGGTTTTGTGTGTCCGACATAGATGACGTCTCCATCATTTCCAGTTCTTGTCCATTTTCTGTGATAGAAATATCAGCTGCATTGTTATGCTTGTTACCACTGTTGTCTTCTTGTGATTTTACACTCTTTTGGAAAATCTCTACATCAGATATATGCTCAATAGCAGCAAATTTGGGTTTCTTCTCTACACTATGCTCCTGCTCAACATGCATGTCAAGAATATCCTGGCTTACAAACATTTCACTACACTGCCCACATTGCAGAGTTTTTTCACGGAGTGGTGCTGGAGCATGGCAATCATTGTAGTGATTCTGCAGATCCTTTGGCTGAGAAAATACCTCATCACACTGGTAACATTTGTATTCCATCTGTCCAGAACTGTTAGGCTTTCTATGTGAGTACATGTGTGATGATAATGCAGCCGCTGTTGTGTAACCTCGGTTACACACCGTACACTTGAAGGGCTTCCCAGTATCGTGTGTGCGCAAGTGGCTTTTCAAATGATCACTCCTACAAAATGAATCATAAAATTTAATTAAAAAAATTTCAAAGCCAAAATTTCAAATATTTTCTAAAATTATTATTACTGAGTATAATATTAAAAAAGATAATGGAGTGAATAATATTTGATGTACATGGTGCGATGGGTAAATTATTGCTATATTTTTAATTTCATGCATGTGTATTGTTTGATCTTGATTTTGTTGACTGCACAGTACAGTAGGGTCAGTTGGGAATCGTTTGTGAGAAAAATAGCACCATGATGCAATTCACTCCACCAGAAATTTGGAAACGGCATGCTGTACTGCTTGGCATTCATGCCAGGGGCTCCAATACAACCATTTCAGAGTGTTTGGGTGTTTATCTGAGGACAGAAGATTCGGAAAGAGTTGGATGAGTCTAATGGTGATTATGAATGCATGGCAGCTGGGAAAACTCACTCTGATCATTCTGATAAGAAAAGAACTCCCAAATTTGTTGGTAAGGGCCTCATGGAGGGTACATCAAGTGCTTTGAAGAGGTAGTTCTGCCCTGAGTCAAGAGGGTGGCTACTGGAAGACCCTATGTCTGGAAACCATGCCACACAAGCAGGAGAAGCTTGTCATGGCTGTCAGACAATTTCTGTGACCACATCACCCCTTACATCTGACTAACTAACTTCCTAGACTGCAGCCCCCTTGATTATTATTTTTGGGGCGCAATAAAACTCCTTGTAACACCAAAGATGAACTAAAGGCAAGGATTATGGCAGCATTCACCAACTTAAACAAGGAGACCGTCCAGAAGAGTTGCAGGAGATTCTGAAGTCGTCTGTAGGCTGTGGTTTAAGTCAATGGTGATTTTATTGAATATATTTACTCTTTAGTATTTTTGTGTAATAGACGACAATTTATCCATTTCACTCTGTATTTGGACTTAGCTTAATACGACTTTATTGGAAAAGTTTTATTTTGTCTAATTCATATTTAACAGAACAGTTAATGAAATATTGAAAGAGAAAAAATACATGTAATAAAAAGTAAGTTGAGAAGACTAGTTAATTATGTAAATTAAACAATTTATTGTATGTAAATTTTGTCATGCTTTTAATGGAGAAATTAGTGATTCTGTTTCTGTTGTCTGCATATGGAAAGCTGAAATATTAGATTAAAAATATTCCCATAAACATTGTTGAACTTCACAAGTTTCAAGCTATAAATAAAATAATTTAATTTTCATAAAGTCTCTAACTTATAATTTCATATAGTATGATACACCTAAGTAATAACAAAAAAAAAAAATCTAGAAAGATGATTTTCTATCAAACAGATCCAATAAAATTAATATCAAACATTTAAACATTCAATATAACTAAAACAAAATATCACCAAAACTTCAAAATAATTTTAAGTATTTTTCAAACAAAAATCTATAAATTTTGAATGGTTATCAATACTATTCCAGGTTCTTTTAAAGTAACATATCATTCTTTAAAAATAAATTATATTAAAAGATCATATTGTAAATTAAAAAAGCATTTTAAGCAACATTACTGAAATGTTCTTTTAAAAAAAAAATTTTTAAAAAGTCAAATGTTTTTAGTCAATGTATTTATAGAATTAATTTTTAAAATTAAAAGAACGTTAAATGGGTAGAGAAAAGGAAAGAAGAAGGAAAAGAAGGAGAGAATGTGAAAGAAGAAGGTAAAGAAGGAGAGGAAGGTAATGAAAAGGGAAAGAAAGATAAAAAGGGACAAGAAGGACAAGAAAGATAAAAAAGGACAAGAAGGAGAGAAAAGGAAAGAAGGACAAGAAGGAGAGAAAAGGAAAGAAGAAGATAAAAAGAGAGAAAGGGAAAGAAGAAGATAAAAAGAGAGAAAGGGAAAGAAGAAGAAGATAAAAAAGAGAGAAAGGGAAAGAAGAAGGTAAAGAAGGAGAGAAAAGAAACAGTAGCTAAAGATTAGCACTGACCATAGTGTAAAGATAAAATTTGCATTCTAACTTAATATGTGCAATTCCAATGAAAAAAAAATAAGAAAAAAAAAAAGCAAGTCACTGATGACAAGAAAAATGTGCGTAAATATGTTACATATATATATATATATATAAGGCTAGAGAGAATAAAACCTGGTTCGAGATAGATGAGAAGTAAATATAGAAGGAGAAAGCAAAGCATATTTGTGAAGACATGCATAATTCATGGGTAAATGAAAAGTGATTTTTAATAGACAGAGTGTGAAAATGAGGTTGAAAGAGAGAGCAAAGGAATTACAGAAAGGAAAAAGAATATTTCAAAGACAAGAAAACAGAAAGACGGCGCATGCGTGTGTGAAAGAAAGAGAGAAGAAATGCAGAGTCCTCACCTTGCAAATGCAGCATCACACTGTGAACACTTATACTTTTTGTCCCCTGTGTGTAACTTGATGTGTCTGTCTCGGCTACGTTTGTGTCGGAACAGGCGGCTGCAATAGCTACAGCGGAATGGCATCAGTTCTCCATGTTCCTAACATGCAGTAAAGGAAGAAATTAAGAACAAATGTGGAAGAAAAAAAAAAAGAAGAAGAGGGAAAACAAAATAATTGTCACTGATATCAATAATAGCATTAGGGTGATGATGATGATGATGATGATGATGTAGATATGAGAAACAAAAAATATGAAAGAGGAAACAAAGAACCCCCCACTAAAAAAAGCAACAAAAAAAAAAAAACAAGAATCCCAAATCAGTTATAATAATGTCATAAATCTAAAATATTACAACTCTGTGATAATTTGTGTTAGTTCTTGTAGCAGTATTAATATATTTTGTGTGTATTAGCAACAAGTCACATTGGATTAAACCAATGTTACCATGCCTCACATATACAGCAACACTGAACAATGTGCCAAGGTGTAATAAAATGCCACAAAATACAGACCAGATATTATCAAATGATATTAGAGAGAAAATAGGCATAACCAATATGTAGTTTCATTTTTGAAGAGGTACTGAATTTTCTTTTTAATCTTTGTGGTCCCTGCGAGACTTTCTTAGATAACAGTAATCTCTTTTCAATATAAATATTATTTTCTGACATACTGCAAGCTCAAAAACAACTCGTGAAGGAACAAGTTCATGAGGATGGCTTATGATACTAATAAGTATTACATTACAGCAGATATTCAACATTTCAGTTTGTTTGCTTTTTATTATCAGTGATAAAACTCCTCTAGTGTTTACTGGACGAAAATAGCTTTCAAGGTTGTATATCAGTTAGGTGATTTCTTGGGCTAATGACCTCAATCACTCTTTATTGATCAGTCACCTTTTCCTAATTGTCAAGCTAAAATTTAATATCAGCCAAGATCAATGTGTGGCATCTGTTCTTATAATTAATGGAAAAGACACATAGTCCCTATATAAGTTCTTTGATACAATTCTGAAAGAGTATATATATATATATCTCCAAGTATAGGATTGGTGTATACGGAATAAATTCCAATAACCAACAAATATTATTCTTAAAAGAGTGCTCAATACAGAGTAGAGCAAATATAATTATTTATTTGAAAATTACAACATAATATAATATATATAATGTATGCAATAATTTTCAATAAATAAATATATATATATATATATATATATATATATATATATATATATATCTCCATGACATGTACATAAAAAATATTCATGTATGAAACTGAAGTAATATCATCATTGCAACAGAAAATGTATCACTCATTACTTAAAATTCATCAAATATATCAATCATATTTGATAGAGCTACAATCTCCATAGATTCAATGCATGTTTTCTTTCTTCAACCATTTGTGTATGATACGAAAATTTCAATCAATAAAATCACAGTATTATTATTGTCACTATTATAATACTATTTTATTCTTACTATGATTGTTATTCATAATTATTTTTGTTTTGCCACTTTTTTTTTCTCTAAGGAATATTTGTTTGGATTCAAAACCAGCCTGGAGAGGGATGGGCTCTGTCAGACTATGTTGCCCAAGAAATACCACTTCTACAGTAGCTGCAATACACATGGTGCCCCTACAACGCTATGGATCATGGGATAAAAAAAAATGTTTGTTTGGAAATAACATTACATCCGGTTTGAGAAAATACAAGTTAATACAAATTGTTATACTTAAGAATAATGTTATTTATAGGCAAGTATTTTTATTCACTTTTTTTATAACACTCACATTTCTAAAATCAATTATTCATCATGCCTTTCATAATGCCAAAAGAAAGAATTTAAAATATTCTAGTGGGGAAAAATAAAAGGATAAAAATATTATTGGAACTTTGGTCAGAGGTTGTTTAGGATAGTTCTTTTCGAAGTTCCAGATCACATTCTTCCTCTTGTGATTTTATTTTTTTTTTTAATTTACTCACCCCCCCCACCACTGTATTTTGAATTCTCTTCAAATTATTTTTTCACCATTATGCTTTTACAGTAATAATTAAGTTTACAAAAACTAAATCAAGCTTTTAAAAAATATAAATAACTGAATAGTCCCAAATTCAATTATGTCTGAAGCATTTTGTAAACTTATTTCTAGTTGTGTATATTGGTATTTAATTTTATACCCCCCTTCCGCACACACAGTGTACGAGTACATTCCTTCTCTCTGGAGTTCCTCTCATGTCTGAAATTCCTCCCTTGGCAAAAATTCCTCGTTAGATATGAAATTCCTCTCCAAGATGCCAAAAGCATCCCATTTGAGGATTTTAGAGCTCATTTATACAATATACCATCATTGTTAAAATACCCACAAATTAAAAACATTTTTTTCTAAAAAATATTAAATAAAAATATGGAAAAAAAAAGTGAGTGTACAGTATAAGTTGACTTCTGATTTACATAAAGATTTAATAATTAATTAGTAAATGTATCCACAATTTAGTGCAAGTACAAGACTAAAACCATTCACTTCATATTGCAGTAAAATACAATGGATATTGATTATAAAGACTAGAAATTGCGATATGAAAGATAATTTATTCGTCTTATTTTGCTTTCAATTTTAAAAGAAACTATAATAGTCACATCCAGGACAAAAAAACAATACTAAGACTATGTATATACATGGTTAGGAGAAAGAAAATAAAGCAATTTATGAAAGCTTCAATGCAAACTCCTCATTCTCATCATGCACACTCCAGACTCTTCATTCTCATCATGCACACTCCAGACTCCTCATTCTCATCATGCACACTCCAGACTCCTCATTCTCATCATGCACACTCCAGACTCCTCATTCTCATCATGCACACTCCAGACTCCTCATTCTCATCATGCACACTCCAGACTCCTCATTCTCATCATGTATACTCCTAACTCCTGAGGTGTCAGGTTATTGACAAAATAAAAAAAAAATTTTTTTTTTAGCAATTTTAAAAATTTGTTTTCCATTATTATACAGTGGGCTTGCAAGCAGACATTTTGCATTTTTGGAACATTTCCCAAGTGATATGGACTATATTTAATCTGCAAGTACAAAGTCTTGGAATTTCAGAACTGGTCTAACTTTGTTCCAACTCTTCCAACTATTTGTCAAGTTATGATGATTATGAAGTTATTCAAATGTCACACATCTTTAATCAGTTGCTTTTTCTGCCTCTTCCCCGCCCCAGGAAAGTCATTAGAATCTTACTGATTATTGTTAGAAGTGACAGGCAGGTTTTACTTGACATTTTTTCAAAAAACACTTACATCAAGTGGATTCTGCAGCCTTACAACACAAAATTCAGTCAAACTAACACAACCTTTTGACATATTTTGCCTGTTTTTTGTTTCTGCCCCCCACTTACTTCAAATTATGCTAATAAAAAATGCCCACAACAATTTTACTCATATAATAAAACAATTTAAATCTGTAAAATGCAAAACAAATTATTTACACTATTTACATTGTTCGTACTGTTGTCCTCATCTTTGTTGCCATGTTCATGACGTTTTAGTCCAGTGGAGAAAAACATTGGTTGAAGTAATCTAGTGACTTGACTCAAAGAGTTGCGGGTTCAATACCTGGCTACAGCACAGGTGAACAGAAACTTGGAGAGTTGAGTCAAAGAGAATTAACTTATACTGAGATATCTGGAAGTGGCATGGCATGTGAAACTAGAACATTCTACCCTGGTGGATGAAATAAAGGGTTCAGTTTGACATTCCAACCATCTGAAGAAGGCCGGAGTGTACAATGGCTGAAATGTTGTGATAAACATGGCAACAAAGATGAGGATGATAGTCTGAACAATGTAAATAGTGTATAAAGCTAATTCTTGTGTACAGAACAGACCCAAAATAGTTGTACTAATCTTGTGTTAGAAAAGAGTTTTTTTACATATTATATATATATATATATATATATATATATATATTACTATTTAATTACCTTTAGTTTTTATATATTTTTTACTATTTAATTACCTTTAGTAGAGTCATGATATATTTTTGGTCAGATTTTGGGAAGAGGGCCAGGCTGAGAAATTTTCAGCACTCTCTTGAACATATTAAAAGGAGAAATGCTTATAAGTTGTTAAAATAACATGCACTTCAATAGGCAGATGTTGATAAGAGAGTTATGCAATCAGATAATCTTAACAATTAACAAATGACATTAGAATAAAGGAAAGATGCCACGTAACTAAAGGTGTGACTCACCTGTTCGTGTAGCTTTAGGTAACTATGGCGAGGAAATGCTTTCTCACAATGAGGACAGCCATAAGGATTTGTTTCACACACTCCAATACTAAAGGGAAGTTGATCTGGGGAAATATTCTCAACTCCTGGAGAGGCTGGTGACTCACTTTGGCCACTTGGACTATGCCCACCATTATCAAGAGAGCACGAAGAAGATGGAGTTGCTGAACCACTTGGCTCACTCAGGTCCATATCACAGGCCAAGTCATCAGGATGTTCTGCAAAAGAAAAAAAGTAAAACATAAATAAAAAAAAAAAGTCATCTTGTTTACAATATTTACTTGCAGACCATCATCTTTTTGTAATATAAAAATATTAAAAAATATCAAGTTACATGTAGGAATGTGGTGACCTGTATTTGCTCACTTTTTCTGTTACTCCAGTAGTGAACGAATAAAAATTGTATTGTCGTTTGCAAACTTCATCATTTTTATACAGGTTTCCTTTGAAGTTAAGGTTCTTTCGTCATTTCAAACTTATTTTCTTTTTAACTCTGGTTCACATTTCTGAATTTATTTTGGGGTATCCACATGTGTATCCATTCCCAATAGCATTGCCAATTTCAAACAAGGGTATTTTTTTTCTAGGTCAAGCTGTTTCACCAGTTTTTATGTGAAACAGCTTGACCTTTCTTGTGTCGCTTGCGGGCAGGTTACATTATTCAGACACCATGTTATGTATCATATTAATGTTGTGCCATGCTGGATAACTGTGAGTAACACTGAATGATAAAACAAAATGTAATGTGTGTTTAGCTGTAGCAACCCATGCTGTGACTGATTTTTTTGTAGTCACAGGGTTTATTGAAATGTGATTGGTCTCTATAAATAGTTACAAGGGAATTAATTCTATTAATACATCACAATATCTGTGTTGGAGTAAAACCAGATTTTATATATATATATATATATATATATATATATATATATATATAAAAACACTAAAAGAACTAGGTGAGTTGTTAGCAGTTCTTGAAACTTAGAAAACCAAGTAAAAAAGAAAGCTTCTCTCATTTTTTTTTTTAAGTTGTTATATTTGAGTTTTCCTTTGTAAGTGTTGTAGCATACCTACGGATGATAATGGGTATGTTCTCATTCACATAAATACAGTAGTAAATACTGTATGTTGGTCTGCAGTTGGAGATTCATTGTGGAATTCACTTGATTCACTTCTACCAGTTGACTACTTCTATATGCTGCTGTTGAATCTTATATGTGTTGTTCATGTCATAAGTATTATCGTTATTACCAACCTCCATGTGATTATTCTATTCAGTAACCATCCCTAGGTTATAACAGTAAGAATTTAAGTTTTTTTGAACCTTTTATTTTGTGTATAAAAAGGAAAATTTGGTTAAATTGTATGCTGGAATTGTCAAGGAGAATAAAAAACCACATGTTAATTCAACTTGACTATTTTATATTAATAGTAAAATGGTTTGACATGTGCATAAAATATAACTTAACTGTAGAATTATACAATTTGATTAGGTGATTGCAAATGCAGACAATTTTATGGCACATTCTTCTTTTAGAACTGACCATTAACAAACTGTATAAACACAAGTTGAAAAAGAGAAATAAAAATTAGTTAAATATGCCAGAACTGATAATTTATAGCATACCAGAATTATTTTCATCTTTAAAGATGTGTAAATGATTCTATTACATAAACAAAACTACAAATTCTGAGTAATTAGAAGAAAAAAATATTTTCATATTTCATTTTAATGAAAAATAAAACAAATAGGTATTAAAATGTTCCAAATTCATTAAGTCTGTAATTCACTAAAATGACAAAAGTATTATACAATATTTTGATTTGAAAATCTATAAAATATGAAGAAAGTCATATGTAAACAGACTCTAGTTAATACAAAAGTCCTTTAATTAAGATCAATACACACACTGATTAAATATACACAATGAAGAGATAAGATTAAATATATACAAAAAAATTAATCTAAATTAAATTTCAATAATTTGAGCTTTAATAAATTCTTAATTGCATCATATTTAGTAAATTTTATTTTTGTTTAAGTAAATTATATAGAAAAGGATATGAAATGAATGCAATAAGATTTTAAAATAAAATTCTAAAAAATAAAATATTATATTTAAAGAATGATACTGCATTATCAAAATAATGTGGTATGGTTATTTAAAAATATCATTTTATTGGATTCATTTTTGATTTTCTATAATTTTAATCAATACAAAAATATTAAAACAGTATCTGGTTATGAAGGAAAGAAATAAGAAAAAAAAAAGCCAGGTTGAGACGATTGTGAAACATTTCATAAGACACAACATAATATCAATATCACATATTTCTTGAATATTACATTGATCCAAAAGAGGAATTAGAGTGAGTTTATATTATTAATGAGTGAGTTAGTATTGATTAAAATAATAAATTATGAAGAAATCTTTGTATAGGTGAGAACTTTTGAGCAACTAGTGAACTGATTAACATTCGCTATCAAAAAACTCATTTACAAGATTCTGACAACTGTGCTGACATGAAGAAATTATTTATTCTGTATTTATATTAGGAATGTTGAAAATTGAATTGATGAAGAAAGATGTTGGATCTTTTCAGGATTAATATTATACATGCTATTAAAGATGTTTCCATAAAAATGTTGTTTTTTTTTTATTGAACATAACAGACAAAACTACTATATCTGCTAACTACTGATAAAAAGAAAAAACTCTAAATGAATTTGGCTCTCTCTCTTATTCAAAATTATAATATATGCATGTTATAACACCACTACAAAAATTGCAGTTTTGTTTCAACACTTTTGGTGTCTTATCAAAAAACCATCACTTGACAAGACACCAGAAGTGTTGAAACAAAATGGCTATTTTTGTAGTGATAACATGCTTATGTTGTAATGTCGAATAAATATTATTTGCTCTATTCTGTATTGAACACACTTTTAAGAATAGTGTTTTCAGTTATTGGAATTTTATTCCATCTGTACCAACCCTGTACTTATATATATATATATATATATATATATATATATATATATATATATATATATATATCTCTGTGTGTGTGTGTGTATATATTTTTAAAAAAATCTAAAATTCCTAGCCCTCCTCGTTTGTGCACATGTGTAGTCAAACCAACATAACAAATTTAGCCTGATGAAGGACAAACTTTTTCAACTTTGTCACACAATATATATATATATATATATATATATATATATATAGGTAACTACATTCGTTTCAGAAAACCTTTGGTTTCTTGATTTGCCAATGATCAAATCAATATCGAAGGAAAAAAGGTTTTAAAAAAAGAAAGAGCTATGAACATGAACGTCTGTCGAAAATAATCGTACAACATATAGGTCCAAAGCCCAAAGAAAAAACCCCGATATGAGTAATCAACTAACTAACAAAGCTATATATATATATATATATATATATATATATATATATATATGTATGTATGTATATATATGTATGTATGTATATAGTAAGGTAATGAAGGGTTTGGAAATTTGTGTGGATAATTTCAAAGAGGATGTAATCTGGAGAGCTCTATATATATATATATATATATATATATATATATATATATATATATATATATATATATAATAAATTAACTGATTTAAAATATGGTTTCTTTGCTACACAGGAATTACCATGTTTCAAATTTAATTATATAATTAAATTAAAAGCATTAGTTCTAAAACTAATGCTTTTAATTTAATTATATACAAAATTCAGTTAATTTATATACAAAAATCAGTTAATTTATAATATTTATGCTCTGTGAATTTACAGAGAGCGCTGTTTTGTAAAAATAAAAATATCAATAAGAACACCGGATTATATATCTTACTGTTCTTTCTTTTTATTACAATATATATATATATATATATATATATATATATATATATGAGAGAGAGGGAGGAACGGAAAAATAAAAATAAATATTGGTTACACATTATGACAGAATGTTAAAGAAACATATAGAGACACTCAATATTTAAATGTTGATGTTTAATCTATCTAGATGTCAAGCTCAAAAGAGACGTATTATCTTGACTATATATTTATTGTACATTTAAAAATGAGTTTCAACATAAATTGTTCTCTTTTAAACAGAATTGCATTCTTTAAGTTGAAACTATGGTTAAGTCAATTATAATGCATTGAGTGTATTGTTTTGTAAAACTTTTACAAAAAAGTAAACTCAATGGGATCTTTGTTTTGTATAAACTTTTTAATCTTTCATTTAAATTTTATAAATTTATTTAAATTATATAAATTAATTTTATTTTGTAAAAGTTCAAATAAACATTTATTTAAATTTCTAGATGTTTCCCCAATTTATTTTATAAGGTTTTTATTGCAATCACTTTTGTATATCCCTGCTTCTGATTTAACAATATTATTTTGTTTTGTGCTGATTCAATGTCCTTATAGATTATGCAAATAAAAAATTCCCAGTTTATTAATTCTATTTACGTTTTTTGCCTAACATGAGAATAGGAAAAAAATAGGAAAAAAATTAAGGAAGAAATGATAAATAAATTTAAAAATGAAAATAGTAATAAGAAAAGAAGGAGGAAAAAGAATTAAAAGAAAAACATGTGCTAAGAGAGAGAGAAATGTTTTTTCATTAAATGTATCCCAAAGGATTACATCAAGTGCCCACCCAATGTGCTGATGATGAAATCTGATTCATGCACCACTTCAAACATGTATCGTATTTCAACCAGAAGGAGGAAAGCAGCTCCCACAGGAGTGTTAAGTTTCATGCTGTCTTCCATGCAACCTACCCAGAGTGTATGATAGAGGCCACCCATTGCTGAAGCTGACATATTGCAATCTTAACCATAGCACTCCTATCTTGGCCATGAGTTGGTGGAAGAGTCGAGTACTTAGATTTCCCAGGTAATTTCACCAAGGGGATTTAAGAAAAACTGTCCAGATGCCATGAAAGTAGCCTGAATCAGTTATTTTATCCCCATTTCAATCATAAATTCTTAACTCAAAGATTTTAAATGTTAGCCAAGTCAAAAGGCCTTGCGCTTAGAATTGATAGAGATATGAGAGACACAGAACACAGAGCATGGAGAAAGTGGGTAAATTCCTATCAATTACAGATGGACAGTAAAAGAGAAAAAAAAAAGAAATAGAAAAAATAAAAAGACAGGAACATTGAATATTTAAAGAGTTTGGCAAATGCATTTGAAAGGAGTTATAGGAAAGGTTAAAAAATAAATGAAGGTTTTAAAAAATAAATGAAGGTTTTAAAAAAATAGCTGCGAAAAGATGTTTGTAAAAATTTATGGATTTGCAAATGGGCTTTAATAAATCTATAAAACAGAAGGTATAAAATAATTTTGAATATTCATTCAGCCATCAATAATATTTGTTGGATTATTTTTAAGGATAATACACATTATCCCTAAATTGAAGGCACAGTGGAGTAATAGATAGTGGTTTGGATTGAGGAATGGGAGGGCCGAGTTCAAATTCCATTCAGATCCATTACATTCAGTTACATGCTACTACCCTTGGGAAAGGTATGAATCCTCTTCTCCCGTCAGCTATGGGTAAGTAGCAAGACAGACTGGGTTTTTATAGCCTTGGGTGGTAACCGGTTTAGGAGAAAGAAACTCTGAATTCAAAACTGCATGTAGCCCTGGCATAACACATACTATACAGCTAAAGAAAGGACCGTTCACATTGGCGCGATGATCCAGACTATGGTCGAGTGATGATGATGATTCCTAAATTTTGTAGTAAATAAATATTCTTAAGTTTCAATGAACTTTATTACATGAACTATAGAAAATGTATTGCAAAGAAGAACCATTTAAAATGAATTTTTCATATAAAAAATTGTGTGTGTAAAATTAAGCACAAACCTTTCCCAATAAATGCATAGTTTATACTGACTTGCATGAGTGAATATAGACATAAAAATGTATAACAAAACCTTTACTTATATAGAAAAATGCTAACATTCCTGTATACAAAAACACACACACACACATTATATTATATATATATATATATATATATATATATATATATATATATGTATATGTATATGTATATTCACACATGCATATAAACCCTGTATTTGGTGAGAATAAATAAAAATAAATAACTCAAAAAAGCAAAAATTCCACTTCTTTCATATTAAATTTTCAACGGAAATTGCAAATAACAAATGAGGTTAATATAGGTAGACATCTTGGCATGTTACTCCTTGTCAGTTTGCAAAACTATAAACTATAATTTTCAGAAATAATTGGAAATTTGTCAACTCAGAAAATGCAAAAAAAAAAAATAAAACAAACAAAAAAACAAAACAAAACAAAAAAACAAAAAAAAAGACAAAATGTCATAAGCAAACTACAGTACATTCTCTAAAGGGAATATTGAAAATAACTTCCAGGGAAATTCAAACAAGACAACATTAGAAAAAGATAAAAGAATAATAATTGAATGAAACAAAGAAAACTACAAAGAAATACTATCAACAAAGATAGGAAAAAATAATAAAAGATGATTAGTTCTTCGAGTAGTTTATAATTGCTCTGCATTATTAGAGAACATGATTAAAGAATTTGTGTTTAGACAGGCATATCATGTATACTTGTGTATACATGATTACCAAAAAAAAGAAAAGGAATTTCTTAGACATCTGTATGGGTCATAGAGTATCAATTGTGAAATCGTTAAAGATAGACCAATGTTAACATAAATATTAGTTTGGTAAGAAAGTTTCTGAACAATTTGAGCAGTCAACAAAATTTTATTAAAAAAGAATACAAATAAACAGAAGAACTATTCAAGATCATAATCTTTGGAAAGGCAAGTCAGACATGTTTGTAATAAAATAATGTTGGTTTCAAATTGAAGAACATTTGCAATGATGAAGTGTTTAATAGTCTAAATAATCTTTGGTACTCTACGATTTCTCAAAGTTGCATAAGTTATATTTGCAGTGATGTTTTGAAAACATTGTTTCCTTTCTACAGGGAACAGAAAAGGTGCTTATTGGAGAACACCAATACTGATGAACAGTGTGGATATAGCAGAAATTCTGCGACCCAAATACAAAATATTTGTATGGGTCATTCATGTGCTTTGTTATGCAACAGTTATATTTTGTAGAATTGTGGTCATTCTTCAGTAATTGCATTAGCCTCACTCCGAAATTGCATGCAACAATGTCGATCCTGTTTTAGTTAAGCAATGCCCAATAATTCATCTATTAAGATCTATTATGAAATCATACAGAAGATAAATTTTCAACTTCTTGCATGAAGACAATTTTTTATATTCTGTCTATATTTCTGAGATGAGGCACTATGTACAGTATTTACATTAGTCGGACTATTGTCCCCATCTTTGTCGCTATATTTGTCACAACGTTTCGGCCGTTGTACGCTCTGGCCTTCTTCAGATGGTTGGAATTTCGAACCGAACCCTTTATTTCGATCACTGGGGTAGACTGTTCTAGTTCCACGAGCCATGTTTGATGGATGTCAGTTATCAGTTATCTCCTGGTAATTTTCCCTCTGAAAGTTCTCCACTGCCTGAACATAAAAATATAGGACACATGGTACAGTGGATAAGGTCGTTGGTTAGATCCAGTGACAGACCCAAAGAGTGTGAGTTCAATACCCGGTTCAGGCAGTGGAGAACTTTCAGAGGGAAAATTACCAGGAGATAACTGATAACTGACATCCATCAAACATGGCTCGTGGAACTAGAACAGTCTACCCCAGTGATCGAAATAAAGGGTTCGGTTCGAAATTCCAACCACCTGAAGAAGGCCGGAGCGTACAACGGCCGAAACGTTGTGACAAATATAGCGACAAAGATGGGGACAATAGTCCGACTAATGTAAATACTGTAATTTTTTATATTGTGAATACTTTGATGTAAGTCTGATGATTTCAAACGTTAAGTCTACACTAAAAACTCGTACATTCTATACTTGGAACTTCTAAAACAATCTATACTCTATGTAAAATTATTTACTAATCCACTACTAGGCACAGTATATATTACAGACATAAATGATTGGTACTGATTTCATTGATGAGATAGATGACAGATACAAATACACAAAGACATAAATAGAATATATATGTCTACCATTCATCCATGCTTAAAATATTGCTGCCATATATGGTCCAGTGCCCCTGCTATTTACCTGGAGATCCTTGATAAAATCTAAAGAATCAGCAATATTATTGATCCTGATCTGGCAGCTCAGCTTCAATCACTTGCCCACTGCTATAAGGTTGCCTTTCTGTACCTTTTTTATAAATACTTTCATGGTAAATTTTCGGATGAATGACAAAGTTTTAGCAAAAGTAGAAAAACAAAAAGAGCACTTATACTTAACATCAAGAAGAGATTGAAATTTCTGGGGTATATAATTAGGAAAGAGAGCTTGGAAAATTTGATACTCACAGGACAGATTGAAGGCAAGAGGGACAAAGGAAAACAACGCATAACCTACCTAGCAAGATTGAATAAATGGATGGTGGAACAAAGTTTAGGAGAGAGAAAAAAAAAGAAGACAAAATTTATTAAGAGCTACAAAGGGCAGGAAATTGTGGAGAGCCACGATTGCCTATATCCTGAAGAGACAGAGCACATAGAAAACATTAAAAAAAAAGGAGTTCAATATCTAAATGAAAAAATAAGTAAAAAAAAAAGAAAAAGAAGAAGATGCAATGAAATGAAACATAGAAATTAAAAATAAAAAATACATGAGGAAAAAGAATCATATATCAAGGTACTAACCGAGTCAATGATATATAAGATAAAAAAACAATGATACTCGGTACAGGTTACATTTGACAAATTCAGTAATATTAGCAGAGAAATCAGCCTGAATTCAAACCCCCCCGCCAAATTATTGAGAATATCATATTCAAAAGTTGACACTGAGTTTGTTTTCATTATTTATCACTCAATTTGTTCAAACTGATTATGAATAAGTATCTTAGACTAATGAAATAGTCTCTTCTAATATATATAACTTGTAATAGGTTTTGTGATGATAAATTCTGTAATAACTATTTGCTTGCAAAAAACAAAAAAAAACATGGAAATGAATTAAGAATGAACTATATTCAACCTTCAAAATTTTACAAACTCATTCAAAAAATTTAATAAAAAGGTAAAACATGAAAAACTGAATTTCTGAATAAATTGTAAGTGAAACTGAGGCTGTTGGGATAAGTTCCTTTATATGGTTGTCAAATGTTTTAAATTTAGTTTTTATCTAGAAACACAAAGGATGAATAAGATCAATTTAAAGTTTTTTTTCAAAATCAAGAAATCAAAAGTAATTTAAATACATCTTTGTAGCAAATTTAACAAATATCTGGTCAGATTTGGTTTGGTTTGGTTTGGTTTGGTTTGGTTTGGTTTATGTCATATCGACCTCAATAGGGTATTTATGCCAACAAAATTTTTATTGCTGGTAATTTTTTTTTTTTTCAAAAATGTATTGCTGGTAAATTTTTTTTCAAAAATTTATTGTTGGTAATAATTTTTTCTTCAAAAATTTATTGCTGATAATAATTTTTTTTACAAAAAAGTGATTCTGGTATTAAAACCTACTTTCACACTTTCATAGTGTTTTGACCCCAGTTTGGGGGTTAACTATATGCCCATAGCTGGGACCCTAACAGGTGCTATCACCCCGGGTCAAGGTGAGCTTGGGAACACCAGCAATTAAGAGGTGGTTCCACGTTCTTTAAAACCTTCTGATCAGACGCCTTGCTGTTGGACATAGTTTATCTGGTCAGAATTACTTTCCATATTCCAATAAAATGCATAATGACAGGTAAAAAAAAAATAGCCAAGTTTAACAAATCATTATAGTAGCAAGTCACTATAGCAATGAAACTTTTCTTACTACATAATCATATATAACCAAATTAAAACAATCACAATATTTTTTTACCTTATATCTCCACTTATAGTCAACAAAGCAACCCAAGGTTTATTTATAACAATTGTGACAAATAGCAGAAATAGTAGTCATAGGAATTGCATAAGTTGTTGTTATTATAATAATAATAATAATAATAATAATAATAATAATAATAATAATAAAAGATTATTGGAGAAAAATCATTATTATATAAGAATAAATGAAAAGCAAAACCTGACCATATTTTAGAACACATATTGCATTTTCTGGTTGCATATATTATGAGTACAATAATTATTGATGGTGGCACACATTATAGCCTTACATTGGTTGTGATCTCACCAGGGAAATAAACCACTAGCACAGCATACACCAATATTTGCACAAACAATCCTTAGAGACAACATTTCAGATAAAGAACAAAAGTTATATAGAACCCCAAGGGAAATGAATACTTCCTTCTCTTCTTTTTGACTAGTTCCTTCGAGAAAAGCTGAGAATTTCTTCTGACGTAATTGGCATTGATTGAAAATTTAATAATGTTCTTAGTTGTGGCATCATTTTATTTTTGTAATAGTACATTTCCTTTTCAGGTATTTCAGTTTTACTAAATCACATTTAAAAGTTTAGTTAAAAAGAGGAAAATTTTTCTACATATTTTTAATGCAAGATCTAAAAGAAAAATATCCAAGCTTAACATAAATATTTAGATATTATTTATGTATATTCTTACATTAGTTCTCCATCAAATTATTCAAGCAATCAAAAGTAATTTTATATCTTGAAAAGAAAAAATATTTTGTTTAAAAATTAAAAAAAAAATTTCTAAAACTTGTTAAAAAACATTCTCCTCATATATATCTGTGCAGTTATTGGATATTAAAGAAAGGAAGATCATATCAAGATTTAATATGTAACAAAATGCATAAAAAATTTAGATAAGAATTCTTATATTAATATTCTTATATTAATAATGGTTAAAATTCGCAATAAAATATGGTTAAATTATTAATTAATAGCACAAAAAATATTTTCTCTAGAATCTTTTTATATTTAAATTTATCTTTTTCTTATTTTTAATTTTCAAATAAATTGCTGCAAGGATTAAAATGAATGTGTGCATTCCGGATAAGTATTAAGTAAACAATTTTTGAGAAAAATCTATTTTTTTCTGTAAATTTTCTTTGGAATAAATAAACTCTTTATTCCGTTTTATTTTTTTATTTCATTAATATACTTACTAAATAATAAATACTAGACAATTTATCTATACAGAAAGTTTGCATGATCTTGAAGGTATAATTGTGAGAAACATTCACTAAATGGCCAAGCAGTGCTCTGATGGTTTTGCACGACAGGCTCTAAAATAAAACAAAAAGAAAGGTGGGGAGAGAGAGAGAAGAAAGAAAAGACAAAACATTTATATCCTTCCTCACAAAGAATTCTTTTGTCTTCTAACCAGGGAAAATATTTCTTCTTTCCCCTGCTACTACTCTAAAATAAGTTTGAAAATGTAACAATACAGTTAGATTCTAAATAAATCTGACATTTTGGCCTGCATCTGCTGAACACAGCATGATCCATTTATCTTGTCCATAGGCTGGTAAAATACTGAGAAGTAAAGCTATTGGTTGTTGAGGCAGATGATCAGCAAAGGATTGTGGGAAGCCATGTTAGCCATCTTCTTGACTGTAGGAGTCTACGAAGACGCTGCACATTTGAAAAGTACTTGTCCTAGAAATTGCCAACTTATCTATTTTTTGTTGGGGTTCTTTTCCTTAGCTGGAAAGAGATTGAGGCTTTCACAGATACAGAGTACAACAGAAATGAGATCTTATACAAGCTATATATTTATTAGATAAATAAACCCTTTTCTCAGTGTTTCAGATTTAGGCAGTGAGATTCATGCAGTGGAAAATTTAGTATATATATATATATATATATATATATATAGATAGTGACCCGGATATAAGAGAAAACCGGATATAAGAGAAATTTTCTCTGGTTCCAAATTAGAGCCTGTGTTAATGTATATAAAATAGACCAAACCCGGATATAAGAGAAACACGGATATAAGAGACTTCTTCTCCGGGCCCCGACAACTCTCTTATAATATCCGGGTTACACTATATATATATATATATATATATATTAGGGGATTATGAATCATAGCAGTGATCATATGCTGCAATCAAGTTTATATATTGTTGACTGCTGAGACTTGGTTCACCGAGTAGGAGTATAAAGTTGTTATCTCCATTGTGAAAAAAAAAAACAAGTACAATATATACTAGTACATTAGTAGTAATAAACCCTTGACATTTAAAAATTATTCTAAATTCTTGGACGACAAGATTTTTTTTTTAAGAGATATTTGCCAAAATCCAAAAGCTTTAAGTTAAAGTATATATTTGTCAAGATATTGCGCCGTCACATTCTCCAAAGTTGATTATTGTCCATCTTTTGCTAAAAACAAGTTTCAAGAACACCAAAATAATAGAATGACCTCCAGCCTTTCCACACCATAATCCAATAATGAAGGAAGAGAGGAGGGAGAGAATAGGAGTAGAGGAAGAAAGAACAAAAGGGAGAGGAGAGAGCATGAGTGTTGCGGAAAAAAAGAGAACAAAAGGAGGAGAGGAGAGAGAATGGGAGTTGCGGAAAAATGAGAACAAAAGGAAGAGAGGAGAGAGAATGGGAGTTGAGGAAAAAAGAGAACAAAAGGAAGAGAGGAGAGAGAATGGGAGTTGAGGAAAAAAGAGAACAAAAGGAAGAGAGGAGAGAGAATGGGAGTTGAGGAAAAAAGAGAACAAAAGGAAGAGAGGAGAGAGAATGGGAGTTGCGGAAAAAAGAGAACAAAAGGAAGAGAGGAGAGAGAATGGGAGTTGCGGAAAAAAGAGAACAAAAGGAAGAGAGGAGAGAGAATGGGAGTTGCGGAAAAAAGAGAACAAAAGGAAGAGAGGAGAGAGAATGGGAGTTGCGGAAAAAAGAGAACAAAAGGAAGAGAGGAGAGAGAATGGGAGTTGCGGAAAAAAGAGAACAAAAGGAAGAGAGGAGAGAGAATGGGAGTTGCGGAAAAAAGAGAACAAAAGGAGGAGAGGAGAGAGAATGGGAGTTGCGGAAAAATGAGAACAAAAGGAAGAGAGGAGAGAGAATGGGAGTTGAGGAAAAAAGAGAACAAAAGGAAGAGAGGAGAGAGAATGGGAGTTGAGGAAAAAAGAGAACAAAAGGAAGAGAGGAGAGAGAATGGGAGTTGAGGAAAAAAGAGAACAAAAGGAAGAGAGGAGAGAGAATGGGAGTTGAGGAAAAAAGAGAACAAAAGGAAGAGAGGAGAGAGAATGGGAGTTGAGGAAAAAAGAGAACAAAAGGAAGAGAGGAGAGAGAATGGGAGTTGAGGAAAAAAGAGAACAAAAGGAAGAGAGGAGAGAGAATGGGAGTTGCGGAAAAAAGAGAACAAAAGGAAGAGAGGAGAGAGAATGGGAGTTGCGGAAAAAAGAGAACAAAAGGAAGAGAGGAGAGAGAATGGGAGTTGCGGAAAAAAGAGAACAAAAGGAAGAGAGGAGAGAGAATGGGAGTTGCGGAAAAAAGAGAACAAAAGGAAGAGAGGAGAGAGAATGGGAGTTGCGGAAAAAAGAGAACAAAAGGAAGAGAGGAGAGAGAATGGGAGTTGCGGAAAAAAGAGAACAAAAGGAAGAGAGGAGAGAGAATGGGAGTTGAGGAAAAAAGAGAACAAAAGGAAGAGAGGAGAGAGAATGGGAGTTGCGGAAAAAAGAGAACAAAAGGAAGAGAGGAGAGAGAATGGGAGTTGCGGAAAAAAGAGAACAAAAGGAAGAGAGGAGAGAGAATGGGAGTTGAGGAAAAAAGAGAACAAAAGGAAGAGAGGAGAGAGAATGGGAGTTGCGGAAAAAAGAGAACAAAAGGAAGAGAGGAGAGAGAATGGGAGTTGCGGAAAAAAGAGAACAAAAGGAAGAGAGGAGAGAGAATGGGAGTTGCGGAAAAAAGAGAACAAAAGGAAGAGAGGAGAGAGAATGGGAGTTGCGGAAAAAAGAGAACAAAAGGAAGAGAGGAGAGAGAATGGGAGTTGAGGAAAAAAGAGAACAAAAGGAAGAGAGGAGAGAGAATGGGAGTTGCGGAAAAAAGAGAACAAAAGGAAGAGAGGAGAGAGAATGGGAGTTGAGGAAAAAAGAGAACAAAAGGAAGAGAGGAGAGAGAATGGGAGTTGAGGAAAAAAGAGAACAAAAGGAAGAGAGGAGAGAGAATGGGAGTTGAGGAAAAAAGAGAACAAAAGGAAGAGAGGAGAGAGAATGGGAGTTGAGGAAAAAAGAGAACAAAAGGAAGAGAGGAGAGAGAATGGGAGTTGAGGAAAAAAGAGAACAAAAGGAAGAGAGGAGAGAGAATGGGAGTTGAGGAAAAAAGAGAACAAAAGGAAGAGAGGAGAGAGAATGGGAGTTGAGGAAAAAAGAGAACAAAAGGAAGAGAGGAGAGAGAATGGGAGTTGAGGAAAAAAGAGAACAAAAGGAAGAGAGGAGAGAGAATGGGAGTTGAGGAAAAAAGAGAACAAAAGGAAGAGAGGAGAGAGAATGGGAGTTGAGGAAAAAAGAGAACAAAAGGAAGAGAGGAGAGAGAATGGGAGTTGCGGAAAAAAGAGAACAAAAGGGAGAAATTAGAAAATGAGAAAAGTCGAAAAGGAAGAAATGTCAAGAGAAAAAGTGAAGATAAAAACAAAATGCAGGATGAAAAAGTTAAGACTGAGATATAGAAATGAGAAGAAATAGAAATGAGAAGAAATAGAAATGAGAAGAAATAGAAATGAGAAGAAATAGAAATGAGGAGGCAAATCACTTAATAAAGAAGGAAAATTTTAATTGGTCTAGAGTAAATCTTGAAAGCAAGTTTGGTGCAACAAAGGTGGGGCAGTGGATAGAAATTGTCTGTTGGGAGTAAGGCAGTAGAGATAGTTTATCTGCTTGCCATAGACCAACTGCTGGCTCAGAGGGGATACAACCTACATGCCTGATAAGGAGAGAAGAAAAAAGAATAAACTATTATTTGGATACTACATTAGTGAAGTCTTGTTTATTCACTGGATGATCTTCATTCACTAAACCAATCATAATAGACACACATATATATATATATATATATATATATATATATATATATATATATACATACATATATACAAGCATAAATCCACTTAATCTTGTAAACAGATAGCTACATTTATAGCCATATATAATAAAAGAATATGAACAATTTTTGCAAATATGCAATGTGAAAGCATGCACAATATATATATATATATATATATATATATATATATATATATATATATGTTAATAAATACACATATACCTATGTTCGATGTGCGACTTAAGTTTCATTGGTTACCCAATTCATTGAGCTATCTAGTTATCTCATTTACCTAACCATATATATATATATATATATATATATATATATATATATATAGTCAATGATGACCTGTCTATGTTCCGGTTTATCATGACATGAAAAAAATAACTCACCCACACCACACTCTGAGTTTACTTTTCCATTCTGACGTTTAATTGGTTAATCAAGACATACACATAAGTCTAATTTTAATTCTGACCTTATGTCCCCCACCTGTTTAATTTTCAGAAAAGAGGTAACACTTTGTTTTTAAATTGTCTTAAAAATCAATTAAATCACCAGTTACTTATCATCGCCTGAAGAAGTACAATCATAGTATTGAAACTTGAAAGCTTTTGTGTAGTGATTTCAAAATGCTTGTATTATAATATCTTATAATAAAAATAACAATAATATTATATCAGGTCATCCAATAAGTTCTGTTCGAATTTTGAATAAAGAAAACAAGTGACCAAATGTTACTTTTAATTACAGATTCAATCAACAATATATTTTCCCTGATTATCTATGACTTCCTTCCATCTATTAACAAGCTTACTAATTCCATTACTGTAAAATTCTTTTGGCTTTGATTCGAAGAACTCACAAATGTCAGTTTTAACCTCTTCCTGTGTTACAAAAGCTGTTTCTTCCAAATGATTCTGTAAGCTACGAAACAAATGGTAGTCTGAAGGAGCAAGGTTGGGAGAATAAGGTGGATGAGGAATTTTCTCCCAACCAAGTTCTTTGATCTTTTGTGACATGATTCTTGCTGTGTGTAGTCGCACATTGTCCTGATGAAACATCACCCATTTTCGATTCACGAGAGCAGGTCTTTTTTTCCTCAAAGCTTGGTTCAAACGCTCTAGTTGCTGACAGTATATTTGAGCATTAATTGTTGCATTAGGTGGTAAGAATTCAAAGTGGATTATTCCTTGGCAATCCCACCAGATTGAAAGAACCTTTTGCCCATGAAGTTCCCTTCTCAGTTGTGGCTGGGGTCCTTCCCCTTTACCAAGCCACTGTCTATGACACTTAACATTTCGATAAAAGATCCATTTTTTGTCGCCAGTCACAAGTCTATCCTAAAAAGGTGAAACAAGTTGGCGAGAATGGAGAGAAGAGAAGATGTCAACTCGAGATTTGAGGTTGTTTTCAGACAATTCATGAGGCACTTTAGGAACTTTTCCAAGTTGTTGAAGATGATGATGAACAGTTGTATGGTTTGAACTGAGAACCACTGCCAAGTCCTCAACTGATAAAGCAGGATTTTCTTCAAGGGCTGCTTCAAGAAGCTTTTCATCAAACTCAACTGGACGTCTGGTTCGATCTTCATCTTCAAGGGTGAAATCTCCAACTCTGAATTTTGAAAACCATCTTCTGCAAGTTCTTTCATTCACACATTCCTCTCCATAAACTGAGTGAATGTTTCTAGCCGCTTCGGCTGCTGAGTTTCCTTTCTTGAACTCATAAAGCATTATGTGCCTCAAATGATTCTTGGGTACTTCCATGTTAGCAGGGTTTTAATCAAACAAAATTTAATTTTTATTGTTCTCTGAAATAAAATTTGATCAGTTTAAATGCATCTAAACATAAAAATAATGTTCAGCTCCATTAGACATTATAAAATACTCTTTAAATTTTGTTCATTTTAACTAAAAGTTAAAATTCGGACAGAACTTATGCGATGACCTAATATATATATATATATATATATATATATATATATATATATATATATATATAGATAGATAGATAGATAGATAGATATAAAGATTCCATCGCGACACAGAAATTACTATGTTTCGAAACTGACTCAAGTCCTAAAGTTTAATTTCAATATTAAACTTAAAATTTCAGTTAGTTATTCTAAACATCGCTTGAGAATGAAACTGTGTTCTAAGTTTTAAGTTTAATTTTAAAATTAAACTTTAGGACTTGAATCAGTTTCAAAACATAGTAATTTGTGTGTTGTGATAGAATTATAAGGAAAAAAATTATAATTTTAAGCTCTACTTCTGTATTGAGCACTGTTTTTTAAAAATAAAAATATAAATATTAAAGAACTTTGGATCATTAATCTAACTGTTCTTTCCTATTACATCAATGCATATATATATATATATATATATATATATATATATATATAGTGAAGATTTATTTTGCTAAATTTTCAAAATGTTACAGCTTTTCTAACTATACAATATTCTTCAATGTCCAAACTATAAATTAATTTAGGATATCTACAGGCATATTAGAAAACACATTTATTTTTATGCTTGTTCAATTTTTTGAAAATTAATGATTTTCAAGTATTTTTGTTATTTGTTTAATCAATATATAAGCTGTAATTAAATGACTCCATAACAGTACAACTTAGCAGCCATTTTGCAATTAATTAAATCCGCTCTTGTTGCACAGCTGTCAAAATATAAGGAATGACAAAATGTGCAATGAATAAATCTACTGCTTACTGCTGTTAACTTTATTCACAGCTACACCTCCTTACCATGACAAATAGAAACAGGCAAGTGAAATATCTATCCAATACTGCAATCCTCTTAAATAGTCTGGCCATATTTAATGAAGGAATACTTCACAGTAAAGTGAAAAAATACATATCTTAGCCATAAACTAAAGAGATGTTTTTTTTTTGTTATTAATACTCACAATAGGTTAAGGATACTGGGATTATTATGTGGATACTTCTGCTGTTTATTTTTAGATTAATACTAAAACTAAGTGTCATATGATTGTTTATTTGGCACACAAAAAAATGAAGCACAGTGTTGGATTACAAATTTTGTTGGATAATACTTTTGATATTTTCAAGACTTAAGGCCATATTTCAAAACAATGTCACAAATGGTACCCATTTCACCATTAACAGCAACCCCTGCCTGACATGACTGCCTCGTACTCCTTATCAGTTGCTGGATATCCTTTTGCAGTATAGCATTACACTGCTCATCCACAGCAACGCACAGTTCTTGACGGTCATATGGCAGGGAATCTTCAGCATAAAAATATCATTTTAACTGGTCTCACAAGTCGGTGATCTATCGGGTTGAGCTTCAGTGACATAGCTGGTTACCCCATATAGGAGACACCCACCTCTTGGAGATGTTCAGTAACAACACAAATGAAGGAGTAGTACCATTATCATCCATGAAGATAAAATTTGGACGATGTTGCTGTCTTCAGCTCAATGGTTTGGGGCTATGTTAATTGTGGTACAACACTCATCTCTCTCTCTCTCTGCCTATATCTGTTGATGACTACCATTTTGGTATATAGTGATTGTGCACTCGTCAGTAAACACTGACTACCATTGTTGCAATATCCATCTCACATGGGTTCTGGTCTATTGCAGACATATTTGGTGATGATGTCTGTCTGTTAGGGGCATCACAAGTAATGGCTGCCTACTATGTGGCCCAAAATGGTGAAGCTGATTGCTCTTCCTCTGACAGCTCTCAGATGTGTTTGCTTGCAATTGGATGTCAATGGTAGATGGCAGTGTTTCTCAACTGGGCTTCCCTGGAACTCTAAGGTTCTGCAAAAGGCCCCCGAGTGTTCTGCGAGAATAGGTGAGATAAGCTAATGCACTTTTGATTTTTTATTTAATTTCATATACGTAATATTACTAAACACACACAATATATTCTTGGTCATGTGTGAGCAAGCCTTTTCTTATTTAACATGTAACAAGAGCAAAGACAGAAATCCTCTCCTCTCAATTGAGAATGAAATCCGTGTGTGTTTATCTAAAGTTCAACCTCGGATTAAGTATTTGTGTAGCAAAAGACAGGCACAGGCTTCACATTAGAAAAGCATGTTTCATTTTATCAAATGGCTTTGAAAGTAATGTTTTCTTAGCCCATTTATTGTTTCACAGGACATTTTGCCTTGATTTACCTTATGTCTTTTCAACATTGCCAGTAAAGGATAAAAAAAACCAAAAAAAACTGATGCAGCAATTATTTCTTTTTCATTCTGTTTACATTTATATTATATGTATATGATATTGGTTACTTATGCTTATTTTTTATGTTTGAATTTTGAATTTTTTGTGTGAATGAAAACTCCCTGATGAAGCATTATAAATGAACAGTATGAATTTTATTTAGCACTACTGAAAAATTTGAAAAAGAAGTATTAATGTTTCCTTAAACCAGTTATTCAGAAGTATATACTATGATATTTACCATGTGAACTATGATGAAAATAAAATGAGAAAGATATGGTATATAATTTTGTTTTTGCGCAGGGGTTCCTTGAGACATATAATTTATTTTAAGGGTTATACAAGGGTGAAAAGGTTGCGAAACACTGGTATATGTAGTCTGGATGTACTGATCATTCCTACAGTTAGTAGTACATGGAGAACTTGAACATGGTTATGAAAAGCCATCTTCAGTAAATATATCTGTAAATAAACTCATACTTTGTAATACATGAAGGACCACTTCTTTTTCATGACAATTCCTGACTGCATGTCCAGCAAATGACTGCTGCAGAAATTGAAAGAATTGAGCTATAAAACTTGACTTCATGCAGGTTATTCATCACATTTCTTTGATTACCACTTTTCAAACATCTCAACAGTTCCCTCCAAGCATTCTTGGAGGGAACTGTTGAGATGTTGTTTCATTAAATAGCAACTTAAAAGACCTTTGAAGAATTCTATACTACCAGAATAAATACTTGTCTATTGTTAGTAATGGTGCATTTTGTAATGATTCTTATTTCAATTAATATATTTTACTCTAAGGTGAGATAAATAGATTATTATTTTATGCAGTGAAGAGTAATCCTCATTTTTTTTTTTACTTTCAATGTTAATGATTTTCTTGCCAGCTTTTTTTAAAGAGGCATACAAAAAGTTTTTAAGGTATTTTTAATTTTAAATAGTACTGAAACTCTTTTAAAAACATTTTTTAAAATTTTAATTGGTTTTACCTCAACCAAGGTAGTAAAGTCACTAAGACATAAGTGGTTACTAGGTGTGAAAGAATGAGAAAGCAGAAACAAGCGAGAGTAATAGAAGAGTAATCAGGAAGACAGTAGATAGCGATTGACATTGCATTTAAATTTTTGAAGATTAAAATTAACTGAAAGGCATAGAGCCAGAAGTGAGTTCCACAAGTGAGAAGTGCGAGAAAAGAAACTGTTAGACAGAACTTACAGCTAGCCGATTCACCTAAATTGATGAGACCTTGTTGGCACTCTAGTGCTGTACTTAAATTCATAAAGTCTAAGTACCATAGTGAAGAGCTCATCCGAACAATTACTATGAAAGTATTTATAAAAAAGGCACATGGAAGCAACTTTACAGCGGTGGGGAAGTGAGTGAAGCTGAGATGCTAAGTAAGGACCAATAATATTGCAGATTCATCTTTGGATATTATCAATAATCTCCTAATATATGGCAGGAGCACCAGACCATATGTGGCAGCAATATTCTAAGCATGGACAATTGGTAGACTTATAGATATGCAAGATAGATTCTAGAGAGAATGATTGTCTAACATGACACAGTGAACCAACTTTCTTGGCAGCTGACCTAGCAATGGATTCAATATAGTCTTTCCACTTCATGTTAGCCCCCCAGAAAGCATAAGGAGTCACTCTCTTGGAGGTTAGCATCAGCCATACTGATGGAAGGCAGAAAGAGGTCTCTCAGATGATTAATAGAGAGCAGTTTTGTTTTGGTGGCTTCAAAATTAACAGGCTATTCTCCCTCCCCCAAGTTAACAATAGACTGTAGGTCATTTTTGACATGAGCTGCCAATTTGACCTTATCGATCTGAGCAGCCGTACTATCAAGACAGGAGTAAAGGGTTGTGACATCAGAATATATACCATGTTGAGAGCTGATGCCATCAGGAAGGTAATTAATGAATATTAAAAACAAAATAGGTCCAAGGATAAACCCCTGAGAGTCGCCTGCATTAGTACAAAAGAATCTATAAGAGTAGCCATTCAGGGCAACTTTTATTTTAGAATTAGACAGGAAGGACTGAGTCAGTTAAAAAATTTGTCTGGCGACACCATAACTTCTCAACTTGTGAAGAAGACTGGTATGCCAGACCTTGTCTGTATATATGTTCAGAAACAATTTAAGACTACTTCAACCTTTGGGCTTGACCAATGATACTCAATTTGAAAACAAAATCCTTAACTATTGATGCTCTCTTTAAATCCCATTTAAGACTAACCTTTTTTACATGACAAAAGTGTAGGAGATTATTCATTGAATTCTCTTAAAGAAATTTTTTTCTTTTATTTTAAGCTGATGCTTAAAGTAAGCAATCAGTTGATTGGAAAAAAAAATATTTGTCTTTGAGCCATCCTTTTTATTCTGTTATTGAAATCATGACTCAGAAAGAAAATGCAGAAACACAATGTTTCCTGTTATCCAAAGACAGCCTGACATTGCTGCACAAGGAAGTGGCACCCAAGGTAAAGAACTATGAAGAAAATATGCAGACTGAATTCCTTAAAATTCTATGATACCTGTTTGGTATTTCAGTGAATGAAACTGTCAGTAACTGCACTCTTTTGATGTTACTGTGGCGGTATTTCAGCTCAGATACTTCCAGCTACATCAAGCAATAATCCTGCTATCAAATTGAGTCATTCAGTTGTTTTCAACAGCCTTCTTAATGACACAATATAGTGCTTTCCCAAACAATGATCAGGTTTCACAACAGCAAAAAAAAAAAAAAAAAAAAAGAAAAAAAAGAAAAAAGAAAAAAAAAAGAAAAAAGAAGAAAAAAGAAGAAAAAAGAAAAAAAAGAAAAAAAAGAAAAAAAAAGAAAAAAAAAAAAAGAAAAAAGAAAAAAAAAAGAAAAAAAAAAGAAAAAAAAGAAAGTTAACTACCAGATTCTGTTCTTCCTTGATAAGCAAGAAGATAAATTCTGTCAACAACCATTTGTATCATGACTGTTTTTTGTTTTTTTGCAAACTTTCTAATGTTGTTTGCCCTGCTGAACTATTAGTTATATGCAAAATTTTCCAGTAAAAAAAAATGTATTAACTCTAACCCCCCCCCTCCCCAAAAAAAGAGTAGTGGTAATATTTGAATATGCCTAATATCTAGACCAGTGGTTCCCAACTGATTTTGAGTCATGTCCCACTTTGGTATTTCTAAAATTCTAGTGCCCCCCCCCCGCCCCTGTGATATTTAATTCTTACATGTATGCCAATTACACATGTACGTACATACACACAAAATAATTTTATGTATGCGTCCTGTATATGCATTGTATGTATTTACACACATGAACACTCTCAGACTCACTAGAAAACAATTCACTGTTAATAACTCATTCTTGAATTGCCCCCTTATTCTGCTGGTATAGTAAGCCGAAGGGTATACATTCTATGCATGCCCCACCAAAATATTACCATGCGCCCCACATTGGGAATCATTGATCTAGACTGAGTCATTTGCTATATTTAGTGATAATGCTATTGCTCATTGTGTCCTCTCCAGCCATGGCCTCAGTATATTTTCTTTGCATTAACATAAGATGGATTTGTTAGCATCACACTTGTCCAGTAAGAAATCTAGACAAACCCCTGCAATTAGAATACACAAATGTGGTCACTTAACTTAATTTGCATATAACCAAAAGTTTTACCACATGCAGTGCAATTCTCTTTTTCCTTTCCTTCAGATATTCATTATGAAACAATGTCCAGCAGGCTCAACCATTGAAATGGGGGTGACCTTTAGGGTGTGAATATTTAATTTAGCATGTCAACAATTTATTTTTGGGTCAAGGATGGCATTCCAATAGCCTGGTAAATGTATCATTTTCAATTTAGTAATGATTATGTCAACTCACAAAAAAAATATTTGTGCCACTCTTATCAATAATTACACAAGCACCAATTAAACAAAATGTATTTGCTTTTCTGATACCATTGATCATGCACAAACTACCCACTGGATCCATAAACATCAAGTATTGAAGTTATATTCAAAGAACTGCTT
>OZ038478.1:12720690-12730690 GCA_964036315.1 Acanthosepion esculentum
TTTGGTTTGAAGTGACCAGGATTTTATAACTTCTAGTTATTGACTACCAACTGCATCACCAGTAAAACTGAGACATGAGAGTCCCAGAGCAACCCCCCAGCTGTCCATAAGTAAAGAAAAAGGGAATAAAAACTATATATATATAAATAAAAACTTTCAGGATTAGGTTTGAGAATTCCAGTCATTGTTACATTTTACATCGAAGAGTCAGAGTCCCAGAGTAAGAAAAGATGGAAGACGTAGTTCTCACTGGCCAAAGATTTGATCTTTTATGAGAGAAGACAGAAGCAGCAGTGAAGATGTCCCATACAATTCCACAAGAACTGGTCCATGAATAAAGAACCCTGTTTATTGAAACCAACAAACTTGTGTTTCTCACCAAAGCGATATCTTGAGTACTTGATATTTGAAACTTCTCATATGATAATCTTGCTTTCAGTTTCTTTGATTGTATATCAGGTCTTTCTCAGTTTTGTTCACACTGATGCAAATGGGGATCAAATCATGGCATAAAATGAACCAGCTGGTGAAAAATAAATGTCTGAGGGCTGCAGGCAAATGTTTATATTGAAAATTCAAATTCACTGTAGATACTAATTTTTGAAAAGAGAATAGAGAGAAAGAGAGAAATGCATTGAGAGAACTAATTTATTCAAAGATTCTGGTTAAAAAAAGGGGGATAACATGCTATAATATATATTTTTCAAAAGCCACAATGAAATCCATGAATAAGCAACCAGGTGTGCAGTAGAGGCTATTGTAAGCAATATTCTTGTAAAAATCTAACTTTCTCCATTGGTTTCATAAAATGATTTCAGGTTTGCTTTATACAAAAAAAAAAAAAAAGAAAAAAAAGCGTGATATTAAAAAATAAAGTCCTATTTGCAGCCTGATACAATTATGAGTTGCCCAATTTCTATATGTAAATCATACAGAGAAAAATATGGAAATAATAAAGGCCACTTTTTGCAATATAGTATCAATTGAAAGAAATCTATAACAATATAGAGTTTATTAGACAGTAAAAATTGATTCATTAATAAAAATATATATGCAAGAAAAAATGATTGATCTATGCAGCTATATGTTTATTATTTCCTATAAGAACGAGGTGAATAAAAAGGAAATATTCACTGCTTGTTTAACTCGATGAATACTTAGAAGAGAAAAAATAAACTCATGCCTTTCTTAAAAGGCATTAATACAAAAGTGAAAGCAACTTACTGGGCCAGCATTTGAGCTTCACTTACTGGTTCCACTTTCTGCACCAATAATAGTTATGCTAGCCACCTCATTTTATATGTTTCTGTAATTTTATTTCAAATGTGTGATGCTGACTTTCATGTTGAACTGAAGAATTGTTGACAATTTTCATAAAAAAATGATCATAGATGATAAAAAAAAATGCCCCAAAATATCATCAAAATCTTTATGTTATTAAGAAAGATCAAAAAATTTTTAATTACTAAATTATTTTTAATCCTTTTTAGTGCCTTTCAAAGATAAAAGTCGTGCTTCTCAGGTGTCTCTTCTATGGTGTACCATAAATTAGTACGGAAAATTTTAGCATCTTTTTGTGGTGCAAAACACACTGATTTGGAAATACTTGCAGAAATCAGATAATTGTTAGATTTTAATGAAACTTTCAGGACTTCACAAATGAATGAAATTATTTTTTTTAATGTTTCTTTTTTTTTTTTTAGGAAATCTTTTTAAAATATTTTTTTTCTACACCTGTAAACCCCATTTATTTAATTTTATGAAATTTCAAGAAATTATTTTTTGTAGTGCTTACTGTTTATATTTGTTATAAGCACAAGTCCTTGGAGAATTTAAATCATGAAATTTTTGGGCTCAAACAGGACCTCCAGTTACAGAAAATCTCCTCTGAATTGTAAAATAAAAATATGCAATAAAACTAAGACATTATTTAATTAGAAAACTTTTCATTGCTTTTATGTATAAAGTATATTATGGACATTATTGCCTTAAGAAAATCATTTTTTTATATGAATAATGAATTTTTACAAAAATTGTTTTCATAGTTTCAAAAAATTAGAATAATTTAAAAACTTTTACATCTTTTAAAATTCTGTTTTAATTTGTAGTGGTCAAGTGATAATTTTATTAAATTAAGATTGTATTTACTAGTCATAAATGGAAAAGCTCACTACAATTCAATGACCCACAGTAGTTAAAAAGAGTCTTGAATTTATTTTATGTAGATAAAACTGTGGCTTTTTGTAAATATTGATGCCCAAATGCAACATTATCAGCAAATAAAAACAGTAACTATAGTAAAGTTAAAATTTATTGGCAATTTTTTAACATTTCCTGAACAAGTGTTTTTGTAAGACTTATATAACCAACATACTTAAAATTTCATAAAATATTAAATTGCTAAGAGTATTTTCTTAAATTTTATTACTGGGTAGTAAAAAAAAACAAAAATATATATATATATATATATATATATATATATAAATATATATATATAAAAACGGTGGTCATATTATATTCATCAAGTAATTGTTACAGTTATGTTTCCCTTAGAAAAATTTCCAAACATAAGTTTATTGAGAGACTTGTCCATAGCTACCTCTGTGTTAAAATGTGCTTTTTTGTAATATTTTAAGCTAAAATCAAGTAATATTTGTTGCAAGTCAAATTAATCAAACTTTAAATCAGCTAATCTTCCTAAAATAACATTTCAGAAAAGTATATTTTATTTTTAAAAGATTTGTTAATAAAGAGAATTAGATTGTGTTGACAGATTTGTCAATATGGATGATTTTGGCATTTTTACTGATAATAAAAAAAATTAATTCCAATCAATCTATTTTCAGTTTAAAATCCAGCAAAGTATTTTGCTTATTGGAAATATTAAATTTAATCTATTAGCTTGGAATTAAAACTAAAAAGCTTCAAGAAAGAGTTTTCATTTTTAGAATGCATTTTAAATTTTAGGTGTCACTTTTCTTTGGAAGCACCTAATTATAAAAATTTTGTGGCCATATTTTATGATGACATCTGACATTGCTTACATGATATTTTGTTGATTCATATATGAAGAGATTACAACCATAATTATTTTAGGATAAAGAAAGAGGGATATTTTAGAAAATTTTGGTGCTTTACATAAAGTTCATTATTTTCAAATGTACTAATATTATATTTATAATATATTTACAGTATTATAGAGGTTAGAAACAAGTACAAGTAGCATATGACATTTGGCTAAACATTAGGCTACCAGATCTCTCAACTGAGATACCTGGTAGCCTAAAAAAATAATTTTTAATATAAAGCTTCTTAAGCTGAAAATGATGGTTTACATGTGATAATGCTGATTGTTTTAAATTAAAATAAACTGTACATATTTATTTCTACACAATGTAAAATTAAATTTACAAAACGTTCTAATATTTCATACAAATATTTAATGAAAATTTGGTTTCATTTTCATGAAATTCCCACTGTAACAGGAAAGAAATTAACGAGCAGTTATATTGAGTCTAAGGGAAATAACTCTGGAATTCTCCTTATTACAATTTTGCAATAGTGAAAGAAGAGTTTCACGTCAACAAATACGACTTTTCTTGAAAAACATAACTCTAGAACACATGAATAAAGATTAATAAGAGTTTATTTATTTATTTTATTTTAAATGAAAGAAAATAAAAGATCAGATCAATAATTTTAGATATCCCACAAGGTTTATTATAAACTCTCCTGTCGCAATTTACAATAGTAGATTTACAGAGTTAATGAGTAGTTATCATTACTCTCTCTCTCACATTATTATATATATATATATATATATATATATATATATATATATATATATATATATATATATATATATATATTATTAAAAAATGAATGCATAATTCACTGCAGTTTTCAGCAGTGAATGTAGTATAATACACACATTTATAGCAGGAAAAATATTTTACAATAAGGTAGTTGAATTTAAATTAATATATAATTTTTCATTTGAAACTTTTTAATTTAATTTTTTTTTTAACAAAATTATAATTAATACTGGATTAAAAAAATATAATTATCAGCTTTTACATTAATGGGTTAAGTTCTGCATTCTCTGATCAGATTTTAGAATTAGGGTGATTCAGTTATTGTTATGAATATTGTTTATTAGGGTGATTCAGTTATTGTTATGAATATTGTTTATTAGGCTGATTCAGTTATTGTTATGAATATTGTTTATTAGGGTGATTCAGTTATTGTTATGAATATTGTTTATTAGGGTGATTCAGTTATTGTTATGAATATTGTTTATTTTCAGTTATATCAATGAATATTGTTATGAACTGAAATATAAAAGATATATACAAATTTGTATATCAGTCTAATTGTGGGTAACTGAATGACAAAACGAAAAATGCTTAAATTTAGTTATCTAAGGATTAAATGCATTAAGAATTTTCCCCCCATTTTGTCAAATTGAAATGTAGACAAGATTCAAATATAATATCCTTGTATAGGTTATCAAATAAAGGCCTATGACAGCCTATGCAGGAACAAATACCATTATGTTTTCATTTTTTATTTTTGGGATTCAGTACTTACATCAGTCAGATGAACCATTATCCATCTGTTAAAATCCTGACCCCAAGATCTTATGCCTCATAGCATCAAATTATCATCATTAATTTTGACAATTCAACATCCAATACCATCATCATCATCATTGTTAATTTCTTCTCATACAATTAACGCTTTGGTGCCATTGCAACTGATTCACAATATTCACATAACAGCCATTGTTTTCAGGTTGCGTGGCCTTCCATGATTTCTTTTAGACATATTTCATTAATACATTTCATCTTATAAAAACTTTTGTCATAGTTTTTCCTTTGGCCGAAAAATGGAAAATATGACTAGATTGGCTTGGTGTTACATTTGTATACAAGAATAATTTCTTACAGAACACCAAATAAAAATTTATATATATTTATAGAAAAAAAATATAGCAACAGTGGGAAGAGAATAAATAAGTTTGCTGTACAAACATATATATACAGATCCATAGATTAGCCATTTTAAAACATTGTAAAACATTGCAGTAAATGTTGCAGCATATTAATAATAAAAACCAAGTTATAGATTTCTAAATCTATAATCTCAAAATAGGCAACTGTGATATGTATCTCTGGTGCAATACTGTACAGTTATTTTATTCCATAATAATTGATATAGCACAGTATGAGAAAAAACAAACCTTTTAGACAAGAATAGTATCTTATAGGATAAACTATACATAATAGAATTGAGATTATATACTTTGTACTGTGATAATAAAGACAATAGAATTTATTTTAGTATACACTGCACATGGATTAACAGAATACAATAATTTATAAAGTACATGTTAAAATATATTACATTATACAGTATACACATTGTATATTTTGTACAATGTAATATGATCTGACACTGCATACATTCCCAAATACTCTCATAATCAGCTGGACAGTTTTAATATACAATTGATAATTACTCAACTTGTGTTATTTTTATAGTCAGAGAAACAAAACATGGGACTATTAATTGCTAAGACTAATGAGAAAAAAAAAGCAATTCAGTCTATGACAGTCATCGTTATTGTTGATTACAGCCAATGTCCATGCAGTCTGATCTGACAGAGAGCAGGAGTTACCTGCTGTGTTATTAGTCAGAATCTGCAACTGAGAGATAACCTTGCTGCCATAGAGATGAAAAGAACAGAAAAATACTATTAATGGTGATGTGATTGCAAATCTCTTTAGTTACGAAAATCACTGATCATAATCATTATTATTACAATAGTCACAAAATCTTGACCATAATCATTTTCATTGTTAATTTTTATGACATTGATCAACATCTTGAGTGTGTTGAAGTTCTTTTGAGAAAAACTCACATTATTTAAATTTGTTTTGAATCCTTTGAAGGACAACCATTTTCAAGATAATTTTCCACAAAATAATGGCCAAGTCATTCTTGTCAATAAAATTAGTCATGTATTTCTTAATGAAAAAACTTATTGGAAAATGTTTTAATTGTGTTATTATTGCTTAAATTTTAGAAGTCATATAACAAAATGTAGAAATCAATATTCTGATGTCTGGTTATTGACATACTGATTTTGGGAAGTGGATCAAGCTGAGAACTTTTCAGCATCACTATTAATTTGGTAATCAATAATATCTGTCCTGAGTTTAATGGAGAGAAAAAAGTGAAGATTAAATTTAAGAAAGTTCCTTTTGCTGAGACAATGATTAACGATCAGTTGTTTCAATGCTGCCGAATGTTATTTTGGGATTATACTAGTAAATGACTTTGACTCGATGACTGGTAATGAAACATGACAATAAGACAAGGATTGGATCCTCTAAAACTGTAAGAATTTGTCTGAGTCAATTTAATAAGTTACTACCAATTGTGTGAGCTGGTACCTTCATTTCCTGACCTATACAGATGGGATCAAAAAGCTGTCAGTAGGGAAAACTGGTTGTTTCTGTGCACACAAAAAAACTGTGTGTGTGTGTGTACACACATATTATATACAACACACACACATACGTGGGTGAATCAAAAAGAAATGCCTGTTATTATTTAATTACAGCAAATTTAATAGTAAAAGCATATACAGTATATAAAAAAGTGACCAAAAACGTTTCAGATTTTCAACTAATCCTTAGCACCTGTCTATACTTCTGAGTCGACCAAGCATAGAAATGAATACAATATGGGAACCAGTAATAAGAAGTGCCAGAGAAAAGCGATAACAAAAATTGGATTATGAGTGCTGGAAAAATATGTAATGATAACAGTAATAAATTGCAATATGAACACTTGTAAAAAACGGTTGCTGAAGACATTAGGTTTATAATACCCAGAAATTCATACACAGATATCCTCAAAGACACATGGCACAGTGGATAAAGGCATTAGTTAAATCCAGTGACAAGACAAGTGTGAGTTCAATACCTGGTTAAGGCAGTGGAAAACTTGGAGAGGGGAATTAACAGGAGATAACTGATAACTGACATCCATCAAACATAGCACGTGGAACTAGAACAGTCTACCCCAGTGAGCAAAATAAAGGGTTCAGTTTGACATTCCAACCACCCGAAGAAAGCCGGAGCGTACAATGGCCGAAACGTAATAAATATGGCGACAAAGATGAGGACAATAGTGTAACCCTTAGCAGTTTTCTTTCATCTCTTTAAATCAATGTTGCACTATTATCAATGGAGATCCTTTGTTCTTGGAGTGATCTATGTTGTACATACATAGTGTCTGTCAGCATTCTGGGAACACACTTTGCACAGACCTTAGTCGAGAGAAAGCACTAAACTAAATGTACTGGCTCACTTTGTTTTGTAATAATGTCAGTTGCAATGAGAGCATCAGTCTGTTTGGCCATATCTTCATTGACAGTGGCAACTGGTCTGTGTAAATGGATGGCAGAACAGAAACTTAAATGGAGAGTAAGGAGACAAATATTGTTTAGAGTTATGAAGAATAGGAAGTTGTGGAGCGCCATGAATGCCTATATCTTGAAAGGATATGGCATATAAAAGAAGCAATTGTCAATAAGTGGCTTTTCATGTTTGTTCATGTAGGCAAATCTAAGCAACATTTTATGCAAGAGATAATTGTTAGTTTTGAAGACGAATAATCTTACAAGTCAGTCAGGTAAAATCCACTATGCCCATGTAATATTAATAAATGAATAGAAGTTTATGGATGTGAGGCATGCATACATAGATCTATCAAGATATCTATAGACAAGGCTTACAAATCACTGGATGAATAATATTGCAGGTTTCTCTTTATTCTGAAATAGTAAAAGGAATGTGAACAGAAAAGTCTGCAAGTTGATATGCAATATGTATGCAGGTATTGTTTATCTTCAAGAAAGTTGATTTAAAAATGTGGAAACTTCTTGCATTTAGAGAATTTTGGCAAACACAATGCAAGAACATTTATCCATGCATTTAACAGATGTGCGAACAAAGTAAATATATATATATATATATATATATATATATATATATATATTTTATATAAATATATATAAATATATATAAATATATATATATATATTGGCTCCTGAAAAATTAATTTCGGTTGTGCTCTCTGGTTTGAGGTGTGAATTTGTAAACAGTGACTATTTAAGCTAATATTGCACGACTCTTCGGCAGAATCGAGTCACTGTCAGTCACTGTGTGTTTATCTAAATCTAAAAATAAACATGCTAAAATTCACCTTCATCCCTGCCGTGCGTTGATGGCTTAGTGGGAGAAGTTCCGACTGACGCAATTTCAATCCTAGCTAGGGGCAACCGGACGTCTAGCCACACTGATGAGCTGTGATACAGCGAAACAGTATGTCTGTGGATGACAAAAATATATATATATATATATATATATATATATATATATATATATATATATATATATATATATATAACTATTAGAAAAAGCCCAGCTATTTTCAGGCCTTTGAATTTCCTTTGTGGGTAAAGAGTGCATACAAATGTATGTTTACGCATCACTATAAATGTATATATAGTATGCAAAGACAAAAGAGGAGGAGTTTATTCAAGAAGTTTAAAACATGGACAGGAAAAGACAGTATAATTATAGAAGTGTAAATAAAAACAGTCTTGAAAAGAAATTAAGAAAAAAGATATATTAGTGTAGGTAAAATTGTACCCTACTTTTATTACAGCAGAAGTACCTTATTTATTTGATGATTTTCTTCTAAACCATATACATTTTCTTTTCTTTTTATGTGCTGTGTCCCTTCTGGACGTAGGCGATCATGGCTCTCCATGTTCTCCTATCCCTTGTAGCTCTCAAAAGGTTTTGTCCCTCTGCCAACTGCCCCAGACCATGTTCTGTCATCCACTTGCTTAAGCTCACCAGGTATGTCCTGCATTGCTTTCCCTCGTCTCTCTTTCTCTTTATTTGACCTGTGAGTGTCAAATTCTCCAGGTCCTCCTTTCTCATTACATGTCCCAGAAATTTCATCTAAAATTCATAAGCTAAAGAATAGACTGAAATCAGGAATTTTTCAGTTAAGTGCTTAAATGACTTCACTATTGCTATCAATATTTATTATTTAGATCAAGAATCAATTTTATGATTATTTCAGAACTACAAGCATAGTGGGTTAAAACATTGCTTTGTGAATATGATGACATCGTAATTGTGAATTCAATCCCTGGGTTGGGTAGTGTGCACTTGAACTCAGTGGGTATAAACAGGACAAGCAATAACTGTTTTATGTAATATTTTGTTTTGTCAAAAATCTATTTCTGGTAATATTTTTTTTCCTCAAAAATGTATAGCTGGTAATATTATTTTAAAAAATGTATTGCTGTAAATTTTTTTTTTTTTCCAAAAATGTATTGCTGGTAATATTTTTTTTCAAAATGTATTGCTGGTGATAGTTTTTGTTTTTTTCCTTCAAAAATTTATCTGGTAATAATTTTTTACAAAGTATTTCTGGTATTAAAACCTATTTTTATACTTTCATAATGCTTCTTACCTCAGTTTGGGGGTTAACTATTTGCCCATAGTTGGGACCCTAACAGGTGCTACCACCCCAGGTCAGGGTGGACCTGGGAGCACCAGCAATTAAGAGGTGGTTCCACACTCTTCAAAGCCTCCTGATCAGAGGCCTTGCTGTTGGACGTAGTTTATCGTCTTACCCTAGATGCGGATATAGCTTACCATTATACCCAGGACGGCAATAACTGACGAGTACTAAATAAGAACTAGACAAGATATCCCTAGATATTGGCAGTGAAACAAGAACAATGTACCCCCCTGTAGATTAAATAAGTGGTTCAATTCAAAATTCCCTGTAGGTTACCCGAATCGAAAAGCACTTGATGAAGGTTGGAGCAAAATGTGATAACAACAATAAAGATGAGGATAATAGTTTGAATGTAAATAATTTCAAAACTAATTTAATAATCTGT
>OZ038478.1:12735690-12790690 GCA_964036315.1 Acanthosepion esculentum
TAACTTTATTTGTAGTTGCGATAGAAATAATCTGTAAAAAATGTTATAAAGTTTAATGTACCTAGTTTTAAGTATAGCTAAAATAACTAATGTGATTTCAGGCATTACTGTAAATCAGTTGGCAAATGTTTTCCGTGAACTGCAAAATCGTATTACCCTTTGTATTGCTAATGATGGAGGACATGTGGAAACTTAAATAAAATTTCAATAAAACCTTAAAAAATATAGATTTACTTCTTTCTAATCCTAAATCATTTTTATTGCAAATACAAATAAAGTTATAAATCTTAAAAAAGTGCACACAAACTTTATATATTTATAAATATATTTGTGTGTATATATATATATATATATATATATACACACACACCTGCATTCACACAAAACAAGGTATGTTTATGTTTCCTATCTAACTTATATATATGTTTTCAGGACAGTGAAATGTCAGTCCGGTTAGAAATTTACAAATGAAATTAGAATGCAAACATAAACATACCTTGTTTTGTGTGAATGTAGGTATTCAACTTCAAATTCCAGACAGGAGGATAAACTCAAGAAAGAAATAGACACATGCTGTACACATTTTATTTATTAAGGACAACACAGCAGTGCACCCACACAACAATAATAAAAAAAAACAAAGAAACTAGGGGTAGATAACTCCGACCACTTTATCTAACTGTAAGTAAGGGTTGATCTGACTAGAGTGTAATTTTCAAAAGCTCCCTAGCGTTTGTGTGTCTAAACCAGCAGAGAAACATGTACAATACATCATTTTTTGTGACATATTTTTACTACATGTTGGGGCGGGTGATGTCATTTTGGTTAATCTATACTGCAGAGTATCAAATCAAAACAAAAAATAGTGGTGCCCATGTGAAATTGCTATCAACACTTTTATAGTCATTTATTTCCAGTAAATGGTAATTTCCTATTTTTCCTAAAACTGGACAGCATAGCCAGGCAACAATGCTATAACAATGTAGCAGTGGAAGTATTAAAGAACAGACATTTACTTTTTGAGTGATCCTCATGCCAGACTTTAACTTGGTGCATGTCAGTAGTAACTATAATTAAAACGAGCAAGATGATTTCAAAAGTTCATAGGATTTAATATTAAACATTGTGGATTTTTTCTTTTTCAGCCTTTGTTTGAAAGTACCTTTTCATTTTCAATTACTTATCTACAGAGACATATCAAGAAAATACAATATTTCTTTTGATACAGATTTCCATTATTCCCCAATTTGTTAAAAGTTTGAATCTGTTAGTAAATATTTAAAAAATCTTCAAAACATTTTAAACTTTTTTACTTCTGAACTATAAAATGGAAATTAAATTATTATCCAACAGTTATCTGATAATTTACATTCAGCAACTGAAATTTATATATATATATATATATATATATATATATATATATATATATATATATATATATATATATATATATATATATATAATTTCTATTATACTACTAGTAATATTTGGTTGGAAAAATCCTCAGATAGCACAACTTGTAAGTCTATCAAAACAAATTGGTACCCGAGGAAAAAAAATTGGAAAAAAATAGAAAGAACTAGAAACATCCAAACAGAGCAAAATAAATCGTCCAATGCCTTAAGTTTTTAGTCCAAAGAAAAAGCCCCAAGTGAGTAATAAAGCTAAAATGTAGAGTACTCAATACACTAAGTAGAGCTGGGATAAATAAAATAAATCCTAAAGAGCCAGGAACAACCTACCTAGGTTTCACTTAAACGAATCTTCAGAATAAGCTGGCTTACTCTGAAGATCTGTTTATGTGAAACCAAGGTAGGTGGTTCCTGGTTCTTCAGGATTTATTTCATTTATATATAATTTCTATATATATTATATATGGACAGTACTTATTGGAAACTGCTCAATATCATTGATAAAGCTAACATATTCAGTTGTATGGATATGAGTTTGTAACCATGGGTTTCATGCTTTTGCAATCATCATACAAACTTGTCTGATGATCGTAAAAGTGTGAAACCCACGGTTACAAACTCATATCCATACAATTGAATATATATATATATATATATATATATATATATATATATATATATATATATATATATGTATATATATATATATATATATATATATATAGTTAGGTGCCTCCAGCTATTTTCCTTGAGCTCCCTGATAAAATCCAAAGAAGAATTAGCAATATTATTGGTCCTGATCTGAAAATCCTAGCTCCCAAATTGAAGATGATCTTAGTTTCTTTTTCAATGGTGAGCCTTGTGGGGGTGCACTTGTTTTCACCTGGGGGTTAGTATCTATCAGCAGTGTTCCAAAGAAAGAAAAATATACAACTGACAAAGCATTGACCAATGAAAGAAGAAATGACTGCAATCTTTTCTGCCAGAAAGGTGACTGTGGCAAGAATTGCAGATAGCTTTAATGGAAGGTACGAGGTTACATAAAACACATACCTCAGCACGATTGATGAACAGGTACACTCCTTCATGGTAATACTCTTCCATAATGATATCTAAGTAATACATTGCAATGCACCCTACCAACCATATGACTTGTACAGGTTTAGTTTCAGGAAGATGGACTACTGACACCAGATCCCTGAAGAAATATTTAAATGTCTTGTAGTGTCCATGTCTGAGTGGGCAAGAGTCTCTTTGCAGCAACATAAAGGACTGCAGATAATTTATATCACTTGCAATGGAAGCATGCATGCATATATATAAGTGACGTGTTACGGTGTAATGATTATTTAGATTATTACTATTATTACTAATAAGTAGTGAATTTGATCCTCACTGGGTGGAACATAGTTGTTGCCTTTGTAAAAAACTAAGCCAAACTTAGTAAATAATTGCACACATGCAGACAAAGTGTGTATGTATAATTATGCTTATCTTTGGATATATATATATATATATATATATATATATACACACAAAGTGAACATTGAAGTCAACACTCAGAGGCGACAGGCTGTTTCATGCTAGGCGCAATTTTATATTTATATTTACATATGCTCTATCTCTGATATTGAGCACTTTATCCCATAACTATAGCACACTTTAACACTATATTTCTTCATATATATATATATATATATGAGGCCTGACGATTGCATCTAGCATGAAACAGACTGTCGCCTCTAAGTGTTGACTTCTATGTTCACTTTTATATTTACACACGCTCTATCTCTGATATTGAGCACTTTATCCCATAAATATAGCACATTTTAAGACTATATTTCTTCATATATAGAGATATATATATATATATATATATATATATATATATATATATATATGTCCTATCCAATTTAAAGTTTCTTATAGATTATATATCAATCATTGTAGAATCAGAAGTTCATATGAAACAGCTTGTGAACTGTCTACAAGAGATCTTTATTTTTGGAATGAAAAAGATGAAATATACTTATTGCTACAGTTTGTAAGAAAAAAAGTTCTTAACCTCTGCAAAAATGTTTTAAGGACATTATTTATTATTAGTTTTTGCTTATTAAAAGTTAGATTAGAAGAAGATTATATAACAATTAAAGGAGATTTATTCTCTACTAGCAGTCATACTCAGCTGGTTGATCAGAAAAAACATTCAATTAGAATGGAGCAAAAACAGCATCATGGTTAGATGTAACTGGGTCTATCGTCTTCAATTACTTTAAAGTACTTTCATTAAAAAATACATTTTGAATTAATGCAGTTACTGATATAATAGAAGTAGTCTGTATTTATTCAATCAAAGTTAGCCGAGAACATGAACACCTACTTCAGACCACAATTATTTTGGAGTTTTTGAAATTCAGTTTGTCAGTGTGATACCAGGGATATAAAAAAGGATACATTTATAAAGCAATTGCTAAGTTTGATGAAAATTGGTTGAAAGATCAACAAAAAATAAGAAACCAGTAAAAATCATCATTTTTCGCTATTCATGTGGGTTTTCACTATATGGGTGAACTCAATTATCAAATTAAATGACTATTAGGCAATCAACTTATTGTTGGCTACAATTGAGTGATGTTTGTATTAGATTGCTTGAAAATTGAGGGAGTTTTTAGTTCAAAATTTGTGCTGAGATTGATTTTTCATTTTTTGTGGTTTTTGCTAAACACAGTAGAAATAAAAATGAGGTATCACTGAGCTCGTCATGATGTAAGTTACCTACATACCGAGTTTGAACGAAATTGAAGGAAAAAAGTTGAATTTATCGATTTTTGATCGGCTTCATTGATTATCAATTTTTCACGGTAAGAACCTATCTCTTACATTATACAATGTATGTGCTAAGTTTGGTCAAAATCTGTTGGATGGATTTCAAGTGAAAAGGTATCGCACAGACAGACATACACACATCCTCTGTTATATATATATATATATATATATATATATATATATATATTTTACTTTTTCGCCAGATTGTTATGATAACTAAAAGGAGCATTTAATGAATAAAGATCCTTAAAAGAAAAAAAAGACTTAATGGATATAGTGTAACCCGGATATAAGAGAAACCCGGATATAAGAGAGATTTTCTATGGTTCCAAATTAGAGCCTGTGTTAATGTATATATAATAGATAAACCCGGATATAAGAGAAACCTGAATATAAGAAACTTCTTCTCCGGCCCTGACAACTCTTATATCCGGGTTACACTGTAGTACTATATAGTAAAATATTAAAGCAGAATCTATAACTAACTTCCCTCCCTCACTGAAGAGCATAATGTAAACAATGCACGACCATCTAGGGTGGGCTTGACTCACTTTCAAAAATATGACCCCAAAATCAATTTTTCTTTTAGAAGGATGTCTTAGTCAGGCAGAGAACTTCTTGTAACACTAGTGAAAAAAGCATCTGTTAAAAAGAAAGAAAACAGAATATCAAAGTTACTGCATAGTGTTGAGTCTTCTTTTAGGAGGAACAAAGTGATTGATACTTTGATGCCGGCAGAGCAGGAATTAATTTCCATCTGCAATATTGATGGTTCTGGGAGAATCCCAAAGAAAAGAAGCAACATGGTGGTAGAAACGTATGGTCACTGTGAATAAAGATTATGTTGCTACAGCTGTTGAACGTTTCAAATAAAGAGCATGGACCTAGAGAGGAAATATCAAGTGGTGGTGATCGTAGGGAGGAACAACCACTGTGGGTAACCCACAATGGCTGCTCCTCAAAAATTCAAACAGATACTATAGTGCTCTTGTTTAGTACTAATTAAACTATTTCCACTTTAAACGAACTTGGTGAACGAAAAAAAAAAATCAGATTAAAAGCTTTTGAATGAAATCCACCTATAAGAATTTATTTGGAGAAACACAATTTTATAATCACTTGAATCAATATAACTTCCTTGTGCAAAGATAACCTTAAATATATCAACCATTGACTGCGGTCATTTCAGCTTTAATGTTAACTTTAATTATTTCTATTAGGTAATGTTTCATTATATAATAATCACAATACAAGATTTCATTCTGATAACACGTATAAATCATGTAAAAATACATTTCATTTAATTGTAATTGTTACTGATTTTCAAATTACTCACTAATTTGAATTAAAATGAAATCAATCAAGATGAACAGTTCCTTCAGACCAGTATAATTAATTTCACCTAAAAGAACTAGTTTGCATTATAATATGTAAACACATATTATATATATATATATATATATATATATATATATATATATATATATATATATATATATATATATATATATATGTATATATATATATATATGTATATATATATATATATATGTATGTATATATATATATATATATATATGTATATATATATATATATATATATATATATATATATATGTATATATATATATATATGTATATATATATGTATATGTATATATATATATATGTATATATATATATATATATATATGTATATGTATATATATATATGTATATGTATATATATATATATATATATATATATATATATATATATATATATATATATGTATATATATATGTATATGTATATATATATATATATATATATATATATGTATATGTATATATATATATATATATATATATATATATATATATATATATATGATAAAAAGGCTTAAATACTAATATTTCATGGTCATAATTTATTCCATTGGAATCGTAAATACGATCCAATTCATCAGACCTACAAATCTAAAAAAACCCCAGAGAAAACAACTCCGGGAATAAAAAATAAAATTTTGTGAGAGTGTATGTATGAGAGTGTGGGACGAATGCTAGAGTAAATGAAAGCTATAGGGAGGGGTAACAGACAAGAGAAGTACAGGAAGGTCTAAAGATGAAGGGAGGATTAAAATTTAACAGAGAGAAGTTTTAAAGAGGGGAGTCAAAGACGGTTTGAGAGAGAGAAATATGAATATTTTCAAATGTCTAATACATTAAAGATACACCGGAAAAGAGTATACATTTTGTGGTGACATACACTCACAATAGACGATATAATCTTAAAGATCTGTTCTGGACATTGAGTTCTACCTGGATTCTATCCTCTTGGAATTATTTTTTATACATATATATATATATATATATATATATATATATATATATATATATATATATGTGTGTATGTGTATGTATGTATATATATTTATATATTTTAGATATATGATTGCATATGTATGTGTATATTTACCACTAATATTATCTATATATATATATAATAATAATAATTCTTTTTGAATTTGTAGGTCTGATGAATTGGATCGTGATTATGATTCCAATGTAATAAATTATAACCATGGAATATTAGTGTTTGAGCCTTTTATATTTTATATATATATATATATATATATATATATATATATATATATATATATATATATATAAAGAAAGAAAGAAATCTGTAAGCTATAGCTGACATGGTAGTATTGAGAGCTTTGTTATATGTAAATTCACTTATTGAGCTTTTGCAATCATTCTTAATGAAACAGATTACATTCTATTCTTCCTTTAGCAAAGTGTAGCACCTGTTGAACTTCTGGCAATTGATTCCACACTGGTTCCAATATTTGAGAATTGGTTCCAGTCATTACACATTGATTACTTCCAAAGAGGAAATGATTTGTATTGTAAGATAGGAATTGAATGAAGTCCCAACATGTAATCTGTTAAATTCAAAACAATATGAAAGAAGGCAGTTATGATTATTGCAAATAAAATATTTTTTTGTTTAATTACAAACATTGAATTTAACCATTTCTAACTTAACTATGATTCAATCATTTTGGATTAACTTATTTTTAATTCAGGTCAGATTGGATCACTTGGCAGAATATCTATCACATTGGCTTTAAAAAAACAATTACTGTATTTGACGGCATATAAAGTCTTATATGCCATATGTAAGTTTACTAATTTTACTAATTACTAATTTTTCCTTCATTTGCCCTGCTGAAATTGGGGTGTGTCTTATATGCTGAAAATTACGGTAATCAAAATCATCCAATGAGAATATCATTGATGCATATTTGTAAACGTTAATGATTGTTTTTTAGGATTAACTTTTGTTGATAAATTTGATCAAATTACCATTTTTTTTTTTAATAAAGTGAATATGGAAACAAAAAGAACACAGTAATAGAGATTTTACTGACATGTGAATCTATCATATCACTTAGTTTCAAAGATCCTTTTTTTCAGGCTTAGAATCTGGAAAAAAATTCAACAATGAAAACAGATCGAACATTTAGAGAATACTGCTAATTCATAAAATTTCTTGTAGTTAATATCTTTAGAGCAAAATAAAAATTCTAAATTTAAAATTAACCAAAAATATGAACCAAAGAAAAATTTCTTGAAGTCATAATTTCAAAATTGGCTCAGAGTTTTTGAAATGATTGACAAAATGGAGAAACATCTTGAGAGATACAAAGATGAAAGACATATTAAAGACAAATGACAGAAGCATTATATACTAAAGTCCTCTTGAAAAAATATACTAGCAACTTTACCATTAGCAACTCTTTGGTAATAAGCAATGCATATTTACCAACTTCCTATCAGTCATTTAGAGTTGTAAGACTTTTTATGCAAGGAATGGCTAACATTTTAAATATTATGAATGTAAAGCAAGAAAAACATGGCATTAAATGACTGTAAAGGCATCTTAAAAGTTGCAAAAGAAATTAATATTATTGAAAAACAGTGAAACAGTTTTTAAGTCAGTCATACATGAAAAATAATTTTGGATATGTTTGGAATGAAGACTTATGCTAAAATGAACTTTAAATGGTTTATGCAAAATTAAAAACAAAACTGAATACTATTATCAATTGAATATTAATGTCATTTTACAAGAAGGTTTTTCTGAATTCCTCAACATTTAAATATAATGAAATCTTAGATAAACTTATTTTTCAGTGCAAAAAGCAATATAATATTACATTACTCATACAAACACTATATATCATTATATTATTTAAAATCATCCTCATCTAAATGCTTGTTTATGTATTTACTAAATTTATCTCAGGTCTCTTCTAATTTAAGTGATATCTATTTCTTGCTCTCTATGTCTCATATATATATATATATATATATATATATATATATATATATATATATATATATATATGTGTGTATATAAAAAGATAAAAGCAGACACATATAAAATACTAACAAGAGCAAAATTCTAAGATACATTCCTCGTCTCAGCAGTATTTACAGATTTATGCACAAACATACACAATATTGACATATATATAGCTTATTCTCTCTCTCACACACAGTGTGTATATATATATATATATATATATAAGACTTAATGTACACACCCCATTGTTCAGGCCATGGATTTGAAGAGATTAGCTGGTCTCTAAGGGTGGCAGAGCACTGCAAGTATTTAATGTTTTGCTTCTAGCTTCAGCCCAGACTGTTTAATTAGGCAGAGTTGTCTCCCGTGGGACACACTCCCTGGGGCACAGCTCAGAATGGAGCGAGTGGACACGAAAATAATGCAGCTAGCAGCCTTTCCCCATCAGAACCACCATCAGGTACTTCATCTATCAAACATCTTTTGATCCGATTGCATTTTTGTGCTCCTTAGGGACATAGCTCTTCACTGGCGAGTAACTCTAATCAATTTCCTGGGCCTGGCTAGCCACCGTATCCAGGGACCTATTACAGTGCCTCCAAATTAAAGCATGTCCAGATGCCGCCTTTCAACACGATAGTAGTAGCAGGAAAAGAGGAAAGGCAATAGGAAGGAATAGTAATAATAGTAAAGTGTGCTGGCGGTAGAGTTGAAAACTAATAATTAATACCGCAGAGACAGTTTGTAGGAGTGGGGGGGGGGACATGATGTTTCTCACTTTTGAAGAACTAGAGAAAAGAAACAGAATAGAATATGTGAGGGAATTAATGGGGGAAATTGTGAGAAATAAAGGGAGAGAGAGAGAGAGAGAAGGAGAGAGAGGTTGAATGAGGAAGAAGAATTTTGACACAAAGAATTTTATGAGAGGGTAGAAAGAAGAAGATAAGAACAAACTATCATAGGAGAATAACAAAATAATAAATTTATGAAGAATAGGAAAAATGATTTGTGATGGAGGGACAAAGGAACAAGAAGGGTGAGGAAGAGTGAATATGATCTTTCATTTATGAGAGAAAATACAGTAGAGAAGTATTTTTGTCAGGCTTATGAAATTTGAATTTCCTTCATGAAGGTGAATTTGTGAAAATGTTGAACTGTTGAGAAAAGAAGTTTGATCACTGAGAGATTTATTTTGCATAGCTTGCTAATGGTGTAAAATATGTACACCAAATATCTACAGTTAGTTATTCTACTAGGAGGCATATGGGCAAAGACTAGGGAATACAAACAGTCAGGTCTGTAATAATATCCTAGTCTTAGTTTTAATTTTATGTTCCTTATTACAAAAGTTTCTTTTATTTTTAGAGTTTTTTTAAAAAAAAATATTTTTCTTTCTCTGAGAGTGAAGTCTTCACTTTAATATAAAAAAAAAGATTATGTGTTTTGTCTATCTGTGATTCATATTAATTAGTTTTTCTTTTCCTTGCTTTCTCTTTCCTTTTTAAACCTTTTCCCCTTCAATTTGATTCCCCATTACTTCACTTCTTTTTTTTCTTTTTCTTTTTACAATTTCCTTGTGCTTCTTTTTTTGGTGGTGATAACCATAAATCATTTATTTACTTTCACTTTTCATCATTAAAAGTTTTACAAAATCTATTTTTTTTAAAATAATTATCAAATTTTAATTATAAGATTATTTAAAAAAATAAATCAACAATACTTTTTCAAAATAAAACTTAAAGTACCTCTGGCATTGAACAACCACTTTGTAAAGTGAGGCCCTTCATTAAGTATATATTGACTAAAATAACTAGATTCAAATTAATTTTTTCTGAGATAAACACACGTTGCATAGGCATGCATTTTAAGCACGTAAATCAAAGTTATTCCCAACACAAAATTTAACAAAAAAGTTAGACATAATGTTTTTAGGGTATCATATATACTTTTTGTGAATATTTTCCCCTCCTGGTAGGAATGTTTTTAAATTTAATAAGAAATATATTTAAAGTGTATTCTCATTCTAAGATGAATTTAATAATAAAAATTTGATAACATTTCAATTAACATATCTCAAAAATTTCCAAATCAAAGAGATTTTCACCACCCACTGTACATGCTTACAATCACATGTAACTGCTATCATAACATACGCCTGTGTGTATATCTATATTCAAAAGGTAATTTTGTCAATTCTTTTAACTTCTTAATTATCCTTATTGTCTACAAAGCCAATGCCCTATCAAGCATGTCACTACTCTTCTCTTCCAACCTCACACATGCATACATGACAATGAGACAATGTTAGCTATAGAATGTTTGTCCCTGAGGGGGATGTGAACCTACACCAAGCTGACAGCTTCCCTAGAAAGTGGATTCCTCTGAGATGTGGCATTTGCTTCCATAGCAGACCCTGCAGTGATAACATGAGACTTTATACAATTTTTGCAAGAAATACTCAATTCATTTTTCTCTGTCACTTAATCTTACCGTATCCATGTCATGAAAAGAGGACAAGATTATGATGAACTTTAAGTCCAGTTAGGAAATAAAAAAAAAATTTAAAAAAAAAAAAAAAAAAAAAAAAAGCACTATTCTGTCCATTTTATCACTTTGGAACTAGGATGTTTGTGGAGCTTGCAGTATTATTTTTCTAATTTTGGGCAAGAAAACAGACATGCTGTGGATAGAAAGTAGCTGCGAAATGGCTAATACAATGAATATTTGAACATAAAATCTGTGCTATGGATTCATACATGTCTTGTGTCATTTATTTATAGGCTCGGATAGAAACTCATTATCATTTCTGACATCAAAATAGTCAAATGGATTAAAAATTAACAGATACTACAAAATAATGAAATAAAAATTATTTTGATAGATTTGATTGTTTACTTCTAAATATACATAGAATATAAATAAGAAAATAACCAGAAAAAATCAACCAATCATCAAGAGTATAGCCAAGTGTTAAACAATTTACAAATTGATCTGATTTCTTGGTTTGTTACAAGCACAGATCTGATTTGTTACTCTCAGAATACTTACATTGGATATACTATAGTCTAGTCTGGTTTGAGATAGACACCTACAATTGCATGACAAATTATATCAGAGAGCAGATAGCAATTATCATTTATGAAATGGAAGAAAATGATTGAATGTTTGACATTAGCTTTCAAATTCATAGCATTTGATATACCATGAGCCTGAAATCATTGCTTGAATAATGCAATATATTGTGAAAGTTTTATACTGACACTGAAGACCATATTGAGGTTCAGGTACAATAAATAAAATTATGAACAAGCATAGTATTGAAAAGGATATTCACAGATAAAATCAGATTTCATGGGAAGACATCTTGAATATTTGTGATAATACTATCAAATTCTTGACCAATGAATCAGAGAATAAAAGCAGCGACTGATGATATGATTTTGAATGATAACTTTTACATATAGTCATGAAAACTGCTGTTTTAATTTCCATTAATAAATTAGTCATATTTCGATTAAAAAAAAACCAAAAAAACAAAACAAAACAAAAAAAATAAACAAACACCAAAAGGATGGTTTTGAATTATTTATATTGTATGGAGATATTAACATTTTGAGATCTGAGCTTTTTTGTTAATCTTTACTTTTTCTAATCTACTGAGCTTTTTTGTTAATCTTTACTTTTTCTAATCTACTGAGCTTTTTTGTTAATCTTTACTTTTTCTAATCTACTGAGCTTTTTTGTTAATCTTTACTTTTTCTAATCTACTGATTAGAAAAAGTAAAGATTAACAAAAAAATCTCAGATCTCAAAATGTTAATATCTACACCTGAACAAAGTTAATATTTAGCTGAAAAGATAGATATCAACATTAATTTTGCTTCCCACAAAAAAAACTAAACCTCTCCATTAATCATCTACCTTCCATCAGCATGGCTAACCTCCAGGAAAGTGACTCGTTGTGCCTTCTAACGTTCTCAGCTGACATGAAAAGGAAAGATTATATTGAATCTATTGCTAAATCATCTGTTAAGAAACTTGGTTCACTGTGTTGGGCGAGACAATTTTTTTTTTCCAGAATCTATCTTACATATCTATAAGTTTACCATTGGTCCATGCTTAGAATTTTGCTTCTACATATGGTCTGGGTCTGGTGCTCTTGCTATTTATCTTGAATTCTTTGATAAAATCCAAAGAAGACTCAGCAATTATTAGTCCTGATTTGGTGGCTCAGCTTCGGTCATTTCCCCACCACCATAAGGTTGCCTCTCTGACTTTTCTATAAATCCTTTCATGGTAATTGTTCAGACGAGCTCTTTGCTATGATACCTAGACTTTTTGAATTTAAGTGCAATACTAGACTGGCATCAAGATCTCACCAATTTATAGATGAGCTGGCTCGAAGTAACCGTAAGTTCTATGCTAACAGTTTCTGTTTTTTGCCCTTCTCACTTGTGGAACTCCCTTACAGTTCCACACTTTCCAGCAACCTTTAATCTGCAAAATTTTAAATGCAATGTCAATTACTGTCTTCTGTCCTGATTACTCTTTTCTCTTCCTGTTCGTTGTTAATGTTTCTGTTCATTCAGTCTTCCTCTTAATTCATTTATGCTCCTTTCCTCTTGTTTACATTAGTACTTTTAATTAGTACTTTGTTTACATCAGTACTTTTCTCTTTCCTATTTTTGATTTTAGATCCGTTTGTGTTTTTAAGTTAAATTCTTAGTTTTATTATCTTCTTTCTGATAATCTCTAGCATAATTTTAACTTTATTTAAGAAAGTTTACAAACAAATTTTCATATTTATTTGTTTCTATCTTAAAATAAGAAAATTATGATATAATAGAGTTTCCAGGTTCTATAATCTATTCTTTGATATTGTTTTCTACAATTGTCTATAGTTTAAAATTGTTAGCTGCCAAAATTAACAAAAACAGTTTATAATTTCTCATTTATGACATGTCAACCAAAAAAACTAATATATATAGACACCCATAATTTATAGCCGGATATGGACTCAAGGAAGACAGGAATGTAATGAAGTGACAACTATAGTAATGAAGTTTAAACAAAAATTTTAGACAAAGAATAAAGAGATCAACAAGAAGGTGAATGTTGAACTGGAACCATAACAATAGAAAGCAAACCAATTGATGGTGAAAATTAATGGCATTCTTCAAGTTGCAATAAACTTGTGTAAATTATGTAAAATTTCTACTATTGAATGAGGTGTTGATATTTCATTTTTCATAAAAAACAACAATAATTTATTTTTTCAGGAGAACAGGTTTTCTGTTGTATTTATTGAACAATTCTGGGCTGAATTCTGTCTTCACTGTTCCAGCTTTCCACTACAACTTCCAAGGACTATCTACTTGTCAAATTTGGTAAACTTCTGTGACTCAGTATTTGTCTATATTTCTGAAATGAGGTATCATGTACACTATTTACATTATTCAATACCCAGTTAAGGCAGTGGAGAACTTTCAGAGGAGAATTAACAGGAGATAACTAACATCCATTAGACATGGAACGTGGAACTAGAACAGTCTACCCCAGTGAGCGAAATAAAGGGTTCAGTTTGACATTCCAACCACCTGAAGAAGGCTGGAGCATACAACGGCCGAAACATTGTGATAAATATGGCGACAAAGATGAGGACAATAGTCCGAATAATGTAAATAGTGTTCTGTGACTCAGTTTATGACAGACAACAGGTATTATTTTGACTAAAAAAAAATTTAAAAAAAAAATGCTTGTTAGCTTGAGACATAAATGTTAGTGACTATTTCACTTATGTTTTATTGCTAGAAGTTTACACTAATTTGTGACTTAATGAGAATGAGATAATTTCCTAGCAATTGTTGTAGTACAATTATACTTCAGTAGAAAATGATAGCCATTGGATAGATGCTATCACTACAGAGAATCTAGGCTAAAGAATAAGTACCTACAATCTATTTCAATTAGATTAGTTTAATTTTGTAATAAGTGGTTCAGTTCAAAACTCCTTGTAGGTTACCTGGATTGACATACACCTAATGAAGGCCAAAGGATGCAACAATGGAGACATAGTCATTTATTTCTTGAAATTTATCTCCACTATTCTACTAGTTAACTATTTCCATGATGCTCTTTTTCACTGTAAAAATCATAGTTTTAGACCAAGAAATATTCCAACAGACATTTGCAGACTTTTCTTTGATGCCCTCTAGCTTCCATTTTTATTAACCTCTTCCCCACCAATTATTTTGGGAAAAACGTTTCATTTTTAGATAATTTTTTTGTTTTTAATATAGTAACTAAGAAAATGAGGCACCTTGAAGTATAAGTTGACAATTGGACTCGTTTCAAGCTCAGAATGGCATAAAAAGAATCCAGATCGACGTATAAACACGTCTGTATTTGGTATTTGAACGTTATGTTTTGGATGTGTTTATTCATCTGTCTAAAAATGACACTTTCAGTAAAGACATATATACACATCTATGCTGGGGAAGGAGTTAAGAGACTGGAAGTTGTGGTTCTTACATAACTGATTAACCTTAACATCATCATTGCTGTTCATGACCTTGAGGTCAAGGCCTTGGTTAATTCCTGTTCAAGTGGTCATAAGAGATAATTGTAAAGAATCAAAAAATCATACTTGTGTTTTCATTTCCAATGACTTGGGCATCATTCAAATATTCCAGAGAATTGTCTCAAGTGAACTTTACACAAACTTCATTTCCTTTTTCTTAAATTCAGGGATGAAATAGTTTGGAAATGGTTCTTCATGGACAGGTTTTCATGGTCCAAGCGACTTGTATTCTACATCTGGTATCCAGGTAGCATATTATTTTAACCTCCGAGAGCTGTTATGTTCTGTGGATGGAGAATTAGGCAACATTTCATCATAAAGTCTGCCGTATTGCTATAAATGTATCATAATTTGATTTCATTCCACCTGAAAATCATTTGGGTCTTCTCTTCAACTGTTATGGATTGAGGCATCTTTTTCCAAGATAATGACATCTTGCCATCATTGAAACCTGTTCAGGTTTATATTTTTTTTTATGGATGAGTTTCTTGGATTGTGTAGAGTTGTCCTCAATAATCTTTATATTATGGATTCCAAATATCTCTTAAATATTTGGAATTATTATTTGTCAATAATAAAAATTAGTGTTTTTTTTGGCAATTTCAATGCTTAGATCTCTCATATTGAACAGGCATCTTACAAGGAATCTTCAAATGATATTCACAAGTGATGTTTACTTGTGTTTGTCTTAAACTCAAATAAACAGATAACTATTCTTTTTAACATTATTTTATTAAAAATACATACAAACTACATATTTTACACTATATCTTGTAAAATATTATTTATTGATATTGATTATGCAAGAGGTCTTCAGAACATTTATCAAGAATGTACACTTTTATTTGGCATTTCTTGGTACTGTTTATCTTTTATTACTAAATACATTTTGTAATAAAAAAAAAGAAAAGAAGCCTATGGATACTAACATATGTATACAATAAACAATCACATATATCTTAGATCGAACAACAGCATAATAAAAAAATATCTCCAAATGTTGGACAGTTTTTGTCTTTATTTTCTACCAAAATTAAAGCAACTAAATGAAGCTTAGAATGGCTCATGATCAAACATAATAGACATTCGTTGTTTGTTATATATAACAATATGTTTGAATATATATATATATATATATATATATATGGTGGACTCTTTCGGTGTATTTGACATATGACGTTCAAGTAGCTCAGTTCCTAGGAACCGACAACCAGACAACAGCACATATGATTTGATTATAGTGGTGAAGGTTTTGTGCAGAACCAACCACATTTTTTGAAGGGTCAAATATAGAGACCTGGTGCAAATGACCCACCCAAATGACCTTCTGCAGGATTTGAATTCAGAGTTGTCCTTCTCCAAGACTAGTTGCCACCCAAGGCTATAGAACCCAGTCTGTCCTGCTATTTAGGGAGAAGAAGGGGATTCATACCTTTTCCAAGGGCATTAGCATGTAAATGAATGTAATGGATTTGACTAGAATTTGAACTCAGCTCTCCGATTCCTCAATCCAAGTTGCTATCCACTACTCCATCGTGCCTCCTATATATATATATATATATATATATATATATATATATATATTATATATATAATATATATTATATATATATATATATATATTATATATATACATATATATATTATATATATACATATATATATTATATATATATATATATTATATATATATATTATATATATATATATATTATATATATATAATATATATTATATATATATATATATATATTATATATATACATATATATATTATATATATATATATATTATATATATATATTATATATATATATATATTATATATATATATTATATATATATATATATTATATATATATATTATATATATATATATATATATATTATATATATATATATATATATTATATATATATATATATATATTATATATATTATATTATATATATATATATTTTATATATATATATATATATTTATATATATATAAAAAAACAGACCACTTTAATTTAAAATAATTTATTATATGGAACCTTAAAGTGGTATGTTTTTATTTAAATTATTAGCTCTGATTTACATTGAGCTCTCTGGATTTTATTCTCCTTGGGTCTACCCATACGGATTACCTAGTTTTTTGTAAACTAAATATATATATATATATATATATATATATATATATATATATATATATATATATATATATTTTCAGGGGAATGTTGGAACCACTTTGATAAAAAATATTGCTTTAAATTACTGAAATGCATGCCTGAAAGATTTAAGGCTGTTATAAATCTTAAGGACAAGCAACTAAACATTAATTCTAGTTTTTGCCAGTTAACTCCAGAATTTGTTTTACTCAATATTGGGTTATTACATAATATTTTATATACATGGTTTGGAAGAAAAATTATACCATTAGTTTCAATAATTTAATTTAGTTTGTTGAAGATATATTTTATGAATCCAGAATATTCAGCTATTAAAAATATTTTGTATTTGATCTGATATTAGCTTTGATATTGCTAAATAAAAAAAACAAAATTAATATCCTGCAAATGTTCCATAATTTTTGCCAAGGTTAGTATACTATATACTAATCATATATCACAATGTTACAGATGACATGCTGGTAACATGATCTGTTATTTCTAGCACAATAAAAGCAGTATAGCACATTTGTATTTTTATTTTTAAAACATTATTTCTTCAATAAAACATGTATTATACCTTAAAATATCAAATATGATTTTACGAAGATTTCAAGGTACACATATAAAACATGTAAATCTTTTACATGATAGACACCATGATATGTTAATGCATGCTTTTTACTTTTACATGTTTATGAAAGCAGTGGTTTAGTCAATGCGATCATATATGTAGAGACTTGGTGTACAAAGATAGATAGATATGTTTTTAATAAGACATAGTTGTTATTTGGATCATGGAAAACAGCAAGGTCTTAGAACTATTCCCTTAGGAAAGCGTATATCAGTCGCTCATAGAGAGAGAGCAGCTGAAACTGCTGAGTTATAGCCAAGAGATGTTGACAAGAAAATTTTTATATTTACTATGGCTAAAACCAAATGCAGACAGCCAAAGAATGTTTACCTTTGCCCCTCTGTCTTTTGAGAGCATGCAAATAAGCCTCGTTTTTTTTTGTTTTTAATATTAAAGGCCTTGAGAAAGAATACATATATTTTTGAGTAGCAAGCAGCTCCTGCTGTGTTATATTCTTTAACTGTTTTAATCTAATGTACATATTAAGGCTACTTGGAAAATGTAATTAAAAAATTATTGCTTTGATACATTTATTATAATTTTTTTATCAGTAGTTTTTTTAATGATAAAAATTGAGTAATAAGTCATTTTGCAGAAACATTTGCATATAAATTACTATTAATCATATTGCAAACAGTTGTTATATGTGTATAAATCAAGTATTTTTTCTTTGATTATACAAAGAAAACTAGTTTAAGAAAGGAAAGTAAATTTGGATAAAAATAAGAAAAGGAAGAATTGCGATGAAGGTTAGTTTGTAATATAATAGCCATGGATTCCCATTCACCTTAAAGTCAGCCTTTGTTTATTGGAATTATTGAGGACATTTATTTTTACATTAATAAATAATGAAAGGTGTTGAATGCCGTAAGTTGCCTGATATTACAATTTATGCTGGAATTTTTTGAATGAGGAATTATCACTTTTACAGGCAGTCCCATTTGGAATAGAGTACTTGGTTGCTATAGTCATAAGGTTACCGAGTACAAGAATTGAAGAAGGCCTGAGAATACAATGGCCAAGATGTTGTGAGTATAACAACCAAAATTAGTACTCCATTTCGGACATTAAAGCATATATTGAGAACTCATGAAATATTTGCATCAGGTGATTTTAGATAATTGTTAAAGTTTTTAAAAAACAGAGATTTTGAGTCATTTATATTCTCTTCTTGGTGACGTTAAAAATTGTCGAGCTCCTAAATAAAAATGTAAATAATGAATCAGCATTAAAAAAAAACAAAAAATAACCTGATGAAAAGCAACTTGCTCACAGACAATTGTGAATATGGTAAGAAAATCTTCAAATTGTCAAGCATTTCAAGAACAATTTACTAACCACACTATGTCACTCAAAGCGATATTTAACTTGAAGGAAAGTTGCAATGTGTTGTGACAATACTCACAGCTCTGTTTTTATAAATATATGTATAAAAAGAAACTGCTTACATCTGTATGACCAATGTGCAGAAAGATCACATCCATATAAAACATACTTTATACATTACTTATGAGCAACATGAGATACATATAAATATGTAAAAGCTGTTTAGATATATACATAATCAATTTTTTTTTGGCGTGTGTACAATTATATAATCTCAAAAGTAAATCTTTATCATTAATTGCATAAATATTTCTAAAAAAAAAAATATGACTGAGAATATCACCAGAAAAGTAAAAGTTAATTTTGGATTAGAATTAAAATAAACAAAAGGCTAATGTTAAAAACAGACATGGCCATGTAAAAAAAATGTGAATTTGATGAGGGTAATATGAACTTATTTTTAAAACATTGCAACAAAAAAAAATTAAAGTTGGAAAAATTGATAACGGCAAGTATTTTTGCTGGATAAAAAAAAAAACCCCCAAAAAACTGCTAAGTATTTAAACGGTTGTACATATTTTTGCTCTGGAGGTGAAAGAAAGTTAAAAAAAAAAAATGCTTAAATAAATATTCAAGACATAAATCTGAAATGGAGGTGTGTGTGTGTGTGTAAGTAGCACATGCACACATATACATATATTTAAATAAGTAAATTTTATAATTTTTATATCAGCCTAAGTTGTAATGGAGACGATGGAAATATTTGGAATTTGATGTTAATGGTTCTATATGTAAGAAACCACTGTTGTAAGAGTTTAGTGTTTGTACTGCTGAAGGAGATTATACAGAACAGAATTTATTTGTATAAAAAGCGTGAATGGACAAAGTGTGATAGCCACTCTTCTACATACATAAAAATGTATGCGGTGTAACTAGGTAACAGCAGAGAATATGATATAAGAGCAAATTAAGCTCGACAGAGTGCAGTAGGAAAAAGAAGGGCATGGCAAAAAAAAGCTAATAGAAAGAAAGTAAAAGTTAAAGACATCAATTGCAAAGAGGAAGAAATATAGATAACAAAAGAAGAATATTTTGATAAATGGTAAAGAGAGAGAGAGAGAGAGAGAAAAAAACCCCAAGGAAATAGCTGAGTGGAAAATGAGAGAGAGAGAGAGAGATGGGAAAGAGTAAAAATGACTAAGAGACGAGGTAAAGAGGGAACTGATAAAAATGGGTATACATAATAAGTAAATGCATAACTTGAAAAATAAGTGATCAAGACACGAGGGTATCAAATATAAGGTGTCAGTGTTTTAATGAAAGATAAGAGAAAGACATGAGAGAAAGAAATGAGAGAGAGAGAGAGAAACAGCAAACACAAAAGTAAAATTTAGGAGATATTCTTATGCATTATGTAATAAACGTCTGGATAGAAATAATACTAATTTATATAAGAAGGTTTATATGGTCACCAAGTTTTTACATACATACATACATACATACATACATACATATATATATATATATATATATATATTATAATAAGATGTTATAATAAAAACATTTTGAAATGACTACACAAAAGCTTTCATGTTTCAATACTATGATTGTATTTCTTCAGGTGATGGTCAGTATTGAAACGTGAAAGCCTTTGTGTAGCAATTTCAACATGTTTTTATTATAATCTCTTATAATAAAAATAATAATAATATATTCCTTTACTTTGTATTGAGCAATTTTAAAAGTAAATTCTACAAACAGTGAAATTTTACTTCATCTGTTCTTTCTCTTGTGTGTGTATATATATATATATATATATATATCTATATATATATATGATTTGATTAAAAAAGAGAGTAGTTAATAGAAACCCTGTAAAGTAAAACAAGGTCAAGAAAAAGAAGAGAGACAAGGATATGGAAAAAAAGGAGGAGAGAGACAAGGATATGGAAAAAAAGGAGGAGAGAGACAAGGATATGGAAAAAAAGGAGGAGAGAGACAAGGATATGGAAAAAAAGGAGGAGAGAGACAAGGATATGGAAAAAAAGGAGGAGAGAGACAGGGATATGGAAAAAAAAGGAGGAGAGAGACAGGGATATGGAAAAAAAGGAGGAGAGAGACAAGGATATGGAAAAAAAGGAGGAGAGAGACAGGGATATGGAAAAAAAAGGAGGAGAGAGACAGGGATATGGAAAAAAAGGAGAGAGAGAGAGAGAGAGAGAGAGAGAGAGACAAGGATATGGAAAAGGGAAGAAAGGAAAATGAAGATATTGTGGGAAAGAGAAGTTGTGTTTGGAAAGAAAGAACAAAGAAAAAGTTAAATAAAGAGAAAAGAGTAAAACTGGTAAGTAAAGAAAGAAAACAGAATGATTTAATGGTAAAAAAGAGGGAACTGAAGAATAAGAAAAAAAAAAACTACTGACAAAAAACAAAAAAAAATTCCATAGTGATAGTAGTGGAAAGAAGAGATTAAAGAAAGTAAGAATCATAAATATGAAAGTGTTTTCAATAAAGAGAAACTAAAATAGAAAAAAAAAAAAAAATTTTTTTTTTGCTATTTTCAGAAGAGGAGGGACCAGGCTAAAAGCTCCACCTTCTCTCTTAGTTGCTGCAACACATGTTGATGATCAGTAGCTACTTTAGATTCAAAAAGCTCACATAGAAAAGAAGGGGGGAAAAATAGCAGAAGATAAAAAGAAATAAAAAGCGAAAAAAAAACAACAAAAACAAAACAAAACAATAAATATTTTCAGTTGAAGAGATAGAAACAATAGCCAAAAAAGACAAACATTTGAATGCATTTGCTTAAACACATTCACAAAAAAAAAAGAAAAAGAAAAAGCAACGATCCAATATCAGCATAGTTAAGTCTATGCAGACATCTGAACACATGTACATAAATTTGTAACGGAGTTTAGCTTAGTCAGTAGCAGAATACAAAACCATCAGATCTTCTGATTCTATGCTTAACAAATGACACATGTTTGATGAGAAGTGTAAACCAATTACAAAGGAAAGCAACTTTTTTTTTGTTTATTCTACTATTTATGTAATTTAAAATATGCACAGAATATAGATATTTGCTTATGTTCAATATAAATTATACACTAGTCACTAAGAAAACATACCTTATATATTGCACATATATATATATATATATATATATATATATATATATACACACACACTCATAAATATTAATATAGACATATGCACACAAGACAGTCTACAGACAGATATGTTCCAACAAATGCAGTAGGCATATCTTATTTACTTACAGATAATTATAAATACCTATCTTTAGATGCTTTACACACACATGTAGGTATATATATATATATATATATATATATATATATATATATATATATATATATATATATATATATATATATATATTCACATATGCTTAAACAAATGCAATCAAATATAAATGAATGATTAAGTAAGTAGAATAGATAAGGAAAGTCGGTAAGTAAGAGAGAGAAAAATACATTTAGGGTTTGCAAATTCCTGATTTCTCAATGCATTTAATTACAACTTTCTATTGATACTGATAAAGTTAAAGAAAAAAAGAAAAAACTCCAGCCATACCCACATTTAACCAGTGACCCTTGTGCTTATCCTAAACATTTCCTCTCTGGGTCAAGTTGGTATAAATGGTGCAGTTTCCTCTACTCCCTGCCAGCTTTACTTGTCCTGGAAGAAGCCATTTTAGAATTTCTCCCCTTTCTGTTTAAAGAGGCACCATGGGGCTGCCACTCCAGGGAGTCTGACTGTTGCCATGACGACAGGGTTAGGCTACCATTCTAGTAGCCAGGTAGAGACCATTGTAACTGGTTCCCCTGGGAGAGCAAGTCTATCATATCCTGGCTTAATTAAGACTTTTTGAGTCCAACTGGGGAGAAAAATGTTTTCAACAAGAATGGCTGAAATCAGCTGGTTCATCTTTCCCCAAGAGTACAGGAAAGGCAAATAGCAGGAATTGAGATTTTTGACTTCATTAGGCAAGGCCTCCTCATGTACAGGAGCTCAGGGAACCATGATTGAAAATAGCTTTCTTAAAAACTGGCACAACGGGTGGTTCATATGTCACTGGGCAATTTCTAGGGAGCAAGAAGCCGGAACAATTTACTGGTTGCCCCACTGAGGGCAGCTTTTTGACGTGCAGAAAATATTGAACAAATCTCATGAGGAAAGGAGAAGGAATTACATAGATGAGAGAAAGAAAGAAATGAGGAGGGGGGAAAAAAAAAAGGAAAAAAAAATAAAGAGAAGTGTTGTACATAATCTGCCATTACCAAAGTTCTGAAATCCACCCATGACAGTTGGACTGAATAGCTATTCCTCAACCGAATTGTCATAAAAAGAAAAAAAAAAAATTAACATACTGGGTCAGGTTGATGGAAAGGGAACATATTGCTGACAATTATGATTGAGAAAATGCAGAAAAAGAAACATAATAAAAATGGAGAACAAGTAGAATTGAGTAGTAAAAAAAAGTAGTCCTGATAGTAAAAGACTAGTCAGAATAGAAAAGGTAAAAAACTGGTAATTCTCTTATTTTCAATTTTATTTTTACTCTTTAATAATTTATTGATATATTTCAAAGTGGATATACATGAAAATATAAATAGAGATAAATACTGGAGAGAGAGATAAATACTGAAGAGAAAGAGAGGGGGATTAGAGTCATATATAATCTCATCATAGATATGACCATGAATGGAAACAAATACATAAACACGTGAATATTTATAAATAAGCACTCATGCATACACAACTGTATGCTTCCAACTTTATCCACTCATTACACACACACACTATAACATATAAGTTGGTATTATTAAAGTATATGTAAATGTAAGTGCACAAACTTTACCTATATGCAACACGGCAATATTTATAAAAGTAAGCTAAAAAAAAAAACCCCCAAAAAAAACAAAAAAAAAAAACAAAAAAAACACACACACCATACGCATATACACATCTATACTTTTCTGTTCACATCTATGACATCCACATTTACATGCACAGAAACTAACACAGCAATTCACATGTATGTCTAAGGTGCCCCCCCCCACTTCTCCAGCCCCTTACCTATTTGCACATCTCTATGAATAAAAAGTGAAATCCAACAATTCACAGACAGTCTCCAGTGAGTTTCCATACATTTGTATCAACTTTTAATGTACATCAGGCAGACATTACCAACACAAAGTTGGGAGGCGGTGAAGGAGGTTGTATTAGTGCCTGGATTTTCAGCCCACACGATGTATTAGTTAGCATCACAATGCAAGCAGCACTGGGCTCTCCCAACTCTCATTAACAAGGGACAAGGGACATCAGCAAACCCAGCACAATATGACCAGCCCATGTTTATAGCTACATTGATATTCATAGTTGACTGTACTTGACTTTAACCTCAGCTAATTTGATCTCGCACCATTTTTATATTCATGGTAAGTGAACACCCATAACACCAGTAACGCGCATGGATTAAAATAAAAAAAAAAAAACCCCAAAAAAAACCTTTTCTTCCTTACCCTTGTTTTTATTTTTTTATTTTTTGCATTTTTCATTTGTCAGTATTTGTTGTTGGGTGAGTGTATGTATACTTTTTTCATCCATACCTTTTCCCTTCTTGTATCATTTTTGATTATATTTTCTTGCTCATGAATTTTTCTTTGAGAATGGAAACGAAGAGAACATTAAAAAGGAAAAAAAAAAAAAAATGAAAACATTAAAAAAAACCTAAAAAGGATGAAAATAAAAAAATTTAAAAAGGCCAACAAAAGAAATTTTGAGAAGTCAAACCAAAAATCGAAATTAAGAATAAAATTAGCCTTCTCGTATTTTTAACTGTATAAAAACAGGAATTAATTGGTTATCTCAATTTTGGAACCAGTTCTTCACAAGTATACCTATCTTTGTTATTAGTGTATACTTATTTATTATAAATATATACTTAGTTCTTCACAAGTATACCTATCTTAGTTTTATAGTGAATTATTAATGATTCTTACCTATTTATGACTGAATAATGTTAATAAAAAAAAAATTAAACAAAACACAAAAAATATTTGAGCTATTCAATAAATTTATTTCATTGAAAGCAATTTATTTACAATCTGAACTTTGAGTTTAACTGGTCTCCTCAATAAGTATACTCAGTTCAGAATAACCACAAATACAGATGTAATTTTAGGCATAGCAGAATGCTGCTCTTTTTCTTGAGTCTCATATTAAAAGTTCAATTTTGTAGATTAACAAGTGTGTCTTAAATACAATAGAATTTCTCTCATTAGTTTAAATTCAACTGAAATTAAGGCATCTACACTGTAAGCAAATCTAAACTCATTGCAAGAAAGCTCTTTAAAGCATTTTAAATATTTGATTAGCTAAAGTTGACAAACTGCACCAAGATAGCATTTTAAATTGTACTCAAGACATTAGGATCACTCAGTCATATAAATTTATTATAACTTTATAATAGGTTAAAGATTACAATCTTTTTTAGTCATGTGTCAGATTGGAGAATTCAACTTTAATCTATAAAACATAGCTCCAAAATAAGAGGAATGTAATTCCTTCTTGAAAAGACGGCATTCCACAAACAAGTGCTTTATTAGCTCTAGCATTTAATGGGCTTAGTCAGGTCAGACATTGTTTCAGCAATCTACAAGGGAGCCTTGGTTCAATTTTCAGCAATAATGTTACATTCGGAATAACATTTTTATACAATGTGAATTTTTCTATTTGTGTTTTTATGAATACTTTCATGAAATTTACCACAAAAACTATTTGAAAATATATCTAATATATATTTTCAAAATATTTCCAGTATAAGACGTGTTTTATAAGACTGTATAGGAAATGCTAAAATTGCATTCTCCATAGCTAAGATAAAGCAATTAAATAAATAAAAAACTTTCAATTAAATGTTTTCACAACTTTCAAGAAACCATCAATATTTTGACACAATTTATACAAATTTTCTTTTTTTCTTAGTTAAATAGTGTATGAAACTGATTAGGAATAGAATTTTTGCTTTTGCAACAAATGAAGGGACTCCTTAAGAGTTAAAAGAATTAACCACATAATCCTATTTTATTCAAGACTGTTCTTTTATTACCTGTTGCACTAATCAGATACTAAATTACTTTTTATACTATTGACTTCTTAAGATAATTCAGTCTGATGCTGCTGTCTTTTGAATGGAAATAATAAATTGAATGGATATGAGACTTTTGTATTGCAGATGAAAATACAATCTTGGTCTGATTCTTTATTTTTTTAAATTTAAAGTACATCTTATTTATCTATTAAATAAGTATTTTTATTTTGCTCACCTTAAATGACAATTAAAAAGCTTTTTGAAAACAAAAGTATTCTGATATCTATACTAAGATTTGGAAGTGTAAATTAATCCCTTTTCAGGTTTACAAATTATCCTTCAATATTTTTTGAGTACTTGATAGCATATATTAAAAAAATTAATATATTTAGGCAGAATAATAGTAAATAGAAACACTGATGAACTCTCAAATGATAAAATTCACATTTTATTAACTTTTAATAAGTGTATTCATTGTTAACAAAAATCACGTAAGATTGAAAAACAATTATGATTTAAACATGTAAAGAAGAGCATTTTGTTGTGCTTTAATTGTTTTTAAATCAACATTCTTTTTTCAATCTATGAAAATATTTCAAGTTCCAACTCTATCATCTTCCTTCATGACAATGGTAATGAGAAAAAAAAAACAATAAAAAAGGAAAAATACTAAACAACTTGTCATTATAAAAACAATGCAAAGAAAATGAAAAATTATGTATTGCCCTCTTTTTATAGTAGGATTAAAAAGCAAAATGTCATATATAAGCCACTTATGCATATATATTTACCTGCAAAAACACCCTATATATATATATATATATATATATATATATATATATATCTCAAGATGAAAACGGAAATTGTCTAGGATTTATATGCAGACAACTTTGTATTATGATCTATAAATAAAAAAATTTCCAGTAAATTTAAATTTAGCATAGGTGGCAGTCAATTGGTTAAACATGGCGAAGCCCTCAAGCCTGTTTTTTTTTTTTTAAGTATTCTGCTTTTGAAATTAATCTTTCACTTACCAGTAGCTTAAAATCACCTGAGGAGACACATTTGTAGTGTTGAAACATAATTGCCATTATGTAGCAAATTTTTAACACGTTTTAATATCCTAAAATATGATAAAAAGGTATGCTATCTTCATGAGTAAAAGTGCTCAATATCAGGGGTTAGAGCATATGTAAATATGAAAAGTATGAGGTTAACACAAAACAACAGTCTGTTTCATGGTTGAATGCAATCTTTAATCTTTGCATTAAAGCATGAAATACCCCTAATGAATGATGGAGTGATTCCCGGAAGGTCCATCTACAAATCTCTGGAGTCAGGATACTGAAGGTAGCATCAATCAGCTAAGTAACAAAACTTTTACTTATATATATATATATATATAAAGGCTCAAACACTAATATTCCATGGTTATAATTTATTACATTGGAATCATAATCACGATTCAAATCACCAGATCTACAAATTCAAAAAGAAATCGGAAAATATAACTTCGGGTATAAAAAACAAAATTTTAGTGAGAGTGTATGTGTGGGAGTGGGAAACAAGTGTGAGAGGGAAATATATAAAAGCTCTAGAGAGAGGTGTAACAGAAGAAAGAAGAACAGGAAGGCCTAAAGGTGAAGGTGGGGATTAAAATTTAACAGAGAAAAGTTTTAAAGTGAGGAGTTAAATAATGGTTTAAATGAGATACAGATAAATATGAATTATTTTCAGATGAATATATATATATATATATATATATATATATATATATATATATATATTTGTGTGTGTGTGTGTGTGTGTGTGTGTGTGTGTGTGTGCATATGTATCTATGTATGTAGGGAGATATATGGCACATGGCTGAGTGGTTAGAATGTTTGCATTCTGACCATGAGACCCTGGTTCGAATCTCACCATGGTCGATTTGTCAGGAGGGAGACTCCCTGATGTTATTGGACTGGAGGGGGTCGATCCCGGCATGTCGCCTCTTTGGAAAGTGCCTGAAAACCATACCATAGGTTGGCCTTGTGAGTGAAATTGGGTAGACAGCATCTTTGGGGGCTGTCGATAACTGTACTAGCACAAAGTCACAAGTCATCGTGGCCAAGGCCTTGAGCGTGCTGGCCTTGTTCAAATTGTTGATCATGCTAGATAACACGCTCTTTCCCAGAAACTGTAACTAAGGTCTGCTCAGCATACTTGCAGTATAAACCAGATGGGATCTGTGGGTGTTGAATAAACACAAATGTGCCTGAGCAAGCGTCTGCAATAGGGATTGGTTAGTCACCCTAGTAGATGGGTATCCTTGAATACAAGTGGCCAGTTATATATATATATATATATATATATATATATATATATATATATATATATACACCCGAATGAAATGAGAACGAAAATAATATATAAATTCTAACATTCACAGCATTAATTCAAAAGAGGGATCAATACTGATGATAGAGCAATAATTATTTATTATAATAATTTTTTCATATAGACAAAAACAATTTACTCACTATAAAGTTTTGGTGCATTTAGTTGCACCTCGACTGGTTCATAACCATTTTGGTTCTCACCAGTCGAGGTGCAACTAAATGCACCAAAACTTTATAGTGAGTAAATTGTTTTTGTCTATATGAAAAAATTATAAAATATATATATATATATATATATATATATATATATATATATATATATATATATATATATATAAATAAGAGTGAACATTGAAGTCTGTTTCATGCTTGACGCAATCGTCAGGCGTGACGATTGCGTCTAGTATGAATCAGCCCTCTGATATCTCTGATATTGAGCACTTTATCTCATAAATATAGCACACCTTAAGACTATATTTCTTCATATATATATATATATATATATATATATAATTTGGCAGCAACTTTTCTTTTAAACATGTTGTGTTAAATGTTAAAGACAACATCGTCCAGCATATTTTCTTTTGAATTTTCTCATATTTTCTAATGAGACTTTTTATTTGAAAATGATATCGAAATAAAAATTGTCCGTACGATAACCTAGTACTTTCGAACATCATTGTTCATCTTCAGGGTCAAAATTTTTTTTAGTCAAAATTTTTAAAAAACATTTGGCAATTGTCTTGTAGCATAATCATGTTGCTACATTTTTTACAAACTAAATAAACGTTAAAATCCTTTTAATTTCAAAAGACACGATGATGTTATCCCGTGCATGGCGAAGATTTTTATCATGTGACATATATATATATATATATATATATATATATATATATATATATATATATCTCGAGAGAGAGAGAGAGAGTTATGCCTATGTTTAACACAAAACACATTTATAAATGTATGCATAGAGGCACACCATTAAATACATACGTTAGATGCATGCATAGAAAAGTTGAGTAATCAACCAGGATGAAAAGTAAAGAATATAGGAGTGTGAAATAGTTGAAAATGGAAATAGCAAAAACTTGCCTTGAAGGACAAAAGGCCAAAGGATTTGATACATCAAGAACAGAAGTAAAATCACAATGTGTGTGTGTGTGTGTGTGTGTGTGTAAAAAATAGGATATTTGTTTTTGTTTTTTTTTACTATTTCTCCTCTTTCATTTTAATTTTTCCACCGTAGTGTAAGAAGCAGAAGGAAAAAATAAAAATTGTCAGAGGAAATTGTTCCGAAATGGAAAAATTAAGAAAATGTGTTTGTTGACTATTGTCTGGACTCCCTAAAGGCCTGATTGGTGTGAAGTGAATATGTCACCACTACAATAAAGTTAGAAGAGACGTATTTGGGTCTCATCCCCATCCCCTAAAATAAAAGAAGCAAATTTACAAAAGACGTGTAGAAAAATGTCACACACCTACACGTCCATAAAGATAATAGAATCTTGTAAATACAGAAGCTGTCATATCAATTTTCCTTGTTTTTACAAAAAGACTTCCTTGTTGAAATAAAGTTGAACTCTTCTCAAATTGAGTAATAATTTGTATAGAAAAGCAGTTTTTTTTTTACATTTTAAATTCTGTAATATTGAATGTACGAGGAGTGATGATTTGGAATTTTGCTTAATTGATTATATGAGAAGATACAAACACTTGTGGGTAGAGTGAATGTGGAGGATATAAAAATTGTGTTAAGGATATCTATATGTGATTCAAAGTTTTAATCTCTTCAGAAACAATTTTTCAAAAAATTTTACATTCCATTCATTGCAAGTACAACAATTTTACAGAATTGTTAAATACATCTTTTAATGTCATTTTTTGTGGCAGTATCTTAAACTCACAAATATATTTTTCAAAAAAAGAAAAAAAAAATAAGAAAAGAAAAGGAAGAATTAAAAATGTTTTAAATTGTTTATTATGAAATTAGTTACTGTTTTATAAAGGATTAGTTTTTAAATTCACATTCTACATTAATATGATAGTATATTTGCCAATTGAAAAATAGTATTTGTGTTTACAGCTGAAATAGTATCTTAATGAAACCTTGTCTTTTGTTGAATAGTTCTTAGTATTAACAAAAGTAGAACTGCTTTTGGCATAGAAGGAAAGATATGAATATGATTATAGGGGAAAAATCTCATAACTTTGATTTCTGGCAATGAAAAAGTCATAGGGAAAATAAGTAATAAACTGAAGAGCACCAAAATTAAAGACAAGATTGTACCTGATCCTTGAAATAGACTCAACCAGATGACACCGGTAAAGAGGTTGTGTAGCTGTTGCATCCATGAGACATGACCAGGATTTAACATAATTTGATTGCTTCAGTTTAAGAAAATAGGGCACTATACCTGAGGTAGCAAATGCTCTGGTTCAGCTAGGACAACAAAAGCAAGGATATACTGAAATACATAACTTTTGGGTACCGAGTGGCACATGAAAATAGCAGTCAGTATATGAACCAAACTGCTGGTAACTGACAAAGATAAAAATCACCCAATAAAAGGGAGTAATGCATCAAATTCCACCCTAATTTAATAATCAGCATACATTGTATTTCAAAAGGTTCTGTAGCCATTGACCAATTAAGTGTCATCTAGTCAGATGAATCATATTTCCAACTCTGTTGGACAGATGGTTGAGTTTATATGTGAAGGAGACCTGATAATGCCATGAATCCAACCTGTCAGTAGACTGTTGTGCAAGCTAATGGTGGCTCTGCAATGGTGTGGAGAGTGTTTTATTGGTGCTCAAAAGGACTACAAGTGAAATTGGAGTTAGGTTAACAGGTGTTGCTGACCATTTGCCAGGTTTAGTGATAGTTTCTTCCAGAACAATAATAAAACTACTATCTTCTAATGTGGTACTCTTTTATTTATTTGTTTTAACTAAAATTTATCCAATATAAGACTCAAGAGCCACTCAAGGTAATGGGTTACTGAATGAGATGTGTGATATAAATGCAACAGGAGAAAGTAGTAAGTGAAGATTACAAGGATATGGCATATATAAGCTTTCAGAGGGAAACATCCTTCATACCAAAGGAATGTGTAGGGAATGAGGATGATTCAACCCTGTGGATGTAGCATAGCAGGTTTGGCTGTAAAAGTCTGAACTGGCGGCATTAAAAGAATGGAGCTTGTTTGAACATTTACTATGGAAGTAGTAATAGAGTAGCCTAGTAACATTGTGTCTGTAGGGAAAGTAGCTGTACAGTGGAAAATAAGTCACTCTGCTACAAGGCCACATAAACAATTCTGAACTTTGTCAGGAAGCATTCCAAGAGCATACCTGAATTGATATATCCAAGTAAGGATTCCGGCACCACACACACACACACACACACAATATTATGTAGCTGATAAAAAATTAGGAGAATAAAATAAGTTTTATCTAATTTATTGTGATAAAATAGGTAATATGTTAATAAACTATATTAGGTGCCAGAAAAGTTTTCTCCTCAACCAAGAAGGAATGAAAAACAAAATCTGATATTTAATCATTTTAGATTTGACACAAAAACATAATGTGTTATGTTCAACTGTCCACTAACATCTCCAACAAATTGGGTAGATTTGCAAAGAGGGAATTTGATTCCTCATGAGCTTTTATTTGAGGGCCAGACACAATGTTCAACCATCTGTGGAAATCATTTTACAGATCTCAGTAATTAAAACATTTTTATGTTGTGAAAAAATAGAAATTAAATTTTTTTTTTTTATTATATTGAATAATAGATAAGGTGATTTATTTTTTTATTTGTAAGTTGAAAGGAAAAACATGGCCTAAGAGGATTCTTTTAACCAAGAATGCCAACCTTTCATTTTTGTATTACATTTTTGAGGTGATGAGGAATGGGTTTCACATGCAAACAGAAAACGTGAAAAACAGTGGTTACCTCAAAATGTGAAACCAATGCCAACATCAAAACCAGAACTCCATCTACAAAAGTTGTTGGTTGATTTTGTTTAGCAGCATATCAACCTCTATCGGTTATTTAATGCCAAAATCTACATACTTAGTACAGAGTTTTATACTTTCAGAGTAAAGTTTGTTTTTTTTAATTTTAGATATATACTTTGTAGACCATAAAATGTATTGGTAATTTTACTATAAAAATGTATTTTTTATACTTTTTTAGTGTTGGATTGTCATTTTGCTATAAAAATCTATTGTTACTCATTTTATTATAAAAATGTACTGTTGATTTTTGTTGGTGGAAGGCACTATTAGCCTGTTTCTGGGACCCTACAGGAATTAAGAGGTGGTTCCATGTTCTTCAAAATCTCCAATCTCCCAATCAAAGGCTTTGCTGCTGGATGTAGTTTTGGTGGAAAATGAAAGGTTTTATCCATTACAAACTAGTGGAACATATAAGGGCTGTGACTGCAGATATTAATTGCCAGCAACTTGATGGAATAAACAAAGTATTACATGTGTTCCGCTTTGGTAAACAGGAATGGTGTAAAGGCACACATCCTCCATACTCATCAGATTTAGCACTTACAGATTTTCATTGGTTTCCATTAACAGAATATTCCAAAAGTGGTAGAGAATTCAGGAACAAAGTTGAAAATAGTCTTGGAGGAAAAACCCTGATTCCTTTAAACATGGAACTAAAAATATATCTTCATGTTGGGAATTAAGAATAAAGGTGATTATGTTTCGATAAATAATATTTAAATGAATTTAATCTACATTTGTTTTTATATCCTTTCTTTATTATTTTCCAAATACCCTAATATTTATTTTATTTATAATTTTTTTCCTAGTCAAAAGCAAAAGTTATGACTTTTTACTAAACCTAACAATGTGCCTTATTTTTCATGTCATGACATGTATATTAGTTAGGCTTCTTCAAATTAAAGGGTAGCTATTATGAACATATGCCCATAGCCCTTGGACAATTTCACCCTGCAATGTGTTTTGATTTGATGTGAACAAAAACTGGAAAGGCCCTGTCTAAGTTCACAAAGAGACAGAAGGTGAAATATTGAGAAAAGAAAACACAAATCCTGTTTTTAATATCATTAGTTCTTTATTCATAGAGTCACTTGATGTGGTCTGAGAGGTGGGATAGGTAAGTGACACTTATGACATCTTCACTGCGATTTCTGTCTTCTCTCACAACAGACTAACAGACCAGATCTTCCGTTCAGCCAGCGAGGAGAACTCCTGACTACTCCTTTGCTCATATCGAGCTGCAGTTCTTTGTATCTTAATGGACAGTTTGTCATTCATCGCTGACTGTCAGCTCCCTCTGACCATACCTCTGCCTTATCTGTACATCATGCTAAATAGATAGTCACCTGCCAATGGATGGCTTTTTAATAGTGATTCTAAAATGTGGCCAGACTGTATAGGTCCATGATTGGGATTCCCAACCTTTGGGCCAAATGGCAGCTGATACTGAAAGTTTTCATTTATACATTTATTTACTTTATTTCTTACTTGTGGACAGAAGGTGGTTACTTTGAAGTTCTCACATCTTGATTTTACTTTTTGTCATAAAACACCGGTTGCTTCAAGGGCTAGATAAAATTATTTATAGCCTACTAATAGAGGACCCATTAGTTGTCAACTATAAAGAAATTGGAATTAAATAGATTTTAAGTGAATTCTAGATAAACTGCCTTTTCAGCAAAGCACATTATATGAAGGGAATTAAATTGATTACATGGAGTTATTATTCCATCAATTATTCAAATGATCATCTTTATTTTTGTTGTTTTGATACACTCTCTAAGAAATTTAAGAGTTTTCTCGACTGAAATCTGGAGTGATACCTGACACTTATATACAGACAAACTTGTACATTCAAAAATATATGATCAGAGATCATTAATGAAGATGCTGTTCAAAAATGGGAAAAATGGATCATTTCATTATTTAAAACAAATAATTTACATTAAAATGCTATTCAAATTATTGCTATCTTAGAGACTCATTTTTAAAAATCCCCAAAATACATGCTTTAAAGAATAACTTATTAGGTGCAATATAGCAACATTATTGTAACTATCTGGGAAGTAGAAAGCTTTTCTTCTTTCAAATGAGTTTCAGTAAATTGCTTCTACTTAAAAATTTCCATTAAAAATACAAAGTGTTTTATTTTTTAAATCTTAGTTTGTAATGATTTTTAGATAAATATTAATGAATTATCAGATAGAGATAATTAAAAAGTTGGTCCAGATTAAAGTCAATAAAAACATTACAACCCATTCAGAGTAATTTGGTAAACACTACTATACACACTCTTGGTATTTTATACAAAATATATTAACAATAAAAAATATTTATGTTTGCATTAGTCCACATCAAATATGTGTCAATCTTTATAAACTGTGTATTCAATTTCTAGTTTAAAAAAAAAACAAAACAAACAAACAAACAAAAAACAACAAAAAAAAAACAAAAGACAAAAAAACAAACAAAACTGGAAACCACTGCATTTAATATTTTATTTGTTCATATATCTATTTTTATATTTTAACTCAGATTTTATGAATATTAGAGTGTTTGCTAAAGAGAATAATCTGTTTCTCTGTGAAATGAAATTCATCCTTCTCAAAGAAACATCTTCAGTGTGAACTGTGTGGCATTAAGAATTGAACCAGCTATCTGATGGCTTGAAAATCAATTCCATATTTGTATTTGATGGAATGTTTATTTGCATTTTCCACTATCTGAATAAAATTAAACCGAAGAATTTTCTTCATATAAAATAATAAATGTGCAGTAAAGAAATAAATTCTGATTCATTATAGAAATTCTAATTAGGAATCTAACAAGCTGAGAAGAATGTTACATTCAGAGCAGATGCAAGAAATGCACATGGCAAAAGCGTATATGAATTACAGTTGAAACTGCCTTTGTTCAACTGCCATATATGCTGATAATCTACAAGTCTTGATAAATGTTGATAAATGTTGCAAAATAAAATTTAAAATTTGTGTTTGTACCAAACACAAATTTTAAATTTTATTTTGCAACATTTTTCTCTTCCCGCTCATTTGTCTTATTTCCTTTGCTCACAGATGTCACAAGCTAATAATTGTCTGTAATTTGTTTTATACCAGCAGGTTTGGGTTGACTGTTGCTACAAGGTTCTATTAGTAATTGGAAATCAATATAATTCTTGAACATTTGAAAAACAAATTTTTCACTGGACACAATGTAGAACAGGTGAGCTTGAGAGTGCATATTTGTACAGGTTTTAGTCTTTTGCATACATGTTCTTTAGTAATAACGAGGTTAGTCTTACTAATTTGCTCAATCCTCACAGGGTACCTCATTACTACTGCCTTAGACCAAATCAGCTTAAGCACACAATACTTTGTGTAAATACAGTAATATATATAAGTACAGACATACCTGCATAATGATGTATGTATACGTTTTATTGCATTTTTATGTACATGTGTCATTTAATGATCAATGTACAAATACACATATAGACATGTGTATTAATGCATAGCAACTTCTGTAAACAATAATACAATTGCATATAGGTTTGGTTTGGTTTGCGGCATATCAACCTCAATGGGTTATTTAATGATGACAAAATTTTTATTGTTGGTAATATATTTTTTTGTTTTCAAAAATGTAGTTCTGGTAATATCTTTTTTTTTTTACAAAGTATTTCTGGTAATATCTTTTTTTTTTTACAAAGTATTTCTGGTAATATCTTTTTTTTTTTACAAAGTATTTCTGGTAATATTTTTTTTTTTTTTACAAAGTATTTCTGGTATTAAAAGATTTTTTCACTTTCATAGAGTTTTGACCCCAGTTTGGGGGTTAACTATTTACCCATAGATGGAACCCTATTATTTCCACTCTGTAATATTTGTATATTTGGGCTACCTGCACATAATATTCAAGGAGTTGATAGACACAATGTCAGATGAAGCTTTTTGCTGAAATAATTCCCCCAAAACAATGAAAATAAGGTTAAATTTGAAATACGGTTCAATAAATTCTTTCTTTGATTACTGGAAATGTGTGATTTATTTAAATCTAAGTCTTAAAGCATCTAAAATAGATATGTAAGAATGAGTCATAGTTAAACACATGAATATTTGAATCATGATTTTACAAATCAATGTGAAATATGATATTTGAATTCCTCAACTTCCTTATTTAAATGATGGTGGAACAACAGGTGAGATAGTTGGAGTTGGACCCTGGAGGTATTTGCAACTGGACAGGAAGAGGCACTGACAGGTTCATATACTTACCACTCTGAAGGTAAAGTGGAGATGCAAAATCAAAGACCTGCAAATTTGGAGAGGGTCTGCTTAAAGTTTTAAAAAATTTCATTGTTAAATCCTTACTCAACTCATGATTTACAGATCCCCTGCACATCTAAAATGACTTTACAGTAAATAAATTCTTAAAAAATGCTAAGAAGTTGTTCATCTTCAGTTTGTACTCAATTTCCACAATGTTTGGAGTTGCTATATACATACTGTTGCAGGTATAAAAATTACATTTTTGTATTCAGTACACCTAATTTACAATAAATTGGAAAGTATATTTCTTTATTTTATTTAGATTAACTTGTATTTTTATCGTAAGGATAGGAGCATTGCAGTTGTAAAATATATATTCTTTTCTTTTGGTAATATTTATATAATTTTCATCAAAAACACCCACTAAGCATGAGAAATGATAGTTTGTGTATACTCAAAGGAGAAAGTGATGCAAACACTCAGGTAATTACATGTAAAGTAGAAGTATATAAAACAGGACAATGAGCTCTGTAACCTGTTTATTTGTAATAGTTCACTGAAATTGGTGAATTTCTCAAGAGATATTTCCAAGTTTATATTAGACAAAAATTGAACCGATCCTATATAAAGATTCTAGTGCTGCCATTTAGAATAATTTGATTAGCATTGATCTTAACACTGAGAAAAAGACATAGAAAAATGTTAGCACACTAAAATGATAGAAAAAGATTAATGATTGCTTGACAAATAAGATAAAATTTAATATCCTGGTTCCTTCACAAGTTTTTAATGATCGTGCTATTTATCATTAAATGAGGTCATGTCAAAAGCCATTAGTTATTAAAGAGTATAAATTGTCCAGTTGTCACATTTGATAAAAAGAAGCGGCATAAGCATAGCAGGGTTTCATAATATAAAAGTTAAATATGATAAAAGTGATTAGCTATCATTTGAAGACAATTCTTTAAAGAATCAAATCAAAACAGATAGATATGGACATAGCAAATTGCTCCTATTGGATACTGTTACTTCCACAAAGCCATTCCCAATCAACAATTTGAAGACTTTCCAATTCAATCTCATCTGTACTGGAAACTGATTCCTAAGGTTTATACATTCAACTGAGTTACCTCCCCATTGCCATTACCTTTATGCTTCATTATTTAAGATATCTCTCTGCATGTTATTTGTATGTATTGTACCAGCTAAATCTCTTGTTTAATCCTTTTACAGAAAGAAATAATAGATTTTCTTACTTAGTGAATTAGTGCAATACAAAACAGTAAACTTCTGACTTTAGATCAGTGCTCATAAATGATTTTTTAAATTCAATGAAGTGAAAACGTTTAAGCCAAAACATAACCCAAAAAAACAAGCAATTTATCTTTGAAAACAAAACATACACAGAGAAAATACACTTGCGTAGTTCAAATACTACATATTTCTTTTACATATCAGATGATCAAAAAACATTTGAGATTTTTATCTTTTGTTGCTAATGAAAATGTAATAGCCACATTCACCAAAGAAACTTAACTTTCAAAATCTAATTAAGATGCTAGAGCCTCATTCTAAAAATATGTTTGGTTTGAAAGATTGAAGTACTTATTACAACAAATACAATATGACTCATCATATGAACTTATCCAGACACTGAAAATTCTGGATAATGTAGAGGAAATTAAAAGATAATTTTTACTTAAAATGCAAAAAAAATATGATATTTTATTGATTTGGCTTCTAATTAAAAGATATATATATATATGAATAAATATAGTCTTAAGGTGTGCTATATTTATGGGATAAAGTGCTCAATATCAGAGATAGAGTATGTGTAAATATAAAAGTGAACATTAAAGTCAACACTTAGAGGTGACAGGCTGTTTTATGCTAGACGCAATCGTCAGGCCTGACAATTGCGTTTAGCATGAAACAGATTGTCGCCTCTAAGTGTTGACTTCAATGTTCACTTTTATGTATATATATATATATATATATATATATATATATATAGTAGATTTGTCATTGCCTTTAGGTAACAGAAACAAAAGTTCTTGGCAAAGGTGAAAATCATTTACAAATGTATTTGAAGAGTGTGGATAATTTGTTAAATTGCAAATGTTTTTAAGATCTGAAAGTGGGTTGGATAAGATGAAACTAGAAATAGCAAAATGGAAGAAGTGAGAGGACAGTGGAGAATTTCTGTATTAATCATTAGAAATGAAAATATGAAAAAAAATTCATGTTCATTTATGTAATTGCTATATTTCTACAAGGAGAATGTTTTTAAAAAGGTAGTGAGGGGGGAAAGAATTCACAAGGAATAAAAGTCAAACATAATCTTTAGTATATTAGATAGCTAACCTGAAGCTTAATTTCTTTTTGAATCAACACAGTTTTATTTTCTTAATTTTTTTATTTTCATTGAGATAATGTTTATGTTAGTGAATAATAATAAAAATAATAATAAAAATAAAAGCTAACTGCCCAGACATTGTTATTAAAGACCACAAACAAAATAAAGTGCCTCCTTATTGATATGGCAGTCCCTGCAGACTGCAATGTATCTTTGAAGATATTCAAAAAACTGTCAAATTACAAGGACCTTGAAATCGAAATCTCAAAAATGTAGCACATGGTAACATCAACAATCCCTGTTGTAGTTGGAGCCCTAGGATTGGTTGGAAAAGATTCCAGTAGACTAATTGAAGGGATTCCTGGAAACCCATGCATCAGAGAAATACAAAAAATTGTTCTCGCAAGTATAGCCCACACTTTACAAAGGGCTTTATCTATGTAAAATATGTGTGTTTTTTTTTTGTCAGTGGAAAGTGTCATGATGCCATTTCTAACCTTAGGTCTCTGGGCGGGACCCAGAAAGAAATGTACATGCCAGAAATCAAAGGAAATAAAAATAATAATAATAATGTTGCATGTAGAATTAACTTTTAATCACTTCTGAGTAAAATAGAGAAATTTTTCTTAATCAAAATAAAAATGGATATATCAGTTTAAACTATTAGTCTATAATAATAATAAATTGCACTATAGTTTAAAGCATAATGTGTAATTAGGACATTTTTCTATGTGGTGTTAACAGTTTAGTGTATTCTGCTTAAGATTTAACTAATGTTTACATATTATGATCTGCTGGCTGAGAGTTAAGTAGAATTAAAACCTCTTATCAGGTCTATTCTGTAAAAGTCACAGAATTTCTCTTAAAATATGAAGGAAACTTTTTGATCAGATTTTGTACACCAAGTTTAATGAATTCTGTAATCTTAGCATCAGAGCTAGAATGTATATTTTAATCTGTTTTAATTTTAGCACAAAAATATTAAATATATATATCAGTGAATGAATTTTAAAAAGAGTTTTATTTATATATATTATAATAACAGTTGAATTAAGGTAGAATCATTTTGATCTTTGCCATGCCATTACGTAGAATCATTTTGATCATTGCCATGTCATTAGGTAGAATCATTTTGATCTTTGCCATGCCATTAGGTAGAATCATTTTGATCTTTGCCATGTCATTAGGTAGAATTATTTTGATCTTTGCTATGATATTAGGTAGAACCCTGTGGGTGATTGGCTATTTGAATTGCTTAGTAAAAATGAAAAACAATATTTGAGCAAAGGCACAAGGAAATAATACAAACTGTGATTAAAACACAATAGTATGTAATTATGTCTATATCAGACAATGGTCATAAGCTTATATATCAATTAATACTTCAGGGATTAGTTAAGAGATAAAATGTCAATATAGTCATCAGTAACTAACACAAATATGAACAATGGCATTTGTAAAATATTGTTTTAATGTTAATCAGTATTCGTTTTTACTCTTGTTAATACAGGTTATCTAACCTCATTCTTTTTTACAAATGATAGATATGATATTTTATTTATTTGATAATCATTCTGTCCCAAGTATAGGTTAGAAATATTAAACAATATCAGAATATTTACTCTCCAAATTTATAACGATAAAGAAATTTATGATTACAATTTCAAACGGAGAGTCGATAATATTAGACAGATATTACAAAGATAATACTGTTAAATAGGATACACCTTAAAGATATTTTGATTTAACAGATTTTATAAATAAATGAGAAATTTCTTTAGTAACCCGTATAGCACAAGGATTGTAGCCCGATTTATTGTAGTTCAATCTTATTTTAATCTGACCAAATTTGATAAAGACTTTATTCATATTTACTATTGTTGTTTTTATCAGTCTATGGTATTTAAAAAAAAAGAAAAAAGTGGTTGGTGTATAATAAGAAAGTCAGAAATTTTTCATTTAGCTGTTCCTGTATAAGCTAACTTCTCAACGAAACAGCTAGGCCAAGCAGATTTTGGAAGAATGAGACTGTACGACAGATTTTGGATTTGTATTGAAAATAGGTTACACTGAAATAAGAAAATACTTAATAGTATTTATTTTTCTGATAAATACTGAAACAAACCAAATTAGAAAAGGATCCATTAATTCATATATATATATTCATAATTATCATATAATATTAATTTAACATAAAAACAGTGAGATTCAGAAACTTATTAAAAGCCAAAGTAGTGTCAGTTTTGTTATTAATACAGTGAAAAAGAAACATTTTACAAACAAAATTGTATTTCAAATGCATCAGAATATTTAAGAGTTGTGAATGGATAGATCGAAATAATCTGTGTATAAAAATAGCAGGTGAGTTGATAAAATTATCAAAAGAAAATAAGTTAAAAATAAAATTGTACATTAAGCTGATAAAGATAGATCTAGATTTTATAGAAATATTCTCTTGTGGAACACATTAGGGAAGCTTTTTTGACTTACACCATCTTGGTTTATGCTAACCTCCTGGAGAGGGATTCCTTGTGCCTTCTTAAACTAATGTTTTCCACCAACATGAAATGAAATGATTCTGTTGAATCAATTGCTAGGTCTGCTGCTAGGAAAGTTGGTTCACTGTGTTGTCATGGACAATTTTTCTCACCAGAATCTATCTTGTACATTTATGAGTCTAACATTCAATCCAGGCATTGAATATTGTTGCCACATCTGATCTGGTGTTTCTGTTATGTATTTAGAAATTCTAAAGAAGAATCTTCAATGAAATTGGTCCTGACCAGGCATATAAACTTCAGTCACTTTATCACTTGCCCTAAGTGTAGGTCCCCTACACCTTTTCTATAAATATTGTCAGGGTAATTGTTCTGATGAGCTTTCCTCTATTGTATCTTGACTTTATAAATTTAAGCACAGTACTAGTTTGGCAGCTGGGTTTCATCATTTTACAGATGTAATCATGTTCTATGCTAACAGTTTCTTCTTTTGCACTTCTTACTTGTGGAACAACTTCTGATTTCTTGCTTCCCAGTCAATTTTGAACTTCAAAAATTTAAATGCAATGCCAATCATCATCAGTCTCCTTATTTTCTGTTCTTTTATTGGCTTCTCTCCTTAATGTTTTTCTTTTTCTCACATTTTTTCACACTCGGTAATCACTTGCGTCTTAGTAGTTTTATTGTCATGCTTGGGTGAAATGATTTAAAAAAAAAAAAAATTCAAAATGCATAAATGTTGGTGTGTGTGTGTGTGTGTGTATATATATATATATATTAGTACCAGTAATAGATTCGTTGGTATATAATCCAGGTGGATCCTAATAATATCAAATATTAAAACTGATTCACAAAGAGAGCTCAATGTATTTATTATAATAGACCATATATATTACACAGCAAAAAAAATTCCGAAATTACCTCATTTGGATATATATCTATTTCAGTTAACGCTAAGTACATTGGTCTTATTCAACCCTGGTGGATGGACTGTCCATCCTCCAGGGTTGAATTGCTCTATTAGTGCATATATAACGCATGCAGAAATAGTATATTTTTTAATCTTTTTTTCTTTTCAACATAAAACCTTCCAGCTTTTTTATCTATTGCTATGTATCCTTTTTCTTCCACTTATTTTCCGATGTTTCTTTTCCTTTAGTTTCTCTGATTCTTCTCTCATTTTTCTTTTCATATATCTCTTCCCCCTTTTTATTTTCTTTATTTCCGTTTCTTCTTTGTGGCTTTCTTTATATGAACATTATACCAGGAAATAATACAGATTACTGCATTTTCTGTTCACTCATGTTATTCTTAATATTAAGGTAACACAGAGTACAATGTGTCAGTTGCAGATGTCAAAGATTACTAATTACATTAAACAATAATGATTATTGGATTTGATTGAATAGCAGCACTCATCATTACTTAATTACTTAATGATGATAAAAATTATTGGTGACTATACTGGAAACAATCCAGAATTTAACTTGCACTGCCATAATATTAAGTTTACCTTTTAAAATAATAATACTAATAAAATATGCTGTCAAATCTTAATGAAAAGAATATGAAATGATACATTGTTCACTTAAAAATAATCTTTAACTTGCACTGCCATAATATTAAGTTTACCTTTTAAAATAATAATACTAATAAAATATGCTGTCAAATCTTAATGAAAAGAATATGAAATGATACATTGTTCACTTAAAAATAATTTTTAACTTGCACTGCCATAATATTAAGTTTACCTTTTAAAATAATAATACTAATAAAATATGCTGTCAAATCTTAATGAAAAGAATATGAAATGATACATTGTTCACTTAAAAATAATTTTTACAGGAAAATATTAAACTAATTAAGGATTATCTGAACCTTCTGGAGCAGCAACTATAAACCTTACTTAAAGTTTGAATATATTGTTTTCATTCTGTGGTAATCATTTTAAAGATCTCAGTAATTAAAACATTTTTTATGTTGTGAAAAAATAGAAATGTAATATTTATTTTATTACATTAAATAACAGATAAGGTGATTTATTTTTTATTTGGAAGCTGAAAGCAAAAAAATAGCCTATGGTGATAAAATAGTAAATTCATCCAAGCAAGAATATTTTTTAACCAATTATCTATTAAATATTTTTAAGCAATTGGAAAAGACACTATTAATTTCAATTACTTGGCAATTTTTAGTTAAGAAAGTTAAGAAAAAGAAATTGAGGAACAGGTTTTGATTTTTCTAAGTACAATATTCGTTAGCTTAAAAGAGCTCATGCCTCGGCAACCCAAAAAGGGCCAGAGTCTTGTGTATGTTTTGCAATGGAGTGTGGAGACAACAAATTGGTGAGCTTCAGACTGAAGGTGAATTGGGCAGCACGTTGTGTGGACGAAAGTGGTGTTGTCACTTGTAGCCATTTTTATTGACTGGTTCTTGTCACTCATTGGCTGAGTGATGACTGGGTCAAGTGCATAAAAGCACAGTATGCTCATTCAAGAAGAAGTCTTGTTTCTGATGAGGCGTTGCATACTTGAGATTGAGGAACAGAGATAATTGTAGAAGTGATTTGCCTGTTGGATCTATTGGACTTTGTGTTTAATCCTTATACAAGCTATTTCAGTGTTTGTTTTTTTCTCTCCTTTCCAGGAGGCCAAACAAGGCACTGGTAATCTAGAATTTTGGAAGTGCTGCCCTATTCACCTTAGTCTGAAGCTTGCCAATTCGCTGTCTTCATACTCCATTGCAAAATGGACTCACAACTCTGGCCCTGTTGTGTTGCCAATGCAAGTCTTCACTACACCAGGAAATATTAAGTAAAACATTATTGAAACTCCATTCATGTTCTCTATTTGACCCAGTTCAAAAGATATTTTTGTGTATTACTTCATTTGTAAGGAAATTTTCTAGTATGCACTATCACATTAGAGATTAGGTATTATACAGCAGTTTTTTTTGCTTCTAAGGACATTTTCTGATCCCTTAATAATTTGCTTAGATTCTGAAAGGCATCTTTTGCCATTTGTATGTGTCTTCTATTATCTGTGTAAATCACACTGCCATCAGTTAAATTTCTGATTTTTATGACTGATATTTTACTTAATTTTTTTTTTTATTATAACCTTGCATTTTCTTACAATCAATAGTCATTTATTCTTGCTTCTGTTAACTGTGCATTGTCTAATAGTTCTTCCAGTTTTCTTTCTGAATCTATCATCGGCAACATGTCATCTGCAAAGCATACATTATTAAGGTTACATCCACCAGTCGTAAATCCTGATAGATGATCTTCTAGTTCTTTTTAAACCATCTCATCATACAGGTTAAATAAATCTAGTGAGAAAATTCATCATTATCGTAAGGAACATTTAAATACTAACCAATGTTCAAATTGAAATGTAAAACTGAGTCACTTTCTTTTTCTTCCAATTCATCAACTGTGCATATGTGTGAATGTCTAAGAAATTCTTATCAAATCCAAGGAGTGTGGGGAACTTGCCCTCAAAAGTAATGAGAAGTTATTACATCAGAGTAATTTGATTTAAAGATTTTTTTAAATTATATACTCGTTTGGCATCTCTATCTCTGGTTGATTATAGCTAGTGGCTTGTTCTTTTTTTTTTTTTATAATTTCACATTCAAGACACTTTCTTACCAATTTTTTAAAAATATTGGCATTTTGCGTGACTGATGCAATCTACAGACTCAAATGCAAGCATACCATTCTTTGTTTCATTTTAGAAATACAATATTTACCATTATAAAATGTTATATAATGAATATATATTTTTCATGTAATAAAAAGAACAGTTTTTGCACTTTAATGTGTGCTTGACCATGACATTCCAACATAAAAGAAAAAATTCCATAATGGATAACTTTTCATGTTCTAATGAACGCTGAAGCAAAACTGTCAGCCGTTTGCATTTAAACGCAAAAGAAAAAAATCAGTAATGGATAGATATACATAGTTCTTGTCTTGCCAGTTGCACCAATGATGATGATTTCAGAAAGAGATAGAAAGTACTTGAGAAATAAAAGTGATTTTCACTGTCATGGTGCATTTCTAGTCTTATTTAATTGTAATATACGGAAAAATATATGTGAATATGAAAGGATTATGATAAAAATAAGCAGATATATAATTTTTGTAATTTATTCAATCAGACATGCCTAAAAGACAATTTGCTGCCTAAAAACACAAATATTCATCTTTTATATACTATATATATATATATATATATATATATATAAAACATACATATAACAAACTATTTCTAATTCTAACAGTTAAAATGTAATCCTTGAAAATGGCTAAATGTATAGCCGAAAGCGCTTGGATAAAAAGAACATTCAGACAGTTTTTATATAATTTATCATCTGAAAAGAAAAACATTATTAGATTGCATGAGAAATTATATAAAAAACTAAATAAAAGCACCTTGTCTGTCTTTTTAATGAAATGTGCATGAAAGAAGGATTGCTGCCTAAATACACAAATATATATATATATATATATATATATATATATATATATATATATATATAAAGAAATATAGTCTTAAGGTGTGCTATATTTATGGGATAAAGTGCTCAATATCAGAGATAGAGCGTATGTAAATATAAATATAAAAGTGAACATTGAAGTAAACACTCAGATGTGATAAGCTGTTTTATGATAAACGCAATTGTCAGGCTGTGGCCTGACAATTGCATCTAGCATGAAACAGCCTGTCACCTCTGAGTGTTGACATCAATGTTCACTTATATATATATATATATATATATATATATATATATCTCTGAGATATAAGGCAATAATGAAAATGGAGTACCTTTCTTCAAATAAATGGAAATTGTATGTGCGTTCATATAATTTTGAAAAAGCAAAGATAAATTATAAATAATACATTATGTGGATTGCTACAAATGTATAAAATGATTATATAATCTAAAGTTATTATTAATCCTAAATTACACCAGCTAAATAAACCAGAAAACATTAAATAATTAGGAAATAGTTCTAGATATTTACAAGTCAACAAAATTGAAAATATATAGATTGGCATTTTCTTTTATTTGTATTAAGAAATTTTATGGTGTGAATACTTTTCAGGTTGAAACTTTTGTAAACTATCTCATTATAATCATACTATGTACATTTAACTAGTGTACTAATCATACTAAAATGTACATGTAACTAGTGTACAAATGTTTTATATAAATGTATATTTACATGACAAATATATACGTAGTTCATAGATAGTCAGAAAGGAGGCAATAAAATTTAATATTTAAATTGAGACATTCCAAGAAAGTAAAGTTTATATAAACTGACAGCCTGTACTACGAATTGGAAATAGACATTTTTGAAAGATGATTGAGAAACTTCTCAGTCAATGAAATGTACTAAGAAATTGCTGGGTATTTTCAAATTAACTGCCATAATAATGGCAACTTCAACTTTTTAAAAATGACAAAGACAAAATGCTTTATTGCTGTTAACTACCCAGATTTATTCAGATTTTGAGCTTTTGTTAAAAATTTCTTTAAAAAAAAAAAAAAAAAAATGAAGAAGTTTCTGATAATCTTATTTTTGTTAAAAACTTCTTTTAACAAGGCTGAATAAATTTCACGTTTGAACATTATAAAAAGACAATGGAATGACCAACATAAATATTAATTTACATGACTTTACCACTACATAAGTAATTATTTTATAGTTTTAAATTGCTCACAGCAATTTAAAACAAATTCAGTGAAATATTGATAACTCTTGATGTGGTGTCATTTGATTCAACCTAATCTAATTTATACAAGTCTTCGAAAGACTGATAATAATTTTTCATTAATTCATGGGATATTAGAATTACTTTAAAATTAGATATTGATATTAGAATTACTTTAAAATTAGATATTGATATTAGAATTACTTTAAAATTAGATATTGATATTAGATATTGATATTAGAATTACTTTAAAATTAGATATTGATATTAGATATTGATATTAGAATTACTTTAAAATTAGATATTGATATTAGAATTACTTTAAAATTAGATATTGATATTAGAATTACTTTAAAATTAGATATTGATATTAGATATTGATATTAGAATTACTTTAAAATTAGATATTGATATTAGAATTACTTTAAAATTAGATATTGATATTAGAATTACTTTAAAATTAGATATTGATATTAGATATTGATATTAGAATTACTTTAAAATTAGATATTGATATTAGAATTACTTTAAAATACATATTTAAATAGTTCTGTCATATTTTTATAGTAATGATAGTAAATTGATTAGACTTCCTTTAAATTATTTCACATCAGGCTGAATAATATTTACATCAAATTACCATCTTTATACACACACATATACCATATTTTTCATTAAAATTTGTTGTTTATATTTTGCAGGACTTATTCTGGCAAAGAAAATATGCTGTCAACCTAATAACATTACTGAATCTGAAGTGACCTGGCAGAAACACTTTTTACTGATTTTCCAGGAAACTTTTTATGGATTATACAAGTTGATAATTTGTCCATAAGTTATAGAGAAAAATTCTTACAGAAAAAAAGTAAATAAAATAATATTAAAAAAAAGAAGAAATCTCCAAATATTGTACTCACCCCCAAGACATTCAAAATTTCTGTGGTTCATAAACTGATTTAAGCTGTGGAATGTTGCACTGCACATCTCACAAGTATAGTCACCCATGGTATCTTCTTCAACCTCATCGGCAGCCATTGTGGAGATAACACTATTGGTGGGGGACACTTTACCGTGTTTCCCGTCATCCAAAGATTGTGAATCTAAAAAAAAAAGAAGACAAATAACCAATTAAAGACAGTGTAATAATGAAACAATCATCAATGGTACTAATAATAACATTTCATATAAAACAGTAAATGATTTCTTAAATTGTATTTAATCTTAATATACAAACATGGTACATGATTAAATTTAAATATATATTTTGATTGTGGTCATTATTTAAAAATAAGTTATAAAATAAACTACTTTTATTTTATACTACTATTTGAAACTTTAAATATAAGTAAAATAAAAATATCTATTCTAAGAATCATGTAAGTTATATTACAAATATCAGATTTTACAAGTACAGACTAAAATTGCCTTTAACATTATAAATATGATATTAGCTCTATTATTAATATTGCATCTATTAACAAATGCAATAATATTAATAATGACAAAAACAAAATACTAAAATCTCAATTAAATCTAAAATATTAATTAATATTGATAGCATGCTAATTTAAGTACCATTTAAATGAGGTAAAAAAGGGTATTTTGTGTATACCTTTATTTAAGAGATCATTTTCAGGTAAAATTGAAATCTGTGCAATAATTTGAATTTGTTGATAAAACATTTATGAACACTAGAATGACCCATGAAAATTTCAGTTTTCCTATTTGAATTTTCTGATCTTAATTCTTAAGTTAATGATAGAATAAGCACATGGTGAGTTCTATAATAAAATATCCATTGAAATTTCCCTACCACATGACTAAATAAAGGGTGTTCCAATAACTTGGACTGATTTTAAATGTGAATTGTTTAAGCGCCTAATGATTTTTTCTTTTTCTTTCAGATTTGGCGGAAATTTGGGCGATATCATTTTTCACACATAATTGCTATGACTTAAATAACATGATCCAATAGAGAAATAAATAAATTTTTACCAATAACACGGATTTATTTACTGATGACTTTGATCTGTCTTCATGAAACACCCTTATATATAATCCGTCTTCATGAAACACCTCTATATATAATCCGTCTTCATGAAACACCTCTATATATAATCTGTCTTAATGAAACACCCTTTGTTTGAGCTTAACAATTTTAACAAAATATTGCAATAACAATGATAAATATGAATGGTGGTGGTTATTTTAAGAAGTGGGTACAAATGAAAAGATTTGAAATTGAAAATTTTTTTCATTTCACTGAAACAGCCATTAAACACGCCTTCTTTCATTCATTTTTCTCACTGAAACCAAGAAGCATATGCCTTGTTTTTCTATGCAGTCAAAACGGAATAGTCCATTATTTATGAGGTATTGGCAGGAGACATTAAACAATTCTTTCTATCTTTCTCTTTTGAGTATAAATCTCCATATTATGAACATTTCTCTTAATAATTTAAAAATAATTCAGCAGAATTTTGTCTTTTAGCTAAGGTCTGTCCTTATTAGCTTAATCTGATTCTCTCTTTTCACTTCTATTTTCCCTTCTTTCTTTTATTTTCTCACTGAAACCAAGTAGTGTCTTCTCTCCTCTTTCCATGCAATTAAAATAGAATAGTCCATTATTTATGAGATATTAGCAGGGCATAACGGTCATGTGAACTAGTGAATGGAGGGACAAGCCCAATCATAATAGGATTCTTATTAATAAAAAAACAAAAAAGATTTGATGGTAAGTCATTTAGTCAAAGTTAGTAGCAATGCTAAGAGAAGTGTGAATGTGTCAGACATGAAATTATCAAAGTTAATACTGAATTTGATTATTCAAAGTAAAATCTAATCTTATACTCAATAGTAAATTTAGAATAAGCATGAAAATCATGCTCAATATTTTTCTAATCAGCTTTGAATAAGTTTTAAGGTAAAATAAAAAACATAATTTATTCCTCACTATGATGGCTTGAAATTCTTTTTTCACCAGTGACTAATCACAAAGAAAACAAAAGCCCTTTTTTTATTCTGGTTAAAATCATGAGTTATCTTTCCCTTGAGAAAGTGCAGTAATAAATCTAGCCAACTGAATCGCAGCCCACAATTTTATTTTCTAGGTACATTGGGACAATTTTATTAGCTTTCTATCTACCTTAAAAAGAAAAAAAATGGTGTTTAATAGAATTTTAGGGATGAAGATGTGATTACTCTATTTAATGGCATATATACCAATACTTTTCACAATTTTCAATTAAATATTATAGTATTGTATACTTATACTGGGTACACATACTAGTAATTTATGGAATTTGGATAATCATTAGCCTATGAGATATCTCAATTTCTTCAATAAGACTTGGAAAATTCTTTTTTGGGCCATTTTTTTTAAAACAAAAAGGGAGTTTTATATACCATCCGTCCATCTTCCTTGGGTTCAATGTGGTTGGTGCCAACAGCATTCTTGATAACAAAGGGATCATCAATAGTTGTTGAAATTTATTGTTTTCATTTTAAAGGTATATTATCCTCACCCTATGTCTAACTATCTTTGTACAGCTTCAGGTAGCTGAATTTTGAGTTCGGAGTTGACTTTCTCCTAGACTGGTTGCTAACTATGGCTAGAGGGCCCAGTCAGTCTTTACTATTTAACCTCCTCTACTCACAAATAAATTCTATTTGAGATTTAGCTCTTTTCCAAATGCATATTTTTATTTTTGGCTGATGAAATATGGTTTTAAGAATCTTTATCTACTTCAATGAGATATTTGAGAAAAGAATTTTTGATTGATAAATAACCAGATAAATATTAAGATAAAGAGTAATTAGGATTTGGGAATTTAAACAAATCTAAATAGTGTCATATAGGCCAACAATATCATTTTGGCTAGAGAGATTTTTAGTTTAGAATATACAGGGTGTCCATAAAGTTCGTGTGCACTTTAAAAAATTTATAACTTTATTTGTCTTTGTGATAGAAATAATTTGTAAAAAGGATTAGAAAGAAGTAAATCTATATATTTTTAAGGTTTTATTGAAATTTTATTTAAGTCCTCCATCATTAGCAATACAAAAGGTAATACGATTTTGCAGTTCACGGAAAACATTTGCCAACTGATTTACAGTAATGCCTGAAATCACCTTATTTATTTTAGCTATACTTAAAACTAGGTACATTAAAATTTATAACATTTTTTACAGATTATTTCTATCGCAAATACAAATAAAGATATAAATTTTTTAAAGTGCACACAATCTTTATGGACACCCTATATTAATAAATTTCACATAACCAAACACTGAGTAGTGTGTTATTTCTAGATAAATGTTACAATACAAATATTAAAACCAATAAAGTAACTTTTAACATTTTTTTGTTAATATTATCCATGCAAACTTCACTAACCTATTTAGTCTACAATTTTGTAACAGTAAAATATTAGAAAACCTTAGACTTTGAAGTTTTCATTCTATCTACTCTGTAATCTCGTAACAAATTTAACTATCAAATGTTACTGTTTCATTTCAATGTTTCGTATCTACATCTATATTCAGCACAATTTGAATTCTCTTGATGAATAAATGTATCTTTAATTTACAGTTTTCATACCAACAATGACAAAACAACATATAAAAGACAAGCTACACATTACTACTCTAATAAGAATTTTTGTTTCTTGGGAGTAAAAAATCTACAGCTAGAAAGCTAATTGATAGTATATTCCATATGTCAATGTTTGGGCTAGGTTCAATTTATACAAAGATGGAGATTGTTTGAGAGTTCAAATCCCAGAAGGCTGAAATGTTATTGTTGTTGACACTAAATTAAGATAATCTGGTGATAATCTTATTACAATTCTGACATGATAGAATTGACTGTAGTAGAAAAGGACAGATAGTGGGCAAAGGAGAAACAAATCTATCACTTCTGTGCAATGGCACAACTTCATGCATTATCCTCTCACACCATTACAGCCAAACCATACCACATTCAACACAATTGTTTACTGCAGTACTAGTGGGCTACTTGTCTGTCAGTTAACCAAAAGATACAAACAAAAATAAATTAAACTTGACTTGTTTAATAACAAATGTTGGAGAGCCATGTAAATTCTCCCGTAGCTGCTTTTCCCTCCCAACTACATTTTCTCACATTTATGAAACAGACAATTTACTTTGCATGTAGTTGTCTCAAAGGGATACTGAATTAAGAGAATACATTTGAGAGTAAGACACTTTTCTAGATAAAATTGGACCAAGGTTAGACATATTAGAAATAAATGGTAGAAGGGTGATTAAGAGAGAAAGAAGAAGCAGGAATACAGTGTATGTACAGAGAGAAGAATGAAAAAAGGTTGAAGAAATAAAAGATTAAGAAAGAGTGGAAAAAGAAATGAAGAGACAAGAGCGTGAAATAATGACAATAAAAACAAAAAAAAAATGAAGAAAATCTATAGGTAGGTACAAGCAGAAGAAAAAGTAATGGTTGAAAAAGAAAATAAATGAATAGAAGAAAAAAGAAACTTGAAATTAGAACAAATTTTATAGTTTTAAAATTTGATCAAATTTTATAATTTGTTCGGTAACATTATTAGACAAGATTTGTATTAGATTGTCTATGGACAGATTTGACTTTGAAGACAACATTCAGAGGCTTCCTTAAATAGAAAATATTTGTGTTTAATTTTATGTATATAAATTTTTATTATTAAAGTCATTAATCTAACAATGTCAATTCATCTAATGTAGTGAAAGTTGTTTGTTAGCTAAACCTCCAAATTGTGGCGAAGTTGTAGAGCTTCATTTTTTATCCTTCCAGTAATAATTGTTTGTGAAAAGAATGAATCAATACTTTTATAAAAAGTTGTCAACACAGATCAATGAATTTATTACAATGACTCAAATCTAATTTATTCATCTTTAGGCATTGAAGTGATCAAATAATAATGAGGAATCCGGATCCATCCATAAACAGGATATACCCCCATTGTCCTAAAAGAGTAAAAGAAGTGTATACGTACTCTGTGATATATGCACATTTACCAACATGCTCAGATATCTTTTGTAAAAACACTTCTCACATTTTATGTGAAGTGAGGATCTAGGATAAATACAATCTATTAGCTATATACTCTTTTGCAAATGTGTTGTAATAGACAGGTTTATGTATATATAGTATTTTGCTAACCTAAAAAATCCTTAAAACTATTGAAGTTATTAACTATGAGGTAACTCATCATTGTCATTTTGCTAATTTTTTGTCAGCAAATAATTAAAATTACCAAATAAAATGATTAGCAAAACATTAGGCTTGTTATTATCACAGTTGAGGCATTACATTCTAAGAAAATAAATAAAATACATTTTTAATATTTTTTTAGATTAAGTTTTTTCATGAATTAAAAATTATTAAACTTATTGAACTACTACTTCTTATAACTGATAGAAAGAAAAGCAAAAAAAACAAAAACAAAAAAAAAACAAAAAAAAAACAACAAAAAACAAACCCCGAAACAGAAACTAAAGGATATTTCCCCAATTTTAATTATCTCTCCTGGAAATATATTGTACACTTTGAATTAACACTAAAATTATATTTTTAAATGTTCTTGGCATTTTTAAGGAGGATATCTCAGTGTCTCTTGTCATCAAATTCTTCAGATGATTGGCAGTTATAATGAAATAAAAAACAAAGGAAAAGTAAAAATTCTTATAGGAATAAAAAGTCAAGAATGAGGAATTAAATTAGAAAAATGACATTTGTGATTGTTATCAATGATTGGTGAGAAAAAAAAGAATTTTTTAATAAGCCTGTAAGGTTAGAGATCTGAGTATCATTCTAAATAATGATTGATCAAATATCTACATCCATGGTAGCTGAAGATATAATAATGTAATTGTGTAAGTCTCCATAAACGTGGATACACACACCCATACTCATGTATCATATGTACAAAATTAATTGAATGAAAAGGAAAAAAAAAAAAAATAAATATTTGAAAATTTATAAGTCTGAGTGGGTTCTGAAAAGATCTCAGCCCAACAATTAAAAAATGTATTAAAAAATCAATCCTGATATTTGATCATTTACCGTATTTTCTGGCTTAAAAGACACACATTTTTTCCTAAAATATACCCTGAAAAATATGTCTTCCAAGACAAATGTAAGGCAATACCCAGGCTCAAGTAAGCTTGGATGGTCACCTAATTGGCTTGACTGATAGGGACATGGATTTATATGTTGAGTCATTACACTATAATGTTAGCTATATATCTAATTCAGCCTTCAGTACTTAGCTGTTACAAGTATTTCCAAGATTATAAACCTTCCTGGAGCTGAGCCATAAGCT
>OZ038478.1:12800690-12828190 GCA_964036315.1 Acanthosepion esculentum
ATGCTAGGCCACAAAAATCTCCTGAGCCAACCAAGCATAGAAACTAATACAATATGAGAACCAGTAATAAGGAGTGCCAGAGAAAAGCGATAATAACAAAAAAAAAAAAATTGCAATATGAGCACTGGTAAAACACGGTTGCTGAAGACTATTGCTATTAGGTTTATAATACCCAGAAATTCATACACGGACGTCCTCATGGACACGTGGCACAGTGGATAAAGGTGTTAGTTAGATCCAGTGACAGGACCCAAAGAGTGTGAGTTCAATACCTGCTTAAGGCAGTGGAGAATTTTCAGAGGGAAATTAATAGGAGATAACTGACATCCATTAAACAGTGAGCGAAATAAAGGGTTCAGTTTGACAATCCAAACACCTGAAATGTTATAATAAATATGGCGACAAAGATGAGGACAATAGTCTGAATAATGTAAATAATGAACAGTTTCTGACTCAAAATGCATTTCATAAGCATCATAGAAATCTTAGGGCTTATTCTACAAATATTCTTTATTCTACAAATATTCTTTATTCTACAAATATTCTTTATCCTACAAACTAAACAAGTTCTAACAAAATATTTATTAAATTCTGTTAAACACAACTTTTTAAAACACTACAATGAACATCTCTAAAGTTTCTATTTTGTTAAATTATCTGCAGGAGTATAATTTGCTATAAAGCATTTGGTGGATCAAAGATTGATTGAGTAACCTCTAACAATGGAGGTAAGAGTTTTTTTTTTATTTTATTTTTTTTTACATAGCATGATTGCTTTGGCTGCTGAGTCAGGTTTAAGAGAGAGTTGAAAATAAAAAATAAAATTAAAAAAAACTTCAGTCTATCCATAATTTTGATCTCAATAAACATTTTAATTGAAAATTTGATAAAATACAATAAAAATGTAGACAAACCTTGTCAGTTGAATTTAGCAAAGCTTATATATATATATATATATATATGTGTGTGTGTGTGTGTGTACATATACACACAAAAAAATATATCCATATAATAGAAATATAAAATTTATATTTAAATAATATGCTATATGAAATTTCCAGTTTAAAATTTGACATTAATATAATTTTTCAAGTCATTAAATTTGACTAGATTTTTTGCAGAAAACCTTTCAACACATTATTTCATGTCTTATATTTGCTTGAATTCAAGTTAAAATGGAACTAAAATTACAAAGAATATACATTTCACATTTCATAACAATGTGAATAAACAGTAAAAATGTTTTATGTTTTGCTATCTGGAACAGCTTACTCATCTTGGTTGTTATACTCACAAGGTTTAGGCTATTGTAGCTTTCTGCCTTTTTCTAGTGTCTGTCTTTGTACTCATTAACTTTCTACAGCATGGCAAACCTTTTATCCAAACTAGGTGATTATATTGTTCTTATTCTGTTTTCTATACTTAGGGACTTTATGGTATTAAAACATTGGGTAAGATATATCTGGTTCACTGGCAGTTGTGAGTTCAATCTGTGCTGTGTGAAACACCCTGGTTGTGTTTTTTAATTGTTCTAACTGAATTATCAAAAACAGTAGAAAACTGGAATTGGTTTAACAACAACTTTATTACCTTTTGGTACAGGGAAACATAATGTAGAATAAAAACTAGGGGAGAGAATGTTTAGCCACGAATGACTGTTTTCAGCAAAAGCTACTGCTCCTCCTGCTACTCCTCTTGATGTAGGAATATTCTGATGTCTTTTGTCTAATGACCGAGTCTAAACTTGTAGGGAAATATTCTTCCTTACAATAGTAATTGAACAAAAAACTTACAAAATATTAATTTTCTGTTATATTCAATAAAACTATAAAATAATTTGCTATCCAAATATACTATATGCATGCTGCCCACAACAGATCCCCTACAGTAATATAGTTAGTGATGGTGGGGAAAACAAAATATTAAAGGGGGTTTTCTTCAAATTCTTAAATTTCCAATGAGCCAATCAGATTGACCGTTGAGTGCTGGTTGTGAATACCAATATGAGATAAGTGATTAGTCAAGGAGTCAACATGAATATAGAAATTTCAAAAACGGGATAGGCGAGTAATCCTCTCCTTTTATATATATATATATATATATATATATATATATATATATATATATATATATATATATATAATAATATTTTTATTATAATAGATTACAATAAAAACATTTTACATAAACACAAAAACTTTCATGTTTTGGAACTATAATGGTTCCTCTTCAGGCAATGGTAGATAACATATTATACAAATGATTTATTTGGGAAATTTGAAAACAAATCGTTACCTCTTTTGAAAGTTAAAAAGGTGGGGGCCTAAGGTCAGAATTAAAAAATATGTTTTATTTGTAATCTATTGTAATAAAAATATTATCATAATATTTTGCTCTACTTTGTATTGAGCACTTTTTAAAAAGTAAATGCTAAGAAATATAGATTCTTACTCCATCTGTTCTTTCTCTTATCTATTATATATTAGTATTATTGTGCAGATTAGCAATTGAATGGTGATATCATTTGTAGACATTCTGGTATTCTTTATATCAGGATAGCAGTTCAAATAAATCAATGTATAATAATAGATAATTTCAGAGATTCATATTTTAATTAAAGGTTCAGTTCTTTCACTTCTCTTATTTGGTGAAGGGCAAGTAAATAGAAAATAGTGGAGAGGGTGAGAATAAATGATTAAAAAAACATTAAATATTTTATAAAATAGCTATAAAAAAAATCAAGATATAATTTACAGAAGACTAAAGACAATTTTTGTAAAATTATAACATTAAATAGGGAATATTTATATACATTACAAAAATATCAATAGCTTGATATGAATGAATAAAATAAAAAGAATACTTTGTTGAATAAATGTATTCAAGACAATTTATCAGTTAAAACATTTGGTTCATTATTATCTTAATTATACTTTTGTTATAGAGAAGAGATTGGCATAAAACATTGCTAAGTTATGATATAAAAAGCAAAGAGTAACACCTTAAGCCAAAGCATTTGCATTAAAACTTTAGAATATATGACTAATACAGAAATTTGAATTGAAAGCTACTGGTTCTGTTTGTTGTTCAGATATAGAAGTAGATCATTAAAAATATAGAATGCTACCGGATGAATTTATTTAATTATAAAAACAACTATATTTGGCTGAAAGTGGTTTAAATTAAATTCTAACAAAAGATACAGAAGGAATTTCTTATATCACAAATATGCTATATAGATAACTTAGAAGTAGTTGAAAAAAACAAAACCAGGAAAAACATTCATTTAAGATTGCTTTCATTTTTTTTCTAGGTAGTCTCAAATATCTATACTATTTTTTGATCTGTTAGTATGTATGTAGGTGTACTATATAAAAGATCTGAAAGAACTAGTTAAGAGAAAAACTGATATCTTAGTATTCATATAAAAATTATAGGCAATAGTAAACATCTCTCATATTATTTGTTATTCAGGTTATCATTAATAAAATTTATTCAAATTAACAAATTCATCATGATGACTTCTGTTCTTCCTTGTATATTGCTATTTCATAAAATCAGTTCAAATAACTAGAAATAAATAATTTTCTTCTATAATATAGGACCCTACAATTTATTTTGACATTACCAAGATACAAAAGAAGCGAGATGGTTGCTTTGCATTACATACAACTAGAAAGATACTGAGAGAAAGATGGAAAAAAAATCCCAATATGGATGAAAAGCTTTTGATATCCTCTGAGCTTGCCTTGCAATCCCAGCAGGAAAACCAACTACTGCAAACATAAACTCATTTAACACAGCAGGAGATCACCATTGTATCTATGCGTGTGTATTTCTAAACTTGTTGAGGAATGCTCATTCCTTTCTAAAGGTTACTGAAGACATTTACTAAGAGAAAAAATGCTGCAGAATTTTTATGTTTGCATCTGAGTCCACAACAGCATTGCTCTAGGATGTGTGAAGTAGCCATGAGACATAGATTCACCACAATACACAGTGTCCAGCTGAGCTGCTGATAAGAAGTCAGGAATGACAACAAGCAGTATGTGGTCATTCTAATTATGGTCTGAAAAACCATAAAAGTGTCACAGGCCATGAAAAGAAAGATAGTGTCCAGTAAAGTCAAAGTTAGAACCAGCCTACCTTTCATCTCAAAAGATAGAAAAGCTTTTGAAATAAATTTTTTCATGCCTTTCTTTGGAGTTTCTGTGATTTCTATAAAGACTCTTTAAATGGCAGACAATAGTTAAAAAAGGAGAAGAAAAACAGCTGAGGTAAAATGAGATCTAAATCTACACAACAAGTAATTTTGCTGAATCTTATTGATGAAAGAAATAAAGTTTCATGATAAACAGTTATGACTCTTGCCAGTGAGAATTATTGAACCTCAACAGGGTTAACTGCAAAAGGGTCAAACGAGGTGGTGAGAGACAAAGAATGTCTGCACATAGAAACTATTTAACCCTAGAACACTAACCATCAAGTTACACCACTACTAACCATGGGTATATCATACCCAATATTGAAAATATCAAAAAAAAAAATTAAATATAAATCTTTATTTGAAATATTTTACATGCAGGCACTTCAAACTTTGTGCTTTGAGTTAACATTAATAGGAACTGAAAAACATTATTTAGGTAAGAAAATCAGGTACTGAAAATTGTAATTAAAAATAGGAAAATTTGCGCTGGGTACTATATACCCATGGTTAGTGTTCTAGGGTTAAAGACTTCAATTTTTATGGTATATTTTGAATTAAGTAATAATATAAGTAGACCAGTTTCATGATAAGGTTTCTGAAACTTTTGAATAGATTGTGCAAGCAAAGATCAACAAAGGAATGGTTTCAAATTCTAGATTATTTTCTGTCGATAAAAATGACAAATATATGTTGCAAAATCCTACTTAAACATAACCGCCCAACAAAAACAATTATGGAATAATAGAAAAAGTTTTAATACTGGTAAGAATGGGAAAACCAAGCCAGTATTACAGCTAACTACCATTACCAGTAGAAATTAGTCATTAGCAGAGAGGAAGAATTCAGGCATAGAATCAATGGAAACTCCACAAAAATTGTATATCAATTGGCTTGAATCACAATGAATTTCATCCTTAACACATAATGACGCTACTAATAAATCCATAACTTGCAAGAAATAATTTATAGAAAAAAATATTAATACTGTTATATAAACTTTCAACACACATGCAGTTATGAATTGAAAGTTAAACATATACCTATATTTATATTCCATTTTATAGAATTGATAGCATTGTTTTCCTGTTAATAAATTTTAGTCACCTGAGAGAGATGGATCATATGTTATTAACAACAGTGTCAAGAGATTATATAACACTGAGTTAATATGCTTTCAGAATTATTATGTCAATTACTTATTGTACTTGGAATTTTTTTTTTTTAGTATATTATATCTACTTGAGATAAAGACTTATTTGTGGTATTCTGAACTTAAATTAGGTAGACTGAATTGTAGAGTATCATTTGTTCACAATATTGACTTTAATGACAATGTTATGATTACCAATGGCTCACTGGCAAATTTCATAGGATTCATAGTTTACAGTGGACTTAATTCCCAAAGAAACTGTAGGATGTATAGAATCACATGTATTACTCTAATTCTACTGTTTTCCTATCCACTAGAAAATGTAAGAGTAAAGATGATGACATCAGCAATGGTAAGTGTAAGATAGTAACTCTATCCAACAAATATACAAAATACACTCTCACACATATAACCAATTTGTGACTGGTAGGGATAGTTCCAAGGAGGATATTAATCCAGAGAGAGCTCAATGTAAACTACAGAGCATTATGATGATGATGATGATGATGATGCTAATAATAATAATAATAATAATAATAATAATAATAATGAATCAAGGAGAAAACCTTAAAAATCCATTTTGGTTATAGTTTATTTTGTGAATATTTCTATATATTCATCTCTTCAGACTGAAAGCTCTTAATAAAATTTTATTAAGAGCTTTCAGTCCGAAGAGATGAAGATTTTGAATAAAGGCATGTGTACCCGCCTTCTAGAAGTTTATTAGTTGGTTTCTTAACCATGTTTTAGTTGCCTCTTTTACTTCATCACCATTAGAGGATGACTGTCTTCTGAGTGTTTCCTTTATGGAAAACCAAGTGCCAAGTGAGAAGTGTCGGGTGGATGAGGCAACTTTGTCTCATCATATGTGGTGATTATTTGCCTAATCTTCAATCTGTTCTGGTGTCTTGCCAGCTTTCAAAAGCAGACTGCTCATCTTTAAATGTGATGTAGCTTTAAAAAAAGAAAAAGAAAAAAAGCCTTGTTCCCTGTTTTGATAATATGTTTACATTAGAATCAGAACTGATAGTGGTGCCATTGGGCATAAGCTATCAGTGAGTGCCACTGTGCTTTCAGACCAGAAGGTCCCAAAACACAGTGGCCATCACTTTCCCTGAGGAGTATACTGCCTTAAACATCTTTCTAGGAGAGGCTGATTGGTGCCATTCTATTGATCTTCTTTTGCACTTTGGTTCATAGTGATGAATTCAGGCCTCGGCTTCTGTAACTAGCATGCTTAAAAAGGTGCTTTCTATGCTATGCAACTCCAGAAGCTCTTAGGCAGCAATCACCTTCTGTTTCTTTATGGAGTCTGTTAACATTCTGGGACCCCAATTTGAATAGATTGCTTAACCGAGAGATGGCATGAAATCGCAGGCATTAGCAGGGCTCACTTGAAGGCTTTTAGAGTGATTATCACCTGAAAAGAGAGAACCACCCTGTTTGGTCTTAAGACTTATTTCTGATCAAAATACAGAAATTACACAAGGTTAAAAAAATAGGAGTAGGGAGAAGATTGGTCATGCAATGTCTATTGAATAATGGACCTAATCTCTCAAGCATCTCATATATATGAATATTCCTTCGATCTATTCAATTCATCTGACTGCCATTTTTCATATGCAACTTAACCGGTTAAGACTGCTTCGTCTTATCCTCTTTTAAAGCAACAGCTGACCAGCCACTAAGGTCAGTTTCTTCATTCTCTCTTGGATTTCCATTAATTCTACTGATCCATTTCCTTAATGTGCTTACATCAAGTACAGCCTTTTTATAGGCATTCATTAACTTCCTCTGAACATTAGTAGCATTTTCTTCTTCCAAAAATAGAAATTCTATAAGAGCTTTCTAAGTGCATTCAGTAGGGCGGCCATTTTGAAAGAAAATCGTAGGTAGGAAAAAGGGTAATTTCAAATGTTTAAGTTGGTATTTTACTTGAAACAGACACATTACTTTTTGACTGACTGTAGTATATAAAATTTCCCTCTTATAGACATGATATATAAAAAAAAAAGGAAGAAGGTTTTATACAAGTGAAAGATTAGACATTAATCATATAGTCACAAAAATAATATTTTATTTCGTTTTAAAAGATATGATTATTTATTAAACTTATCTGTACAGTTTTTTATAAAGAGAATAAATGACACTTCTCTATCTAAAATCATGCTACTTGTGGTAGGAGATTAAACAGATTGGTGGTCTTTCACGTTAGCTTAAAACAATAAATTAAATAATATATAAAAATCTATATTACATTGCGTCATATTTTCATGAGGGTAAAAATGGAAGCAAATATATTTAAGTTAAATTTTTATTCATTTCAATAACCTCAATGTAATGTGACAATTTTTCCATTCTACGTAAATAAAAAATCTAGCATTTTATGAAGAGACGGTTGAATGACCTGAAGTTACGCCATAAACAAAATGTTTTAGTAAACAAAAAAAAAAAAAAAGGGGTCTGAAGATTCTGTCTGGTGAGTATAGATGAGGATGTGATAAAATTTCTCAACCTAATGACTTAATTTGTTTTGATAGGTTTGTCTTACTGAGTGATGCTTTGTATTATTTAATGTGTGGATGACATTTTTCTGGTCACCAGAGCTGTGTACTTCTTGCGTAATCTCCAATTGACAGTTATTGACAAAAGTTTGTAGCAGTAGATTTTTCAACTAGAAGCACAACAAAGCCTTTTAAATAAATTCCTGTTTTTTGTTGTTAGGATTAATTTGATATTGTATGATGATAAAAATGTGAAAACCAATGGTTTGTATAGACTAATTATTTCTTATATTCTGTAATAATAAGGTGAAGGAAAGAATTTCATTTCTGGTCAGAAGTCTGCTACAACCTATTTAATGTCATATTCAATTCTCTGATTAGAGTTCATGGGGAAGCCAAATGTTTGCCTTTGATTTCTTTTCAATTTGTTTGGGGTGATTTGTGGATAGTTGAACATGATGCACTGTATCTTTTCATTGAATCAGTGTTTTGACAAAGATCTGCTTCAGCAGATGCTTTCAAAAAGATTATTATCCAAAGTGATTGGCATTTTACAACATCATAAACAGGATTTATTAAAATGAATGCTTGTTTCTAAATACTTTACAATATAGACACACACACACATTATATATATATATATATATATATATATATATATATATATATATATATATATATGTATATATATATATATATACACACACACACACACACACACACACACACACAAAGTGCCCAAAAAGTTTTGACTGATTTTTATTTATTTTACTGTATTATTGCAGTGAAATGTTTTGGGTAACCTGTATATGAAGTGGGAGGCATGGTGGAGTAATGGATAGCAGCTTGGATTGAGGTATCAGAGACCCGAGTTCAAATTCCAGTCGAACCATTACATTCACTTATGTGCTAATAGCCTTGGGAAAGGTATGAATCCTCTTCTCCGCCCCCCCCCCCAGCTATAGGTAAATGGCAGGACAGATCAGGTTCTATAGCCTTGGATGGCAACTGGTCTACCTTAGAAAGAAACGGCAACCTACTGTGGGAAAAAAGATACATGATCGCTTAAGCGTGTATCACACATGGCTCATAACTGAACTAACTGTATATAAATAAAAACATATCCCCTGCTCTTAATTATTGATACTGTATAACACAGTATGGCTAGTTAGTGTGTGGTGTGGTTGCATGGTCTATTATCAAACCAACTCCTTATAAAAGAAGAAAAGCTTGCTACATAGGAAAGGTGAAAGGTCAGATGTAGGAAAAAATAAAATACAAAGTAGCATCCATGAAGAAAGTCAATTTTGCTTTCTCCTTCCAGATGATCATCAAACCAGAGATTTGTCAAAATGAATTCATCATGCTAATATATGCAATAATAATAATACTAACTAACTAACTAATAGTGGCAAAGGCTAGAATATCAAGTATATAATGTTGTGGCCTCTTCAAATCAATAAAAATGCCATGGAACGCATCTGCATTTTTGTTCTTCAAGTAAGTTTCTTAAAAAATCAAAATTTGAACTTTAAAGGGACAGACCACACTTACTCGTGATTGTGGAAATCATCTATCTTTTACATACCTGGTAGCAGTTGTATTGTAGCTGTCTTATCTATGAGCATTGTAGAGAATGCAGTTTGCATCTGTGATGAAGTAGTAAAATTTAGAGACAGCCCAACTCATCTAGAATGAAAAGGGTTAAATGTGATATGAAAATAACTCACCACAGGATGTGGTGAACTATTTTGTTTGCGATTGTCCTTCTGTAAAATTATCAATATATGACTAAAAATCTTTATTCTTCACAGATAACTGGTCTTGGAGTTCCTTAATATATTTGCTTATTTTGAATGCTGTTAGACTAAACTTAGTTATATATGCCAACATTTATTTGGTCATAAATCAACATCCCTTTTTAGTAGGAAATACATTTGTTTATTGGTCATCTTCACTACTTTCAAATATGAATATTTTTCTAGTTTCTGTTCATCAAACCAGTTAAATAATGTGAACCTTTTTAAACTCACCATAATGTTGGGAAGCTAATTAATGTTAAAAATTTACCTAGAAAGGTGAGAATGTTTCAAATCAACTGTAACTTTCTAATATGTATGACATTTTGTACTGAAAGTTACCTCCTAAAATATTCCCTATAAAATCTATTTTAACAATTATGTTATAACATTTTTTACTGGATGTTTTGCAACATAGCACTTGGTTCTGTTTCTATCTGTAACTTCTTAGAGAGTATATTTTATCAGGAAACATTTCCTCTTTGATTCTTGTTATCTTTAGGAGACTAAATGAATCAGCCTTACCATTAAGCTGATGTCTCCTGTGTAGTAGTTCTTGTGACTCTTCTGTGAAACCTGGACGGTCAGGAGGAGGCATGCCAAACAACTTAACCCCTTCCACATTAGTTGTCTCCACATCATATGGCAAAAGAAAATCCCTAATATGGAAGTCCTGAAGTAGGCTAGACTTCAAAACAACCATACCCTCCTGCAAAATGCATCAGTCAGAGGGACTCTGGTTGTTTAATGTGCATTATTGACAAGTGCCTACCTAACAAGTTCTGTATAGTGAACATTTCCTTAGCAAATGGACAATTGGTGAGCAGAAGAAATGCCCTAAGACTTTCCTCAAAGACCTGGATATTGGCATCAACTTCTGGGTGAGGGTTGGGGTTAAAACATTGTGTGCTAGAGCAAAGATTACAAAAGAAAACAATGCAGCAGAAGCCAAGAGAATTGCTGAAGTTGAGAGGAAACATGTAGCACACAAGTCCCGAACTGCCATTGTTCCATTCAATAGATTTTCAAGTGTGTGTCCTACATGTAGGAAAGACTCCAGAAACCAGATCAGACCCTGAAGCATCATTCAGAAATTCAACCATAAAATATAAATATCAATTGTTCAAATTTGATATTAAGTTATACATAGTTATATTTGTTAAAGAGAGCTAATTTCTCAGATATTTATTAATTAAATGCTATTGTTTTAAACTTTTTTTAGTGATCATATACACTGCAGAAGCTGTTATTGTTTGTGTTGTAACCTAGGAAGGCTTACTGAATCAGGAAATGAAAATGGTAATCTTTATAAAAATCAACAAAATACAATACTTGCCAGCGGCATGAAGTAGGTAAATCACTGCTAGTGGTGGACTTCTTAGACGGCATATTACCCTCCACTTACAATAGTGTCCAACATATTTATGAGGATTGGGACATACCCATTAGTGTTCATAGGTATGGTATATAACAATAGGTAACACTGTGAGATAGATAGATATTATAACCTAGAAAAGGTTACTGAATGAGGAATAACCAAAATGGAGGTTGGAAATAAAATGGTAATTTTTGCAATATCAACAAAATACAATACTCGCCAGCGGCATGAAATAGGTAAACCACTGCTAGTAGTTTAGACAGTATATTACTCCCCCAACTTACAATAGTGTCCAATGTATTTATGCGGATTGGGACTTACCCATTACGGTTGATAGGTATGGTATATAAACATGGTTTGGTAATTAAACCATAATGAATCAACAGAATTAAGTCCTCTATTTCAACATATTCTGATAATGATGGCCAATAATGAACAGAAAATGGCAGTGATTGAAGCATCAATATTTCCTTCATAGTATATTTCTGTTGACTGAGAAACTATTCTTTTTTACTGTTCCCTTTATTAATAGCTCAGTATCATCATTACATTTCTTGCATCTTTGTCTAACTGAAGAGCACTTGCAGGTAGTTCATGAAATGTTTTGTGTAAATTTCTGATTCTGAGATTGCTTAATTTTAAAATTCTTAAAACTTTCATGACTAGAATATCCTGAAAATAATAGAATTAAACATCTAAAAATGAACAAAATCAATTTGAATTTTTTTATTACAAATCAAACATTTTTAAAAGATCACTTTCATTATTTGTCTGTATGAGAAAACCTATATATGTATAAATGTACAAATATATATATATATATATATATATATATATATGTATATATGTATAAACAGATGAATAGGATATGTAGTCTTTAGGAGAATATTGTAAAATACATTCTAATTGGACAATATAATTCTAACAATCATTCAGCAAGAATATAAAAATATTTCATCAAAAACTGAAAGAGAAAAATGTTGGGAAGAATTTTATGTGAAGGTGAAGCTCTTAATGTTTTTTCATTTTTGTGATTAATAAGACAGAACATATATAAAAGCAACAAATGAATCTGAATGGCCCATCTTTGGCGCTTTTGAGAGTAGGTAGATAACGAATATCATTAATAGAAGAAATTCCTGTAGTGAAAAATGAATAAGCCGATATTATGAAGATTTTTATTTATTTATTTTTAAAAAAAAATTAAAAATTCTTTTGTCATTTATAGCAGAAATTGAAACAACCATAAACCTATGGACAAAATAAGGCTTCATAAATGTTTTTTTTTTTGCTTGGCATTAATATTAAAACAGATATTTTGGTGAAATATTGATAATTCTTTAATCATTTTCAATGCCATTTCATTATATTTAATCAAAACATTTAATGTTAAATGATAATTTGCAACAATATCATTTTGCAAGTAGACGGATTGAACTGAAACTAATTTTATATAATTCTGGTAACTTTTTTTATTGGAGTTTATATATTTTAAGCAGTTAAAGATGTACTCTTGCCCCATGTAAAAACAATTAGGAATTGAATCAGATACTTGCTGTTCCTATTTTAATGCTTTAACCATCAAGCTAAAAATGGATCAATATTGTAAGCTGATCAGAATCAGTCATAAAGAGAAAAGTATTGTAATAGTCTAAATACTCACTAACAGCTATTAGTTTATCACTATGCCTATAAGTAAAATAGATACATCAATAATTGAGGGCTTCATAACGTAGTGGTTATTTAAATCTGCATTTAGATCCACAGAGAAAATAGCAATAGTCCAAGATGAGGATATTGTAGCAGAACCTAACAGAATAATCAATTTTGAGTGGTATTCTTCAGTATAGGAAGATAAAAATAATTTATCTGAGAGTATAAAACAAAATAACCAAGAGTTTCCATTTGGGACAATAATAATTATATTTTGGAGCATAATAGCAAAGACAACAATCAAAACAACAAAAAAACTTGTTCTTGATAAATAGTGAATGGGATTCATAATGGAGAAAAGTAGTATGAATGAATGAATGAATGAATGAATGACCTCGAATGAAATATTTTCCTCCTTCATTCTGTAAATATTTTGTCCATTTTAAGTGGTTTTCTGTTCTATTTCTTTAATAAAAAAACAAATGTGTAAAATTGATTTTCTTTATGTACTACCAAAAGATTATAATTAAAATTTTACATCATAAATATGTGCAAATCTATTTTAATTTGAATATTATAACACAAATTTCACTCTTCAGAATGAACACAAAACTATACTAATATATATTTTTATTATTGTAAGTATATTTAATAAAATGTCCACATTTGATTGGTTAAAATGGTTTTTTAGGAGCACCATTACTCATTATATAATTTACTAGCTGAAGGATAAATATTGTAGTGTTCATTGTCACAATATTTGTCCTGTAATTAACAATACCCTGATGATGACATTGTGCTATGTCGAAAGTACTAAGAAACAAAATGTAATATGTATCCTCTCGTCTTTCAATAATGACACAAAAAATCTTATTTGTGAATATGAAAGGATCCCATCGAGAATAAGTAGACAGAACATGTCCAAATTATTTAACGAAACATGTCTCAATGAAAACATGCTGCCAAAATACATATTATATATATATATATATATATATATATATATATATATATATATATATATATATATATATATAAGAAGATTCTATCATATGAAGCTTAAGTAGAATAGTTGATTAAATTTGATGCAAAATTAGAAATGACAACTGCTACAAGAGAATAGTACAATAATGGAGAAAAAATAAGCAGGAAATTATCAAGAAACAATACAATGAAATAATAGCCTGGTTTCAAAAGTTTAATTTTTTTTGTTAATAGATGGCACTACAAGAGTTTATTTTTTAACTAATTCATTCAAATAGATCACTTGTATTGTAGTAGTTGTCATTAATTATGCATTTTTTTCTTTTACACTATAGCTGGAGTATTTTTTTTATTCTAACATTGAAAATGGAAGAAAATAAGTGACATTTCCAATAGATTATACTTTTTTTTAAAAATTTTTAAGTGAAAATGTAATTCCAAAGAAACATTGGTGGAGTTTAAAGAGAAAGTATTAAGAATGATTGGATGTCTCAAAAGTTTATTGTAATGTTTTGGGTTGGTGATTTATTACTCAACAATGCTTCACAGTCAGGAAAACCAAAAGAGGTTGATTGCAAATCAAAACATTACTTGAGAATAAATAATCATTGGTATACAATATAGGAAATAACCAACATACATACAAGACAAATACAACTGTGATCTAACATTGAGAAACAACACAAAAATAACAGAATTTCCTTTTCTCCTTCATATTTAATTTCTGATGAAGCTTCAATAAAAGTGAAACATGCTAAATTTATAAATAACCAAATGTGCCAAATGCAATCCAGTGATCATTTTGTCAGAAGAACAGGTAAAAAGTCTCTGTGCTCCAAGCATTGGCAGTTGCTTGACTATATCATTGTTTGATCCTGCGGTCAACAAGATATACACAAAATGAGAGACGTCACTGGGGCTGATGAGTGCTGGACAGACCATTGTCTCATCTAATCAATTATGGAAATGAAGATCAAGCCCAAAAGAAAACATCAAAATACAAACAATATAGTTGATAAATTCAATGCTGACAACTTCGAAGACACAAAAGTTGTTCGCAACTTCCAACAAAACCTTCTAGATGAACTACCTTAACAAGTACAATCAACCATTGAAAACCACTGGGACCAACTAAAGAATGCTATCATCTCATGCTGTAAAGCTGGCATTCTCAACAGTGGTGAAATTCACCCCCAAGCGGTCAATTCTGAATTTTCAGGGGTGAATTGTGACCAAAGTAAGTTTAGGCAGGGAGGAGAGCAATTATATAATTTGACCTATTTGGCCTGTCACGTTGAAAAGGAGGGTGGGGGGAATAGCATTCTGACAAATGATGAAAGGGGTGCACAGAGCAAGCAAGGTTGAGAACCCCTGCTGTAAAGACACCCCCTCAGATTCAAGACAAAGAGAAATCATATTGAAAATAACCAAATTATGTTCTGAAAATCATTTGCATCAACGATTATACGATGGAGCAGCATAATTAAGCAGCTGTGGTTTCCACATAACCAAAAGCCTAGTGGACCATATTTTCAAATGTAATATGTTAGTTAAATGTAATTAAAAAATTTGGTTTCTGTAACAAATTTTTAAAGTAGATACTTTATAACAATGTGTAATGTATGATAGGGGCAAGCAAATTGAACCGCCACTAACAATACCAAAGAGGGGTCTTCATAAGAAGATGATGCCCTGTATCTGGTGGGATTATAAAATAGAAGCAAATGATTGATTTAAAAAAGTACTGTTTTCAATTAGATCAACCGAAGGCAACAACTGATAAAATTCACCAACAAATAGGTAAGAAAAAAAAGCATAATATTCTATCAGGACAATACTGGACAGCATGTTTCAGGTAAGAACCGTTACAGATTGACTGGGAAGATTTTACTCATCCATCATATTCACTAGAAGTTGCACCATCAGTTTACCATTTATTCTGGTCTTAGCAGAATTCTCTTAATGGAAAAAATTCCTGGAAGACTGCAAAGGCACCTAGAGCAATTTTTTTGCTGAGGATAAACGTTTCTGGAAGGATGGAATTATGATGTTGCTTGAAGGATGACAGTAGATAATGAAACAAAACAGTAAATACAAGAGGGTGTTGAAAAGTTCTCAGCTCAGCTGGGAAAATATTCCCAAATTCTGATGCCTGGTCAGTTTGTTAGATTTTGGGAGCAGGTTCGGCTGAGACCTTTTCAGTATCTTTCATATTTTGTTCAATAAATTTAATGTTTAAAATAAATACTTAATAAATGAAATGAATATTTTTGCCTATCCGGTAAAGAGCTCTATTATATTATAGAAAAAAATTAATCTTCTAACAATGATTGATTAATTTACACTTTATACACACAATTTTTATTTTTTCTATTTTTAGGTCATCTGTTCTTACAATTTACATTGTGCAGGTATGTTGTTTTGCAAAGTGAATAATAAAAGAAAATCTAAATAAAGTATAAATGAAGGAGAAAAAGAACAAAGTTAAAGTTAAACAAAAATGAAGGTAAAAAGGATAAAAAATGGATGTGTTATGCAGGATAATAATTTACTAATTAAGTTACCTGGATGTGCTGGGTTTTTCAATTTCTAGACAAATTTATTAATTTACATTATTTATTTCCTTAATGTTGAAATTTAAACACCTGATATAACCTACTCAATATAAGCAATTATTTTGTCTCATTTCATATTTCTTGTTCAGAAACATGCATTGTTATGGTAAAAAATATTGCATTTCTTTAAACGTTAAAGATCAAATTGCTTTGTAAGAAAGAAGCTCAAAGGTTATTTTAGAATAAAAGTATAAAAATGCTAAGACCATAATAAAGTAGCAGAAAAATTAGCTCATACCATATTGTGAAATATTTAAAATTAACAGCAAAATCATTACTAATTGCTTTTAAACAGAATTCAGTTACTGTTTGATGTCATACTTTAGAAAATTATTTTTTTAAATTTCACATGTTTAATTACTCATATTCAAATAAATATTTAAAACTTTTTAAAAAATGAATTAGTAATTTTGAATTGTTAGTATAAGAAAAGTTTTCCCTATTTTAAATGCATTTCCAGTTATGAAAAAGTTATTTACCTTTTGATTACATATTTAGTTTTATCTCTGCTTTAATTGGTCAACATGAGGGGATGCTGAAAAGTTCTCTACCCAATCCACTATCCAAAACCTGACCCAATTTTTTAACAGGGTTTTCAGGATTGAAAGCTTAATTTATAAACTTAAATACTGAAGTTTTAACTGTATGATTTTCCTAATTATGTCTCATTTGACAATGTTTTTTGGCATTTATATTATTACTATGATAAAAATTTAATTTATGTCCTTAAATGAATTAGAAGAGGGACAGATTGAGTTAAAATAAATTCTTATAAAAGAAAAATACAATCACTAAGTATTGTTCCCATATAAAACCAATAAGCTCTTCATTTTCTGAAAGTTTATTAGATTGAAATTATCCTTAACTCATTTTGTTATTACTTATCAGATTATAAGGAATTTGTAAGCTGCAAGTTCTCAGAGATTAATTACTACAGATTAACATGAGGCAATAACTATCAAAAATCTTAAATGATTTGACCAAGACCATTTTTTAGCTTATTTTTAAATATTATATAAGAAAAGATTAAGCCATTTGTGTCTCTAAAATATAAATAACCAATTAAAAAAATTAATTATTTATTAAATTTAGATATTTTGAAATTTACAATTCAGAAATAATGAAACAAATTGAACTAAAAGATCTCTCCTAAATAATTAAAAAAAAAAAAAACAATGAACCTCACCTGCCTGGAAAAAGTTTAAATCTTGAATTTTACAATTTCTAATCCCCCCCCAACTATTATTCCAAAAGAGGGGGGGTTCTGAGATATTAAAACAAAGCAGTTATTGCGTACTGCTAACAGAGGATTGGGCAGCTTTTTTTTTTTGCAGTGGCAGTGGGCCATCAAATATTGCTGCTGACAAAGCAACCACTACTAGATTCATAGATGCTGCTACTGCAACCAGCTCCATGATAACTACTCCAACCACAATTATATTCAACAGCACCATCTCCTAATTTCCACCCCCCCAACCTTATTTTCACTTCAACTTTTCCAACATTGCTACCTCTTCTAGTACTATTAGTATCTTTATTTAAATCCCTATCAACACATTTACTTCTACTCCCACCACAACTCTTACATATTTTTAAGACTACTACATACTTTCTGCTCACTGATAGCCTCCAATTTTAAAAGAAAAGGGTTAATATTTAGGTGTAGGTTTTTAATGCTCTGAGGAAAACTAAATCAATTGTTTAACATTGGCTAGTGAGAGCAAGGAAAGTGTCAGAGTAAAATTGTAGGAGGGTGTTAATGTAGAAAATCCACTGTTACTGTTTGACTAGTGATCAGAGGCTGATTTATGATCAGCCATTTGAATGGCCACAATGTAAAATTTTGACAGGTCTGTGGTGGTAAGAAGAAAGACAACAGGAAAGAAAGAAAAAAATGAAGGAAAAAATCCAGCTTTCCAGTACAAACAATGAATTGGCTAATGATTTTGTAACACCTATGAAGAAAATTTTGATTAGTTTATGGATAGTTTCAATATTTGGTAGAGAATGACTGAATTTTGATGTTTTTATAAAACAGAATGACAGTGTGCCACTTTAAAAGAGAAAAAAAAAGCTGTTATGGTAAGGATTTTATTAATGTATCAATATAACATTTCGTTGTGCCAAAAGGTATGTCTTAAAACATGTAGCAATAAAAACTTTCATTGTGAAAATGAAAAATGAGAGAGCTCATGTATTTAAAATACAAAAAACAAAAAATGCATGAAAAGAAAAGTCAGAATCACTCATTAGAAATAAAAAAAAAAACTGTTGTGGAGAAAGTTTTATTTAATGAAACAAACAAATACGAAGACAATTTTTATAATTTTCAACTTATTAATTGAAATGATCAGCATATTAATTTTGTTCCACTATCTTCTGCTATTTTTTAAAGCAACTCCATCATTCTGTTCTCTCAAAAATGTTTATCATTCTCAGCAAAGAACTGTAGTAAGTGCCTTTTGTAATCATTCAGGAAATTGATATTTATTTCAACTTAGAGAATTTTGAAGTGCAAATATTTTCTGAGCTAAGCTGTAACAAATTTTTTACAATCACCAAAGAAATAAATATATAGTCTCTTTCTCTTAATTTTGAATGTTTTTTATTAGTTGCTGTCTTCAGTTGAGAACAGTACATTTTGGAATCAATCTGTTGGTCCTTCAAAAAGAATAAATAGTAAAAGATTCCCTTCCAATCTTACCATATACACACAGCAGCACCTTTGGCATTGTTTGTAGTTGTTTATTCTTGCATTTCATTTTCTTACAAAATATGTTTTTATTGCCTATCAATTTGTTTAAAAATTTGGGGCCTTTCCATTATGGATAAGTAACAAACTGCACATAGAAATATGGCCGAGTAGGATTTTTTTTGGAGGGGGGGGGTTAACTTATACGGAAGCCGCACATCAAACTAACATAACTAGTTTGGTGTAAATTCAACATTTGATTTGCATATTTGGAGAATGTTGATCTCTCCCTCCCATATTGTATAACATTCTCAGATAATATCTTGATTTACTTGCTATCAACCTCAACTAGTATACTGGACCTTGGTTCACCAAGAAATCTCAAGCATAAAACTATGCAAATCACTTGTCACATAAACTGGACTATATATATATATATATATATATATATATATAAAATTTCAGATACATCTACAATATATCTGTAAAGGGACAATATAAATAAAGACAACATGAAACCTTAACTTAGCTATTATGTTTCATCCTGAGATGGACTTTATCAAGGCGAATGTGAGGGGTTTATTTTACAAGAAGTATTTATAAGCAAAAGTAAAAATATTGTTAGTTTAAGAGACTCATAAATATTCATCAGATTAAGTGAAAAAAAAACAAACCATAAAACACTTTCAGAAACTTCCAATAACCTCATTATTTAACCACAATACTAAGAGAAAGGCATACAAAATATACAACCACAAAAAAGATGACAACATTACTAACAACAATAACAATGACAAACTAGATAAAAACAGTTACTACTTACTAACTCCATAAAATCCACTGTCCGAACAATTTATGCAATCATAACATCAAAATAATTACAACCACATCCAAAACTATTATGGATATGATCAGAACCAAAAATACCTGTGACAATAATAATTCTGAAGCAGGTATATATAAAAGTAAACTGCCAGAACTGCTCCTCACAATACATTGGAGGAACTTGTAGAAAACTTTTTAAAATTTATATACGAACACAAAGGAGATCTTATACATAACAATTTGTTAATTGCATTAGTTATACATACAAATAAATTCAACCATAACTTTGAGCTAAAGAATGGCAGATTTATTAAGAGAAAGTAACTTAGACAGAAAATTCTTGAGAGTACCACTATCCACCAACAAGAATGATATTATCAATTTTTATTCTCACCACTGTAACAAGATTAAATCTGGAATAATTATAGGATTCTATTTAAGAGCACTAAGAATATGCTGTCCCCAAGGTTTACCTAAAGAAAACGAAAAACACTTTCAAAAATCCTCCAATATCTTTATTATTTCATCCACAATGCTAAGAGAAATGCATACAAAATATACAACTACAAAAAAAGATGCATTCAACAGTTTTGAGCATTTGGCTTCTTGAAGGCCTTTCAGAATATAATTTGCTTTCAACAGATTTCTAGACAACTTTGAGGTGTTAGTATCAAAGGTTTATTAGGGCTTCAAGGACTTAATTATCTCCAAAAGCAATTGGTTCTTAAAATGTTTAAAAAAGAAAAAAAAATTGATCATTTCTGGGCAAAACACCTAAATGTAGAAACTAAGTATCTGTCTATATTTCTGAGATGAATATTGTAATTATTTAAATTAATGACATTGTTCGGACCGTTGTCCTCATCTCTATTGTCATATTCACAATGTTTCCGCTGTTGTACACTTTGGCCTTCTTCACTTCGATAAAAGTGTTGGTTGGATCCAGTGACTTGACCCAAAGAGTTGTGAGTTCAATACCTGGCCACTGCAGTGGTGAACAAAAATTCGGAGAGTTGAGTTAAAGGGAGATAACTGAGATCCGGAAGAAGCATGGCCTGTGGAACTAGAACAATTTACCCTGGTGGATGAAATAAAGGAATCAGTTTGAAATTCCAATCACCTGAAGAAGGCCGAAGTGTACCATGGCTGAAACATTGTGAATATGGCAATAAAGATGAGTACAACAGTCTGAACACTGCAAATAATGTACATAGGTAGAAATTAAGATTTTAAAGAAATGGGAATAATTCTGTTAAGTAAGCTCACAATTACACTTATTTAAGCATCTTAATAATACAAAGTTAGCACATAGACTATATAATTAGATGGCAAATAATCAGCTACCATCGGGATTCAAAAATCAAGACAAGAGGTACATCCATAGTTGTCCACTTTGTTGAGATAGAGCACCTTAGACCTGTTTAATATCAGAGGACTAATTAAAATCTACCTTGAGAGAGAATGATGATAGCTGGCGGGGGGGGGGGAGAAATATAAGTGAATTAACTAAGAAAGCAATAAGTTAGCAATATACATGGAAGATATTGGTTTCTTGAAGGCCTAATTTATGAAATTATAAATGTCAATATATTCCCTATCTTGAACTATTTTCTTTAGATTTCATTTTATTACAGAAAGTACTCCTATAATTTTTAGTATACCATGTCTTTTTATAATTTTGTATGTTGGAAAATAAAAGCATGAATTAGAAACAGCAGATTTTTCTAAAAATCTCTTTAAAAATATTTGAGGATTTTTCCAAGGTGGTGAAAATAAAGGTGAAAACAGTTTGAATAAAGATTTCAAATCCTCTTGTGAACAAAAGATTTTTTTTAAAATGGAATTAATGGTATTTAAAGAAATCAATTAGCATATATTCGATAGCTGGAGAATGGCGATTGTAATTTGGCAAACTTGGTAAATATTAAGAGTAGAGGATGAAAAAGGAAAAATGTGGAGAGGAAATAATATGTATAAGATTGAAAAAGAAGAGAGAAATAAAATTAGACATAAATATATGAGATAAGAAAATATGCAAGAGATCAAAGTTTAGAGAAATTGGAAAAATGTTATCTGATGATTAGGCAAAAATCAAACATGAAGATTTCCCAAAATCCAAAAACAAAAATATAAACCAGTCTAAATTTTTTTTTTGTACAGTAAAGTTCACCCAGTACAAGGCCAGGGGTCACACAAGGTAGAAGGCTACATTAAGGGGCAGTTTATATGGATAGGAAGGGTTCTGTTGGTTGATTTTGTTTAGTGGCATATCAACCTCTATAGATTATTTAATGCCGAAATCCAAATATTTTGACCACAATTTTCTGGCTTCAGTGGCAGATAAAATGTATTGCTGGTATTTTTACTATAAAAACATATTTTTATACTTTTATTGTGTTTTGTTTTTGTTTAGGGGGTTTCCTATTTGCCCATTGCTGGGAGCCTAACAAGTGCTACCACCTCGGGTCAGAGTGGACCTGGGAACAACAGAAATTAAGAGGTGGTTTCACTCCTCAAAACCTCCAATCTTCTGATCAGAGGCCTTGTTGCCAGATTTAGTTTATCATCATACCCAGGACTAGGATAGGAAGGGAAGATAACAGTTAACTCTAGGCTTGAACAGTGATTGGAGGAACATCCTCTTGGGAGTCAGTTCCATAGAGCAGTGGTTCACAGAAAGAAGCTGTTTGAGTTGAACATACTTCTTACTGATGGTATATGGAGGTAATGTAGGTGGTATACTACAATGTAAGTGACATAGTAGATCCTAGCTGTGAAGATTAGACCTAGCAGAACCAAGGAATGTAGTTCGTCTGAGCACTTTCTTTGGAAGTAGTGATAGAGCAACGAGAGGCGGCTTGCCACATCTTGCCTTTGAGAGAGAGGTTGGAGGGTGGAAAATAATCTGTCACCCACAAGGGCTCGAAGATGCTTTTGAACTCTATCAAGACTGGAAAGTGGGGACCGAGCAAACCCACCCAAATATGACAACAGTACTCCATTTTTAGTCCGACCTGGCTCTTATAAAGGTAGAGCATAGCAGGAGTAGTCTGGAGCAGTACAGGGAGCCGAACATTTTACTTGCATCTTTAGTGATGAATTGTATATACTAGTTCCACTTAATGTTGAGGACCATTAGTCTCTCAAGGCACAGTGCCTCCCTGAAGGGATATCCATTAATTTTGGCTGGCAGTAGTTCCAAGTTAATGCTAGATCGAAATACAGATCAGCTCCCAATCTCTGATCATCAAGAGCTTTAGAGATGCACCCCTATATCATTGTATCATCAGTATAGATGTTTACAAATGATCTGAGTATAACGATCACGAATCCTGTGACCAATCAGGGTCGTAGGGTCATCACATGTATTGCAGATGCAAGAGAAGTGGTGTGTCTTCTTGGGCAAGATAGCCTGATGAAGCCCAACCCTCCTCTTCAGGCTGGTTTTGAATTCAGAGTTACCTTCTAGACCAGTTGCCTACCAAGGCTATAGAACCCAGTCTGTCCTGCTATTTACCCATAGATGGGGGAAGAAGTGGTTCATACCTTTCCCAAGGGTATTGATCTAAGTATATTCAAATCAAAAAGAGGGTTGGCCCAAAAAGTGACCTCTGGTGGACAATGCATTGAATGCCAGGGCCCCGGAAGACTGGCCATTAATAATTACCTTCAGGGATCTACCTGTTAGGAACAATTTTATAATTGAGAAGACCCTTCCAGTGATTGCATAGCTGGAGAGCTTGTGTAGCAAACATTTGTGCCACATCCTGTCAATGGCCTTTGAGATATCTAATGCTATGGTACTTGAGGTGTGTTTGTCATCAAGAGCCCCACTAATTCTGTGTGTAATGTTAGTTAGAACATCAGCAGTGAATTGGGCCAATCAAAACCTGTACTGCTCGTTGCATAAGAGGTTATTCCTATCTAGGTGCTCGACAAACTTCTTGTTGATTATAGCCTCAAAAAGCTTACTAATGATACTGAGGAGACAGATAGGTCTATAATGGGAAGGGGAAGAATGCTCGCATATGTTCTTGAAGACTGGACACACACTTGACTCCTTCCACAAGCTCCAAGCAGTGATTGAGTAAATGTTTATATTGAACCAATTTTTTTTTATATCAGAAATCTTTTATGGAAAATGTCTATTCTTCAGAATGTTTATCACTCAAAGCTGATAATAATATTATTAAGACATTATCTTATTCAGGCAAAGATGTTAAGTGATGGCTTTTCTACCGTTAAAACATTAGTGCAATCTTAGGTGCATAGAATATTTGATAAATTATGAGTACTTTTTATATGAAGTCATATCACTAACAGTATTTTCAGACAAAATTATATAGTTTTGGAAGATCTACTAGTTTGTTTGGTTTTGTTTTATGGCATATCAACCTCAATGGGTTATTTAATGCCAACAAAATTCTTTATTGCTTGTAATATTTTTTTTCCAAAAATGTATTGCTGGTAATATTTTTTTTCTTCAAAAATCTATTATTAATATACTATATTATATAATATATATTGGCTAATATTTTTTCAGAAAATGTATAGCTGGTAATATTTTATTTGCAAAACTGTATTGCTGGTAATAATGTATTTCTGATAATTTTTTACAAGAAAGTATTTCTGGTATTAAAACATATTTTTTTACACTTCCATAGTCTTTTGACTCCAGTTTAGGGATTAACCATTTGCCCAAAGCTGGGACCCCAACAGGTGCCACCACCCCAGGTCAGGATGGACCTGGGAATATCAGCAACCAAGATGTGGCTCCACACCTCTCAAAACCTCCCGACCAGAGGCTCTGTTGTCGGATGCAGTTCATCGTCTTACCCAGGATGCGGATGTAGTTTATCGTTATACCCAGGATGAGGAAGATCTACTAGTAAATTTTTATACAGGTGTAAGTAGTCATTGTAATGAATCTATAGATAATTTCTGTATGAATGAAGTGCAATTGGTAAAATGAATAATGCTAGTTTGTATACAGAAAGTACAGCAGGGATTTAGTAAGATAATTTTTGTAATACTGTTTCAGGTAAAAATAATTTAAACAACCCCATATGTTCCTTGAAACCTACTTGAATAATTATTTTAGACAGAATTCATTAGAGCTTCAAAGGACATAACATATTTTATATTTTGATATTGTAATTTTACACAAAATGCATAGTTTAAAGCAAATGTATACATCTATATAATAAATGCACATGTCACTGTGTCACGCTTTTCAACTTTACTCCTAGAGGCCATAGCCTAATGTATCATACAATTTTGGAATCAGGTTGACCGTGAGCAAATTAAAAACATTCTGGGTCGAATCTGAACCTGCAATCCTTAAATTTTGGATTCTCAAGTTTTCATTTCTGTGGTTGTTTTTGGCGATTTTTTATGTGAGTTTTTAGGACAAATTTTTTTGTATGAAAACAATCTTTATAACTTGGAAATAATCAAAATTAATTGTGAAATCCAGCAAAAGTCAACCATGAAATATAATTAATTGTTTGTACAGAAAGTAAGGACCTACGTACATCAAATTGTCTTTAAATTAAGTGGTGGCAGAAAAATTATAGTTGAACTTTTTCAAAGGTAAGCTTATATATTAATGCAATACCTAAATGCAGTGATCAATTTTGAGTTCTTCTGTAGTTTATTGTTAACTATCTGATCTACTCCTCCTTACCTATTGCGATGAAGGCCCAATCAAGAGCTCTCCGCAGAAGTTAGTTTAAATGTTGTTTGATATGGTAGCTTTTAAGCTAGTTATAGCATAAATGAGTTCATTCAGAGAGTGAAGCAAATACATTGGAGTACTGTTTTAAATGTAAGGTGTATATGGATATATTGTATGTTACATATGCTTACAGATGTACGTCCATGTACATATGTTGAGCTGAAAGTGAATACATTGAGGTAAATGAACACTCATGTGATAGACATCTTAGTGAATAGATAACTTCAAAAATTGACAGCCAACATGACAATGCGTAACCATTTTTTTTCCTTTTTTGCTAAACTCTTTCTGATCGATTTGTCAGATACACACCCTTATTAGATAGCACCTGTTAATGTGCCATCTGAATGGGAATTGCCCAGGTAAACCCATGAGTAAACAGAGAAAACAAATTATTAGTGATGGATTGCTGCATACACTTATGTATACTTCAGTAAATGTATTTGGAAAGGTAAATTTAAAACATTGCTGACCAGGTACAATTCAGTCAAACTGATTTCTTATATGTTTCCACATACCAACTTCAAATCCATACATTGTTAGTAAAACAACAAAAGAAATTGTGTAAAGCTCCAATGAATTGAACTGATGTCTGCATTTAATTAACAGTAAACACAGTAATTATATAACCATTCAGACACATATAGTTTGTAAATCTGATCACTGGCATGTACTAGCAGTATCAAAAAGGATACTGTGTAGAAAAGATAATATCCTTAGCATTAAAATAAGTCAATCAATTTTTGTTGAATGCTTTTACCATCATGATATACATTATGGATCTAAGTAAACCATTGCTCATTTCTACAGGTAAAGATGTGTAACTACACATATGAAAAGGTGCTGAAATGATTTCTGCCTAACAAATTTCACAAAAAATGAACAAACATAAGAATTTTTGTTTATATCTCTGAGATGAGGTATTATAATTACTTACATTATTTGGACTGTTATCCTCATTTTCATTGCCATATGCACAATATATTATATATATATATATATATATATAAAATATATATATATATATATATATATAAAAAATATATATTTTATATATATATATATATATATATATATATATATATATTATATATATTTTATATATATATAATATATATATTTTATATAAATATAAAATATATACATATATAAAATATATACATATATATAAAATATATACATATATATAAAATATATATATAAAATATATATATATATAAAATAAAATATATATATATATATAAAATAAAATATATATATATATAAAATAAAATATATATATATATATATAAAATAAAATATATATATATATAAAATAAAATATATATATATATAAAATAAAATATATATATATATATATATAAAATAAAATAAAATATATATATATATATAAAATATATATATATATATATAAAATAAAATATATATATATATATAAAATAAAATATATATATAAAATAAAATAAAATATATATAAAATAAAATAAAATATATATAAAATAAAAAATAAAATATATATAAAATAAAATAAAATATATATAAAATAAAATAAAATATATATATAAAATAAAATAAAATATATATATAAAATAAAATTATATAAAATAAAATAAAATATATATATAAAATAAAATTATATAAAATAAAATAAAATATATATATAAAATAAAATTATATAAAATAAAATAAAATATATATATAAAATAAAATTATATAAAATAAAATAAAATATATATATATATATAAAATAAAATAAAATATAATAAAATAAATTATATATATATATATATATATATATATATATATATATAGTGTAACCCGGATATAAGAGAGTTGTTGGGACCTGAGAAGAAGTCTCTTATATCCGGGTTTGGTCTATTATATATTAACACAGGCTCTAATTTGGGACCAGAGAAAATCTCTCTTACATCTGGGTTTCTCTTATATCCGGGTTAC
>OZ038478.1:12835690-12865690 GCA_964036315.1 Acanthosepion esculentum
AAATGGCAACCTACTGTGGGAATAAATCTGCCTTGTCAGTCATGTATTGAAAGATACATGATCGCCTAAGCGTGTGTCACGCATGGCATGTAACTGACTGATATTTATCAAGCACATCTTTGTCAGTGGAGTTATACTCCATTTGTTCTCATTTTACCTGGAGATTGTATGTGTGTGTGTATATATATATATATATATATATATATACACACACACAAATATACATCTATATTAGCAAGGATACTGGTCATTCTCCAGGGGAAAATATCTTCAAATAGAACAATAGAAGAAAAAAAATATTCTTTATTACTTCTTATGAAATATAACAAATAAGAAAAAAAGATTTGCAAATGAAAAAGTAGCTGTTATTGAAATAAAAATATTCTGATGTCCAAAACAAAAACAAATGAAGTAGTCCCTTAGATTAATATGAGCTCTGTGTCCACAATATTAGTACTTCTCCCATTAGTTGAAAAAGTTATTTAGGGATCCAAGCCTAGAAAAGTCAATAAGGAACTATCCATGAGAAGACAATGGGGTAGTCAGGTTGAGGATATTGATCTTGATAATTTTCCCTTGTGTTTTGTTGCTTTTGGGAAAACTGGGCCACATTAAGAAATAAATTCCATTGTACCCATAATTACAGGAGGGTAGATCTGTTGAAATCATTATGGCTCCTGGAAATTAACACATCCTTATCTTTGTCTACCTCGGTCAGGGTAGTTGACACAATGACATGTAGATGCAGTTGCATGACAACTGGCTGGCTAACTCTGGAAGTTCATATTACCGAGAAGCATAATGAGTGATCCAAATTTTAGTTGAAGTTGTGGGAAGAAATGTTTAATAGGTTTGAGGGTTCTGAACAGCCTACAAAATGTCAAGAACCATATCTATTATTTTGTACATCTGAACTCTCCAGAAATCTGTTGCAAGAGCTTAAATTTTATTTCTTTGTGTGCATCATTCTTTGGCAAAAAAATACTTCACTCACAAAGCGACTTATAGTTTTGTAGTTGGGGGGTGTCATTATTTTTATATTTAAAACAGCTGAAAAAAAAAAAAATCAATACTAAAAATTTTTCAGGGTTGAACATTTTACAAAAAAAAAAAGAGTAAAAAATAAAACGTTGAGTTTTTTTTTTGTTTAAGTGAAGAAAGCTACTTTAGTCCAAAATTAACTTCTGATAAACTTAAAGGTCAATATTACTTTTTACCTTCAGCATATGTTAATTCCCTACATACATAATTTACCACCAAGAATGTAATTGCTTGGCTACAATAAAGGCCACAAACTAATTTATGTGAACAAAATATTTGTATACTTTGCAGCAAACTATCTCACTTCATATTAATAGAAATTGCTTCAGTTCACTAGAAATAGCATGCTGTGTTTGTTAATGACCTTTGAGGTCAATCTTACATAGCCTATGTCAAAGCTAACAGCATTTTGTGAATTTTCAAAAATTAGATAAAATGGACATTGACATTAGAGTGTGCTTGTGGAGCAGTCAAACAAAGAAAGCATCCATTATTAGGATGGATTTGTACACACACATCTGAAGAGACAGAAAATGTCTGTTCAGTTTTTGTTGATTTTGAATATAATACATAGGCACATACTTGAATAATAAAAAAAAAAAAAAAAGCACAAATATTTTTTGTGAAGTTTTTAATTTAATATTTCTTGCAAATGATTTTACTGATGGTCTAAGTTTTAAAATTTTTATCAAGTTAAGACATGGAGTAATGGATAGTGGATCAGAGTGAGGAATCAGAGAGCCGAGTTCGAATTCCAGTTGAATCCATTACATTCACTTACATGCTAATATCCTTGGGAAAGGTATGAATCCTCTTCTTCTCCCCTCCAGCTATGGGCAAATAGCAGGACAGACTGGGTTCTATAGCCTTGGGTGGAATTCAAAACCTGATCCTCCATATTGGGGGTTGTGCAGTAGGCTAACAACCTACTCACTTAAAAACTGGCTTGTTACAGAAACCGCAATGATATCTTGCGGCCTTATGTTCTTCAAGGAATTTAAAGGCATTTTTTATATATATATATATATATATATATATATATATATATATATATATATATAAGGAGGAGGCGTAGTGGATAGTGGCTCAGATTGAGGAATCGGAGAGCCGAGTTCGAATTCCAGTCAAATCCATTACATCCACTTACATGCTAATACCCTTGGGAAAGGTATCAATCCTCTTCTGCTCCTTCCCCCAAGTTATGGGTAAATAGGACAGACCAAGTTCTATAGCCTTGGGTGCCAACTGGTCTAGGAGAAGGACAACTCTCAATTCAAAAACCTGACCCTCCAGGTTAGATGTTTTGCAGTAGACTAACAACCTACTCACTTAAAAAAAACGGCTTGTTACAGAAACCGCAATGATATCTTGCAGCACTGTGTTCCTCAAGGAATTTAAAGGCATATTTTGAGTTTGAATTTTTATTATTAGATGTTTAAATAATTTCACAAGGCTGAAACACTTCTCAGATATAAATGGAAACATATGTTCTCAGAGATTTCATTGTTGCAGATGACATCTCAGGTGACTTTACAATCCAGATAGTAGCCTGCACACCACTCTACAAGGATGGCATTGAAAACCTCTTGCTGGTACCTGCTTATTTGGTTAGCATGATTGAAAATGACACTTTAATTCACCTATTAATGGGCACACTTTGTCACAGAGGGGACATGCAGAGTAACTGAGGTCATGAGTGACTTATGAAGCTAACCTTTGATAGACATACTCAACTACTCTAATTGCATTTCAGGGATCGCTTTGATATCTTTTTTAGATAATATTTAATATATTTCATATATTTTGCAGCATGTTTTAGTTTGCAATAATATGCTGTGTATTTGGTTTCAAAGTTGTTAACACCTGAAGCAATCAGATCCTTCCGACTTCTGTCTGATGCTAGATTTTCCCATGTGTTAGCATTGATAATAGCTTCCTTCAGGCAATCTTTGTACCTTTTTCTAGACTTGCATTGCAAGCGCTTTTCTAAACCAGTTCACAATACAGTTCCTTCTTAGGAAGTCTGTAATTCCCAAGGCACACCACATGACCAGACCATCTAAGCTTCTATCTACCTTTATGTCCAGTACATGAGACATGCACAAGATTCATAATACCTCATATAAACTGTTCGTAGAAATGTTACAGGTGTAGAATATGCTTGTCAAAAGTTGTCTAACACCCATTCAGCAAAACTGTAATCACATACACCATAGTACAGGTTTATTTTGGTGCCGAGCGTCATATTGGATTGAGATGAAAATTTATCTTTCAGTCTTCTATATGACATCAGAAGCCTTCAAAAGCTGATAGTCATCCATGGTACTTGGTCAGGACAATGTACTAGTAAACTTATTTAGCATCCAATTTCTTCCACTTAATGTAGATAGTAAGTGTATGGTATGGTTGTACAGGTACTGGATGATGTATGACAACAATCTTCTTCATGCTTAACCCAAATTCACCATGTGCAGCAGAAAGGCTGTTCATTAGCATTGGTAAATCTGATTCAGTTTGAGCAACAGGATTGCAGTCATCTGCATAAAGGAGATGACACACTTTCTTTTCAAATATATGCACATTAGAGAATGATAACAAAATCATTGCAGATATCTTGCGAATATAAATAACCATCTTCATTATTTCCTTGTATTAAATAAAGTCATACTCTGTCTCCATGTTTCATCACTTCTTGGTTAGTAATTTTGTATTTTTAGAAGTTTGAAATTTCATATACTTTAAATAATGATTATACCAAAACATCTAAGAGGTTGTAGACTCAAAGATTATGCTGAGTGAGGTTTGCAAGTGTTCAGTAAGTAATGACTAACAAAACTATTTAAATCATTTGGGTCCATTTAAACTTTGGTATTCTAACGTTAAGAAAATTCTAAAGAAATTATAATTTCTTTTTCAAGATTTGAATCAAATAAACAGATAGCTCGTTTATTATTATTAACTACAATTTATAGTGTGTGTATTTGGTGTGGGCCAAAGTTTCTATTATTTTTATTAAAATTAATAACAATTAGTACACATCTTTATTAATGAACAAAATATTTACTGTAATTTTCTATGACCATACATGAATGCTCTGGAAGTTTTTGAATTCCATTTTGATAACTGATATTATAAAGTTGTCAATAGGATTTTGAAGCATCAAAGAAATCATTTGATTTTTGATCAAATGAGCAATGCTTTATTGAAACAAATGATAATCTAAATGGTATCTGGTCTGGTGAATATGTAATGTGATGAAGAATTTTATATACCAACTTCATTATTTATGTTTTTTAGGTTAACAAAACACGTAGACAAGTTTTGTGATGCTGCAGTGACTTTCTGCATTCCTAGTCCTGTAAATGGACATCTCTCTTCAATTTTAGCACAAACTTTGAAGGAATTACATTCAACAATAATGATCTCTCAACCAATAATTTGTAGTAATACAGTATACCATTTTATGTAGGATGTGTCATCAGTTTAACTTATCAAATTAATGAGTTTATTTCAAGTCCTGTCCTAGTCTGTTGTATTCACTTTTCACTAATGTCATTGAAAAAAAAAGCAGAGTGCCATCTCTTTCCAACCTCCACTTGTGGGTTAAATAGTAGAGTATACTAGAGTCTCTAGCCTTGGATGGTATTAAACTTGAATTAACAAACTTTGAATTCAAAACCATGGAGAAAGTAACAGAAAACCACTTCACTATCTTTCGCATTTTATTGTTTGTGGCAATTCATAGATAATAAAAAAAGAAAAATGTGGAGAGACATAATCACCTCCATCCTGTATAAATAAATAAATCTTTCATATCCTACAAAATAAAGAACATTAACCTTTTTCTAAAAAAAGATTAAATTTTGTTGCTGATATTGCAGCAGACTTTCTTCAGGATCCATCATGATTTTCAAGGTTTTAGATTATGATATTTAAAATTGTTACAAATGAAAAGTAAAAAAAAAAAAATTACACCCAATCTGGCAAGAAAAAATCAGATTGTGGGAGATTGTCCAATGCATCATTGTGAAATCAATTTCTTGATTTTTAAAAAAATATTTTCTATACTTTCTAAACACCTTAAGTATTATGACAAATTTAGTAAAGCAGATAAGGAAATTGAACATAGAGTAAACTGCAGTGGGAGCAGCTTGGTCCAACGCTGCAAGTTACAAGATCCAAGACATTAAACTAAGAACAAGAGCTATGTTCTTAAATATCCTCATCAGATCTAGACTCATTATCATGCATGATAATCAATGATTAAAAATTGCTTGGAGAGAATGAATTCTGTAGGTATTAGAAAGGACCAATCTTTATCAGACTAGTGAGATAGAATCACAAACAAAGGAGATCCCCATCACTTGAAGTATTTCGACAGTTGACTGATTTTGTTTTTACAGTTTATAAACTCTTTGTGGGTTATTAAAAGCCAAAACATTTTAGGTTGTAAGAATAAATCTTTTTTTTTTTTTGTGAGTAAACATTGCATTAAGAATTTTTTTTGTTGAGAATAACAATGGTTTTTCCAGATTTACATCCATGACTTTCAACAGCATGCACTGTCCATTAAAATGGACAGTGCATGTAACAAAAAATAACAACAATCAAGATGCTGACTTTCCACACAACTTCAAACAATATTTGGAGGGAGCACCTCCCCACCCTCAGCAATTTTAGAAAGAGCAATGACAGTGAACTTAAACTTATTTTCTTGAAAAATTGTTTTATAAATTTTAATTGACAATAACACTAACTGTTCGGTCAATGAATGCCAAATTTTTCTATTTAAGGAAACAGTTAATGTCACCGTTAGTATTATAATTATTGAGTGATTGACACAAGGTTTTATAACAAATTTTAATGTTGACTGAAGAAAGATATCATTCAAAAGAGTTTGCAAGTAATCACATACAAAATCTTGTCGTCTATCATTGCATGGTCTATTGTCAGAGTTGAATTCATCTTGAATCATTCTCAAAGCATACTGAACCATTTCCATAGATTTCTAAAATCATCTTTGCTTCTGATGCAGATGCTGTACAGGTATTTGAAGTAAAAATACCGGAACCTTACATAAAAATAAGAAAATTTAATTCCAATCAACATAAGGTATGCATTTTGTCATATTTTCTAAGTTTAAATGTTAGATGTCTGGATTTTTTTCTATTCTTCTAAAATCTAGTTCAGAATTGATCAGGGAGATTGAAAAGATGAACTGACATTTCTATTTGGATGAGTTAGCAAACTAGTCAGTTAATTGGATCATCCACGCTGCTCAAAATCTTTAATGGCTCCTGCAATCTTAAGCAATAAAAACAATTTTGTGCTTGTTCAAATATTTATAAGCTGGATCCTATAGAAAGTACTGAACATAAGTATTTGAATAAACTTTATTTATTTTCATTAATACCTTTTCAAAAAAATAATATAGAAAAATACAAGTTCAAAATTGATGCTGATCCTCTCTATACTAACTTTTATTGAGCTAATTACAGTCACTAACCAAAGCGTTTCCAGTTCTTTTCAATGGAACACATTTACGCATCTTTTACTTCACAATCAAGAAACAAAAGAACATCATGAAAATTCTCATTCCACATTTTCCATTTCATGGTTGGCTTGTAAGGAAATGATTTTTATGCACAAAAATATCAACAATGATTCAATAATATTAATTTTATTTAAAAATCCTCCAATAATTTAACATGGCAGAATAAAGTAAGTGAAAAATGATGTGAAAAAAAAATATATTTGCAATCCTACCATAAATGTACTGGTTTGCCAGTCTTCCAGATATATAAAAGTCCTTTCTTAAAACATGTAATCCAAATTCCATTAAAATTAAATATTCATTTATAAAGGCCAATATAAACTTGTGAACTTGTATCTTTTTATAAATACTAGTTAAAAGATAAAAATTTTAACAGTTAAATCCAATTTTAATCTTCCTCAGATTTTGCATCAAGTAATACAGAAACACACTGAGGAAACACAAAGAAATGTGTAAAAGGAAAAAAAAAAAAAGAAGACAAACATACATTTCAAACTGGTTAGAAATAAGGAAAATTACAAACAATGATATTACCTCTTCTCTGGTATCTGTAAAATATACACTGTATCAATTTAAATTAACAGGTAAATTGAACAATAAAGGAAGAGCAGGAAAGCCTCCTAAATTAAATCCGTTTATAAAATATTAATATTGATAAACTAGAAGAGTAGTGGCTGAAAAGACAATTCAAAAGAGAAGACAAAACTAAATGGTTCAAATTTGCCAGAAAATATACCATTGACCTCTAGGAAAAAGAAAAAGAAAAAAAAAATGGTTGAATCTAAATTTGAATTGTTTGCTTATATTCAAAGGCAGTGGATGAGGAGAAAAAAAGAAAAAAAAAGAAAAGGAAACTGATATCATCCCCAGTGTGTTATCCCATCTAGTAAAGCATGATGGAGGCAGTGTTATGATCTGGGACTGTTTCTCTGCTGAAGGTGTTTGAGATAAGCAGAAATGGACAGTAAAATGTATAAACAGAACCAGATTAAGCATTCAATGCCAAGTGGCCTTCAATTTCATTGGCCGTGAGATTTATTTTCAAGAAGAGCATGATCCAAAACAGAGTTCTAATCCAATTATTTGGCTAAGGAAATAAAAGCAGAATTATCGACTCAAATTTGAGTAGAAAAAGTTAAAAAAACATGCAATGATAACAGCAAAAAAAATTTGCAATATGAACACTGGTAAAAAATAGTTGCTGAAGACATTCGGTTTATAATACCCAGAAATTCATACACAGGATGCATGGCACAGTGGATAAGGGCGTTGGTTAGATCCAGTGATAGGACTCAAAGAGTGTGAGTTCAATACCTGGTTAAGGTGGTGGAGAACTTGGAGAGGGGAATTAACAGGAGATAACTGATAACTGACATCCATTAGACATGGCACATAGAACAGTCTACCCCAGTAAGCAAAATAAAAGGTTCAGTTTGACATTCCAACAACCTGAAGAAGGCCGGAGCGTACAACGACCAAAAAGTTGTAATAAATATAGCGACTATTTTCCTCATAATAGTCCGAATAATGTAAGTAGTGTACATAATACCTCATCTCAGAAATATAGACAGATACTGAAACAATTAAAACAAATGGGTGTTGCTTAATTATTATGTCTTATTAAAAGACAATATTTGTTTAGATAATATTTTTAATGACTTTCAATTGTTTTTGTACAAGATATTTAACTCTAAATATTTGAAAGATTACAACAACAAATCTGACAAGGAGGAAGGTAATGATGAAAATGATAGCAACATACAGATAAGTGAATGAAAAGAAATAATATTTATACAAGTTTCCAGACATTAAGAAAAAATAATTTTTTGTTTTAGCATTTGTTTTACATTTTTAACAATTTTATGTTTTTATAAAATTTAATTTCTAATTTATTTAAGTTTTTAAAAATATAATTGTAGTTGTTATAAAAAAAAAAAAAAAATTAATTTCAATCATATTTATAAATTTCAAAATAGGAAGATAATTTTTCCTAGCATAATTTTAATTATAAATAAAATGCATCAATTTTTTTTTAAACAATTCAAAATATCAGTTCAACCATCAATATTAAGGTTATTTGCTTTTAAATTTGAAGCCAAAAAGCAAATTAAATTTTGAAACATTTTATGAGCAATAATTAGCAAATAAGTCTGTATGTGCAACAAGTATTAGGTCTCTTTTTAGCATAATTCATGAAAGTATTGCAAGTTTGATAGAAAAAAAAAATAGAAAGAGAAAAATGTTAGTCATTTTGGGATTCAATCAGATGTTTATCAAAGACACTAACTATAAATAACTTCACTGCAAAAACAAATAAAAAGCATTAAGTTTGAGACCTGAAAAGACGTCAACTTACAAAAATTAAACATGAATTTAATTAAAAAATTATGACATTAGAAAAATATGTAATCAAAACTAGTTAGAAAATTACATTTTTGAACTAATTTCTAATCATTGGTAACATTGGTAGATTTTTAACAGTGTTGTCACTGTTATTCATAAATTTTGTTAGTCTTTTTTTTTACTCTTCTTTTCTGTTGCGTAGTTGTTTAATATTTTTTCCTTCTGGCCAAGTCAAATTTATGTGCCTTTTTTAAGCCAAAGAGGGCATCACTTGAAAGTGTAAGCTACAATTTTTAAAGAACACAAACTTATGTAAAAAAGCACAAATAAAAATTAACGGAGAATATACAAAAATGTTTAGTAAATGTTTCTCTTTGAAAGTATTGTTTGTATCAGTTTTAAAAGACAAAATATTTAACAACATTTTATTTAAATTCCTTAAGAAACATTTTTTTGTCCAAACAAAACAATTAGATATTTAAAGTTCATAGCGAGAAATACACAAGATTATATTTTTGTGCTTTTTGCGAGTATCATTTTTTTTAAAATGAAATGTTGAACTAGGTGTGTGCACGTGCGAAAGTAAAACCGTTTTTAATTATTCACAAAGAATTTGAAATGATTAATCTTCAAAGGACATCAATAGGTGATCTCTTATGCCAGGGTACTAAGAACTGGTTGATTAATAAAAGAAAAAGAAAAGAAAGAGATTTAACACCAACTAAGGTTTAAATACCGACTAGTGGTGATGTCAGTGTTGCTAATAGCAACGCCAGTTATAAAACAAGAGAATTTTATTACTTTTTGAACAAGAAGACTAACAATTTTTAGTTGAATAAGAAATTTTCTACAGAAATTATTTTCATTAAATTCTTAATATTGGTCAACAACTATATTTTCTGCTTCAGGTTTAAAATAAATAAAAAGGTAATGATAAGTAATTTGTTAGAGTTTTAGACACTAAGAATAAATTCAAAATTGTTTAAAAAAAAAAAAAATTCAATTCGCAATAATATCAAACTGGAAAAAAGTAATGTTAGTGAGTTCAGATTTATTTGAAAAAGAGAAATGTTAAAAAGTTAAGATTTATTCAGAAAAAAACAAAAATTTTTTTTTTCTTCAGATATAATGTCCTTATTTTTAAAAGCAAATAAAAGGCTATCTAATTTGATAATTAGAGAGTTTATATTGCAGTTTTTATTTTACGATTTGGAGCAGATTTTTTTAAAAGTTGGCATTAGTTGGGAAAAAAAAATTGATTATTTAACTTCTCCAAGTAGTCCTGCTTATAAAAAACAGAATAAGTTTGCGAACTCTTTGAAATTCTAAAATTTCATGAAATTAATTTATGGGGCGGGGGGTAACAGATGTAAAAAAAAAAATATTTTTATTAAGATTTTTAAAAACAAAAATTTCAAAAATAAATTCATTCATTTTTTAATAAGTCCTGAAAGTTTCATTTAAATTAGACAATTATTTGATTTTTGCAATAATTTCAAAATTAATGGGTTTTCCCCCGAAACTGCTACATTGCGATGACCACAAGTCGTACGGTTTTACCCCCCCCCCAAAAAAACGAGATTTTTTACCCAAATTTAAAACGTGTTAGAATGAAGAAAAAAATTAAATATTTAAAAAATACTTTGTTCTTTCCTCTTAATAATAAATATTTTAATGATGAAACTTTGTTTTTATTAAGTTTCGGACCTTATGCTACTGATTTTTTAGCGAATTGTTGGAGGTAAAAGTTAGTACAGGCACATAATGTCTTAAGGGAAAAATAGTTTAAATAATTAAAATGTATGTTTCATAAAATAAAATTTATAAAACTAAAAATCTGCCTTTTGATTTAAAGTTTCAGCTATAATAGTTTGAAAAAAAAATTCTAAAAAGCACTTATAAAATTATTAGATGACCATAAAATAAATTTTGTTTTTATCACATATCACAAACCTTTCCTTAATTATTAAAAATTTTAGGTTTATATGCGATTTTATGTGTAACTGTTTACAAGGAAATAATAAAAATCAAGCCTGTCTTGTAAGAAAAATGCGGAAAACATAAAAAAAACAATATGAAAACTGGGAAGTTAAAAGAAAAAAAATTAAAAACTAAAATAAACATTTTTAGATGAAGAAAAACATTATGTTCACAATAAAAAAAAAATTAAATTTATTCTTTGTAATTAAGTTAATAATATAATGATTATACTGAATAAAAACCGACATTTGAAAGATATATTTGAAGTTCTGTTAAAACTGAATATTAAAACATACTTCCATTCAATTGAATTTTCACATAAAATATTGACCTAAAAAATGAATAAGATTGATAACTGATCATTTTTTCCCTTTTCTGTTATTAATTTAAAAAGTAATAATAGTCTTTAAAAATGTTTGCGTTTCTAAATAATAATAAAAAGTTGTCATTGTAAGTGAGAGGATATATACCTAAGGTAATTTTTATTATGAACTACAATACATCAATGTCATCATTAGGGTTACATCACAACTGATTTAAAAAGGTAAACTCATTGGTACTAATCAGAGTAATTACACACAAACTAATTACTGATAGCAGGACACCAATTATTGACAAAAATAAATCTCATCAAGATTTTAAAATATTATATAAATAAATTCCCAAGAGGATAGAATTCAGGTAGAACTGAATGTCCAAGACAGAGTAAGAATAAAAAAGGCTCAAAAACTAAAATCCATGGTTTTACATTGGAATCGTAATCACGATCCAATTCATTAGAAATTAGTGTTTGAAGTTTGAGCCTATATGAAATGAACAAAGTCCGACAATTATTTTTATTTTTAGTTACAGATATTTAAGTTAAAATAAATGCATTTACTTATTTGTATCTAAGAATGTATAAACATAAAAATTACTTATATATGCAGTATGTGTGTGTGTCTTTATGAAAGAGTAGAGACTGAAAGTCCTAGAGTTGGTCTGCCAATTACTATTGGTTCGTTGATTGGGGTTGCATTTCATAAGGCTTTTTCGGTTTATGTGACAAGTTCACAGCGTGTGTGTGTGTGTGTGTGTGTGTGTGTCCTTGTTTTGAAATAGAAAGAGTGAGTCTGACGACTAAATTAAAAATTTAAAATAAGTCTGAGAATTGTGAAAACGAGAGAGGAGAGGAAACAGAAATTCCTCTCCGTTTCCTCTCTAGTTTGATAACACCGGTAGAAAGTAAGAATCTACCAATGAATTTTGTTTTGATGTTATTCATAGTCTTAAAATATAATAATACATTTAAATTAAAAATCACTCCGTTAGTAGCGTTTATGGCCTGTACAAATTTAAGTGCAGTATGTGTAAAACTAGAGTACAGTACACTACACACACACACACACACACACACACACACACACACACACACAAGAGATGTTGAGTTCTTCATCATGCATCGATATTGTCTGCAGAACTGACGGATGTAGCAACACTCAACAGTAACACTATGTGCTCTTGATTGTGTAGAGAAATGATTACACATAAAATCTTAGCAACAGGGACTCGTGTCTTTTTTTTCCATTTTGGGTAAAGCATAGAATCGGCATTTAGGTATTTATCGACAATTGTCTCCAAAAATAATTTTGAAAAGGTTAAAAAAAAGAAAGCGGCGAAAAAGAGAATATGTAACAAAAACAAAAGATTGCGAAGAATTATATAATTTATAGATTTACACACGTCATTCATATTTTACAATCATAATTAGTGATGTGTGAGTGTGTGTGTGTGAGAGGTGATCACAATGAGATTTGAAAATGAAACCTTTCTTTCACAAGAAAGGACGAAAAACAGCAAAAAATAAAACACAAAGAGAGGACAGAAAACGTGAAAAATGAAGAAGCTGAAATATAAAAAAATAAATAATAAAGTTTAAAATGAATTTTGTTTGACACAAATGAAAATACATTTAGAAAGGTACACTGACACACACCTAAAACAAGTGAAGTAAAAAAAATTCATTCATTGGATTGGAAAAAAGAAAAAAGAATTGCTCTTCTTTTTTAGTCTGTGAGGAGGAAAGGAACTGGAAGGAAAGAAAGCTACATATGAATAAGTGACTTGAACAGAAAGAACATGAATTATTTGGGAATTAGAAGTGGAAAAAAAAAAGATTTGTGAAGAAGATTTAATTTAAGAATAAAATAAAAATTAAAAATGAACTTTTACACAGAAAGGAGAAAGAAAAAGTTGAAAGAATTAAAAAATGTTGGCAAAAAAATATTACAATCATAAAAAAAATTAAACAGTAAAAATAAAAAATGTTTTACAATCAAAGCTGAATTCGCTGAATAACGATAAGTAAATTCTAGAATAAAACGAGGTAGTTTCCCCATAAAATATTGCATATGCATTGTTTTCTTTTTCTTTTTCGTGAATGAATTTTTAAAAGAATTCGAGGCTTAATGAAGAGGAAACTGAAAGTGATTGAAAAAAAAAATTTTTTTTTCATTGATCAAAAGAGCAGCATTTAAAAGTGTCTTCCATTCTTTTGTAATAATTGAGTATTGACTATTGAGTAATTTCTATTCATTTGTACTTACTTAATCTTTTAATAGTAACAATAATTTAAGTTAATAACAGCAGTAACTAAGTACAAACAAAAACATAATCCGTAATAATAAATATCTTCATAGTTCATACACATGTATTCAATTTAGTTTTTTGTAGCTGACTAATTAGATATTTTTTTAATGAAAAAAAAAAAAAAATTGTAATCTCCACAACATAAAAAATCCTTTTTATTTTCACATACTCAGCAAAACAGAACCGAAGAAAAAAATAAATAAAATAAAACTAAAAGCAACATTATTATTATTCAGTATTATTCACCATAAGAATAAGATGAAAATTGAATCATAAATAAATCAAATCAATGACAGAATGCCTACAAGTGATATTTTGTACTTGTTTTCTTTAGGACTAAAAAATAAAAAAGTCATCATAGGACATAAGAATAAGCAAGATCCCCGAAATAAACTAAAAACATAAGAATATTACATTTTTAAGTTGCAATTGTCAAAACAAAAATAAAATTAAAAATATTAAGTCAAATTTGTAAGCGTTGAAAGAAAGAAATTGTGTTTTTAAATTGTTTTTACTCGTTCATTCGTGTTTAAACTTTAAAGTTATGAAAGTTTTCAAAAAGTGTCTCGTAACTTGTTCTAGCATTTATAAATTAACTTACAAATGTCTGTATTATTAGTTTCGAATAGTAGTGAGCATCCCCCGGCTGTCACGCAGGAGACCGGGGTTCGATTCCCCGCCTGGGAGCATTTAAAATTGATTCTGGCCTTGTGCCACATCCTACCTAATAGGGAGGTTGGTAAATACTAGTTTCGAATATGCATCTTATTCGTATATAAATTTAAAAAAAATATTTTGTGACCACAGATTTAATGTTGTTTCTTACCTGTAGCCGAGCGTAACTAAAAAAGTAATTTTGCCATAATGTAATAATGTATTTTTTTTTAGTAAGTACTGTAAATAATTATTTTTCCAGTAATAATACACTTAAAAATAAAATATCAAAAACTTGATGTTACTTTGAATTTTCTTCCAGATATATAACATTCTCTTTCTTTATTTACAATTGAATAATTACGGAGTTTTATTGTGTTTTTATGGGTAATGAAAAGAAAAGTTACTACTCCCCACCATACACACACGGTGCTGACACTTGCTCAGCCCGACCCATTTCTAAAAAATCTAATAAAATGACGAAACATGGGATGTTTTGAAGAGATTCTTGGTTTTGTCAACACCCCTTATGCGTTCTGGTCAATTGACGATCATGTTAGTGTGAAACTGGAGTAGTGGTCTGGACTTTGACAAACGTATGTTTGGTTCATCTTGCTCATTTAGAGAGATCACTGTCTTTTACTGTTTTCGTAGGTTTGTGTCAGATTTTTCCGGGGTAGGTCTGTGCCTGATTTTTTCCTTCTCACTTTGTTTCTTTATTAGTTTGGATTTTTATTTTCTTAGTAAATTGGCTGACTTTGTGACAGTTTTACCAATATGGTTTGTTGTAGAAGGGAACTCTAGTAAATGCATGCTAGAAGTTTCTGAAGGATTGTAGATTTTATATTAGGAGGGGGAAACAAAGAATAATTATTTACATTTCTAAATAGGATTTCAATAGTTTCTTTTATGGAGACATTGGTAAAAAGACTATCAGCATGTAGGGATGCTAAAATGTTAGGATTCTTTTAGTGTGTAAGATTTAATAAACTCATTGTAATCTTTTTTTGTTAAAACAATGTAGATGTTATATATAAAACAAATGCATTATACATATGCACACACACACACACACACACACACACACACACACACACACACACACACACACACACACACACACACACACACACACATTTATTCCAAATTAATTTTATTGCAATTAATATATAATACACCTTGAAAGGTTTTGTTTTGACATACTAGAAAGTTATCTATATTTGAGCACCAAATAATTATGATTGATATAATTTGTTAATATATCAAGATTTATTCACATCATTCTCAAAACATAATGAATACTGATTACCTAAAGTCATGTTTGTTTTTGAGTTCATTATATACGTGGTGATTGAAAACTCCCCATTTTAAAATACTTATAATTTATTTATTAACTATAATTTTTACAAGAAATGAATATGAGAGAAAAGCATGAGGGTTTATTTAAAATTCGATGTGGGCACCAGATTTTGCTACCAGCTTCTTGAGCTGCCTAGGAATCGTGTCAACTGATTTCACCAGGAACTCTTGTGGTATGGAAGACATAACTTATAGTAGACTTGCTCCTTTACCCCCCCCCCCCAAATCACAGGGTGTTAAGTCATAGAGTTATTTTTCAATCACTTTGTATATAAGTAATATTTATATATTTGTAACAATTGATGATTACTGTTTTAACTTTATTTAGAAAAAACTACATTTTGTTCTCCTTTTCAGCTATTGCTATATCCTGTTACTACAGATCTTACAGACATAAAATATGAAACACATTGAACAAAAAAACAGTTCCTAAAAACAGGATTTACTGGGTGGGATCCCAGCAGAAAGTTAAGGACTAAGATAGTCCTTCAAAGTTTTATCTTGTCAATATTTACTAAACTTCAAATATTTCTTTTTATGTGCCATGTCCTTTCTGTACATGGGCAATCATGGTTCTCCACCTTCCTCTATTTCTTGCAGCTGTCAGCAAGTTCCTGCCCTCTGCTTCCTCCCTCTGATCATGTTCTGCCATCTACTTGCTTAAGTCTGCCAGGGTATGTCACATGTTTTCCCTTGTCTCTCTTTCCCTTTATTCGACTTGTGAGTATCAGATTCTCCAGCACCCCCTTTCTCATTATGTATCCCAGAAACTTCAGATTAATTTAAATGGAGAGAACTGAATTCTGTTACAAGCATAAGACAGGCTACCCTTCTTTCTTCTACAAAGAACATCATATATACATGCACATTTATCTATATATGAACCTTAAGGATGCAGGTAATCAAGGCTATCCACAACTTCCTTTTCTTTAAAGTTTGTGAACTTGAGAAAAATACTGGAATGATTTTCCATTCCATGGTTTAGTTTCAGAGTTTGTTTTTTTTAGATTGATTGCAGTCTAATGCGAGCGAGTCTGCTCTAACCTGCTATTTAACTCATGGAGCGGCGAAGATGGATTCATACCTTTTCCAAGGGTATTAGTGCAAAGCGACTACAACAGACTTGGCCAAAATCTGAACTCTGCTTTCCATGCTGATAGACATTGAACGACCAGCATATGAGTTCTTTCATTACAAATTAAAAATATTGTTCTGTGAGTGTACATAAAGAAAAAACAAATATCGAAGACAAGATAGTAAAATTCACAAAATTAAAACAAAAGAATACTACACATTTAAGAACACCTAACATATGCTGCCATATATGGTCCGGAGCCCCTTCTGTTTGCCTCGGGGTTCTTGATAAGATCCAGAAACGATTATGCAACGTAATTGGCCCTGATCTGTCATCTCGTCTGCAGTCGCTCTCTCACAGACGCGCTGTCGCCTCGCTCTGCCTTTTATACAAGTACTTTCATGGTAATTGCTCCGATGAGCTGCTTTCGCTGGTTCCCAGCTTCATGAATTCAAGCATCCTACGAGGCTGGCATCCCGCTCCTACCCTTTCACTGCTGAAACTGTTAAATGTAAACGTCTCTTCTACTCCAATAGCTTCATATCTCACATCTCTCGCCTATGGAACTCCCTTCCCTTTTCCTTTTTCCCTGGTAGCTATAATCTCCAACTATTCAAATGTAATGTTAATTGACATCTCCAGTTGCCTTGATCTATCCACTATCCTTCTCCACATCCTTTCCTCTAACACTCCTATCTGCTCTTGCTCCAAATCTTCTGTAACCCCTTGCGTGCTAGTGGCTTCCAGCCTTGCTTGGGGTGAAAAGCTTTAAAAAAAAAAAAATTACATACCACATTACAATTGGAAAATGGACAGACTTATAAATAGATATCTCCAATTTTCAATGTGGAAATTTGATTCCGGAATATAAAAAAAAAAACAAACAAAAAACTATGAAACATGTATAAAACCTATTTTTATAGTAAATTATTTTTTGCTAATCAAAAGCAGAAAAAATAGAAAAAATTCTGATAACTAATATTATTTTTATATTTTAAGCAGAATCATTTTTGATTTTCAGTTGTCAACATTCTTGCACTAGCAATGTCATAGCTAAAATGTGTCGATTAAAATAATAAATGTATATTTCATACATTACTTATGGCAGGATTAACTACACATTACAAGGTAATATTCTAGGTAGGTTCATATATTATACATGGAATTTAGTACAATGTACATTTTAAGAAAGAAATCTTACATAGTAATTATATAATGCTTTATTTTATAGAAGATTAAGATGGTAATGATTACACAATTTCAAAATATGACATAAAAGTAGATTATTCAAGTAAGGATTTATTTTTTTAGCTTAGACTAATATAGGAGAAAGTGCATTGATTTCTCATATCTGTCTGCAAACCACTTAAATATTTTGCACTTACCTTCCATATCTTTTTCTGAATGCTTTAATACTTCACTTGTATATAAACTATAAACATATTTTTCTATTGAGAAAATAAAATAGTTTAAAGTAAAGTTTTTCACAGTGAAAATTTTATTTCTTTAAATAATCATTTTCACCAAAAATATTTTATTATTTGAGACAAAAAAAAAAATAGTAAATGTATTCAAGTTCTTTTTGTATTCTTTATAAATCAACTATTCCAGAATTAACTTTTTAAAAGTAATGATTGTTCTATTAAAAAAAAAGAAAAAAGTTGAAAACAACAAAAATTTACAGAAAAATAGCCTAGTGGATGAAAGCAATTGATTTGAGAATTAGGGTGACATAGTAATTATGAGTTCAATCCTTGGGCTTGGCAGTGCAAACTTGGACTCAGTGGAAATGGGAGCTTTTAGTTAAATCTTACTGAAAACACTGGCTCTTGTCCAATCACTTAAAGTTAAGCAGTGTCAAGCCTGATCAGTACTTAGATGAGGGACTGCTTGGGAACACCACTTGGAATCTTCTACAACCCAAATTTTTTCAGCTTCAAATAACCCTTGAAGAGTTGAAAAGCAATAAAATAAATAAGTAAGAAACAGTGGAAAGGAAACAGGACAAGCAATATCTGAGCAAAATTAAATAAGAACTAGATGAGATATCCCTGGACATGGTCAGTTGAATGAGAACAAGCTAACTCCATAGATTAAATAAAGGATTCAGTTTGAAATATCTCATTAGGAAAGCTATGATTCTAGACAATAAAACTGGTCAACTTTCAGATACTCCACTGGTACTTTCCCTGCCTGCTTTAAAACCTACTGAGCATGTAGTACACTAAATTCTGTTATACTCAAATACAATTTATGGATGGTCCTGGAATATATCTGGATAGATATACAACTAGAGTACCTGTAAACTGCATGCTATATTATTGTTATTATTCAGGCCAAGAGATAAACTACATATTAAGTGACTGTCTAACTTTTTGGAATTTCAGTTTCAAAACTATATTGTCTCGATAAATATAGGTAAGCAGTGCATTTTGAAGAAAGAATATTTCAGCACAAATTAATAAAAGTTGATTAGAATATTAACAGGTTAGGGAGAACAAAGTTAACAAATTAGTAAGAAGAGAATACAATTGGCATTGGAGAATAATATTATTGATAATGCAAGTCTTTCACTAGTTGTGAAACCAACAATGATAGAATCAGTCTATATATATATATATATATATATATATATATATATATAGTTTTCTTTTTATCCTGATATTGGCAGGATAAATGCCCACAAATGGTCAAAATTTAAAGTATTCCTTAAATTTATGGCAATAAGTAAAAAAGTAAATGAATGATTTTTTTTTGGACAACACAGTAAAACTAAAACATTTTCATTTTTATTCATACACTGAGGCCAAAGATGACAAAAAACCATTTCCCACGCCATGGAGCCGTAGATTACATTGTAAAATGAAAATTTACGTGATTTTGCAATAGAAGATAAATATTTTTAAAAAACATATATTTTTTTTTTTTTTTTTAAAGGTCTCTTGTTTAAGTTAATCTCTTTCAATCAATATATAAACGTATTTATTGAACAAAGTAACTAATAATAACAAAAGATGAATTTTAAACTTCTTTCACAAGGCACTTGGTAGAGTGGTTAATAAGTATTTATAAACTAGTTCAATGTTTTTTTGTATACTTTACTGATTAGGTTATATTTCTCTAATACAAAATAAATTGCACAGTTGTAAGTTCATTTACACATTGAAGTCTTGTGATCATATTGTAATTCACCATTTTTGTTCACTTTAAGATCTGTTTTACTAGCAGTTTCTTAATTCATATGCAAGATGTACTTTTCAGGTAGATTTTATTATGCAAGTCAATGTTTTCTCAATAAAACTGGTATTAGTCAACTGGTGGGGGTAAAACGTTCTTTATATATTTATGATAAGTATAGCATACGGATTTCATTTTGCAATATGTTTTTATTAGAAATATTTAGAATAACCTATTTGGTGGCATGAGATTTAATTATTCAACTTGAAGGTGCTTTACACATTATATATATATTTTAATTAAAAGAAAAACAGACCACTTTAAGGCTTCATTGTAATAATTTATTTCACCAGAGAATTTTATCCTTCTCTGGATCCTCAAACTTCACTTTCAAAAGGTGAAACGAAAAATGAAATTAAAATTTACACTTGACGGGCAGTATTAAGCTTATATAAGTTGACATAAAGGGTGGTGAGGGATGGTATGAGAGACATGATTGAGTTTAGGGAGGGAAGGGAGAGTTTTAAAATTTCTTTTTATATTTCTTTTTATAATAATTAATATTGAGGAAGGAGGAGGTAAGGGTCAGACATTGACCTATTTAATTGGTCAACTGAACAGAAATGATATGGGAAAAGGAAAAGGAGAAAAAGGGAAGTAAAGAGATATACGTAGGATTTTAAATATATATATATATATATATATATATATATATATATATATATATATATCCAGGTACAATGAGAATGAATAGAGTACAATTCCAATGTTCATAACATTTAGTTTAAAAGAGGGCTCAATACAAAGTAGAGCAATATTATGTTGAATATATAACAATGCAGTTACTGAGATTTATTTTTTGATTTCAGATTTATAAAGATTGCTATGGACTGTCATAAACAAATTACTTTTATCTTCTTTATACACGATACATTGTACAGTACACCATTGAATAAGATTTCTTTTTGCATTATAACCGATAATGCAGAGAATTATTTTCCATATATTTTTTGATGAAAATAGTAATATCCTGTGGATGTCATGAAGGCAAAAGGAAAAAAGTTTTCCATTTACTTTTGGCCTGGAAAAAAAGATTGGCACCTTCTTCTGTATATAAAATCTTCCTGCAGAAACCCCAGGTTTATTGCCTGCTTTGTCACATTGACTCTTTATGTGACTTCCTGAGTTTCACCTTTAGATTCTTATATTGCAGAATTTTCTATCTGAGAGTTTTTACTTATTGTCTCGAGTTTCACTTCATAACTGGCTGTACTAACTTCAAATATATTAGTCAGCTTTGAACATTTTTCTACAGGGTGCGATGAGTAAATTGTTGCCAGTTTAGATTTTAAATTTTGCACATCTGTGTTGTTTCTTTTTTATTTTGTCAACTGCACAGTATAGCAGGGTCAGTTGGGTACTGTCTATGATAAAAAGAGCCCCTTTGACACAATTCATTCCACCAGAAATTTGGAAACAGTATGCTGTACTGCTTGGCATTCGTGCTGAAAGCTCCAGTACAAACATTTCAGAGTGTTTGGGTGTCAATCTGAGGACATTGCTGAAGATTTGGAAAGAGCTGAATGAGTATAATGGTGATTACAAAGGTACAGCAGCTCAGAAAGCTTCTGATAAGAAAAGAACTCTTGAATTTGTTGGTGAGGGCTTCAGACACAAGATGGAGGCCCACATCAAGTACCTTGAGGAGGTAGTTCTACCTTGGGTCAAGAGGGTGGCTGCTGGAAGATCCGATGTTTAGCAACAGGACTTTGCACCATGCCACATAAGCAGGAGAACCCGGTTATGGCTGTCAGACAATTTCTGTAACCACATCACCCCTCACATCTAGTCACCTAACATCCTAGACTGCAACCCCTTTCATTACTGTGTGGGGCGCAGTTGAGCGAGAGACCAACAAAACTCCTTGTAACACCAAAGATGAACTGAAGGCAAGGATTATGACAGCATTCACTAATTCAAACAAGGAGACTATCCAGAAGAGGTACAAGAAATTCTAAAGACGTGTAGAGGCCGTGGTTAAAGCCAATGGTGATTTTATTGAATAAATTTACTCTTTAGCATTTCAAGATATTTTTGTGTAATTTTGGTAAATATATCTGTTAAAATGAGATGTCAGTATCATTTTCATTTTTGTGTATATTAGACAACAGTTTATCCATCGCACCCTGTATAGTTTTAATGTATGCTATATTTATGGGTTAAAGTGCTCAAAATCAGGGACAGAGCATATGTAAATATAAAAGTGGATACTGAAGTCAACACCCAGAGGTGACAGTCTGTTTCATGCTAAATGCAATCATCAGGCCATGTGCACACAGCCTGACGATTATGTTTAGCATGAAACAGACTATTGCTTCTGGGTGTTGACTTCAATGTCCATCTACACACATTAGATAACATAGTACTTATGAAGAAAAAAATATGGAATTATGAATGGATTGTCACTTAAGTTTAGAATACCTATGCATTATGTATAGGATCAAAGTATCACTCCTCAACCCTAGGAACCCTAGAGATTCATTGTTTAGCTTTGGTGTATAACAGGTGTTCCTTTCTTTAGTCATAATGTTGTTTCCTTGTAGGACCCCCACCCACAACAAAAAACTGGCCATCCTAGTCTTAGGGATTCTGAATTTCGAGTAGCACTTCCGATTGCACTGTAAGAGGAGGACAAAAAATATTAAATGCCTACATGAGGACTGATCAGTTTTTATTTCTGTCCACATACTAAACTGACCATGTATTTAATTTGCTTTTGAAGAGAGACAAATGAATACTTAGGATCAGAGTATAGTATCAGTTCTGTGGAATTTGAAAGGCTTACAAATGTTCAAATAGGGATATACATCAGCGCATATTTTGACGAGAAAAATGTAATCAAAGCTGAGTGAATATACAAACCTTTTCAGTTAAATTCGACCAAAGATGTTTGAATTAATTCTTGTCATATATATATATATATATATATATATATATATATAAGCATACACGATACTAAAAAATACATGTTTATTTTCATTTTATTTTTGTAATATATAGTTAGTTTTAGCGTTTCAAATGATTATTACATAATACTGATTTATCTCCCTTACAGTATTTTTAATTTTATTTCTGGTGTAAGTAAATCCATCATTTTTATTTGTTTTATTTTATTTTTGACTTATTAGTAATTTTCTTTTCTTTTTTTTTTTTTTAATTATTTATGGATAAAAAAAAATATTTTTAAAAAATTATATTGCATTTCGAACGGAACGCTATTTTTCATTTTTATTTCCAATACATCAAAAGCAAAAGGAAGGCTCATAATATGAGTCTCGTTCAAGTAGTTTACATCCAATGTAAGGGAGGTAAATCAGCATTATGTGAAATCATTTGAAACGCTAAAACCAACTATATCCTGAATTCAATTATTTTTTTTATTATCTATTTTTCATCAGTAATAGCGTAAGAAAAAAACAAACAAACAAAAATTTACAGTACACTATTCATTGGATGTCTATTCTCGAGATAAAATAATCCCAAATTAAAGTTTTGTTGATGAATAATATTTATTTGCTAAGCAATGATATTACGTACTCTATCGACATTTAAAAGAAATCTTAAAATTAAAAACATCTTTTTTTTTTGGTTACGATAGTTTTAGTTTCTAAAGATCAAATTGGTTTTTAGAACTTGGTAATGGTAAGTAATTTAAAATCTTTTTTTGTGTAATAATCGTATTTAAAAATATTGTTTGCGATAAAAAAACTATTCACGTTTGTAATTCTTTTTAGATCTAAAATAAAATATTTAAAATTTACGTTTAGCCATAGTGCTACTTACCATATAATTATTCTTTGAAGTTTCAAGACAAGTACTTTGTAATAATTTCTTAAATTGTATTTGTTGCATTAAAATCGTTTCGGCTCTCTAATAAAAATTCAACTCATCAAATAGAAAAAAAACCTTATTGCTGAATTAATGATATTTTAAATGAAAACTTGGAGACAAAGAAAAAACTGGAAAACGTTACTTAAGTTACATTTTTAGGTTGAAACTATAGCCCATTAAATTTTTCAATTTTCTTGAAACGAAGCAAACTCATGTACAACACGAAAATATGATTTATTTTACCTACAATATGTAGTTAAAAGTTGTTCAGTAGTAGTGTGTTATTAGTGTCCAATCAGTTTACAGAAAAATCAAACTGTCAATTGTTAAAAAAAGAAAAAGAAAATATGGGGTTTAAATACCAATTTCTTTTGTATGAAAACTTTGACGAAAAAAAAAAAAAAAGAAAGAAAAGAAAATCACCCGGCAGATTTAAAAGTTACTTACTTGTATGTTTATTTCGCTAAAAATTATCATACCCTGATGAACAAAGGGCCCAAAATTGATTAAAATATTTTTCATCGTCTAGACTAAATGTTAGTTACTTAAAATTAAAAAGAAAGATCAAAGTATTTTCTGAATATTTTTTCATATATATTTTTTAAATCCTTCCTATCACGTCCAAAATTTTATTTAAAAATCTTTTTTTTGTTTTGTTTGAGTCAATGAAATTACGATGTCAGCCGATTCAATTTCTTTATAAAAATACTAATAGGCTCATTTCGAATTCTTATTATTTATATATTTTTTACCAGTAATAATAATATTGAGTTTTTTTTTTGCAGCAAAACAAAACGCCTACAAACTTGGAATTCTGCCATCGACATCCTTTCTGTAAAAAATTATTAGCATCCATAAAAATATGCATCTCACTAGAATCCAATTAACAAATTATTATCCATCAATTTAGTACTTTTTCAGAGCCAGCGAATTCTTTAATATCTACAAAATCAATTATTTACGATAATCTGTATTTAGGTTGGTTTTCTTTCGAGGCCACGCAGATTCAACTTTTTGTGTAATTTAATTTTAAATGTAAAGTAGTGCTTTGAAAGTTTATTTAGACGTTTTTAAATAACTTCCAGTACAACAAAGTGGAAATTTTCCCGCGATAAACTTTCGATTTTAATAAACCTTTGAGTTGTTTGAAAAATCCATTACAACAATTAACTTCTGCAACAGATTTTGTCTTGACACACGCACGTGTCCTACTGAACAAGACGCTCAGTTTAATTTAAAAGCTAATTAATTAACTCCCTTGTTTTATGGCTGGGGTTGCTATTGGACAATGTCGACACCGCTAGCCACTATTACACAGTCGTCAGCGTACACTATTCATTAATTTAACTAATATTTTGTGATTTAATTGCGGACAGTTTAAAAAACAAAAAAATTAATATTTTTTTTTACACAGTAACATTTTTTGTGAATAAAATTTTTCACTTGTTTTCAATGCACAAGAAAGAGTAAGAATGAACTTACGTTTCTAAAAGAAAATTTATTTATAATTTTGTTGTTTATATAATCTTGTTTTTTTATCTTCCAATTTCTACATGTAAATAAATATTTGTCAGTAAATAAACTATTTATCGAACCTTAAAGGATCCTACAGACATGTACATCAAATATAGAATGAAATCAGTTGCTTAGTAGCACATAAAACTATTGAAATTAGAAAGGCCAAACAGTTTTTCAATCTACTGACTTGGCGCCAGATGGCACCAACTCACCAGGATTTTGCTCGGTGTCTAAAAATGCACACAAAGATATATGCATGACTATTTATGCACACACATACGTGTGTACACTTATGTGAACACATGTAAGTAATGGTTAGGTGGACACGCACCCAAACAGAACAAGCCAACTTACAAACACAGGAATAAACTGAGACACACAATTTTTTTTAGCTATATATTTAGTTAGCAATCCTTTTTTCAAACATGTCCTATGGAACAGACGAGGAAGGTCTATTCATTATTTCGTTAGTTACTTTATCTCAGGTAGAAACATGGAAAGGAACAATGAAATAAAATAAGCCTGGCTATTTTTGAGCATCATTGGTCGTTTTCAAGGAAAAGATTGAAAGGCCAACAATGGCTGAAAGTACTCGAATCTTAACATTTTTAATTTCAACGTTCTTTTACAAATTTACACCTGTAATTAAAAAAAGAAAAGAAAAAAGATGCAAATCATCAAAAGATTTTGGTTTTATGAACTATTCTAATCAAAATACCATTATAGATATCTAACAGATACCGTTTTTGCTTCTTTTAATATATAATTATTTTTATATCATTTTTCTAAATTCCCATTCATAAAAAATCCTATAATAAAGAATAAGATTTCGATAGGTCACATTTTGTCAAGTTGTGAGGCAGAGGGTAGCTGTGCAAGAATTACCTCTTAAAATGCCATTAAAATATTTTTTTGAAGGTTATCAGTGTAGCAGTGAATCTGTGCAGTGCTTCTATATGTGTAATTAGTTATGTATTTAGACAGTATTTCCTTTTTTATGCAATTTTCATTAAAAGGCCATTAACAAGGTATTGCAATTAAGCTTTTTATCCAATTTATTTTGCATTTATACAAGCGTTCTCTTTTTGGACCTAAAGTGTGTAAAAACTGTCCAAATATTCTAGTGTTTCTATTTTATTAGTTATTTTGAAGGGTTTTTAATTTTTAACTGAATCTATATATATATATATATATATATATGTGTGTGTGTGTGTGTGCGTGTGTCTCTCTCTCTCTAGTAATGGAACCCCCCCCCAACATGTTGTGGCTTTGTTCATAGTTGATACTATTGAGTTTCTTTGTTTTTTTTATACATGTGGATTTTCTACAACTAGGTTGTGGATGGAGTTTGGTAGGTTTCCGTGCGTCTTTAAATGGGTCCTAATTGACCTATGGTCTGAGAAATGTAATGGGAGCAAATAATATTGGTCCTCTGTAAATTACAGAGGAACAGTATATGCCCTTAATAAACTGTTTCCGATCAAACCAAATTCATGAATAATTATATTGAACATACCACTACATGCATATCAAGAAGACTCACATTGCATCTCTCAGACAATAGCTCAGTTATGACCCATTTAAACATGCATAGAAAGTATGACCATAACAGGCTCATCCACATGTTATGATAAAAAAAACCTAAAAATAATGGAAGTATTAATAAAAAAAAAAAGAAAAAGCCAATATTCAATATCAATTATGAACATGGCCACAAAAATAAACATTACCATCACTATAGATACACACATATATACATAAAAATCTACATATTCAGTTAAAAAACAACAAAAACAAAAAAAAAACACTATCCTTAATAATGGTTAACAGAATAACTGAAAGTGCTTGGATATGTAGAACATTTAGACAGTTTCTATACACTTTATATCCAGAAAAGAAAACACTTGTAAGAATAAAAGGAAAAAAAAATTGATGAAAGGCTTAATCACAGTACTTTTAATGAAATTTATATATTTATATATATATATATATATATAAAATTTATATATATATAATATAAAATAAAAGGCTGAAACCCTAATATTCCATGGTTATAATTTATTACATTGGAATCGTAATCATGATCCAATTCACCAGACTTACAAATTCAAAAAAATAAAAAGGTAAAAATTAAAAATTTTTAAAAAGTTAGAATTTTTTTTATTCTGAAGGTTAAAAACAGATTTTTTTGTAGCTGAATGAATAATTTAAATTATAAATACATTCAAATTTATATTAATAACAAAGTGTATTTTATGTGGTGAATATTTAAAATTAATGGCATCATTTATTTTAACTATATTAATGAAAACCAGTATGTCACATTCACTATAATCAATAACAATTTATACTTAAAATTGTGAAAAACTTTTTGCAACAAAACTAACAATGTACTATTAGCATACAAATTTAAAACATGAAAACATTCAGAATTGACACAACTCTTTAAAGAATTAAACAGAAATAACTTGGAGTTTTTAAAGAAAATGAGCAATATTCATGAAAACTCATACCAGATATAATTTATGATGAAGGTGTTCAAAATCAGTACTGTTATTATGAGACTGAATTTAATCTAACATAGAATTGGAGTGATTATATCTTGTGAGATAAGAAAAATTCCTTAGACATGAAATAATACAAAATCAGGAAATCTCGTAGAACGAAATTGGTTAAACAAAAAATAAAAATAATTTTTTTATTTTAGTGTTTGAAGAATTTTACCAACAAATAGGTAAAGTATTTGTGACAAATCAAAATTTTCTATCACTTTAATTTGATCTTTATTCTGAAGAAAACTTATTTGTTTAATAAAAAAGATAAAAAACCTAGTGAGCTGGCCTAAATATGAAATGGAATAGAGGTAATAGATTGATGAATGGTACATAGTGGAAAAGAGAGTTGCTGGGGAGAGATATAAGAAAGAAGTGGTTGCTAGATTTTACAGTATTGTACAAATGAATATGTAGATATTGATAAAGTTGATTTTTGCAGCCTATCTGTTAAAGAATTCTGTCTAAATATAGTTGCCTAACATCTTGCTGGACACCCATGGTGTTAAAAAATTTAAAAGAAAACCGTAATATCTATGAATATAAATTATGAATTTTTAACAAATTAATAATTCACAGACAGTTGTACAAATAAACAGAAACTTATGGTAAAAAGATGAAGAAATAAAATATCTCAAAATAACATAGAATACCAAAAAGAAAAATTGGCGGCAAACTTAATTCATTGATAATCCTAGTAATGTTAGCTTTATTTACATTATTTATATTGTTCAGACTTATCTATGTTGCCATATTCATGACATTTCGGCTGTTGTACGCTCCAGCCTTCTTCAGCTGATTGGAATTTTGAAATCAACTCTTTATTTCGTCCACTGGGGTATATTGTTCTAGTAGTTAGCTTTGGTCTCATTTGAATGTTTATCAGCAACAGATGTTATTGAAATATGGCAAAAAAGCAGTTCAAATTCATAAATCTATTTTTATAATGCAGAAAGGATTTCTGGCTTATATATACGAGAGGTTTTTTTTTTGTTTGTGATGATCTCTATTATTAAAAATAAAAACACAAAATTAGTTAGCGTACAATATACACAATAGATATTTTTAATATCTAGTTTGTATATTATACAAACTACACACAAATACACAATACAAAAATTTAAAATGTTTATATAAGTTGCAGCCTCTATCTGTCTAATCAAATTCCTCCTAGGGTTTTGGAGATAGAAAGGCAGCCAATAAACATATATATTCTGAAACTACATTACCCAGGGTACTTGGATAAGTATATTTCATTTTGATCAAAAGGGGGTCGCTGGAGGACACAACCCCCCCACCACTGAAATTTTTCCATTTGATTTAAATTAAATTAAATTTAAACAAGGGAATGACTCCTATCCAAAATACAGATGGAGAAAGCCTGAAGATGGAGGTCACATCGGCAAGATCAAAATGAGACAATATAGACATCAAGTTGAGCAAGAAATCACCAATCAGTGGGTAATGCCTTACAATATATATTTTTTGTGACAATTCAAATGTCATATCAATGTTGAAATCTGCTCATCAATTTATTCAATAAAGTATAGCGTCAAATGCATATCAATGGGGTCAGATAAAGTTGTTTTTACACAACCCCACCACTGAATTTTTTCTCCTTTTGATTCAAATTAAATTTAAATTTGAACAAGGGAATGATTCCTATCCAAAATATAGAAGGAGAAATCCAGAAGATGGAGGTCACATCGGCAAGATAATTGAGTAATATTGAAATGCAACATTTTAGTCCACAAATTATAACAAGGATTTAAAATAATTTTTATTACAAATAAAATGTGTGACACACAGCAAAATGTGGGTAATTTGGCTAGTAATTAAATAAAACATATGGGGGGGTACTGAAAAAATTTCAGCTTGACCTACGTGCAAAATAAAACATGTTTTGGGGAATCCCTTCTCGGTCAGAACAGTAACTTTTCAAAACCCATTCATATTTTATGTCCTTTTGTTCATTCTATTGCCTGTCTCAATACTCCTGCAAACTTCTCACACATGGGCCTTACACTTATGTTTGTTTAGTGGCTACCGAATTCACAGTTATTATTCTTTTATAAAGACTGCCATTCCAAGGTCAATCCACACACTGCAATTCAACCCAAAAATAGAGGTGGGTGGAGGAAAGAAATGGATTAATTTTTTTTTTTCCAACAGGCATCTGCAACTAGGTTGGAATTTATACTGCTTGCTGATTTGAATAAAACATTCTC
>OZ038478.1:12868190-12927366 GCA_964036315.1 Acanthosepion esculentum
AAAAATATGATAAAATTCTTTTAAAATCTAATTGGTTTATCTTCATACTTCTATGCAAAATATAAAATTAAAACATTATTTCAATAAAAATGATTGCATAATTTCCATATTCAACATAAAAACTTTTTTTCTGATAAAATTTCTCAGTAAGTCAGTCACAAAAATAGAAACTTTTGTAGCTTTTTTGTTTCTGCATGAAAAAAAGTCCTTTCTTCTTTATGTTTATGTGCACACATACGCCAAGGGGTGCTGAAAAATTCTTGTTCTGACCAAGAAGGTATTTTTTATTAAATTCTGATGTTTGATTATTTGGTCAGATTTTAGGAACTGCATTAGGTCAAGAATTTTTCAGCACCTCCTTATATCTGCCTTTAAGTATAGAGGCTTAAGAATTTCTCATTTATTTTTTATGGAATGTTGAAAGTTAAACGACTGAGCTAAAAAGCAGCAAAAATTTAAATTCAAACAATCATAGAAAAGAGATTAAAAAAATTTATATTAAACTAAATAAATCATCCTTATTTTTAACTGTAAAATATTCCAATTTTTCTTTATATAAGTTTAATTGTATGAGGGCTTATCATTAAGTCATGTAGTTAATAGGTGAAATTTGATCTGAAATTTTCACCGTATAATGTTCAATCTATGTGATTAATATTCATCACCAAATTAAGTGAATTGACAAGGAAGGAAATTATGTTGAAAAATACACGCTTTCTTTATGAGGCTGCAAACTTATTCAGTCAGTTATTTGCCATGCGTGTTACATGCTTAGGCGATCATATATCTTTCGATACATGACTGATGAGGCAGATTTTTTTCCTGCAGTAGGTTATTTTTTCTGTGGTAGACCAGTTGTCATCCAAGGCTAGAGAACCTGCTCTGTCCTGCTATTTACCCATAGCTGGGGGGGAGAAGAGGATTCATACCTTTTCCAAGGGTAATAGCACATAAGTGAATGTAATGGATCTGACTGGAATTTGAACTCGGCCCTCTGATTTCTCAGTCCAAGCAGCTATCCATTAGTACACCATGCCTCCTCAGCAAACTTATTAATGTACCTATGCATGAAGAGTTCAAAGAAAAGGATCTAAAATCCAACAGGTTTTTAATAATTTTGAAAGTTATTTAACATTTACATCATCAGTTAACCTTGCTTAAGTTATACATTTTGCTGTACAACAAGATGAAGATGTCAATATCTTTAAATTTGGAAATTATGGCTTAATGTTGGTGAATGACAGTTGTTAATGAGAAATGACAGAAAAATGTCAAAAATTAAAATACTTTTTGATGGATGGTCAATTCCGAAAGGTGTAGACATAATGAAAAGTTCCTGAAATAAAGTGCAAATGCAGCTTTCCATTTTCAAAGATGGATACATTTTCATTTAGCTGACATTGTTTCTAAAAACATTTCCCGTTTACTAGTACTCCTCTTGAGGCTGCTACTATTAATATAGCAACCTTTTCTCAAAGTGCAAGAGGAAGAATATTAGAATCTTTCAAAACTGATGATGGCTCAGCATATACACAGGTTTGTGGGAAAGATAGGCGTACAGTTAAAAAGAAGAGTAAACAAGTGTATTGACAATATATTTTTTTAAATTGAAAAACAAGTCTAGCCCATATTTTATTCCAAAATATTTTTATTAAAGTAAGACACTACATAAAAAGCATAATAATGCGGCAAAGTCTACACTCAGAGCAAAATACTAACAATTATATATTAGTAAAGGTAATAAATCCGTTGGTATATAATCCAAGTGGACCCTAGTAATATAAAATATTAAAACTGATCCACAAAAAGAGCTCAATGTATTTATTATTACATACCAAATAAATAGTAGTATACAATAAAATCCAAAATGGGGAACAGACCTATTTCAACCGGTGAAAACTTTGTCAGTCTTATTCAACCCTGGTATATAGACTGAGTTTGTGTCGGAAATTCTAGACTGATTTTGTGTTGGCATTCCAACATGATCTCAGTCTATATACCGGGGTTGAATAAGACTGACAAAGTTTTCATCAGTTGAAATAGGTCTAGGAGACAGGTTTTCGTGTATTTTACTTTTCAAAAGTATCAAATTCAGCCACTTCTTGCATCAATCATATTTTTTTTTTTATTATAAAATCTTTCCTCATACAAAATATAAAATACAATGTAATTAAAATAAACCTGCTTGGAAAGAATGCATAGTTTCTCTGGAATTTCTAAAGATAACCTAGTGAATAGCGGATTTTACAAGTAATATAAATTGATTTAATTTTAGTAAAAAGGAGTCTACAATTTTTTTATTTATGCAATAATAAACACTCAGATTGACAATAACCATTTTTTTAATTGTCAGTTAAATGACTAATTTTTGTATAGAATGAATTACAAATCTCAATACCAAACTAATTACTGTGGTTTGATTTTAGAGTGGTAGCTAGACTAAATAAAGAGAGGTTTAATAAAAATATCACTTTATATCTGTACCAATAACAAATATGATATTTTGCTGAACAAAAGTGTCACCTTGCATTTTGTCAAAAATATTTAAAGGTATCAAATTAATACTATTATTACTTTAACACCAAGTGATTATCATTCCATTGCCTGATATTCATAATACAATGGGATGCTGAAAAGCTCTCAGCCTGACCAAGAAGGTAATTAATAAAAAAATGATGTTTTGTCAGATTTTGAAAAGTAGATTAAATCAAGAACATTTCATCCCCCAGTTTTTAGCAGTAACAGTTATAATTAAATATTAAAATTTTCCTATAAATTTTAATAAGAATTAGCAAAATATTAAAACAAATTCAAATGTGTTTTTAATAAAATGTATATGTAAAAATTTCATTTTATTCTTGTACACAAGTATGATTTTCTTACATTCTTCTCAGAAATGAGTTACATGAATTGGTTGAAATGTTTGTGGCTTCACTTGGGTGGATAGTTATATAGGTACTCCAAAATTTAGTAATGAAAAAGAGTTTATTTTACATATTTATTTTTCAACAATCCCCTTCCTCATCAAAGAACCCAATTCAATGTTCCTTCATTAATGAGAGATGAAAAACTATACATTAAAAATTTCAGGCTATAATTGAGCTAATAATTATGCCAATTTATAGACAGCTATATATATATATATATATATATATATATATATATATATATATATATATATGAGATTTCATTGAAGCATAGAACTGACAGTCACTTTGCAGTGTTGAACTATGTCCACAGTCTTTGATATGGAGCACTCTTCCCTACAAATATTTTATATATATATATATATTACATGAATCATTCATACAAAAAGCAGATAGTGAAGTTAATGATATAAATGGCAAGAATCAATCTCGCAAACAATTTGTAATGTAAATTGAATTGCATCACATACTTGATATATATATATATGTATATATATGTATGTTTTAAAAGGGCAAGGTGCTTCAATATAGTGTAACTGAGTTCATGCTTTTGCAATCATCATGTGGTGAAATTTGAGGATTATTTAGCACATTTTATCTTATCTATCTGGAAGTGAATGTATCCAAGATAAACTTTTTATTTATTAATTTATTCCTGTGTTTATAGGTAGCCATCAACTCATTTCTCTTTGTAAAATGATCAACTTTTCAGTTAAAAACACACAACACTTTATTTTTGTTTCATTGTAGGCTTTGGCCACAATTTTCCAACATATCTGTGGCTTCCTTTCCACTTTCTAAGACATTCCAGAAACGGCAGAACAGTTTTAGTAATTTTTTATTGCTCAAGTTCATTCAATGATTGTAGAAATATATCTTCCACTTTCTCCCACTGCTCCTACATGACATTTAATTTTGTCTTCATTGATTATTTTAGCTTCATACACAATAACTCTTCTCAAACATATCCCAGTCAATGGGCACTTCTGTTTGACATAGCAATTGTATTATTTAATCCCTTTTTTCATTTACTGTTATGATTTGCTATCAATCTTTCCATGTTGTTAGTACAAACATAACTAACTATTAAATTATGCTTATTAAATAATTTCCTTAATATATATAAATATATATTATTAAAATATTTTTATTACAATAGATTACAATAAAAATATTTTACATCGCTACACAAAAATTTTCATGTTTTGGAATTATAACAGTTCCTCTTCAGGTGAGGGTAGATAATATATAATAAAAATGATTTATTTGTGAAATTTGAAAACATATCATTACCTCTTTTGAAAGTTAAAAAAGGTGGGGGGAAAGCCTAATTAATTCTGACATTAGTATTATTATTAATAAAATAAGCTTTGTAAGTCTTAAACATGAAACAAGTTTATTTGTAAGTTCAAATCAGAATTGTTTCAGCATTTTATAACAGCATATAGAAGTGAGAGATAAAACAAGAAAGAAAAGAATCTTTCTTACACCTTATGAGCCAAGTCAATCCTAGTACAAAGCTCATTTTTTATTTATTGAAGTATTTAGGTAAAAATGCACAAACATTTACTAAGTATGTAGCTAATAATAATTATTATTGTGGATATAATAAATTAATATAGAAAGCTGTATATGCTTATTGCTACAATCTGCAAGATTGTTTTTGTGTTAATTTATTTTTATATCATAATATTTATGCTCTGGATATTATACGGAAAGAGTATTTATTTTGGGGCCAATCACTTCGCAAGTTGTCATTATAGTAATTTTAACAGAGTTCAGGATCCTTCTCTCTAGAAGTAAAGGTGAATAGGGGAACTGACTGAATTTTTCAACAACAGATTTTATAATAAATTTGGCTTAATGATCTATGTTGATCAATAATATTAAAAAAACAAAAAGGTATGGCATTCAAATAATTATTAAGAAGACCAGATACGCATTAGCGGAGAAGAAAGTATTAAAAAAAAAAAAAAAAGAACCCACAAAAACTCTTTATTCTTAAGTTTATGATTATATATATATATATATATATATATATATATATATATATATATAAAAGAACAAATAAATAGGAAATGTATATCAATCTAATGTTTCACTTTTATTAAAGATTCATCAGAGATTGAGAGACAAAACTAATAAAAATGAAATCTGTTAGGTTGATATGAGTTTTGTATTTGATATTTTATCATCCTGTTGGATTCTGATCCGCATTTGATCTTTAACTCGTGTGTGTGTGTGCACATTGTATCTCATGTTTTTGAGATAACAGAGGGAAAATAAATGAGGAAGACAAACTTGTAAGTAATTAATGAAATAGCAGGTTTACTACACAAAGATACATTTAGCAATTGACCTAATGCTAACTCTCCTCAACTCTGCTTATTTATATAAACAGACAATTCCATTCATTTATGTCCTATATGACAATATATATTATAGATTTATAGATAATGTATGCATGTTAAAGCTTTAAAGATCCTTGTTCTGTGCATAGAATGTTGTGAGGGTCACAAGTTGGTCTTAGAAGTCAATAAAGGCATGAACACAAGTCAGGCATTAAGGGTTGCTAAGAAAAAATAAGGGGAAGGGGAGAGTCCATCATAAATATTTTAGCAGTTGTTCAAAATTTAATAATAGCAATAAAAATGGAGACATGAAAACAACAAGAGGTAAAAATATAACAAAAAGAACACTTTATAATACTATAAACTGGAAATAGCAAAATACAAAACACGAGAAAAAAAAAAGTCAGTCTTCTCTCATCAGAACACAAATGAAGATGAGAAATGGGCTATGATAAAAGAATATGAATAAAAATTAACAGTGTGTGTGTGTGGGGGGGGGTTATATTTTGTATTTTGCTATTACCAATTTATGGTAAAGTAAACTTTTTTTGTTACCCCTTTTTTGTCATTAATCTTTCTTGTTGCTTTAATGTGTCTGTATCTATCTATATTCTATCTATCTAATTATATATAAATATATATATATATATATATATATATATAGCATAATGAGAAGCCACATATACTTTCTTAATATGTATATAATATAGAAAAAACAACTGAAAAGTTGTAAATTAAAAAAAAACTGAATATTTTTTTGTGAAAGTATTTATTTATATATATATATATATATATATATATATATATATATATATATATATATATTTGATATTTCAGATCGACCCCGATCTTCCTTCCGAAATGACTGTTTTCAGAAGTTTGTTTACATTAAGTAGCGTTATAATATATATATATATATATACACACACACACATATACATACAAGTATAGGATTAGTGTATACAGAATAAATTTCAATAACCAAAAAGTACTATTCTTAAAAGTGTGCTCAATACAGAGTAGAGAAAATATAATTTTTATGAAAATTATAACATAAATATGTGATAAAATCACTACAAAAATAGCCATTTTGTTTTAACATTTCTGGTGTCTTATCAAGTGATGGTGTTGAATGTAGAATAAAGAGTTTTAAAAGGTTCAAATTGACCAAACACCCCTCTCTCTCTCTCTCTACACACATATATATATATATATATATATATATATATATATATATATATATATATGTATGTATGTAAATGTATGTGTAAGTATCTATATATGAATATGCATAGGTACCTGTGCATTTCGATACATATGTGTGCTTATGTGTGTAATTGCACATGTAAATGAACGTATGTATATGGGAGATTTACATAAGTGCATATGTGGTATATATATGAAAAACAAAATTTCTTTAATATTACCTTCAAATATTACTCCATCTTAATTTGAAACCTAAACTTTAAGTAAGAAAGATTACCCATCTAAAAATAGTTACAAATTACACTCATGAATTAGACTCAAACTGATGAAGATGTTACCTTAACAGTCATTTACAATATTAAAAGATTACTATTAGAAAATTTTATATTTTAATTCTTAGTTTTTTTATTAATGTGTTTTTAAATGTAGTATTTAACTCATTAAATCCCTAATTGATTTGTAAAGGAGTTAAATATTTAAATTGCTAACAAGCATTAAATTAAATTCTTCATGGATTTTTTAAACATTTAAATTACTACCAAACGTTAAAATCTTTTTTTACCTAAATCACTAAAAACTATACCACCCCTCTCCTTCATCCATAAACCCTAAATACATCTCCTTTTTCTTTTTTTTCTTTCCTTCCCTTTCAACATATCATTTCCGTTGAGTTGACCGATTTAATAAGTCAATGTCTGATCCTTACCCTCTCCTTCTTCAATATTAAATGATAGAAAGAAATATAAAAATAAACCCTCTCTACACTCGACCATGTCTCTCACACCACTCCTCGTTACCTTCTCTGTTAAATTACATAAACTTAATACTACCCGTCAAAAGTGTAAATTTTCATTTCATTTTTCGTTTCACCTTTTGAAAGTTATGTCTGATGATCCAGAGTACTTTAAAAGGTCTCTGGTGAAATAAACTATTACAATGGAGCCTTAAAGTGGTCTGTTTTTCTTTAAATTATTAGCTCTGAATTTACATTGAGCTGTCAGGATTTCATCCTCCTTGGGACTACCCATACGGATTACCAAGTTTTTCGTAAGTATATATATATATATATATATATATATATATATATATATATATATATATATATATATATTAGTACATGTTATATTGTATTGACCAAAATGTTCGTTTGTAAGTAAATTGTCTACTTAAAGCAAACAAATTTTTTGACTGACCTAATATTTCTGCAAATTTGAATTTCTTTAAAGCTTTTTATGAAGAATTATTTTTTTCATTGCATGACTCTGAAGTTGATGGTGAATAGTATGTTTTTCACAAATACTGCACATTATTTAAATTGTAAAATAGCTTTAGTACTTTTTCTTAACATATGGAAAGCAGACTGAGCTAAAAATAAAAGGTGTCAATAGTTACTTGTAATAGTTTCCTCAAGGACCCATAGCCCAGTGGATAAAAGTCCAGTGTGAGTTCAATACCTGGCTACAGCAGAGGTGAACAAAAACTTGGAGAGTTTAGTCAAAAAGGGAGATAACTGATATCGAGACATTTTGACGAGGCATGGCATGTAGAACTAGAACAAACTACCCTGGTGGATGTAATAAAGGGCTTAGTTCGAAATTCTAATCACCTGAGGAAGGCTGGAGTGTACAATGGCCAAAAACATCATGAATATGACAACGAAGATGAGGACAACAGTCCGAATAATTTAAATTCGGTGAATAATTACAATAATTCATCTTAGAAATATAAACAGGTATTAGTTTCCCTCCATAAATATTTAATAACTTGCTGCTGTCAAATCCTTAATTCACATAGATATTATAATGTAAACTTAATTTGTGCATATCTCTTCAATTAAAGTGTGAGCATTTATTCTAATGAGATAGTTGGGTTACAAATTAACACTGAGAAACTTAGAAACTATTCATTGATACTTAATACTATAAACTAGAGCCTTGTATCATTTGGTATAATCTAGGTAAATTATTATTCAATATCAAAAGATATATAGTAGTTAATTGAATGCATTATTTTACAGTCTAAAAACATTTCTATATAATTACCATATTTTTGTATTAATTTTTTTGCTTGCTGTACTGAGAGAGAAAGGTTGTTTGATAATGACTCAGCTTATTCCCTCTTGCTTGTGTAACAAATCAGAGTGAAGAAAAAATATTGTGACTTCAAGGTTATTTTTGAAGTTGTTTGATGGCAACAAAAAATATCTACATTTTAAAACAACAAGAACAGGCATTTCAACAGGGCAACTTTTTTTTAAATAGATATTTTTTTCCTGTTATTAATAAGTACAGGATTACATGAGGTCTTGTTTACCTTTAAAGAGGAGAGCAAACGTAATTGAAAAATCAAGGGTGGATAATCACAATGAATGCAATTCTCTGCTTTTCAGAAACTATTTCTACTGCATTTCCAGAATCTGTCAGCTTACCTCCTGCCAGACCAAAATCAATGCTGCTTTGATAAATGTGAATGAGAGTTCTGTATCTATTTTGTTATTTTGGTCTACAAGTAAAAGGATTTAGAAATAAAATTCTTCAAGGAGACTTAGACTTAATACTTTAGTTGAAAATTAGATGATTACTGATAAATACCTTTCATTTGAGAGACACTGAAATCATTATGTTCAGTGATTTAATAATGGTAAATTATTACTGGGATTGGTCATAAAAGAAATAAAGTATTTTTAGTTGGGTAATTCTGTTGAGCATTGTCTTAAGTTAACACATTGAAATGTGAATTTCTAATTTGGCAAAAATGTCATTTTAATGTTTGAAGAACCTGAAGCATTTTTATTAATTTATTTTAATAGATATCAATGTGGGAAGTGGAATTGGCAAGCAGAGCTAAAATTCCAGGCTAATCAGAAAGGGCGTTAATCTCTTCTTCCTCCAGCTATGGGTTAAGTAACTAAGTAAACTGGGATCTATAGCTTTGAGTAGTCTAAGAGAATCGGAGGCACAGTGGAGTAATGGATAGTGACTCAGATTGAGGAATAGGAGAGCCAAGTTCAAATTCTAGTCAAATCCATTACATTCATTTACGTGCTAATACCCTTGGGAAAGGTATGAATCCTCTTCTTAAGATGTGGGTAAATAGCAGGACAGACCAGGTTCTATAACCTTGGATGGCAACTGGTCTACCGCAGAAAGAAATGGCAACCTGCCGTGGGAAAAAAATCTGCCTCGTCAGTCATGTATTGAAAGATATATGATTGCCTAAGCGTGTATCAAGCATGGCACATAACTGACTAAGTCTAAGAGAAAGAAAAGTAAATTTCAAGCAGAAAGGTGGCTATAGGAAACTATTTCAATATCTTTCCCAAGAATGTATGGTAATTCACATGAACGGAATCGGCTAAGAGTGATACTTACTTACATCCTGGAAATAAAAATGAAAAGAAAAAAAAAAATACATGAACAATTTAAGATATGAAAAATAAATACAAGTGTGTATTAAAAAGTTCTGTTCAATCCACTTCTCAAAATCTGACCACTTGACCAAACATCAGATTTGTTTATTTTTTGTAGTTCTCAGCCTGAGAACTTTTCAGCACCCTCACAAAGTTGGGATTTGAGAATGGTAAAAGTAATTGAAGACTACCACTTGACAAAAATCAACTCTATTACACTGAAGCATTTAGAGTAATTTTTTATATTAAGTGCACGTTAATACTTATAAAAATTTGACTGATTTTAGGACAGTTGTGTACTGGACATTTGCCTCCTGGACAATTATGTACCAGACAATTGTGTCCCTGGACATTTGAATCCTTAGACAAATGCATCCCTGGATAATTGTGTACCTTTGATGATTTTTTGAAGCTTTTAAAAGTCAATTACCATAAATTTGGAAAAAAGCATAGGTAGTAAGCATAAATTTAAAAAAAAAAGAAATAAAAGGAATAAAATTAAAAAAAATTAAAAGATTACTTTTGTTTAAAATGCAATGACAGATTAACAGTGTTTGCAAGATTGCCCTACAGTAGAAAATTTTTTTTGTTTGTTTTATTAGTGTTTTTCTTATGACAGTGGTAACTGTAATCTTCCTCGTCCACAAATATTTTTTCACCAGTATTTGATTTTCGGAACTTAGCCATGGGTTCCAAATAAAAATATAATCTATAAAATCCAAAATCTATTAGGTGTTTGTGGTACACACTGCTGGAGTGAACTGAAATTGCTAGCTTAATTTTCTCTTGCTTTAAAAAAGAAATTTTTCTTCTTTTTTTTTTAATTTTTTTTATTTATGGTAACGACATTTCTGTTTGTTTAGAGTAATTAAAAGGTATTGGTGTACACATTTCTATATTCAACAACGCTTTAAAAAACAAAAATGGTAACTTCAAAAAATTATCAGAGGTACGCAATTATCCAGGGATACATTTGTCTAGGGATGCAAAAAATGTCCAGTACACAACTGTCTGTCCACTGATTTGACTATTTGTTGGGAGAATCTAATGCAGCTCAAAGTATGGGTCATTCAAATATGGGCCAGTATTGGCACCATATGAATTAATTTATGAAAATACCTATGAATGTATACCTTGAGCTTATCTTATAGTCTTTAGAATAATAATGGAAATTTATAACAGTCTGTTGCTGAAAGTAAGAAAATAGATGCCAATTGTCACCTTTGTTCACTCGCAGTATCAGGTTATATTTTTAAATTAGGCTTAATAAACTGAAGACCACTTGGACGAGCAGGGAACATAAAAGAAGCAATAAAAGAAATTTGCAGTTATGCTGAATTTTTATTTTTCTTCTTTAAAATATATCAGTGTAACTGCTTATCATGTCTGGATTTTCAGATCATTATAGATAATGAAGTTAAAAGAAACTTTAAAAAAAAGAAAACTGGAGTTAAGGATATGGTTTGTATCATTCTTACAAAATGTCTACCTTGAACCCCCCCCCCCCCAAAAAAAACCCAAAAAACAAATCAGTCTTGACTTTTATCGTTGTTTGAGCAAATATTCATGGTGGTGTAAAATATACACCTATTTAATTGACCCTCAGTAGCCCTGGTTTGAAATTAAAGCTGGTTAATGGGCAATGTAGCTTTCTAGCTAAATTTGAATACTGGTTAGATTTTGTAGCTTAAATGATAAAGTGCTGTCCATGTCAGACAAAGATAGATGTGAATTCAAATCTTATTCTTTATTCTCAACATATGTTATTGACTTAACATAGAATGTAAAATAATCCGAGTGTTATTAAAAGAAAAAACAAAACTAAATGAAAATGACAATGTTTCATATTAGAAATTCAGACAAAATTATGATTATTACTCTATTAGTATATCTACTTGTTTGTTGTATTAAACTAGCAAGCAACAAAGTCATCGTGACCAAGGACTTGAACGTGCTGGCCTTGTTCAAATTGTTGATCATGCTAGATAACACACTCTTTCCCAGAAACTGTAACTAAGGTCTGCTCAGCATAGTTGCAGTATAAACCACAGGTAGGCTCTGTGGGTGTTGAATAAACACAGATGTGCATGAGCGAGCGTCTGCAATAGGGATTGGTTAGTCACCCTAGTAGACGGGTATCCTCGAATACAAGTGGCTAGCTATAAATGGTATTATTCCATTCTAAAAGTTTTTTTAATGAAATTTGTATATTGTTTGAATTTATATTGTAAAAAAATCATACTGATTTTTTTTATAGCTAACAGCTAAATGCAATTTAATAAGAGATGTAAATGTGTACATATTTTTCAAATATTTCAATGAATGTACTTAATTTCATGTGTCTGTTATCTGATGACTATGCTTATAAGAGTGGAGAGAAAGAATGCAAACTAGAGTTGAGAAAGAAATAGGGAATATTAAAACAAAAAGGAAAATGTTAAAGCTTTAGAGGAACAAACGAGAGAAGAAAATAAAGGCAATGATCGAATGTATGAAGAATGAAAAGAAAGAAATAATCGAGAAAAGAATTGTAAGAATAAATGAACAAAGATTAAGTGACAGAATGAAAAACAAGCACAAAAATGAAGAGAGAATAGAAAAAGAAAAAGAGAAAGATTGAAAAAAGAAAAAAAAAGAAAGTGAAGAGAAATGGGAAAAATGAGGATAAAGAAAAGAGAAAACAAATAATGGAAAGAAAAAAGAAAAATAAACAAACAAATTTCATTAAAAATAGCACCTACAAATAATCAAATGAAAAACAAAACCAAATAAAATAAAAAACAATAAACTAAGCAACATATATACAAAAAAAAAAAAAAAAAAAAAGAAAAAAAGTTATTTGTAGCTGCTAGTGCAATCATGTTTATTACCTGGGGGAATCACAACTCTATGTACCCTTTCATATAAGGTCCCCATGTTGGTCCCCAGTTACAGCTTCACATGATGGCTTGTCACTTTACGAAGACCAACTTTGAAGCACTGGGCACTGATGGTGGTCTGGTAAGATTTTTTTCTCCAGTCCTAGCTAACAGGCATACAAAAGCAATAGGAGACTTTCATCAATACCTGGATCTTTTCTCAAGGAGTCTTCGTATTGATCGAATGGCAAGCAAAGCATACAGAGAATAGGAAAAGGTGCTTTAAGTTTGTTTTGGCTCAACAACATACAGGCAAAGAAGAGAGAGAGAGAGAGAGAGTGTGTGTATTAAGAAACTGAAAGAAGCACTGTATTGGATATAATTTCTATGAGTGCAAATTTACATGATATACACACAGAAAATATTGCATGCTTTTGATACAGCATATAGAGTCATAAAAATGGGACTTATACAAAATATTATCAACACAATTCAGAAAAGATCTATCTTTGAATTGTGTTGATAATGTTTTTTAATATAGAGCAGAAAGCTATGAGTATCTGAGGCACAATCAATCTGTGTACAAGGATTTATATCAATAATCTCTCAATCTAGATTGTAAAAACTTGTTGGAAATGGTTACTTTTAAGATTTTTTTTATAATAAATGCCTATTTGATAAACAGTGAGTAATCATATAATGTTGAGTCAAAAAAAGAAAGAAAGAAAAATGGCAGTTTTGTTTTAATCAGTAGATTAATATATTTTGCAATAACATTAAAAATAAAAATGCTTTTTTAATATTGAAAAACAGAACAACTTATGAACATTGTACTAATTTTAGTTTGGTTTGTCTTATGGCATATCAACCTCAATGGGTTATTTAATGCCAACAAGATTTTTATTGCTGCTAATATATTTTATTTTTCCCAAAATATATTGCTGGTAATATTTTCTTCCCTCAAAAAAATATTGCTGGTAATAAACTTTTCTTCAAAATCTTATTGCTGGTAATAATTTTTTACAAAAATGTATTGCTGGTATTAAAACCGATTTTTACACTTTCTTAGTGTTTTGACTCCAGTTTGGGGGTGTCAACTATTTGCCCAGAGCTTGGTCCCTAACAGGTACTACCACTCCAGGTCAGGGTGGGCCTGGGAACATCAGCAATTAAGAAATGGTTTCACGCTCCTCAAAACCTCATGATCAGAAGATTTGTTGTTGGACGTAGTTTATTGTCTTACCCAGGACACTGGACGTAGTTTATTGTCTTACCCAGGACACTGGACGTAGTTTATTGTCTTACCCAGGACACTGGACGTAGTTTATTGTCTTACCCAGGACACTGGATGTAGTTTATTGTCTTACCCAGGACACTGGATGTAGTTTATTGTCTTACCCAGGACACTGGACGTAGTTTATTGTCTTACCCAGGACACTGGATGTAGTTTATTGTCTTACCCAGGATGCGTACTTATTTTTGTTATCTGTACATATAATAGCAATAATCAGACATGCAATTATCATTCATTTTGTGTTTCAGTAGGAAATCTGATAATGAAAATTAAAATACTTTATAAAATAATGGTAAGTTTAAGAACATACTGACTTAGTTACAGGTTCATTAATTTTATAATTCATAAATGCAAAGAAATTCTTTATGCTTAAAACATCCTGATACACCTCATATGTATCAAGAAATTTTAGGTATAAGGAATTTCTTTGCATTTATGAATTCTAAAAGTAATGAACCTGTAATTAATTCATCTTTTGTGTCACCAGATATGATTCTGTAATAAAAGTAAAAAGAAAATAACCAAACAACTCCTCTAAAAGAAAAATTCTTATAAATATCAACATTATTGATGGACTGATGTTTACAAGCAAAAGGCAATATAAAGTTATGTAAATATAACAGGTTTTGAGCAACTATGATATAAAACAATCATAGCAACAACCAATAAATATGTTTGCGCATATAAATTAAATATTACAACATAAAACTGTAATGAGATTTTATATCCCGTGCTTATCATTACATATCCCAAGAAGAAGAAGAAAATCCTTTCTTTGTTACTAAAATCTACAATAGTGACAAAATATAATTATCAGATTTAACTTTCAAGCATAAATATTAAAAGGACCTGTTTTGAATAAGAAAAAAAAAACAGTATTAAATGAAGAAGAGTAATATAATAAAAATGAAGCAGTTCTTTTAAGGAAATAATAAAATCAACTGTAAGCTGTTTATTTATAGATACGTTTTATTTCTTATTTTGAACTAAAAGAATGAAGAAAGAAATGTAATTAGTTAAATTACAATAAGAAAGATTTTGAGAGATTGACAGAAGAAAAAATTAGAGATGTGAAGAGAGAAGGGGGAAAAGAAAAGAGAATGGGCCAAAAGGTAGAAAAAATATGAAGAAAGTAAAATAAAAAGGATGAGAAAGAAATTAAAAGGGGTGAAAGGAAAGTAAAGAGGACAAAAGGATAATAAAGGGGGACAAAAAGGAGAAAAGGAAAGTAAAAAGGACAAAAAGGAGAAAAGGATAGTAAAGGGGGACAAAAAGGAGAAAAGGACAGTAAAGGGGGACAAAAAGGAGAAAAGGATAGTAAAAAGGACAAAAAGGAGAAAAGGATAGTAAAGGGGGACAAAAAGGAGAAAAGGATAGTAAAAAGGGACAAAAAGGAGAAAAGGATAGTAAAGGGGGACAAAAAGGAGAAAAGGACAGTAAAGGGGGACAAAAAGGAGAAAAGGATAGTAAAGGGGGACAAAAAGGAGAAAAGGAAAGTAAAAAGGACAAAAAGGAGAAAAGGATAGTAAACGGGGACACAAAGGACGAAAGGAAAGTAAAGGGGGACAAAAAGGACAGTAAAAAGGACAAAAACGAGAAAAGGATAGTAAAGGGGGACAAAAAGGAGAAAAGGATAGTAAAAAGGACAAAAAAGAGAAAAGGATAGTAAAGGGGGACAAAAAGGAGAAAAGGATAGTAAAAAGGACAAAAAGGATAGTAAAAAGGACAAAAAAGAGAAAAGGATAGTAAAGGGGGACAAAAAGGAAAATAGGAAAGTAAAGAGGGACAAAAAGGAAGAGGAAGGTTAAGTATTTTATTTTGTAGTTTTAAAACTTCTTTCATTTCTTTTTTTTTCATGCTCTTCACTTTCTTTTGGCATCCAATGACAGAACTCTAATGGATATGTTTTTGTTTTAACTTTTTTCTATTTATCATATAAGTTTTCATACAAATTATAAAACAATAAATAAAAATAACTTAGTAAATTTGTACTGAATAAATTGAAGAGAGAAAACTTAATCATTAGTTAGGTAACTTATGAAAATGTAGAAATGTAAAAGTTCATGTTCAATTTATTCATTTTTCATTTTTCAAATGTTCTGTTATTGTTTATGCTTTTGTTGTTTTTAGACACTTTTCAGATGGATTGGTTGAGCAATTCTGGCTAAACATGCTTTTTTGTTTACAGCCAAATCTAATAATACCAGGTGGTTGTAGAGGGGTATAAGCTATTGAATCAGTGGGCAATATAGTAGTATCATACTTCGAATTTAGCCATGGGGATTTTTTTATCAATAATTGATCAGATTTGGATACCATGGCAACCAGATATAGACTTATGAATGTCTAGCAAGCATTGCAGACCATTTTCTAACATATAACGAATTTGAATTGGAGGAAATTTATGAATTAATTTTACCAACTGACAGTAGTTACAATTTATTACAACTTCATCCTTGATACAATTATATTTACAATACATTTTGTATTTTTCAATTTTACTGCATTCAGTTCCCCTAGAAATAACTAAAACCAGATATCCATGAATAAAGATTCCTATCATAATAAACAGTGTTCCAATAACTTGGACTGATTTTAAATGTGAATTAAGTTTAAATGTGCAATGATTTTTTCTTTTTCTTTCACATTTAACCACTTAAGTCTTTGGCAATTTCAACGCTGGAAAGATTAGCAATCAAACGTGTTAAAGTTATTGAAAGCCTATTACAAAAATGGACGTTCAAACAGAATTTGAATGAGATGTTCCCAGGTCGCATCATCTCTCGAAACAGCAAAGTCAATTGGCCATCACGATCATGTGACTTGATGCCTTTAGATTTCTTCCTTTGGGTTTATCTCAAAAGCAAGGGGTCTATGCCAACGAGCCAACAACAATTCAAGGGCTGAAGGATGAGATAAGAAGCCATATTGGTGAGATCGAGGAGCAACTATGCAGAGACGTCATCAAAAATTTTGATTATCGAGTGGAGGTGTGTCGCCAAAGACTTGGCGGACATTTGGGTGATATTATTTTTCACACATAATTGCCATGACTCAAATAACATGATCCAATAGAAAAAATAAATAATTTTTCACCAATAATACTGATTTATTTACTTCTGACTTTGATCCATCTTAATGAAACACCCTTAACTCGTGTAGATAGCTCACAAATTTTAATTTGATTCACTTTAAAAGTGATAAAAATACAAATTCAAACTAAAATATTTTAACAGTGAAAAATTTGTAATTTTTTTCTGTCTTATGTAACTCGGTGTAGAGAAATTTTGTGGATATTTTTTCCCAATTTTATCCACCATCCCTGTAATATTACATTACTGAAATAATGAATAGAGGTGAGCAGAAAGTCCCAAATTACTTAAAAAGCAGTGTAATCTGCTTCATGGAATATGTATAACTTAGCCTCCTCCTCATTTAATTGGAATCCCTAGACACTTCAGGCAAAATAGGAATACTTCTCTTATATCTTGAATTTGCCATGGTTTTATACAGTGTATAACACTGGAGATTCAAGATATGTATAACATATCATTAAAAAATCATGTGGGATTTTAGAAGATTTATTTTGACCTGCTGAATAAAAAATCCCAAATTACAAAGTGACAAGTTATTTTATTCTTTATTGAAACACAGAGCATGTTCATAGATTGACGATAGATATGCACAGGTTATAAAAAAACTATTATAATTACTAAGTTAAAAAAAATAATCATCTAGTAAGAAAAAAAAAAAAAAAAAAAAAGAAGAAAAATTAGTAGTTTAACACAAAGACTATCATTATTTTTCAGAGTCAAAAAAATGTCCAGGTCCGATTAGAATTCAAGCTGAAAAGTTAAAATATTTCATGGCCATCTCATCTTCCAAATGTGAATGGTTACAGTTTTGAGCTATAGTACCAATTCATAAGTTATTGGAAGGTTTTGTTTATCTGCATACAATTATTTTGGAATAGTTTTTAATAAGCACAGAGTATTATGGTTGTTAGCAATTAATTGAAAAAATCCCCAAATTAGAAAAAAAAAAAAAATTAAATAAAGAAGTCATTTAAATTATTTTAAATGTTTGATCAACATAAGCCAAACATAAAAAAGAAAAAGGAATTTGCTGAAGAGAGATAATTTAAGATACTTTTAAAAATGATGAATGTGTCGAAAAAAAAGGTAAAGGAAAAACAAAATGGTGGAGGATAAAGAGAAAAAAAAGAAAAATGTAAGCAAAAAATAGAGAATGAGAGAAAGAAATAAAATAGAAAGAAAAATTTAAAATAAATGAAAAATTCCTCATTCCAAGTGACAACAACCTGTTTTATTTACTTTTTTACCAAAAATTTTCAGTAAGAAATTTTTATTACTAGATTGCTAATAATTCCAAAACCTAAAGAATGAATGGTAATGGTAATATTAACCATTTCCTTATAAAAAAACATTCAGCATTTATTGACCAAGCAGCCAATGCTGCTACCAGTTGAAATTTATGAAATCTCTATCTTAAAAGATTTTCTTTAAGAGGTTCATGTTATTCATTTCACCTAAAAGTTTTTGGACAGTAACATTTTTGATGCCATATGTTAAACATTAAATAAATAAATCTGAAGACAAATGATGCTAATGAAACATTTCATATCATTAATATTTTGATTAAGGACACACACACACACACACACACACAAAAATGTTTGTAATAATTATATGTTATATATAATTTAATATTTGTGATATTTAGGAGGAAGTCCGCTCAGTATTTCGGATAGGATGTTTGTAACTAGTGCAGATATAGAGTTCCACACATCAAGATAACTGGCAGTGATAACATTATATTAGTAGGTATAATTTATAATTTATGCATTACTATGTATATCTACTAAATGTGTAAATATAGAAAATTTCAAATAGATTTTACACACACACAAATTTACACGGATAAACAAATTTGCTGTGAAATCTAATATATTCGTATTGGCCCAATAGTAATTTCAGTTACCTGGTATCAATATTATTAACTAAACCATTACAATATGCACTTTTTGGGAGAGTAAACCAGTGATTCTAATAGAGTCACTTGAATATTGTTTTTGAAATAGTAATTTTATAATAAATTATACGTAAGAAAGCTACTTAATGATTTCAAATATATATTACTTTTTAACATGCATGATAAATGAATTTTTTTTTTTTTTACTTAGTTTATTTGATTACTTGCTGAAAAGTTATTAAATTAAAATAACTATATATAATTAAAAATGTTTAATCCAATGTGAGGGAACTAGAAAATCTTCAGAGAGCTCAATAATAAGCAAAGGTACAAATAAACACACATATATATATATATGCACACACGTTTTACCAGTTTGTGACTGAAAGAGATAATTCCGAGGAGGATATAAATCCAGGGAGAGCTCAATGTAGACTACAGAGCATTATAATGATAATAAGACTGATTAATTATCCATTTCGATTATAATTTTTATTTCATGAACACCGAGATGTTCAGCTCATTGTTCAGGCTGATGAGCTGAACATCTGAGTTCATGAAATAAAAATTATACATGAAATAGATAATTAAAGTCTCAGTCTTCTTATTATCATTATATATATATATATATATATATATATATATATATATACACACACACACACACACAAGCATGCTGATTTTTTTGCAAAAGTTCAAACTCCTAAGTTTTTCTTGAAAAATATTGCAAAATTTTTTTTGTAAAAAAGAAAAAAAAAATCTTCAAAACTGAAGAAAATGAGAGAAAGATGAATGTAAAAGTAAAAATAAAAATATAAAGTTTTTGTTGCCTTAGGTATATGAGGATAAAGCAAGAAAAACATAAATAAGACAAGAAAAAATGTGTATCATTCTTTCTTCTGGCTTTCCTTTCAATTCAAGTCTGGAAAATCTTCTCTCTTACGGCTAAGATTACCGAAAGGTATTTTATTATTACCTGCAGCAAATGTAATTTTCTCCAAGTAAAAAGAACTTGAGGCTACAGAGTTAGCCTCAAACCTCTACTGTCCATGATCAGAGGTCCAGATAAGAAAGACTAGAGTTGGTTTATATTACATAGATTCATTGCACATGAAGATGGAGGAGGAGGGAATAAAGAAAATTGAATAAAAAATAAAGTTATTTTTTTCTTCAATTCATTAAAATGAAAAACTTTAAAAAAAATAAATAAAAAAATAACTTGTTACTTAGGCTTTTGTGGTTTCAAAAAAAAAATTATTGTACCTGGGATTAAAAAATGAAAGTATATTGATAAAAACTTGACTATTGATAGGCATCAATGATAATAGTGTGTGTGTGTTTATGTAATGTGTTTTGGAAAGTCTTAAGAGTTTTAGTGGGTTGAATTTGGTATAGAAGAGAGATTTTATCAAACTTGTTCCTGTGCATTTGTACTAAAAAAATGTAGGGAGTAAATGTAAAAAAAAAAAAAATCCTAATTCGAAAAACATAGAATCTGGTAAGGAAATGCATGTAGGAGTTAGAATATTTTATCTGCGCTTTCTTCAAAATATATACAGAACTAAGAAATAGGTAATATGCAAGAAATGTAGAAGTTTGGAAGTAAATAGAAAATATTTGAAAGAATATGGAGAAAGAAAAGACCAAAAAATAAAGCAGCATGACTAATTTTGTAAAAGTTGAAAAGAAGCGGGCTAAACTGAGTCAGAAAAAATCACTGCAAAAAACTGTCATCGTTTTATAAAAAACAAAATTTATAAAAGAAAATATTTTACGTTTTGTTTAGAGAAAAAGAAAGACAAAAGGCAATTGCTTATTTGTTTTTAAAAATCAAAAAAGACTTATGCAATAATTAACAAAAAGAGAATGAAAAATTTTAAATGGAGCTGTTTTGTTGTCAAACATTTTATGAATAGATTTGTTAAAAATAATTTTAGACATTTTCTTAGTATAATATATAAAGGCATATTTGTTTAAAATTCTTATTTAATAGGAACTTTCTAATACAAAAAAGGTGATTTTATTTAGATCTTCAATATGGTCTCAGTAACAATATTTGTAACATTGTTAAATATTTGATTATTAAAAAAAAGAAAGAAAAAATGAATTAAAAAAAAACAGTTAAAATGGATAAAATATTTAAATTATTGCAAATGTTTTAAAATTATTTATAATAAAAAGCTCATCATTTGTTATTTTCTTTTTTTCAACAACCTATTCAAGGCCTATATGGTCAAGACAAGCAGACAGATTGTTATCATGGTGTTCCCCAACATGTAACATCTTTGCCTAACACAAGTGGCTGTATGTATAATAATTGCACTCAATAATGTTAGTCAACATTTCCTACAGTCAACTGTTGTAAACACCTACAGCAAATATTCATACCTACAGTTCAATAAATACTGTTATGGTACAGGAAGAAATAATTCATTATCCTGCAGAATTTTTAAATATCTTGAAACTTTGATCTGACATTTTCCACAGGCATGAAGTGTGAAGAATTATATTGAATCAATTGCTAAGTATGCTTCTAGGAAAGTTAGTTCACAATGTCATGCTAGACAATTTATCTCACCAGATTTTTTTTTTGCACATTTATAAGTCTACTATTCATTTGTGTATGGAATATTGCTGCTACATCAGTTCTGGTGCTTCTGCTATGTGTCTAGAGATTCTTGATAAGATCCAAAGAAGAATCCGCAATGTTATTGGTCCTGACCTGGCATCTTGGTTTCAGTCACTTTCCCACCACCGTAACATAACTTCTTTTTGTCTTTTCTATAAATACTTTCATGGTAATTGTTCTGATGAACTTTCCTCTATGATACTTAGACTTTATGAATTTAAACACAGTGCTAGATTAACAGCTTGGTTTACACTGTTAAAAATCGTTGGTTGTAACTGTAAGTTCTATGCTAATAGTTTCTTTTCTCGCATCTCTCGCTTGTGAAACTCTCTTCCAGTTTTCTGCCTTTCTATCAACTACAATCTTCAAAAATTTAAATGTAATGTCAATTGTTATATCCTGTCTTCTTGTAATCTGTTCTTTTATTGTCCTCTCTGTTTCTTTCACTCTCAGTAACCCCTTGCATCCTAGTGGCTTTTATTGCCTTGCTTGGGGTGAAATGAAGAAAAAAAATGAAAGAAAAAAAAAGAAAAAATGTATATCATGATACAGACAGGAGTTAATAAAAAGATAAATAAAAAATAAGGCTTCCAAATAATGCCGCTATGTAATTTGGATCCACCCTGGCTATGCAATTGCATCATACTGATGCTTAAAATACTGCTATACTCCCTGGGTGCAATAAAGGAAATGATGATACTTAGAATTCCATTCATACAGACAGACGTACCCTTTCAATTTAAGATACTTCAGTTTCCAACATGTCTATGTTTTTATTGATGTCCATCAATAAAACCCAAGGGAAAACAGTTGGACTATCTTGAAGAATCCTGTTTTGCTTATGGACAATTTTATAAAATCCTCAAGATTTGGAAGCACCAAAAATATCTGTTTATACCTCTGTAGGAAAAAACCTGAAACATCCCGAGGTGCTGACATGACAAAGACTAACTCATGAATAGTATACTTTATAATTTACTTGTAGAAATGACATATAGCTTAGTACATTAGGTACTGAATTGCTAAAAATATAATGGAAAATCATTTAATTTTAGACAAGAAAAATAACTTTTCATGGGGATTCCAGCAGTGTTTTATTATACTGAATAGGCTTTCATTAAGAACAATTTAGGGCCATTTGTAGCTATTTTGCAGTCTAAACAATGCTGGGCATTCTACTAATTAAATAATGAAATAAAAGTTAAAAAAGACAAAATTTTCAAATTAGAAACATTTTCTATGGTTTAACTTAAGAAAATCTTAAATGTTGATTTAGGAGCGGTTCTTGGGTTTCCAAGAAAGCAGGGGTCAGTGGTGATTTAGCCACTAGTATAAAAAAAATATTGTTCTGAAAGTCTATATATTCTGTTAATACAAGCTTATACAATATTGACAGTACAAATTATTTACTATGTCCAATATGTTTATATTGGAACATCATTAAAATTTTTAAATGCAAAATTAAAAAAAAAAAAAATTAATTTAATTAAAAAATTAATATTAAAAAAAAAATAATGAAAAACTAATAATCTGTATATTTGTGTTTATGGAGAGGGGATACATTTTTCTGCCGGGTAACCTTAGAAAATGATTCTTGGGATTGGTCAAGTGTTCAAAAATATATTATTCATTGATAGTTATCTTTCTGCTAACTGTATTTCTTATGTAGATCCAAACATACCTGTATGGATACAGGTATGTTCATTCATTCTATTGATGAGGTCAGTTGGTTAAATAGTTATCTTCATTCTTTCTCTCAAGAAAGAGAGGAAGGGAGAAAAAAGGAATGCAGACATAGGGTGCGATGGGTAAATTGTTGCCATTTCATATTTTTAATTTTGCACAACTGCACAGTATAGTAGGGTCAGTTGGGCACCATCTGTGAGAAAAAGAGCATCGTGATGCAATTCACTCACCCAGAAATCTGGAAATGGCATGCTGTACTGCTTGGCATTCATGCCGGAAGCGTCAATTTAAACATTTTAGGGTGTTTGGATGTCAATCTGAGGACAGTGCAGAGGATTTGGAAAGAGTTAGAGGAGGAGTCTAATGGTGATTACAATAGTACAGCAGCTCGGGAAACTCACCCTGATCGTTATGATGAGAAAAGAACTCTTGAATTTGTTGGTGAGGGCCTCAAACTCAAGGTGGTAGCCTACATTAAGCGACTTGGGGAAGTAGTTCTGCCCTGGGTCAAGAGGGTGGCTGCTGGAAGACCCTATATCTGGCAACAGGACTCTGCACTATGCCACACAAGCAGGAGTACCTAGTCATTGCTGTCAGACAATTTCTGCGATCACATCACCAATTACATCTGGCCACTTAACACCCAGACTGCAACTCCCTTCATTATTATGTGTGGGGCATAGCTGAGCAAGAGACCAACAAAACTCCTTGTAACAACAAAGATGAACTGAAGGCAAGGATTATGGGAGCATTCACCAACTTAAACAAGGAGACCATCCAAAAGAGATTCAGGAGATTCCAAAGTCATTTGGAGGCCATGGTTGAAACCAATGTCAATTTTATTGAATAAATTTACTCTTTAGCATTGCAAAATATTTTTGTGTAATTTTAGTAAATTAATCTGTTAAATTGAGATTTCAGTATCATTTTCATTTTGGCATAATTTAGACGACAACTTATCCATCGCACACTGAATATACAGGAATCTCTTGATTAATGTGTTTGATTAGTTTGCTAAAATTTTTATATACCAAAATTCGATTAGTGCATACATAATACTCGATTAGAGTGGTAAAACATTCTTCAGTTTAACTATAGTAATTTATAATTGATTTTTTTTAATAGCTACCAATGTACATATTAGCCACACTAATCAAGGGATTCCTGTATATAGAATTGCAGATGAAAACCCACACCTTAACAGTTAAGCATACATTTATAGAATATGTAGATATAATCATATACATACAAGAGAATGTGTCAACTATGGTTAACAAATAAAAGTAACCTTGACAACTGAGAAGGGAACTGGCAAGGTCGACATGCAAATGCTTGAAATGAGCGTCTGGGTCATTAAAAGTACCAATTGGTGCTTTGGTGAAGCATTTTATCTTATTCTTTTGACATTCCAAGCAAGTGGATGTCCAGTTGTGAACGTCAGATAACATGTTCAGCCAAAGGAAACATTAAGTTATGAGTCTTACAGTAGGTTGTCTGCTAGGATGAGAGAGAGAGAGATTGTGTAAATGTAAGAAAATTTGTTTCCTCAAAAAAGAAGAAAAACAAACAAAACAAAAAAACCCAAACAAAAACATACCCACTTCCACCATTATATAATTTTTAAAGAAACTCACAAAATAGTGTTCTTTGAATATTCTATTGTTTAGAGGTCTTGTATAGAATGAAACGAGAAGTTTAACTATGCTATAAAAATGATGGCACATATGAAATGGATATTGTATTAAGTCGTTACTGTTAATACTCTTTCACACAAGTCTTTAAATACATTTTCCACTCTTTAATGTTGTAATGTGCTCTTCCTAGGAACTAGTCATTTTTCTTTGTAAGCATTTTGGAACAGCTCACCATTACTATAAAAACACTGCCATCGTATATGTACGATATAATTATCAATTTAGTGCATTCTACTCATGTTGTGTTTCTATAAGTTTAAGGCTACCATAGAATGTTCTATTTTTTTATATCATTTTTCTTATCTTATATATAAAGTACAGTGTTTGTGTTTGTGTGTGTCCAAGCAACTCCTCTGCTCCTACTGGTCTGATTTCAACAATTCATAGCTCATAAAACCTAGAAAAGTTATGTGCAGGGGACAATTTTCATTGAGCTCAGATTCAGGGTTGCCAGATTATGTGAGGTTAAAAATATATATTAATATATTATACTAGCCATTATTGTTGCTTTCATGGTTCAAGGGGAGTAACTATTATTTTCCTTTTGTATCCAAATTGCAGTGCACATTTTATTATTTCTATTGGGTGGCATATAAGCTAGCTCCTGTGGAGGACTTTTGGTTTGGCCATCATCACAATAGCTAGGGAGGAGTAGATGTGATAGGTATCAATAAACTACAGAAGAACTCAAAATTGATCACTGCATTTAAGTGTTAAATTAATGTTTAAGCTTACCTTTTAAAAGTTCAACAATAATTATTTTGCTGCCACTTAATTTAAAGACGATTTGATATATGTAGATCCTTATTTTCCGTACAAACAATTATTTTTATTTCATGGGTGACAGAACAGGGGACAATTTATAAGATAAAATTTATATAGTGTAATGATGGGAAAATAGAAATTAGAATTAGTTATACATTCAACATTTGAGGAGTTTGAGAAACATAATAGCTAATTAAGTCAAACCTATATTATGGAATCTATATGAATAAATGTGAAATTGGAGCTCAATTTTCTCACAAATTCTGAGATTAAAAAGCCACAGCTCTACTTTATAGTAATTTGGTACTTACTCGACCCCACCTCCCCATGAAGTCGCATTGTGACACAAGATTGGGTTAATATGGGGAGTCCGAGTGCATACACTGCAGGCTAGGAACAAAAATTGCCCAAGCCCCCACAGCCGTCGGTTGTGCTGGCCTTGGTGTGAGCACCGATCCCTCTCTCTGGTGCAATGAGAGGGTGCGGCCTCGGGCAGATGTTCCTCAGGGCTGGGCACCTTTCAGTATAATTTTCCTCTGTCGCAACTGTCCTTTGATGGTGCCACCCCTGAGCACACTCTACCCAAGGACAGAGACGCAACTGAGAGATGATAAATAGAGAGAGTGATTTATACACTAAAAGCTCAATACCTGTATTATATATTATCTATTTTTAGGCAATATCACTCTTCAGGTTTAACTAATTTGCATATTAATTTTTAAAAAAGTTTATTTCCTTCATTACTGTTCTTTTATTCGAGGATTGTTTTGCTTTTCATATCAAAAATAGTTCTGTTTAGGAATATTGTCTTATATAGTGCAGAAAAGTGTTCGAAATTTGCATTTTACTTGGGCTTCAACAAGTTGGAATCTATTTGTAAAACTTTTCTTAACTATAACAAGACAATTTATGAATGAAATGTTCATTTAAAATTTTTGTTTCAAAGATTTCAAGTAGTGAATATATCTTACTTTGCAAAGTGATAGTGAGTGGGCAAAGCCTGCTAGTGTTAATATAAAAAGGATATTGTTTTAACCTTAAGCTATGTGAAATGTGATTAATAAATTTTGGATAAAGTTTTATTTCCACCCTTTTTCATTTGAAGTTCCTGTTATGTAAAATTATAGTATGTGAATTCAATCAATGAAATAACATTTAGATTGTCATTCCATAAGTATTTTTTCTGATAAGAATAGAAATTATCGACAAATTTAACTTTATGATAGCATTGTCTTCAGAAAGGAAAATATCAACATTAGTCATTGGGAAAAAAATGGAGTATTTGGCTACTTTTAAACAATACTCGAGACAAGAGAAAAAGAATCCATTTTGTGGTGATAACTTGTTGATGTTCAAAATTCTAACACAAAATTGTTAAATTTTCCTGTTAATCAAAACCGTAAAATCTTTGCTGTCAGTTTTAAACTAATATTTCTAATAGTAGAAGAAAAAACTTCATATACAAAGTGTAAAGTTTATCTAATTACTTAATATACTTTTGTATGTCTTTTGAATATATTAAGAAATAATATAGGCAAAAATGGTAATCATTGGTGGTATTAATTCACTAATAGTTTTTATTAATAAATCTACCAAACTGATATTGAGTCATCTCCACTGCAGACAACCATGATGTTAGTTAAGCTCAGTGAGATTTTAAATCTTGAAATGTAAAATCACTTGTGATATTAATAAAAGTTTTACTGTGAAAATTATTACTTGTTGACTGCTCATAATATTTTTTTCAGAACTAAAGCACTATCTTCTATGCTCCTTTGAAAACCACAAGCATCATTGGGTAGTTTATTTTGTTAACTTTGTTATAACTTATTGGTGGTTTTCACTGATTCAGGTACTTTACTTTGGTGAAGAAAAAACATTGAAATCTACTTGGTAATAAAAGATTTACTATGAAATAAAATATAGGAAATGTCATGGTTAACAAATTTAAATTTGTGATTTAAAAAAAAAAATTCATGGCATATTTAAATGATATGTATTGTTTGCTATTTTTTTTTTTTTTATTGATAAGATGATTTCTGTTTCTATACTTGTTTTATGCTTTAATTTATTTGAAGGGAAGAAATGTATTTTTCTTGCCTTCTTTTATAAAGAAATTATGAGGAAGAAGTTTTAAATTTTGCTTAGAAAGAGGAAAGGAAAAAAGTAACTGCTAATTTGATTTGTACAAAAGAGAAGTAAGGACGTGATGGCTAGCAAGGAACAGAAAAGGAAAACTTGAAGTGAAAAACTATCAAATATTCTATGAATAAATTAAGGGGACCATTGTGTTTATTATTGGACAGAGTGTATAAAAAGATAAAGAGAAGCCATTTTGAACTTCTCTGTGTTTTGGTGTGACAAAAATTTGAAATGGTAATAATAATTTTTTCTGTTTTAACCAAGATGAAGAATAATAGAAAAAAAGAGTTCAGGTGAATTTTGAGAGAATATTTTAGTTTACAGACCACAGAAGATTCCAGTTTTTAAAAATCTTATGCTGCTCAGTTTAATTTCCTAAAGATTTTTTAGGTGTTGAATCCACTGAAACCAACAGGAACTACAGGATATGCTTTGATAGTGGCTCTTGTATCAGAGAAAAAGCACCAGCTGATCAAATTTCTACTGAGAGGTTTACGTGGTGACTTTTGATGGAGAAATAGTTTCAAGAGAGACTTTTCCAGGATGTTGAGAATGAGCTTGGAGGACTATAAGAGATTAATGCATGTATATTCTGTAAAATGTCATGAATTAGGAATAAGTTAACTCTTGTATCTTGATGAAAAAAACCTTCCACCAAAGAAATCATCAAAACTGACAGTAACATTTTTTTCTATAATATTGTATTCCTTTTTATAAATCTCTTGCTGATGGTTGATTTGTAGTGTTAAAACTTCTTCTCTTGGTTTTATGATGAATAATAAATGCTGATATTAATAAAAATATTAGTTTTCATTTTGTTTTACTTTTCTTTTGAACTTTCTCCAAAATTAGGTCTTTATCTACAACAATGTTTTGCAGTGTGCCATGGTAGGAGGAATTTCATATCACTTGTCAACAAAGCTCTTACTGTTTGTTATCACTTTTGAAAATGAAGCTATTGACACAAAACGCAACCCCTGTAAACACACTATATTATAGTAGGATATATCAAAAATAGTTTATTTTTATTAAAAAAAAACCCAAAAAAAACCCAACAAGACAAACCTTTATTCCTAAGCTTATTCATATACACATCTAAAGACTATAACTCTTGTATAGCTCTTTGGAAATGTTTTTCAGTACTGCTGGTTGAGTTTTTCTTTATATTGCATTTTAAAGCATCATCAGCAATTGATAGTCATCCAGTTCTGGGCTTTATTTCAAGGAATAGGTCACCCCCAACTATGCTTAAATCAATTTTAGATAGTATTGTTAGAGAGGGTTTTATTTCTTATTTCTTCACTTCTGCAAGTAGCTTCAATGGTTGTAGACAATTTTGTGATATTATTTTAAACTGTGAAAATTTCAACACATATATATTACTATAATAGATGAAATCAAAAGATACAGCTGATGACTGTTGATGACTATATTATATACATAATATTATATACATAATATTATATACATAATATTAATAATATAGTGGAGTTGTAGTTTTTAGATGTATATATGAAAACTTCAGAGTAAAAGGTCTGCAAAAAACAAAAATGCTTTTGATACACTAATAAAATTATTAAAAGTTATTGAAAATAAAATATCGTAGAAACAATTATTTTGCTGTATTATTTAAAACAAGAGTTATTTTATGCTAGCATTGATATAACTTGATATAAAGTATGATATGGAAAAATGTCAACATATTTTTCTTACTAAATACAACAAATGAAAATAATGAATAAATAAGATGAAAATACAAAAAGATTATTCATGCTATATGCAAAAATCTAGCAGTTACTGAAGAATTATATTTTGATGCACTAAAACAAATTTAGTCACTTAGTTTGACATGGATACAAAACATTTGTGCTGTTTGTATTTGGTTCCAGCATAAAAAATTTGTTTAGGAAACCAAAATTAGAACAACCAATATTTAGGTGGCCATTAAAAAAAAAAAAAAAAAAAAAAAAAAAAATGGTGGAATCATGTTGAAGTTAGTGATTTTGAGAGATTGTCCTTAAGCCTTGGTGATGATCATAGCAAAGCTGAGTCAATTGAAGTTACTTGAATTCAAATGGCAAGTTTGTTGGAATTATGTCAATCTTAATAATGGATACTCCTTTTTGTCTGTCCTATTTAGGATAGTTAACTCAATGACATGGGAGAAGCTGTCTGACAGCTAAGTGAGTTTATAACACAACTTTAGATTTCTGAGGAACATCAGACATCCAAACTGTTGAAGCCTGTTTGGAGGAGCACCAATCAGTTCAAGACAGTTGAATAACTCAATTAAGTTGTAAACTTGCATGGCAATATGAATGTTCATAGTATTTCCTGTCAAGTTTTCAAAAACTATACAAAAAAGCGTAAGTATTCTATTAATTGCTAGAATTAATTTTTAATTCAGATTCATCCTATGGAGAAAATAATTTTAAAGTACTGACATAAATTACTTGGTGAATTTTATTGTAAAATTTAAAAATCAAAGTTTACCACAACTTAAGTCATATGTGATTATATGCTACAAGACCATAGCTGTAAGAGTTATTTCTAAATTGTTTCTTTTTGTTTACATTGAGAATTAAAAAAAAATTCTTGCAATACATATGGTTAAATGAATTACTATTTGATAAGTATCAATAATGATCCTTTAATCTTTAGCTCTCTGCATTATTAATATTACTTCCCTTTCCACTGCATTCTTTTTCAAGGTCTCTTGATTTCAATATACTTATTGTTAATTTCACTCAAGGTTGTTTTCTGTTGCCATAGCAGGATATAACAACACAACTATGAAATTCAAACAAATTCAAATTCAGAGATCAGATTCACTTTCAGTGGGAGGATAAACTTTTTGTACAGCAAATGTTGTCACATACAGCGTGATAAAGGTTAATGGACATTTTTTGTTTTATGTGCACAGTTAAAAAAAACAATGATTTTTCATGACATTTCATTATTTTTTGAAAATGTATTTTGTGTAATGTACAAAAGCAAAAGAAACATCACTATTTTATTCTGACTAAGTATAGCATAAACAATAATAGCATAAACTTACTAAGCATTTGCTTTTCTTCTGCAAAAAACTGAAAGCTGTAGACTGCTTGTAGTATACTTTGGAAAAGTTAATTTGTAGGATATTTTATAATAACTCTCAGAGTCTGAGAATATTCTGTAACAATGATTAGTACTAGGTTTCTTTCTAATTATTTTTTTTTTTTGGTGAATCTTCTAGAAATTATGAAAAATAATTTCAGTGCCAATATTTTGTCTTAGATTTTTACATTTATCTTGTTCACTAATGTTTACCAGAGTTTGGTTGGTTCTGTGATGTCCTTAATAACATATTTGGGTTATACGTTTTTACTACTAAAGTAGACTAACATGCACATTTCTTGCATTATAAATCTTGCTAAAAATGGCATGTACCATCCTTGGGTCTTAAGTTCATAAAAGAAAGGTATTCTGATTGTGTTAATGAATCAGTTTTGAAACTGTTTGAAGCTTGAGACTCTTTTGTATTGAATTCAAAAAATGGAGCAGAGATTAGCACTAATGCATTCAGTTCATATATTTCCAGCTTTGCTTGGTGAAAATCCATGAAAAGGAGAGGTTCTGTGTTGTATCAGAGATTTCTAGAGAGCTTTCTTTCAGGGTAACTTTGAATTCTCAGTGCTTGTTTGAATGTCTGAATTAAGCATTTGGCAACTCCATTAGCAGCAGGATGCTAGGCTGCTCCAGTGAGGTATGCGATCCCTCTGGTTTTGCACCAGATTTGAAACTCCATAAACATAATTTTGTAACATTGCTGACGGCCCGTGTGCGTGAGTGTAAGTAAATTGTGCAAAATCTTGCTCAAACAAGTTTTGATGGAGGTTGATCCGGTATAGAATTCACAATCATTCACTAATACCAGTCAGTTTGTCCAATAAAATTAATAGTAGGATTTAAATGAAATCTAGTCTAGGGCTTTTCTGGTAGCATCCAGTGAAAAATGGCATGTTTAGCAGGTTTGTTTTCAATAGAGAGAGTACAGTGTCAACTAATTTTCTTAATTCTCTGGTCATTTCTTTGTCATTAGATTGCAGACATTGCCAGATCATTCTTTGCATTTCAAAATGTTCTAAATATCAGTGCCAAGGCACCAGGCACTGAAGATTATAAGCAAAGCAGATTTATGATCAGAAAAGAAACCAAGTACCAAGCCCTGTTACAGAATTTTGTCAGACTCTGAGAGTTATTATAAAATATCCTACAAATTAACTTTTACAAAGTATATTACAAGCAGTCTACAGTTCTCAGTTTTTGCAGATTTATGATTTATATAATATGAATTTTTTTTTATTTGTTTTTAATTTAGTAACTAAGAAACTGAAGTACCTTGAAGTAGTTAACACCTTTACAGATGTACGAGTTGACAATTGGACTAGTTTCAAGCACAAAATGGCATTTAAAAAAAAGAAAAAAAAAGTCAAGATTGATGTATAAACATGTCTGTAGCTGGTTTTTGAACATTATATATTGGATGTGCTTATTTGTCAGTGTCTGAAAAAGACACTTTCAGTAAAAACATATACATGTCTACGCTGGGGCAGGGGGTTAAGTCCTTATCAAATTGAATATATCACCCCTAAGAAAAAGTCAGGGTATCAGCATTTCCATGGTTTTTGATTTTCTGATATTCCACCAAGAGGTGATACTGGTTTATTGACAATTTTAATAGCGGATTTACAACCAAAGCAGTTATTTCCTTATAGGGTCCAAATGATACTCTCTGCTACAAGAGTGAAGTACCTTCTATAGAGAAGCTTATGAAAACCTTTTAAAGATTTATATCTTTCAGTTACTGCTATCTGAATAGTGTTGACAAAACACAATATCAATCCCAAACTAAGAGATGCTCACTTTCAATGATGGTCATAGTTGTTAACTTGCTTAGATGATAAACAACCTAAGTTCTGTATCCTCACTGAAGAGTTCCTTTTACAGGAGTCGTTTAACTGATAATTCCCAATAGTAAGCCAGCAATGTGTTGAAATACAGCAGTTTTCGGAAGTTTTTTTTGTTCTTCTTGCCCCATCCCCTCTTTGTGAATTCATACATTTTGTTATGGCAGGAAATTCTGTATTTGTCCCAAATATGAATATCGTGTTAAAACAGTATTAGGTAATAGCATCTTTAGTAGTTATGGACTTAAAGTTTTGAAAATTGAATAAAGATTGCATATCTCCAGCTTTCTATAAGGTTCTTGTTATTGAGATGTTTGAAGAATATTCCCACTATTCTGAAGATGATCAATGTTGGTGTGGATTCAATTCCAAATATAGTTGCAAAACTCTCCTGAGTACAGAGTATAAACCTTTGGCTTTCTGGGGTCAATTTGATTGTAAGCATCAGCTAAATCAATTTGCACATAACAATATTCACCTCAACTTATAGGTGCATAAAATTCTTTGGAAGTGGTGTGGACTGTTTATTTATATGGACATTACTCAGTTACTAGAGATTCTTAACTAAAGTTTTCAGTTGGAGATTTATAACTGAAAAATTTCCACAGACTCTGATCTTGGTAATCTTCTGGTATGGTCGCAGGAATTGATGTCTGTCTGTAGGCAAACTCCTTTCTTGGTTCCAGTATTATTTATTCCATTCAGTATTATCTATTTCATTCAGATCTTTAACCCTTTGAGCCCTGACCACCGTTTTACTGGTGGTAGAGAAAAATGATGTAATGCCCAGTCACCAGTTGAACAGTGGTAGATAAAAATGACTTAATGCTCAGCTACTGGTTGAACGGTGGGTAAACACTTGGAACTATTTTTATATCTACCGTGAAACATTACATACCAATTATTTGAGAATTTTGATTCAGGAGCTCAGGCAGGGCTCAAAGGGTTAAGGATGAAAAAGGGAACAGAAAAAAAAAGTAAGCTGGCTTGAATTTCACCCAAGCTAAAAATCCTGAAGGTATCCAAACTGACTTGAAACTCTTGGCAAAGAGTTGCTCGTTTGCAGTGAATCTTCTTCTGATGATGATGATTTAGTCAGTCGTCCGACTGAATGCAGAGTTCATTTATTCAAGTCATAATATCCATAGTATTAACCCGATTCGTTTTTGCTAGTAGTAGGATATTATACAGTGTACCCCGGATATAAGAGAAACCCGGATATAAGAGAGATTTTCTCTGGTCCCAAATTAGAGCCTGTGTTAATGTATATACGAAAAATGTATAATAGACCAAACCCGGATATAAGAGACTTCTCCGGTCCCGACAACTCTCTTATATCCGGGTTGCACTGTATTGCCTAGAAAAAGATAACATCTGTCAAGTGTAAGAGAGAAACTGTGGGAGAGTGAGTTTTTGGCTTGAATCTGAATGTGTAAACTTCTCATGAACTAACTAAAATGTCATGAGTAGTAAGATGGCGGCGCTTACTCACACCAGCTTGGTTTTAATGAAAGCCACCTTGTCCATGGACTGAAAAGGTGGGAACAACGTAACAGGGTTGAGTGTAGTGGAATTGCTCATAATCAGATCATGTGTACATACATATTTCATCCGCAGTAGACCAGTGATAGGTAAGGAGAAAGTGAAGAGTATATTAACAGAAGTAGAGAAAAGTGAATTGAAAGAAAAAGAATTAAGAAAAAAGTTATAAAAATTAAGAATGAAAAGTCACAGATGAGAGAAGTGAAAAAATAATTCATATGTCCAAAAAGAGAAGAAAGATGGAGCATAAGAAATGTAATAAGGAAGAAAAAGAAACCTGAAAGAACGAAAGAAATAGAAAGTGGTAAAAAAAATGAAATAAAGGAAAATAAAATAAGAAAGAGAAAAAAAAATTGAAATGTGTAAAAAAAAAATTAAAAAAAATAATGAGAGATAAAAGAGTAAAATAAAATGTATCAATAAAGAGTGAAAGTAAACTGGTGAATAATAAGAAAGTACCATAATTCTCCATGTATAATATGCATTTATTTTCATTTACCATAATTCTCCATGTATAATATGCATTTTTTTTCATTTACCATAATTCCCCTTGTATAATATGCATTTATTTTCATTTACCATAATTCCCCATGTATAATATGCATTTTTTTTCATTTACCATAATTCCCCATGTATAATATGCATTTTTTTTCATTTACCATAATTCCCCATGTATAATATGCATTTTTTTTCATTTACCATAATTCCCCATGTATAATTCTAAAAAAATAATAAGCAAATTAGCGGTGCGTATTATGCACAGCTACAAAAAAATCTTTTTAAAAAATTGCTGTTTCATCGGTTGATTTCAGTTGCGAAATGACTACTCACCACAAACACAATTTTACACTAAGATTCAGTGATTGCAACCCCATAAAGATGTCAAATACAATCCTATGTACCTAACAATACTTACAAATGTAAAATAAAATAATTATCATAAAACTAAATAATATTATTCTATGTTTAAAACTATTTTCTGTGAAAACTTCTTGATGAAGACCAATAAATTTCATTGAATTGATTTCTTTGTTCCTTTATTAATTTTATTCTTTGTTAAATATTTCTCAGACCAACTCTTATTCTGTTTACTTTTTAAGCATAACTCAAGTTATGTATATCTAACTCAAATTATTAAGCAAACTTGAGTTATGTATAACTAACTCGAACAACATACAGATCTGGTAGATTGAATATTTTATTGAACAAAAACAAGTTAATGAGTCTGAGCAGTAGGCACAATATAGGTATTTCTGTTCCCTTTTAGAATCGTGAAGATCGGAAATTTTGATAAATATCTTCAATTACAGCTTGAATAAGAGTAGAAAACGCTGGCCGTAATGAAATTGGAGAGGTACAATTTATAGGGTTTGATTACCAAACAAGGGGTGTGTATTATACCTGAGTAGAAACATTTTCCCACACTTTTAGCACAATTTTACATGTGCGTATTATGGATGAAGGTGTATTATAAATGGGGAATTACGGTAATTACTGAAAAGAAAGATGAGCTGAATAAATATAAAATAAAAATATGAAAGGGAATTAGAACAAGTGGGCTTAAGAAGAGTAAAGAAAAGTGAGAAAGAAAGTGTGATAACTATTAGTGTATCCTTGCAGGTGTATGGTCTGACAGACAATTACACACATGACTGACTCTCAGTAAAAGTCCTCCACCTCTTTTCCATCATAGCAAATCCACTGCTGCTTTAAGTGATAAAGTTAAGATTCTTAACACTGTCCAGTAGCTTCCTTACTTCACTTCAAACATGGAACCCAAACAGAAGAGAGTAAAATTTGAATGTTTCACAGGTTGGAAGCTGAGATGAGAAGGATGAATAGAAATGATGAGCAAGTATGTTCATTGTCGATTTTTTAATTTTTTTTAAACATTTATTCCTTTTTAACGACCTCAATAAGATATAACTCTGAACATGACATAATTGTGAAGTATCACTTTCAAGCATTATCATATAGAAAAGAAAAAAAAAAATGAAAGAAAAAGTAATCAAATAAATTTATTAACAGATTAAAGTTTCTTTACAAAGTGAAAATTATTTCAGTAAAAACAAAATGAACTTTAACCTTTTCAGATGACATTAATGACTATACCAGTTAATTCCAAACATGAAGGACAATATTGCCAAGAGCTTAAACAGAAATCAACACGAGAAACTATTGTCAAGCATGGAAAAAAAGAAAAGAAAAGATTAACAGAGAAAGTGAAAGAAAGAACCAGGTATTGCTCAGGATATATGTGGTGCTGAAAAGTTCTCAGCTGGACTAACCAGAATCTGAGAATCTGATTCCTGATGAAACTTTGCAAAGAGTTTCTTGATCAGGTCAAGATCTTTTCAGCATCTCATATGTTTAATGAAAAATAATAAGGAACTAAAAAATTAATATATATGAGTATATAGTATTGTATAAACACACACGTATATGAATACTGGTTTTGATATAAATTAGTTCTATCAAACGACTATAGTTCTACCTGGGTGCAGTTTTATGAGGAGGCATGGACCAGTTTAAGTTTTGTAAATATCAACTTATGTTTATAGATATGTTAATTTTGAGATATTTATGCACACACACACACACACACACATATATATATATATATATATATATATATAAGTATATATTTATATATGATTGATCTTTAAATCAAGTTTTCACTAGGTATCCATGAAATGATTTAATGTATGTGTTTGCATCATAGTGTACTATACTACTAATATAGGAGGCCATATTTTGCATACATTTTTTTTAAAGTTCATAAATGGATGCATACCTACACACACACACACACACACACACACACACACACACACACACACACACACACACACACACACACAAAGTAGATTTAAGTTTAAACATTTATATAAACTGAAAACCCAGAAAAAGATTTATGCATAAGCAGGCATAAAAGCTAAAATATGACCTCTACTTTTTACACTGTTCTATCAATCTGTACCATTTGCATACAGTACTATACATAAATGAATCATTGTCCGACATGTAGACATTAGCCAGTATTACCCAAGAGGGACTAACAATGAGCAAGTCCAGCAAAAGAGTGAGAGAAGATGAAATAACAAGCAGGAAAAAAAGAAAAAAAGTAGAAACTAAAATTTCTCAAATGGATGATCTGGATAGCAATGCCTCTTTACAAAACTATTTTTCTTGAAGGTTTTGCTAAGTTTGATCTGATAATATTATAAATGACAATAACTCAAACAGGCATGTACTAGATTGAAATCCATTTTTCCAAAGTTAGCCTTATTGCAAATAAAGAATATCTTATAGATTTTATATTTTATTTGTATTTTTAAATCTATAGTTACTAAAAGTAAGGAAATATTTTTTTTGGCATATTGTCAAGACAATTTAATTTTTTTGTTTTTTACATAAATTGTGTAATGAGAAATGTTTTCTTAATTTCATTATCATTTTTTACCAGCTAATATTAATATGTAAGTAAAATTTTTCTAAAAATATTAATCAATGGATATTTATTTATATAACTTTGATTTAAAAAGAAATTTCAATCATAAAAATAAAGAAATGTCTTAAATAAATGTTACAATGCAGTTGAAGATATCTATGAACAGAACAGTTTTCCATTTTTTAAAATCATCGTTTTCATTGTATCCATATATATTTCCCATAAATATTTTTTTCACACTGCCTCTCCTCTCTTACATATTTCTGTTTCCACAATTTATTTTTTTCTCTGTATTTTAAAACTTTGAGATATGATTTTTTACAGTCAAACCTTTCTCCTTTTACTCAATGAATCTCAAATCCACTCTTATATGTGCAGAATATATATATATATATATATATATATAGCATAATGAGAAGCCACGTATACTTTCTTGATATGTATATAATATGGATAAAACAACTGAAAAAAAATTGGGTGTTTTTTTGCGAAAGTATATGTTTATATATATATATATATATATATCTCCACATCACGTGACGTCTGCATCCCACGACGGACGCTGTAAACAAACTCCCAAATACAGTTATTCAATTAATTTCTGGGGAAGGACCGATGTGGTCTGAAATATTAAATATATATAAAAACATATAAATAAATACTTTCGCAAAAAAACACCCAATTTTTTTTCAGTTGTTTTATCCCTATTTATTTATATATATATATATATATATATATATATATACATACATACATACATACATACATACATACATGCAATGTCAACTGCTATCTACTGTCCACCTGATTGCTCATTATTAATGTTTCTGTTCCTAATTCTCCCACACCCTGTAACCCCTTGTGTTTCAGTGACTTCACTGCTCGGCATGGGGTGATACCGATTAAAAAAACCCCAAAAAAACAAAAAAAACGAACACTCAACATGTACAATTTTAAAAATAATGTAATTATTTCAAATTTGTTCATCTACTTGTTTTAAAGATTTGGGAATATTTGAAATTGGTAAGAAAAAATAAATTGGTTTTAATAGTTTAATGAAGTTTAAGCAATATAGCTACCTTCCAAAGTTTGTATGTATGTGCATATTTAAAGCGGAAAGTGTAATTGGAAATAGAGCATTTGTAGATACAGTGTGGACATAGGAATCAACACTGTATGGTGACTGTTAGTTTTATGCTTCAATGCCATCTTCAGAGTAAGTATATGCATTATACACACACATGGATGTATGTGTGTATGTAAAAGATATATTTGAATGTTGTTTTACATAATTCCGTTCTCTTTAAACTACTCTCTATAACTATCTAAATTTATTTAGTTATGATAAAATTCCATTACTATTGAATTATGTTATATTTTACCTTTTATGCTATGTTTATCATACATATCCTTATTTCAAAGAATTACTTTCTGTAGCTGTATATGCATTCATACCCAAAGAAAAGACATGCAGTTTGAAAAATGGAAGCGATCTTAAAGCTTTCATGTTCAGAAATCCATTTTTGTGAAAATGACCCAATATTACCAAATGTGTATTTTGACAATCTTAGATTTCTTGGTAAAGGGTCAACAACAGTGCTTAACCTTTTGCAAGAGAGAGCTATCTGCTATTGCAGCAGCACATTGTAACTGTGATACATCCCCTTAACCTAAGATATGTGTGGGGTCAGGCAGGTGGGAGAGTTTTAACAGGGAAGTCTGAGAGGCTCTTAATATCTGTGGAGTCTCAGTAGGGTAGCTGAACACTTACTTGATGGCAAATCACCACCATATTCAATGTGGCATCAAAGTTTGGCTTATTTAAGCCAAAGTGCATTATTATTCCTGTAGAATATCCAATCTGAGATGGTATTCAGATAAGCCATTTAGGACTTTTACCATACCATTTTTCATCTACAGAACAGCATGCATTTTTAAAATGAAGGGCGAGTATGCATAACTATCACTGGCAAAAGTTAGAGTAGATATATAGAACTTGCTAATGAAGTCAGTGAAAAAAAAAAAATTAACTACATTTTTATTTTTTCTCTTTTTATCCTTATTCTGTTTGCATTTATTGTGGTAATATTACAAATATAGTTAACCAATCACAAAGCAGTTTCTGTAGCTTGTGTCCACCAATATATCTGCAGGCTCAGAGAAATTCAATGTTCAAGTTTTATGAAATATTTATTCTTCAAAAGATGACATTTTATGATATTTAATTTCTTTTCCCCTTTGACCTACCAGATTTGGAAAAACTGCAATATATTTTTGTCATGGTGACCTCAAACAAAATTTGTAGTGTGCATAGTCAAATGCAAGAACTTTAAAAAACCATAGTGTTTGAGATGGAGATAGTACTTAACCTGGATAGTTTAACTGCTCTTTTGCTTAATTAGAGTTAAATCCATAGAGGCACACATGCACAATCTAAATCACTTATAATAACACATGATTTAATTAGTGCTTTTCTGGAAGTTTAGTTTAGATAATTGTCAAGGAAGCTAATCCTTCTATTCTGTCACTGAACAACAAATTCTGTTATCATCAAGGAAAGTTTTCAGCAAAATTCTGGAAATATACAAAACACTGCTTCCCACCTCCTGTAACTTATGTTGTATCAAACATATTGATAAATTTAGTATTACATTTTATAGATAAGTAATTGTCAATCTAGTTTATGAAATGATTAAAGTATACTATAAATCCTTAATAAATCCAACTCATAAGTGTGAAAGATTAAGAAAAATAAGATTTGAGATTATTAAATGACGCGATTTAAAAAGAGCTACTTACAAACTTAATACTTGTAAAATAATTAGTATCCACAAGATAAAAACATCTACAGACTTTCAGCTTCACTATGAATTTAATATGTGTAGTCTATTTCTTAGACAAAAATCTATATTCAGAGACAAGAAACATTGCAACTACAGTTCTGAGAAGTTTCTAACAATTGTAACCGTAATCCAGACATAACGAGATGTAGACCGAAGAAAACAGAATGGTAGAAAATGCAAAAAATAATATTTTGAGGTAAAAATGAACATAAAAATATTTCGTTCTTTTCTCTTGATGACAATGAAAAATATAAAAATCAAAACAGCCATCAAAGTTTTTTTTTACTGACTTTTAAACAAAAAAATACTCATTTCGTTCTGTAAGGTAAATAACTCCAAAGGAAAAGACAAGTGAATAACTGTGAAAATTAAAAAAAAAAAAAAAAAAATTGATGCTTCATGTCAGTTTGATGCATATATATAAAAAATAAAAAGGACCGAATCTGTTGTGTTGTGTAATCAGCAGCGTGTCATAATAATAAATTACGTTATAGAGATTTGTGCAAGAATACCTGAACACTATATATGCTCACACTCTACGAACATATTATTATTCTTTCTCAAAGTCGGTTCCAAACCTTTGTAAATTCAACTCTGATGCTGTGAGTCTGGAGTAAAGCATCTCGGCTAAAACAATGGAAGAAAAAATGCAACAGAGACAATGACTATACTTAAAAAAAAAAAAAAATAAATTAATAAATTAATTAAAAAAAATAAAAGCAAAGTTATTTCCTATGCTCATGTCAAAATGGTTCAAAAAGAGATGAAATAATAACATAGGGGTGAAGTGAAATCTAGACAAGCTTAAATAAAATCAGATGTCGACATTTTAATGAATAAGAATGACTGCTGAGGAATTGGGATTGAATAAAAAGTCTGTGAACCATTTTGGCAGAAAGTGTGCAAAAAGATGGTGCTCATGTTGTTCTCAGAAGACCATAAGATCTAATATGTGGATGTGTCCCATGATACTTTGCAGCAGCTAGCAGATGCCACTTCCTCTCCCAGTTCTTGAATATTGTTACTGAGGGTGAGAACTGTGTCCTCTAGTATAATCCTGAAACCACAAGAGACCTCCAGTAAAAAGAGCATCATCTAAACCAAAATTCCACATATCCAAATCTAAGATCAAAGCAGTTCATGAGAGAACACAGTTTTCTAGTTTTTAAATTTTTCCTAACGCTTGCTACATACTAGAGATGACTGATTATAGGAGAGCTAAGTCAACATCAAAGACACTTCTAAGATTTTCCTAACTGTGTAAAAGATGGTGCTAGGAATTTTTGCATCAACTTAATAGTACATATCAGATGACCAAATGTCTTTACCATTTTCTTTTAACATTTATTTATTTACTTTTTTTGTTAAGAGCAAAGCAATACAAAAGAGAAGGAAAAGAGAAATAGATAGAGAGAGAGAGAGAGAAAAAATATCTAGAACTGTTTCAATTAAAAAGCAGATTTTGAAGAGAGAAAAAGAGAGAGAGATCAAATAGAATGAGAGAAAAAAAGTGATAAGAAAAAAAAAATGATTGAGTGAGAATAACAACATAAGGAGGTAAGAGGTGGATGGATGACTGTGGGTTGTCAGTCAGAGCCTGACCCAAGCCAGCTGGGTTCATGGAGAGAACAGGCAGGCCAACTATTGGCAAAGCATAACCTAAGGGAAGGTTGTGATTGTGGTGGAGAGGGTGTGCATAGAAAATGTCCAGATGGCTCAGCTAGCCTTGTCAGTAAAGCATCCTGGAGAAAGAAAGCAAGCAGCAGCAGTAAAGCACAGTAAACTTGAAAAAGGCTCCCTCGAGGGAGTCTGGATGAGAAGTTCCCAGATCCACAGGTGGCCTTCGTTGATATTACAGAATCTAGGTCCAGGCAGGCCTACCCTGGGGAGAATACAGTCAGCACTAGCAGCAGCATTGGACAGGGAGGAGGGTGGCAACAGATTCCCCAGGGTGGAAGACCAAGGAAACCCAAGATTGCTTTAAGGCTATTAAGTACAAATAGAAAAATCTCAGCAGGAAAGAGAGCAAGATCTGTAAAGACTTGAGCAGTTATTCACCAGGCCTCACTAGGCCCACCCTCGGTCACATGACTTTCATCTACCCCCATCTCTCTCTCTCACTCTCTCACACACACACAGATTTAGGTGTGTGTATATATACACAGCATCACTCATATTCATACAGAGAAGCATTTGATTTGCAAATATGAGAGTACAATGTGTATGTATAGACATGCAAAAATCTATTTTATGCATATAGCAACAGTAGTAAATTTAATATAATTCAGCATAGATGAACAAAAACATGTTTAAAATTGTGATAGCAACTTACTATTCATTGTTTTTAATTGGTTCTAAATGGTTTATGGTAGTAGTTATGGGAATATTTTTCTGTTAAATGCTTAAAAACTCACCCATTAATTGTATTCAAACACATGCATAATCACTTGATTAATACATGCGTGCTATACTCAGTTGGCTTAAGGTAATACAAAGTTTTAAAGCGTAAAAAAATCTATGGCTAAAATGTACATCCAAGCCAACTGATACCAGGAATTGGCCAATGTGAGAAAAAAATTGATTGTAGCTGAAGATAATAGTAGTCCTTTCATTTGTAAAATCTATAATACTCTCATTATAACAATACTTGATACTTAATTTCTATTTTTATATTAATACTTTTAATTATACCATATGTTACTGCATTTTCTTATTGAGCATTTATATTTTATAAGGATTTTAATTTTAATTTAATAGCTCTATGATAAAATAATCTCTGGATAATATGCAGTTTGTTTTAAACCATTTTTTCCCCTTTCTATAGGCTTTTAACAAAAAGAAAATGTATTGAAATACTTTTCTTCTAATATTAACTGAGACAAATAGATTCTGAAACACTTAAATTTAATGACTTTTCTACTTACAGAGAAGTTTTGTCAGTACATGCATATAGCTTTTATGTAAGTATTTGTATACTATTTTATGCTTTATTCACTGTTTTTTTTTAATGCAATATTTGCTATCATACTGCAGAATGAGTGGTATTGTTGGAAATTAGTCTGACAATGAGTTTAAGTATTTGTAAAGAGATAAAACCCTCAGGTTTTTATGGAAAAATATAAAGGCAAATATTAACACAAGGGAAGTAAGTACAACATTAATGTTTGTTCATTTACCAGTAGATAATTAGGATTTAAACATAGTAGGAACTGCTATTAAGCTATAGAATTTTACTTCTATGAATTTGTTTTCAATAATTAAAAAAATTGTACAATTATAATGGCACAATATAAACTAAAGTATTGTTAAGATTAATATGCATTAAATTTCATTTCAATAAAAAACAACAAAGTTAATACAAAGAAATAATATTATATAATAAAAACAAATCAGTAAATTTCATTCTAATCAAATATATATTTTTTTATGCATTTTTGAATTTAATAATATAATTAACAAACCTATGCGTCTTTATCCTCATGTTCAAATTTGAAGAGATGTTGCTATCCAGTTGTAGATTAAATAGCAATACAAATCCAGTATGTTTTTAAAAATGTGAAAAATGACAACGGAAAGTAGGATGAAATACAGGGTGTGTCAGAAATACATCCAACATAATGGTAAGACATTAGTGGCAATATTATGTGGAAGCTATTTCTGTTGTACCTTGTATTATTAGAACTAGTGTAGTACCTGTGCAAAAAAAAAAAAAAAAAAAAAAATGGGATTATTAATGCCTTGGATCAAAATATCTGTTTAACCTAGGTTCAATGTGTTACACCCTGCCTATTTCTTTGGATCAGCATAGTATCTGTGCACTGTATAAAAACAAACAGAAGAGGTGTTGAAAAATTATCAGCCTGACACACTTTCCAAAATCTGCTTGAAGATCAAATTTTTGTTTTGAATCCCTTCTTGGTTGAATTGAGAACTTTTTAGTACCCACCCCTCGCATGTGGGTGTGGCTGAGTGTGTGCCCACGTGAATTGTTTAACATCATACTCATGTTTCTTAATGACTAAAATTAAATGTTTTAATTATTTAAATAATTAAATTTGTTCACTCTTGACACTAGGGTAAGAACAACTATTTAATTTAGTAATCATTAACAGGAAGAACATTTTTATTTTAAAGCAAATATGGTATACAATGACAATAGTTTCACATTATTTGAGAATGGAAATAGTTGAAAGCTGTAAGTCAGAGAGAAAGAAATTAATCCACATATTTATCAAAAACGTGTATGTACAGATATAAGCTCGCTTGCATTTAAAATGTACCAAAATATACATAGAACATATGCATATAAATGCACACATATCTGCATGTATAAATAAATAAAAAAGTACTCGTATGTACAATATAATTGAAAACCATAAATGAATATGTGCACCGTGGAAAAGTCTTATTCAGAACAAGTAGACAATATTTGGATCCAAGAAGTGAATGCCAAATTTCAAAGCAGGCATAGTAACCTATCTAGAGATATTAATGAGACAGTTTTTATGTCTAAGACAATCAATATTAAATGATTTATTAAATGCATAGAAACATGATTGGATAAACACTGACAGAAGACAAAATTAAAATTATAATAATATCTACAATGTTAATGACCATAGTTCTAATGATGCTAAATGGATTAAATAATCTTTGCACAAAATCAAAAGATAAAACAAAGTTTTATCTTGCTTTTTGACTTTGCACAAAGATTGTTAGCTATGTAAGACACATGAAGCAATACATAAGTATTACTTATCTGTAAGTAAATTCTTATTATAAGTATCACTTATCTGTAGGTAAAAAACAAAGCATAAATATACATGCATACAGAGAACCAGGAACTTAATTTGCATCAACATGTAAAGAATTAAAAAGAGTATTTATGAAGGTAAATACTCTTTTTAATTCTTTACATGTTGATGCAAATTAAGTTCCTGGTTCTCTGTATGCATGTATATTTATGCTTTGTTTTTTACCTACAGATAAGTGATACTACTACTACTACTAATAATAATAATAATAATAACAATCAAAGCTAACTGCCCAGACATTGTTATTAGAGATCACACACAAAAAAGGTGCCTCCTTATTGATATGGCAGTACCTGCAGACTGCAATGTATTTTCGAAGATCTTCAAAAAGCTATCAAAATACAAGGACCTTGAAATTGAAATCTCAAAAATGTGGCACATGGGAACATCAACAATCCCCATTGTAGTTGGAGCCTTTGGACTGGTTGGAAAAGATTCCAGTAGACTAATTGAAGGGATCCCTGGAAGCCCATGCCTTAAAGAAATACAAAAAATTGTTCTCACAAGTACAGCCCACACTTTACGACGGGCTTTGTCTATGTAATTTTTTTTTTTTTTTTTTTTTTTTTTTTTTTTTTTAAATCAGTGGAAAATGTCATGATGCCATTTCTAACCTTAGGTCCCTGGGCGGGACCTGGAAAGAAATGAGAATTCTCTAGAATAAATTAAAAATGCACATTTTAGGACAAAATTGAAAATGGTTTATCAACATAAATACTTGGTGGATGAATTAATAAAAGAATAACAATAATTGTGAAATTAATATTATCAACTTTTACAATGTCGTAAAGGAAAAAAGAAAAAAAATTATATGCAACTTAATTAGGATACATTAAATTTTATAAAAATGGTTTTATACTTTTATAAAATTTCATTAAATGCAGTTTAAGATGCTCTTTTCCAGCATTTTTGACTAGAACAAGAATATTGCATTTATTTTTTTTTTTGAATAATAATAAAATAATTTTAACTGAAATTTAGCAATATTAGTTTCAGACCGAGTACCAAAAATAAGAGGGAAATTTTTCATGACTTGAATAATGAAAAAAAAAAAAAATCAGATTATGAATGATAAAAACAAGTTAATGTCATGGAGGATCTGTCATATTCTTAAAAGAAATGCAGAAACATTATATAAGAATTTTATGTAAAAATGCATAAACTATATTTTTCAAAATGATATGAATCAAATTTCTCAGCTTTAAAATCAGAAATAATAAACCAAGAATTTGTGTCGAACAATGTTAACAAGTTTGTACAGCTTCAATCTTTAGAGGAGAAAGCCCCCAAATTTATAAAATTTCAATAAATAATTTAAAATTTCAAAAAGGTTTTCATTTTAATTATCTAACAATATTTAGCTTCTGTTGCATGACTTCTTGTGACCACCATTAAAAGAATAAGTTTTGGATAATTGGACTCAGATGAGCTTAACTGAATAAGTCATGAAAAAATCCTTTAACTTATATTTTATATACTTAGATTTTAGAAGATAATGTATTTCCTATTGGATATATCAACTGAAAATAATTTACATTTTATACAGAAAGAGAACATAATGACATACTGAATAACAAAGAAAGAAAATAACATTCTGCAGTTTTTGCTAATTTTACAGAAATACAATTCAATTTTTTAATAAACTCTGAAGGCAGCAAAACTTATTAAGCAATTTAAAGTGTTTGTACTTCAATTAAAAGCAATTTAATGTGCCTGTAAGTTTACAAAAAATAGGCATATTAAACTGCTTTATGCTCTTTATCTTCCAGTTTCAAGCAGATTTATTGGAACTTATTTAGTGTAATTCATAAAACTAAAATTATCTGTTTTTTTTTGGTTCACCACTGCCTGTCACATGGCCCAGTTGATAAAGTTGGTGGTTAGATCCAGTGACTAGACCCAAAGAGTTGAGAGTTCAATACTAGGCTACAGCAGTGGTGAACCAAAAAACTTGGAGAGTTGAGTTAAAGGGAAATCACTGAGACATTCGAAAGAGGCATGGCACATGGAGCTAGAACAATCTACCCTGATGGACAAAAACGGTTTGGTTTGAAATACCAATCACCTGAAGAAGGTCGGAGCATACAAACACTAATGTTGTGAATATGGCAATGAAGATGAGGATAACAGCCTGAATAATATAAATGAAGTGAAATTAATTAATCATTAAAATTAAATAAACTTTTTAATAATGACAGATTTTTACAAACGTCTCTTAATACAATTTTTGGTATACTTGCAAAATCTAAAATTTGTGAATATTTATCCCCCCCCCATTTATATATATATATATATATATATATATATAAGGGAGAAAAAAAATTATGACATAGTGGAAAGTTTCATGCTTTAGGATTTCATTGGACTAAAGTGATCTTTATATTGATGTGATTACACATGCACATGAAAATGTAAATTGATCTGGGAATTTAACTCTATTGTCGACATGGAGAAAAAAAAAAAATTCTTACTATAAAGGTAATTTACATTAACCAGAAAAAAAGGCTCGGACAGAAGCATCAATCATTTTAAATTTGGATTTTTAATGTAACTATAACAACAGATATTTCAATTTCGTTTTTGCCTTGAAAATTCGGAAGACGAAACGCGTTGGCAAAATCTAAGATTTTTCCAATTGTCATTTTATACCAATCTGTCTTGTCTACAGAATTGATCTGGGAATTTAACTGTATTGTCGACATGGAAAAAAAATCTCTTACTATAAAGGTAATTTACATTAACCAGAAAAAAAGGCTTGGACAGGAGCGTCTATCTTTTTAAATTTGGATTCTTAATGTAACTATAACAACAGAGATATTTTGATTTCATTTTTGCCTTGAAAAAATCGGAAGACGAAATGCGTCGGCAAAATCTAAGATTTTTCCAATTGTCATCATATATATATATATATATTACATATATATATATATATATATATATATATATATATATATATATATATATATATCTATCTCCTTATCAAGAATAGCAATAGTACAAGTGAATTTTCAAAAGTGCTTAAATGCCTGAAATGAAAACAGATTAAGTTTTACACTTTTGAAGAGAATTATAGGTAATACTTTCTGCCTAGTATAATCTAGTTTACATTTCATGAAACAACAAGTCACTGTGTATGTGTGTGTGTGTCTGTATACATTATATATAAGGTTGGTATTTCTAGCAATTTCTTATCAAATATCTAAAATGTTTACTATGACATTATTGCATTTAAATGTATTCCCCATAGAAATTGCTTCCAAATTAGATAACAGGCTCTGTAAAAAAAAAAAGAAAAAATTGGATACCGAGATTTGAATCTTTATACATAAAGGAGTGCTTAAATAAGTGTCAGAGAATACAGCTACAAAATATTCTAGCAAGTGTAAGAGAAATTCAGGTTAAGAAATATATGGATATATATCAAGATGTTCAAGTTTGCCTGCCAACTGTGATGTAAAGATGTATGCTTAAAATCTGGAAATTTGGAACGGATTCTATAACTCAAGATACTAAATTACTCAAGACTTCATAGAATGAATGATCAGATTTGTTTTAATATAATTAAAGCTCAGTAATCTTTACAACTTTAAAAGGGCAATAGATAAGATACTTATAGCTGAAACTTTTGCTATTTTACAAGGAATCAAATGTTAGATGTATACGTTTGGTATAGTCTAAAGTAAATAAATAAAAAAAAGGTTTGTTCATTCTTTGTTCTATCAGAAATACTAAAGTCCATTATACAGGGAGGGTGTCCATAAAGTCCGTGTGCACTTAGCCACCCTAATAGATGGGTATCCTTGAATATGAGTGGCTAGCTATTTTTTATATATATATATATATATATATATATATATATATATATATATATATATATGTATGTATATGTATGTATGTGTATATATATATATATATACAGGGTGTCCATAAAGTTCTTGTGCACTTTAAAAAATTTATAACTTTATTTGTATTTGCGATAGAAATAATCTGTAAAAAGTGTTATAAAGTTTAATGTACCTAGTTTTAAGTATAGCTAAAATAACTAATGTGATTTCAGGCATTACTGTAAATCAGTTGGCAAATGTTTTCCGTGAACTGCAAAATCGTATTACCCTTTGTATTGCTAATGATGGAGGACATGTGGAAACTTAAATAAAATTTCAAGAAAACCTTAAAAAATATAGTTTCACTTCTTTCTAATCCTTTTTACAAATCATTTCTATTGCAAATACAAATAAAGTTATAAATTTTTTAAAGTGCACATGAACTTTATGGACACCCTGTATAACATTTTTCATTTAATTTTATATGAATAGATATAGAACAACCTTCGATCCGAGGTAGTAGTGCAAACTTCTGTTAAAATAAATGTCTATGGCAATAAACAGATTTGAATCACTCATTGGCAAAATGTAAATTAATAATGGATGATTTATTAATAGCAGGAAATTTTTTCAACATTATAGGAAACCAACATTGGAAAAAGCAAAAGCAAAGACTGATAAAGAGAGAAGAGACCTCCAATATTTTATGAGCTTTCAAAAGTGAACAAGTGACAATTTTTTTTCAGTAACAAATGTTCATCTTAATGTATTTTGATCTATAACTGTTAGTATATATCTTAGAAAAATGCTTTTGTTTTATATATTTATATGAATGAAAAATAAATCCATTAGTGTAACAACCTTGCCAAATAATGTATCCTTTAACAGTTTAGAAAAAATAATAAATAAAAAAGCAGTACCCTTTTGTAAAATAATTTGAAAAAGGTACAAAAGCCTAAATGAACGACAAGTTATCAAACCAATAGGATTGGTTAAAAAATCATGTCATGTGATCAGATTATTTCAGAACACATTATTTCAATAGTTATCTTGCTATTTTGCTTAAAAAATAGATATACACAGTGTATGATAGAGCTGTTAGTTAATTGGGCTTAAAGATAAAAATGTGTTTTTCTTAAAACTTAATCACTGAGGATTATTCTGGATTTTCTTTACATTCTATTCATTTGCTCATGCTTTATATTATTTAAACCAATGTAATGAAATGTTTTCTTTCACAGCTTGAATAATGAATGATTACCAAAATATGTTACTTCTTGAATAGAGGCAAATTAGTATCAGTTGAGGTACACAAAATGGAAAAGTGATGTTACCTTTTCACTATTTGTTGAAAAGCTAAGACTATATACAAGATTACTAGTTTGGGTGTTGGTAGCTTTTATGATTATACTTTAATGCTGTAATATTTTTACAGTACAAGTATAACCCCCCCCCCCAAAAAAAACACTTCATTATAGAAAAGAGGAGTGTTGAAAAGTTCTTGTTCAAAGAAACCTTAAAATTTGATCAGATTTTGGAAAGTCGGTTGAACTGAACTTTTTAGCACCTACTCATATTAATCAGTTTCTATTTTATTATAAAACAGTAGCAATTTCTAGTTTGTTAATCTACACCCAACATATAAACCGTCTCTTCATAGATAATAATTTTACCAAATTCAAATAAATCAAGCATAATGTCAAATAAATCTGATATTTTTTATGATTTGTCGTCTTTCCAACAATACTTTTACCAGTAGTTAAAATATATTAAATGTTAATCACAGTATATACCATAATAAAGTACATACTTAACTGTTAAAGAGCTTACTAAAGAAAATATTTGTTTTCTTATTCTGGTGATGAGTCAATAAATATGATACTACTATCTTAATAAGACTGAATGCCTATGTTTACACTCCATAGTTTACAATCAATTTATTTTGGCCAAAGAGTTCAGCATAAGAGTAGATCTGCAAAAAGGCCTACATTTTTTCTTATTTTTAACTTCATAAGCAAGTAAGGACCATGATTTCCAATGGTTGTGTAGGCCTTGAAAGTGAAAATCTATTAATATAGAAAGAAAGTCTTCAAATATAAGAGAAACTCTTCTGGAAAAGATTATCTCAGGGTTCATTGTATACTGGAAGATCCTAAAACGTGTTTCAGATACTTTAATTTGATTTTTAGTTTGGACTTAAGCACAAAAATTATGAAAAGTACTTATTGTTTTTGTCACCCTGTTGAAAAATTATACTCAACCAGATGGAAGGGTAAGGGGTACAGATGAAGAAAACAACTATTGCTTACCCATAATTTATTTAAAAACAAAATGAGTAATAACTGGTAGATCAATCAGTCAACTTGTTCCCAGTGGTTTCGCATCAATAAAAACTTCCTTTAGATGACTCTGTTGGGAGTAGTTGTTTTCATATCAATCATTGTACTAAGTGAGGCAGTACATGATAGACTTGCTCATTTACAAATACATAGACAAAACTTGAGTAGTTTAAGATAAAACAAAAAATTCTTTTCATTTGATTATATTAAAAAAAAAAGGAAGAAGTAAGGTAACTCTGTCTTTCTTTAGATGAAAAGAAAAAAAACTAAAATAACATGCACACATTATATATATGAAATCTGGGAAAGAGGACTTGTATATGTGAGCAGTCTCTTCAAAACCATTTTATTCTTTGTGAATACTTATGACTAAGTTATTGGTGAGTAAAATTTAGCATCTTTCAACAGCTGGCTGCAGAAGCTTAAATGAATAGACCATTATACAATAGGCTTTTTACAGACCTTAAATGAAGAAAGAAACCTTTGAAAAATTCCTTTATTTTCTCATCCAATTCTTATTTTATATATATATATATATATATATATATATATATATATGCTGACTTTCATAGCTTGAACACTTTGGAAGAAAAAGAATTTGTCGGCTACTGCTGATTAATGCTAAAAGCTCTTCACTGTGATTTGAGCACTCTGATAGTCAGTAATGCCTATATATTGTATATAATGCATTAAAAATTCCCTTTCTCCATAGTATGCACTGATAGCCTAAGTGTGAGAGTTTCCAACTGATGTCAAATCGGTGAAATTTCGATCCTGGCTGGAAGCAATCGCATGTCTAGCGACATTGATGAGCTGTGATACAGTAAAACTGTCTGTGGATGACATATATATATATATATATATATATATATATATATATATATATATATATATATATATATATATATATATATACACACATACATACATAAATTCCCAAGAGGATAGAATCCAGGTAGAACTCAATGTCCAAGACAGAGTAAGAATATAATATAAAAGGCTCAAACACTAATATTCCATGGTTATAATTTATTACATTGGAATCGTAATCACGATCCAATTCATCAGAATGGATTGTGATTACTATTCCAAAGTTATAAATTATATCCATGGAATATTAGTGTTTGAGCCTTATATATATATATATATATATATATATATAAACACATATAGTGCTGGTGTTAATAAAAGAGTGCTCAATGTAATATAACAGAGCTATTAAATATATATTAATAAATATACATATTATCCCTCACTGCTAGCACCACTTGGAGTTTCATGCATGATGCAGTTTTTAGGTGCTGAGTATGGACCGATCGTTATGCAATAATTCAAATTGCATAATGGTCAGCATGGGCAAATGCAGTCCAAGAAGGCAAATCCTTTAAACTAGATTTTGTTGTTTGCAGCCATTTTGTAATATCAAAAATTGAATTTATCCTATTGTGTGTGTGTGTGAGAGTGAGAGAAAATTATTATTATTATAGTTATTACGAATTATCTGAATAATTTATGTCAAGGAGGATCAGAAGCCACGCATAGAATCAAATATACATAACGAAGCCGTCAAAATGGAAACTAAAATGAAAATGTATTTAATTATAACTACAAAGACATAGCACAATGAAATAGAAGAGAATGAAAATGTAGCTGATCAAAAATATAATGAGAATATAAAAAAAAAAATTGTGATAATAGAAGGGAGATAAAAGGAAAGAATGGAAGAAGGGAAAGGAAAAAACAACAACAGAGGAACAGGAAGGAAAAGTACATTATTTACATTATTTGGACTATTGTCCTCATCTTTGTTGCCATATTTATTACAATATTTCAGCCCTTCAGTATCTGTCTATATTTCTGAGATGAGGTATTATGTACACGATTTACATTATTCAGACTATTGTCCTCATCTTTGTTGCCATATTTATTACAACGTTTTGGCCATTGTATGCTCCAGCCTTCTTCAGGTGGCTGGAATGTCGAACTGAGCTGTTTATTTCACTCACTGGGGTAGACTGTTCTAGTTCCACGTGCCATGTTTAATGGATGTCAGTTATCAGTTATCTCCTGTTAATTTCCCTCTGAAAGTTCTGCCTTAACTGGGTATTGAACTCACACTCTTTGGGTCCTGTCACTGGATCTAACCAACACCTTTATCCACTGTAGTATGTGTCCTTGATACATGGCACAGTGACATATCAGGAGATAACTGACATCCATTAGACATGGCATGTGGAACTAGAACAGTCTACCACAGTTCGACATTCCAACCACCTGAAGAAGGCTGGAGCGTACAACGGCCGAAACATTGTAATAAATATGGCGACAAAGATGAGGACAATAGTCCGAATAATGTAAATTGTGTACATAATACCTCATCTCAGAAATATAGACAGATAAGGAAGGAAAGGAATAAGCAAAATTAGAAGGAACAGATAATAGAAAAATAAGGAAGAAATGTGTTTATCCAGTGACTAAACTAAAAAAAGAAAGGAAAAATGAATTAAAAAATTGATTAAAAAACAAATAATGAAAGAAACAATGTCCTTTTTTTTTCTTTTTTCCCCATGTCTACTCTTTGCATTTTGTTCATTTTTATCTCACTTCTGCTTTCCTACATTAAAAAAACCCCAAAAAACAATTAGCAACTACTAGAGCCAAACTTGCTCCAAAAAATCATTAAAGACTTCCTGGATTGCTTTACTGATCAATTTGTCATGTTGTCCTTACTGGGATCACAAAAACACCTGTACATTAACCACTAATTAGGTTTGTGACACCTGCAGCACCTGAAGTCATTTATGAAGACCTTTGGCAGGTCTGAAAAGTCTCTCACTGATATCTCATGTGTATGCATGTCTCTGTTGACTAATGTATTCAAGATCGTCAAAGAACATGGAAGGCAGCAAAAGAGTAGGTCAATAGAATTGTGAAGGAGATAACAATGGAGAGAGTCAAGTGGAAAGAAAAAGAGAAAAGAAAGAGAGAGTGAATAAATTCAGAGAGAAAGAAAAGAAAGAGTGGTGTCTAGAGAAAAAAATGTTTTACATTATATATATATATATATATATATATATATATATATATATATATATAAGTGAACATAGAAGTCAACACTTAGAGGTGACAGTCTGTTTCATGCTAGATGCAATCATCAGGCCACAAGTGCTGTTATTTTTGTCGGCTATTTATATATACGGGTCAGTAGTGCATTGTGGGTAGTTATTTTTGGCAGATATTTTACCGGAAGTCGTTTATTTGTTTATTTATTTATTTGTGTCAAATTATTTTGCTTGTTTTTATTTAATTTTATTTTTGTTTTTTATACTTTATATTTATTTTATTTTTATTTATTTATTTTTATTTTGATCGGTGTTTTTATTAACGTAGTAAAAATTTGTTTATATAGCTTATTGTGGGTAGTCTGTTATGGCGGCTATTTTACTGGAAGTCGTTTATTTATTTATTTGGGTCAAATTATTTTGCTTGTCAATTATATATATGTGTGTGTGTGTGTGTGTGTGTGTGTGTGTGTGTGTGTGTGTGTGTGAAACATGAAATACTGAAAGATGAAGTGAGAAAGTTAACTTATCAGCATCATTATCCATACCATTTATTAATGGTATGGATAATGATTTGTACATTTGAAATGTTGGATGCTAGTCTGCTGAAAATTACTGTTGTCCTTTACCTGTTTTAGCTTCAACTTGAAAATAATATGAAAAGCCTTGTCTGGTCTTTAGGAAAAAAATTAGAAAACCACCTGACAATTATTGTCATAAATTTAAACTTGTACATATTAATGCCTACATTGATATCAGTTACTAAAGTTTAAGAACAAAAATGTTTTATCTACAATGTTTTCAATAAGGTAATTGCAAACAGATTACATTTTTTCATCATTTAAATAAAAAAGAAGTAAAGTCTGTCTATATTTCTGAGATGAGGTATTATGTACAGTATTTACATTAGTCGGACTATTGTCACAATGTTTCGGCCGTTGAAATAAATAAAATAGAAATAAATACAATATGGGAACCAGTAATAAGGAGTGCCAGAGAAAAGCAATGATAACAAAAAGTTGCAATATGAGATCTGGTAAAAACATGAAATGATAACTGCAAAAATTGCAATATGAGTACTGGTAAAAGATGGTTGCTGAAAAATTAGGTTTATAATACTCAGAAATTCATACCCAGATGTCCTCAAGGACACATGGCACAGTTGATAAAGGCGTTGGTTAGATCCAGTGACAGACCCAAAGAGTGTGAGTTCAATACCCGGTTCAGGCAGTGGAGAACTTTCAGAGGGAAAATTAGCAGGAGATAACTGATAACTGACATCCATCAAAACATGGCTCGTGGAACTAGAACAGTCTACCCCAGTGATTGAAATAAAGGGTTCGGTTCGAAATTCCAACCACCTGAAGAAGGCCGAAACGTTGTGACAAATATGGCGACAAAGATGAGGACAATAGTCCGACTAATGTAAATACTGAAAAGAAGTAAACATTAGTCAAATCCTTATTTTGGCTATTAAATAACTTAATATTTCTATTCAAAAGAGACTAAAAAGATAATGTCCAATCAAATATCACTTTATTATTTTTAAAACAACATTTTTGACTCTTGTAAAAAAAAAAAAAATATGAAGAGAAAGTTTTATAGACAATCACTTTTAACTTCTATGAAAAAAAAATTAATTTGAGAAATAATTAGTAAATCTATTTAGTAGAATTTTCCAATAGATAAGTTACTAAACACAGAAAGAATACTAGAGAAAGATGATTAATTACATCAGTAACTTTTAATCATAACATTAAAAAAAATAAAATGTTATTTCGTGATTCAAGCATTCTAGATTTAAGAAGTTTAAACTGGCGTAATCACAATTGGCAGTAATTATAAGAGATGCCTTTGATCCAAACAGATAATGTTCATAAGTTGTTAATTAAATATCTTTGCCCTAATATGTGATATAATTCCAGTAAAATGTCATATGATCAAAACAAAAGCATAAATATAGCATGAACTTTTGTCGCTCTGTTGTTGTGACTGGAGCAAAAGGGAAAAGTGAACAGAATTTGAAAAAATTAAAAACAAATATGACTGAAATAAGGAATTCTCTTTGAAGCTCATTGAGGAATTGTTGATGAAAAAGGAAACCAAGTTTAAATATAGCGATCAAACAACAAAGATGGAGATACTAGTTGGAATAATTCATGGAATAAGTATAGATAAAAAAAAAGTGAAAAAAAGAATAAAAAAGAAAAAAAAGAATAAAAAAGAAAAAAAGAATAAAAAAGAATAAAAAAGAAAAAAGTAAAAAAAAGAAAAAAAGAAAAAAGAAAAAAAAGAAAAAAAAGACTATCAGACCACATGGTGAAGACAGCAAATACCCAACTCATAGACATATACAACTTGATGAACAGTTATATAAGATTAATTTTTGGTTTTCTTTTGTTTGAAATTTTGTCTTTTTGAAAACAGGTAAATACAATGTAACCAAAAAAGTTCTGTCCGTTTTTTGATTAGTCATTGAATGAAGTTGAAATATATACAAAATGCGTGTATCAATTGTCAAGACGTTATAAAAAACACGCGCAGTGTACCCGGCCATCAGTTATAAGCCGGACAGCTGTGAGAAGGATGGAAGTGTCTAGAGATCTCGTTTGGGGCTGTTTGCTTTACGACTTGAAAGTGGGCTCATCAGCAGCTGCATCAAGTTACCACATATGTCAAGCATTTAGGGATAGTGCTGTGGATGAACGTACTGCAAGGCGTTAGTTTTGAAAATTTAAGTCGGGAGATTTGTCTCTCCATGATGAGTCTCGCAGTGGGCGACTACAGGTCTTGAATGACGGAGTCATGAAGGCGGCCATTGAAGAGGACAGTAGTCTAACGTGTGGTGAACTTGCAAGACAGTTCAACGATTCCGATGAAACAGTTAGACTTCACCTGCACCGCCTAGGTAAGATGCACAAACTGAGCAAGTTGGTTCCGCAAACGCTGTTGGCGGTCCACAAGGGACAACGAGTGGCAGCCTGCGTATCGCTGCTTTCTTGCCATCGTACCACATCTTTATTCAATCGAGTGCTTACCAGTGATGAAAAGTGGGTTCTGTACGAAACTCCCAAGCATTCCAGACATTGGTTGTCTCCTCAGGATGCTGTCCTTCACACCGCAAGACCGCCTATGCACCCACCCAAGATTATGCTTTGTGTCTAGTGGAGAGGTCGTCAAGTGGTTCATTATGAACTGCTACCAATGGGCCAAACAGTCACTGGAGACCTATACTTGCTGCAATTGAAACGTGAGCAACAGGCATTGCGCCAAAAGGAGCGAGCACTGGTGAATCGCAAAGGTGTGCTTTTCCTTCATGACAATGCCAGGCCGCATGTCACGCGAGTGGTCAGGGATATTATACAGCAACTTGGGTGGGAGACCTTGTGCCATCCACCTTATTCACCTGACCTTGTGCCATTTGATTACCGCCTCTTCCACTCCCTGGATAATCATCTTTGTGGGAATTCCTTCACCAATGAAGCAGACTTGCGCAAAGCTCTCACAGACTTCTTTGCGTCAAAACCCCCCCGAGTTCTACCGCAAGGGCATTGAACAGTTGGAGACATGTTGGCAGAAGGTGCTGGATGCCGATGGCGATTACTTCGAAGACTAAATATAAGTTACACATACTGTGAAGTGTTTTCTTTTTTTCCTTTAAAAACGGACAGAACTTTTTTGGTTACCTTGTATTTGGGTTTGAAGGCAAAATATTGAAAATAAAAAAAATACCAAAACAATCAGATAAGCTTAACTAAAATTATTTCATTTTAAATGACTAACATCTTAAATACAAATACAAGCAACTAAAATGAATGAAAAATCTAATAAAATACAAATAATACTGATTCTTTAGTTAGACACAGAGAAAGGAAATGAGAAATGGAATCCTGTTTATGAAGAATTGGTGATATTGCTAAAGTCTGCTAGAAGGATGATTGATACTAATGTTCCTATGATAGAATTCCAAACTTGGTAATTATAATCTATTCCTGCTTCAATTAATAACTAAAAGTTATTGGATTAAGAGAGTTACCGCCTTGATACAATGAAAAGGACATGGCAGTAGACATATGTAAGTAATTCTGAATTCATACATATAGACTTACATTTATTTTATTGTATACTGAAGGATATAGATTTGCATTCTGAAATCTAGGTAAACATATATACACATTATATATATATATATATATACACACACACATACACACACAAGAATAGGATTGGTGTATACGGAATAAATTCCAATAACCAACAAATACTATTCTTAAAAGAGTGCGCAATACAGAGTAGAGCAAATACAATTCTTTATTCAAAAATTATAACATAAATATGTTATAAAATCACTACAAAAATAGCCATTTTCTTTCAACACTTCTGGTGTCTTATCAAGTGA
>OZ038478.1:12932566-12987566 GCA_964036315.1 Acanthosepion esculentum
TTTAATGTGAAAAGAAATCACAATTCCATTGAGATTATTTAATCTCTTAATACAATTTCTTCAGATTGCAATGAACCCATGCAAATTTGGTAACCAGGTGCATTGGAGGGCCAGATTGATGCCTTTTACCACTGCGTAGAGTTCTGCTAAATTAATATGCTTAGAATCTCCTGCTGGATGCAACCAAAAGGAGTCTGTTGTATATAGTCATGAGGGCTTGCTTTATCTGTTCTGTGTCTGGCCTCTGCTCTTTACTTAGTTTCCAGTATATGACGAGAGCCCCACCTCTCTTGATCATAGTGGCAAGTCACGCTTGATCCTTTTCATGTGGCACAGCTCACATACCAACTTGATGTTCTCAATACACTCCATGATTGATGAATTGGTGGCAACACCACTAAAATCAGGGATCAATCGAATATCAAACACCTTCTCATAGAAAAATTCAGAACTGCCAAAATAGCTTATAGCTAAAAGGTTGTAAACTTTTCGTTTCTTGCAAACGATGCAACCCTGAGCCTCTTTGCTCTCTGTGGCAGTTCACTATACTTTAACAAAAATTACCATAAAATTTCCTCCAGATTGAATAAATATAAATTTCATTTTCTCTATTACGTACCAGTAAGAAATATTTTTATATAATTTAGTTTACATTTGTTGTCTTTATAAAGTCAAAGTGTCTAAGAGAAATTTTGGATTGCCTATATCAGGGGTGGGCAAACTTTTTAGTACAAGGGCTGCATTCTAAAAATTTATAGTTTTACTGGGCCGCATAGTATATATAAACCAAAATAACTGATATTTAAAATTGGTAAAATAAAGGGCTTTTAAAGGAAAAATATAGTTTTAATAAATAACATTTTAAAGCGGGCCGCACGAAATCGTTTGGTGTGCCCACGGACCGTAGTTTGCCCACCCCTGGCCTAGATAGTAGAATTTGATGTTTTCTCATCTACACATGAAAACCAAGTTAGATAAGTGGTGAAAGAAGAGATCGAGATGTATGAGTGGCACAACTTGGACTGATTTGTCAGTTTCAGACATCAGTTCTAGACAAGCACACTCTCCCTTCTCTTATTATTGTGCGAGGAAATTGATGGCAACAAGTATATCTATATCATGTACATAAAACTCTGAAATACGTTACAAGATGGATTTTGCTAACGTGCGGATTTTCTGCTTACCAGAAAGGTATTTAGAGAAAATACTTGGGTGTTTATGTGATAGATCCCCAGAAAGATATTTAGAGAAATACTTGGGTATTTTTTATATATATATATATATATATATATATATATATATATATATAAAACAACTGACAAGGTGCTTTTATTTAGTTTTTTATATAATTTCTCGTGCGATCTAATAAAGTTTTTCTTTTCAGAGGAAAAATTCTATAAAAATAATAATATTAACACTTAATAATATTAACTTTGAACATGGACATAATATCTTGACCGTGTTTTGAAACAAAAAAATGAATCACTTTATAAAACATACACATAACAAACTATTTCTAATTCTAACAGTTGAAATATAATCCTTGAAAATGGCTAAATGTATAGCCGAAAGTGCTCGGATAAAAAGAACTTTCGGACAATTTTTATATAATTTATCCTCTGAAAAGAAAAACTTTATTAGATCGCACGAGAAATTATATAAAAAAATAAATAAAAGCACCTTGTCAGTCGTTTTTAATGAAATGTGCTTGAAAGAAGGATTGCTGCCTAAATACACACACATATATATATATATATATATATATATATATATATATATATATATATATATATATATATATATATATATAGCTCAACCACATCTGGAATCTTGTTTTACTTAAAGCTTTCTATTTTCTTCAGTCTTCTTAATTCTTTTCCAACACATCTTTCTCTTACTGTTACAAAAGTAGAACAACTTTTGTAGGTGGAACCAGCTGTTTAGGCTGCCTGTACAAGGATATATTTCTGGACAGGTCTCTAAAATGATGTATTAGTTCAAGCTTAAGAGTTTGTCCAACATACCCGCTTAAGGCAACAATATTTCCCCTATTGAGGGGGTTTGATTTGAATTTTTGAATAAAATCTTTATTTCGCAATCAACACAATCACTTGATAAGACACCAGAAGTGTTGAAAGAAAATGGCTATTTTTGTAGTGATGTTATAACATACTTATAATTTTTGAATAAATATTATATATAAATATATTAATATAAATAAAGAACCTCATTAATTAAATAAATAAATATCTTCTCTCAATCACAACTTGACGTTTAATGAATGAAGAACTGGTTATTTCAAATTTATCAGTAAAAACACAAAATGTTCCTATTTACACTATTTACATTATTTGGACTATTGTCCTCATCTTTGTGGCCATATTTATTACAATGTTTCGGATGTTGTATGCTCCGGCCTTCTTCAGGTGGTTGGAATGTCAAATTGAACCCTTTATTTCTCTCACTGGGGTAGACTATTCTAGTTCCACGTGCCATGTTTAATGGATGTCAGTTATCTCCTGTTAATTCCCCTCTCCAAGTTCTCCACTGCCTTAACCGGGTATTGAACTCACACTCTTTGGGTCCTGTCACTGGATCTAACCAACGCCTTTATCCATTGTGCCATGTGTCATTGAGGCTGCCTGTACAATGATATATTTCTGGACAGGTCTCTAAAATGATGCATTAGTTCAAGCTTAAGAGTTTGTCCAATATATCTTACCTGCATGAAAGAACATTTTTCTCAGACATTACAAAAATATTTTCAATTAATTACTGTCAATTCATTCAACTTTGGCTAACTTTTTCTTATCATAGCATGATATTCCAACAAGATAATGCTATATGAATGTTTCTTTGATAACCAGGCAAAAATGGTTACAACCACCTTGGTTCTGAAGATTTAACTTAAACATTTTGATTAACATTTATTCCAGTCTTTATAGTGTTCTTGTCACAAAAACAATTTCATTTCTTTGGAACACTGCAAAAGGCATCGACATCAGATGTTTTGCTGAAAAGGTATATTTCTTGGAGGATGTAATTATGAAAGATTGAAAGATCGCAGAAGATAAGACAAAATAATAAATATATTGTGTAGTAGTTAAATGCAGAAAATATAAAAATTATCTTATATTTATTTAATAAACTTTGTCACTCAATACATTGATTTGTGTTTTGTTTCCTTTACCAATTTTATATTGCATAAAATTATAAGAGAACTCAACCAAAGGGCATTTTAATAAAATGTCACCAGCCAATGCAGTAAGATACCAGGACAGAAGCCTAAGGTGATACAATGCCAAATAATGCCACAGAAGGCATTTGAATGAAAGGCTGTCTATGGTTTTAGTGATCTGATTTAACAAATTTAAGAAATTAGACTGACCTTTTGCAAGGTAGAATGTTATCTCCTTTACATTTTCTTGACATTAAACATAAAAAAAAAAAAATTATATATATATATATATATATATATATATATATATATATACACACACACAGGGTGTCCATAAAGTTTGTGTGCACTTTAAAAAATTTATAACTTTATTTGAATTTGCGATAGAAATAATTTGTAAAAAGGATTAGAAAGAAGTAAATCTATATTTTTTAAAGTTTTATTGAAATTTTATTTAAGTTTCCACATGTCCTCCATCATTCGCTATACAAAGGGTAATACGATTTTGCAGTTCCCGGAAAACATTTGCCAACTGATTTACAGTAATGCCTGAAATCACATTAGTTATTTTAGCTATACTTAAAACTATGTTCATTAAACTTTATAACATTTTTTTACAGATTATTTCTATCGCAAATACAAATAAAGTTGTAAATTTTTTAAAGTGCACACAAACTTTATGGAAACCATATATATATATATATATATATATATATATATATATATATATATATGAGAAATAGCTAGCCACTCATATTCAAGCATACACGTTTATTAGGATGGCTAGCCAATCCCTATTGCAGACGCTTGCTCAGGCATATTTGTGTTTGTTCAACACCCACAGAGCCCACCTGTGGTTTATACTTCAACTATACTGAGCAGACCTTAGTTATAGTTTCTGGGAGAGAGTGTGTTATCTAGCATGATCAACAATCCAAACAAGGCCAGCACACTCAAACCCTCAGTCACAATGACTTTTGACTTTGTGCTAGCACAGCTATCAATGACCCACAAGGGTTCTGTCTACCCAATTTCACTCACAAGTCTTGGGTCAACCTATGGGGGGGGGTTCAGGTCCTTTCCAAAGGTGCTGCATGCTGGGATTGCCCCCTCCAGACCAATAACATCAGGAAGTATACTTCCTGACAAATCAACCGTGGTGAGATTCAAACCGGGTCTCATAATCAGAAAGTGAACGCTCTAAACATTTGGCCATGTGCCCAACATATATATATATATAAATAAATAAAAAGAAGAGGTACATTATTTCAGGCACTTTTTGGGTATTTTATCAGTTCATTCTTGACAATTGCATTCGCCATGTGTGTGTATGTATGTGTTTGTATATATATATTTCAAGAGATGAAAAAGAGAGAAAGTTCATTTGAAGGATTCTATGAACATATTGATCCAGAAATTAAACAGTAACAGCAATAAGGCTACAGTTTGTTGGTAGTATTGGAAACTGCTTGTGTTGACGCCACTGGATCCAGCAGAGAACACAAATTATTATTTTTTTAAAATTTAGCTCAGCAGTGACAGATCAGCTAACTATAGACACATTGCCATATAGTCACAATTTGTCTGTCTTTTCATATAAGAAGGATAATAAGTCCCTCTATCAGCTATTGACTATAATGTGAAATTGAAACGACAAACCTTCGTCACTTCTGGAGAACTGACATGGAAATGCAGTTTTAAATTTATCTGCAATTTAAACTCACATTGCAATAAAAAGTGTTCTAGTGACAGGGTGATCAATTATCAAGGCATGCATAGCATATCTGAGCTATTCTCATGAACCAACTTGTAAGACGACTCAACATGTGATGAACCAAGTTGAATGAATGCTTGTGAAATAGTGGAAATCATTTCTCTAAAAAAAATGTTTCCCCGATCACAAACAAAAAATATTCCAAACTCAAAGAATAGAGTTATATCCTCAAGTGTTAGGATGTTTAACATTTAGCACTTTGTCTCATTTCTAAATATTACTTCCCCTTTTACTGTATATGGTATCCCCTCAAAATATAGGGTTTTATATATTAGTTCTATATATATTTGAAATTGTAGTAACCTGGGTCTCAATTTCAGTCAAGATTGTTTTAGATGTTGCCATAGAAGGATATGACTACACAATCAAGAAATTCAAATTCAACTTGCATTGGCAGAACTAATATTTCACATGACAAAAAAAAAGTCACTTACAGAGTGCTAAAGGTTAAATATGTAGATATTTTCTACAGCATAAAGTATTTCTTGGTTTCTAGAAAAGAAAACAAAATCTGATTTAGGTCCATCTCCAAATAATGGCATAGCTTATCTTTTACACTCTTTATCTTTGGGATTTTCATTAAGGGAAGATTTGATTTTCCAAAATGATCAGAGTTTTATTTTCTTTTGACTTCTTTCAAAAGAAAAGCCAAAAACTTCAAATGTGCAGATTTAGTTGAATTAGCAGGACAGAGAAAACACATTGCACAAATCATATGAAAACAGCTATGAAAATTGGGAAAGCAATGTCCTATCTAAAAAGATGTCACTCACTTCAAAAGAAAACCAGAAAAATAAAAAGGTATTTTTGAAAATTAATGATTTATACTTCAAATGCTATGTGACTGTCACAGAACAGAAAATTATGAATAAATGCCCCAAACATAAAGGCAATTCTCCAATCTTCATGCTGGACTATTTAATTAAAGAATCTTAATTTTTTCAAATTAAAATTGTTTTACAAATAAATCCAGTTCAAATCCTCATCATCACACCCATGATTAGGTATTGTCATTAGGGGTCACTGCACACCTGATCAGCTCTTTCCATATGTCTTGGTTCTGTACCAATGTCCGAGTCTGTAAGTGATCTTCCAGTCCACACAGTGATGTTGTTTTTTCCGTCTCCATCTTTTGTCTAAGGGGGTACCTTGTAGGATGACAGTGGAAAGATCGTCGTCTCTTATAATGTGGCCATATCATTTATGTTTTCCCTTCATGAAAATGGGGTCTTCCAACAGACCTGTTTCTTATCTGATGGGGGTCTTGCAATGCAGTCTATATATGAGTTGTCTAGAATGATTCTCATCTCATTTCTAATGTTTGTACTCTTAACCTTAAGATGGAGATTTATCTTAAAACTTTACTCGACCAGGCAGTCAAACAAGGCACTGAAAATGTACAATATTCTTGAAAAATAAAGCAACAGATCATTGGCCAGTTCAGACTTTCAAAAGTGTTTGTGCTCCTTCTACATTGTCTTGAAGCTTATTATAGTGTCACAGGTTACCAAGAAAACACCTTTACATTTCCAGACAAAGTTACTTGACAGGAAAATGTAGCATTTGCAAACCTCTTTGAATATAGTCAAATTCCAGATAACAGCTGTTATCTCCCATTTAACTTAATGTTTCAACCTATCCTGAAACTATAATTGTGCTACCCCATCAGAAAAATATCACTAGGCCCTACAAGGCTTGAAAGTAAGTTAAATGGTCTGTGCAATACAAACTATAATGAAAATCTACTTGGGTTCACTTACAAGCTGACCTTTTGGGATGCATTCCACACTCACATCATAGCATGAAAGCATCCAAATCAACTACAAAGCCTGCGGTAGTGTTTAATAAGTGAAGATAAGCTGTTTTTATTCTCAGCATTTCAACAGGCAATGAAAATATGAAATTTTCAACATTAGTGTCATTGCGGGCAAAAATAAGAGTTTGAATCTTGTCCCTCAACAAGTGATGTGATTAAGTTTCACAGACTTTAATATAAGATCTTCAGGATTTTCAGGTTTGTCAGTTTACCTGATCACCTGTTAAAATTAAAGACCTTATCTCTTTCAAACCCAAAGTTTGATTGACACAGATAAGGACAGGCAACGCCTTTATCAAATTTGAAACACTCATCAGAATGATAGAAAAGCAAGAAACCAGTAAATAGACAGTTTAATGAAAATCAGCTCATTTTTTTTTCTTTTTTGAACTGGAAAAAAAAAAAAATGAAATATTGTTTGTCACTTTTTACAAAATGATTGGAGAAATGAAGGTGTACTGGAATTTCACTTGCCAGAGTAAAAGGCAGAATATTAGCAACAAATGCAGGTGGTTAGTGCCTAAGTAAAGAAGGTAAGAAAAAAAAAAAGACTCAAGTGAATTCTTTGATTGAAAACGAACATTACAGGCAAAGGTGAACGAGACATAAATTGAATCTGGAGGTGGGAAAAAGCAAGTAAGAGTGAGGTTAATGAAAGGTTGAGTAAACCTAAACAATGAAGCTATGCCATACATGTTCATGTCCATCATCAATTAGTGAGGAAACTTCAAGTATGGTTGTCTATTCTACATGTATTGACAGAGCGAATTTTACTGAAAATATTAGACAAAGTTAAAACATTATTTTTTGATAAATAATATGAGTGTAGTGAGAATTACTGAAATACATCCATATATAAAAAAAAAGATCCTATTTTTATAGTTTTTGACAGGCTAGAGACACACTTGTGTAGAATATCAAATTCAAGAAAAGTATGTGGCTGAGATAGTTGAACTTCATTTTGAAGTTCTAGAATTTAGCCAAAATAAATTCAGTAATCTGGAGAGAAAACAAAAACATTCAGGAGTATAAACCAATCTGTCTCCATTTCTTTCTACCTTGTTTAAAGGTGCTAAGAAAGGAAGACAATGTTAGTGACAATATTTATTCAAGTCATGCTAGCTCTCCTCTGCAGTTAAAAATCTATGCACCAACACTTAAAATTAAATACTGACAACAAATGCAAGCTAAACTCACTAATCTAAATTCTAAACAGGTAACAATGCATTTCTGCACACAGTTTATTTGTTTTCAAACAAAATCAAAGAACCACACCCTTATTTAGAAGAGTGACATCACTCATTCAGCAAGAAAATTTAAAAGGTACATAATTTGGGGCAAATATATGGCCTAATACAAATTTTCAAGTTATTTTTTCAGTTAAATCTTATAGTGTCACTTTGTGTAAAATCTATTAATTTTATAGGCTTGCATTAAAAATTGTTAAATAACTAAAATTTGATAAGTTGCTTGAACAACCTTCATTGATCTTATTATTGGAAATATATATTTATCTTTCTAGTTAGGAAAGTTGTAATTATTTAAAAACGGAATGAATAAGTTATAATTGTTTTGTCACAGAGATGAAGTCAAATCGAAATAATATTCATTTAAAAAAAAAAAACATTATAAAAACAGCAAGAAATGATAAAAAGTGAAAAGCATTTGCATTCATCTATATTTATATGCGTGAGAGAGAGAGAGAGAATTTTGTATAATTCTTCATAAGCAAATGGATTTTCATTAACTAAAAATAAATCTAATCATTACAAAAACTTGCACATATACATTCGCAACTCCAAATTTTGATAATCTGTTCTCATATCTTTTTTTTTTTTTTTTTTAATTGTATATAATAGATTTGGTCATTAATTTTTTTCAATCTCAATTTGTTTTTCTCTAAACTATTATCATCTACATAATTTTTTTGATAAAATTATAATTTATTTATATATTAGTAGTAGTAATCTATATGGATGCCTTGTGTGTGTGTGTGTGTGTATATATATATATATATATATATATATATATATATATATCTCCAATGTGATGAGAACAAATATATAATATATATATAATATTATATTACAATGCATTATAAAAAGTAACTTGAAATATATTATATATTTCAAGTTACTTTTTATAATGCATTGCAATATAATATTATATAAAATTATATATATATTATATTCATTCAAATAAGTAACTTGAAATATATAATATGAAGGAAGTGACGTTTCACATACAGCTTGTCTACAAGCAGGATTGTTCATAATCATTTTTGATTCTCACCTGTCGAAGTGCAGTTGAAATGCACTGAAATGAAGTTGCATCTTTGTAGTGAGTAAAATGGTTTTGTCTATATGATAAAATTATAATAAATATATATATATATATATATTAGTTGCATAATACATTTTAGATGCATCAAGGGCAGTCTTCAGTGATGCACTGTTCTCATCGCTGATTTTAGGTTTTGCATCATATCGGCTCAAACACCAACCCCCGACGAGTTAGGTTGCCTCCTTGAAAGTGCTGTGCTATGCACCTTGACATTGCAAAAAAAATCACAATGAGATATATATATATATATATATATATATATATATATATATATATATATATATACACACACACACGATAGATAACATTATAATACTGACGTGCACAAAGATGACTTCATGTATAATAAAAAGATATTTATATATTTTTTCACATCTTTCTCATAATTGTTCTCTTGCGATATTCATTTTGAAAACTGTCAATCAAAATTCTTTTTTTGTACATTAAGAGTTTAAAAATAAAGAGGTAATCAATCTTTAATTATTATTAATTTTTGTTTACCTTTTAAATGCTGTTGTTGTTCCCAGGTACACCCTGACCTGGGTTGGTAGCATCTGTTAGCTAATGGTAAATAGTGATCCCCACCCCCAAACAAAAATCAACAGTATATTTTTTTTTTAATAAAATGACCAGCAATAGATTTTTTATAGGAAAATGACTATCAATGCATCACTAATATAAAAATACATTTCTATAGCAAAATTACCAACAATACATTTTATGATCTACAAACTATATATCTAAAAAACATATGGCTGCACTGAAGTATAAAATTATGTATAAAAAATCTGTAGTTGAAAGCATAATATTATGCACAAAATATTTAGATTTTGGCATTAAATAACCCATAGAGGTTGATATGATGCTAAACAAAATCAATCAGCCAACCAACCAGTTTTTGTATAGTATTTTTTTTTGTCTTAATTTCCGTTACACTTCATTGTGACTAACTCAGACAGTCATTATATGGCCACAAGTAAACAGTGGGTCTTGAAAATAAATAAATCTTCAGCAAGACTCAAACTTGCACCTCTATTTTTCGTCTTAAGAAGCCCATCTTATTAAGATAATTGGTCGAAACATTTGAGGTGTTTGCAAAAGATCAAAGCTAAATATACAAACTTATTCCAAGTTCTCCCCATGACAGTTACTTGTCAACACTGTATTGAATGATATTTTTTTTTTTTGCATTCATAAGTTATTACAAACTAAGAATTTAAAGCCGAGTATTACAAAGTATTAACAAACAGGAAAACTTCATTAGAAACAAAGAAAAGAGTGCTGACCTGTTATGCAACATCAATTTTCCTATACGCGAGTAAATGCTGGACAATTTCCTCATGAATGAAGAAGAGACTTGAAACAATGGAGAAGTGGTTTTACAGAATGATGCCAAGAATATCATAGATGGATTATGTGATTATGAGCAACAAGGAAATTTTAAGGAAAATGAAAACAAAAAAGAAAACTTTTACTATTGCTATAAAGGATAGGAAGTTAGAGAGAGCCATGATTGTTTACATCCTCAAGGGACATGACACATACATAAAATATTAGCATTCATCTAAAAAAAAAAAAAAAAAAGAAAAGAAAAAAAGGCAAAAAAAAAAAAAAAACAACTTTTACAGTTCCTAAAATAATTTGAAAACAATAGATTTAATTGTAATTTTTCTCTTATGAAAATTATTTTGAACCTAAAATTGGTAAGGCTGTTACCATTATAGCTAGTATTATAGCTACAATCTTTGGCCCCAGTCAACTGTTTTTTTTATTTCACTTAACAAGAATCATATTTTTTTTATTTGGTAAATTTCTGGTAAAGACTAAAAAATGTTGTTGTTGCTCAACTTTTTAACTTTTAAAAATTAAAAAGGTTGTCAGATTGTTACAATATAAAATATTTCATAAGATAAAACTAGTTGAGATTTACAACACACTTGAATATTTATATTTACATATATTGTCCTCATCTTTGTTGTTATCACAATGTTTCAACCGTTGTGCCCTTGAGCCTTCATCAGATATTTGTTGATCGGGGTAACCTACAGGGAATTTGGAACTGAACCATTCCATTTATTTAATCTACAGGGGGCACATTGTTCTTGCCTAATCTACTCCCATAGCTTAATCTAATTTGCCTAATCTACTCCCATAGCTTAAATAAAGGGTTCATTTTGAAATTCCCTGTAGGTTACTGGGATTGACATACCTGATGAAGGCCAGAGAACACAATGGCCGAAATGTTGTGATAACAACAACAAAGATGAGGACTCTAGTCTGTGTATAAATAATGATAACACTTTAACAATGGATAGAAAAAAAAAAATTAAATCAAGTGTTTTTCTGATTCTGAAACACCATTAAACGAACATAATTTAGTAAAAAAAAAAAAAAAAATCTGAAAAACAACTTTTTTATTCTCTGATAATAAAACACAATTTCCTCTACAAAAATGAATTCTAAGACTTCTGTATGAGCAAAGCTTATATTTTAGTTTAAATTATTATTTATTATTATTCAAACATCATTAAAATTTCTATACTTTTAACTAAAAAACATACATCTAATATTTAATTAGCAAAGATACTTCCAGAAAAAACCCCCCAAAAAACCATACTTATTTATGTTACATGTACTTATGAATTTGTATAAAAACTATGCTCCTAAAAGGCCATGTACGCACAAAATTATGTCTATTCTTAAGAACTATTTTGTGAAAAATACATTCAAAATTATTATATAAGCTTGACTTTCCTCAGCCTTTGTGTATATTTAAATGTATTAATATCAAGTTATTTTTTGGATTTCAGTCAAAGGGCAAAAAGAAATCGCTAAGTGTTAATTAATCTTATGTTGCTAAAATTTGTAATTTAAAGACAGTCCAGTGAACTAACAACTTATCTAGAAATTTGTTGCTTCATATATTAATCATAGAAAATTGCTTTCATTTCTATACTGAGGTGGTAAATAATAAAGAAAAGATTATTACAGAATATTTAAATGCAAAACAAATACAAAAATGGGTTTCTAGGATTTATTATTCCCTTAATATTTTTAAAAAAACATTTAATAAAAGCATTTTGTTTCCTATTTGAAGAAAAAAAATAACAAATAAAATGCATTTAAAGTTAAATGCTTTTGTATTGTTTCATAATTAAAGAAAAATGTTTTTAAAATATTGAAAAGAGAAAGATCAGCTTTTTTCCATCATGTTCTTTTTATCCAAGCAGGTTATTTTAAACTGAATTGAATTATTTAAAAATATCTCTATATTTCAATTTATTTCTTTAAACTATTAATATTTATATATTTTTTCTTGAAAGCATTCTGGTAAAATTATACTGATTTGCATATTATTATTAGTCGTAATCTATACCAATGAAATAATTTGTGAAACCATCACAGTCGGACTAATTGAATCATGATCATTACTAACCTCATTTTCAAATGAAGTCATAATTTTTTCAACATGAATTATTTCAATTTAAGTAGAATTGTAGTGCATAAGGATTTTTTTTTTGGAGATTGAGCCAATAAACAGATGATTGAATTAATAAGCAAACTAAAAAATGCTATGACATTTATTAGTAAGAATTTGAGAGCAATTTGTATGTTGATCCAAACTTGCATCTTGTAAGCAAGTATTGAGTAAGTAGCATAAAAGAAATAAGGAGTGAAATAATCTATGGTGATAAAAGCAATTATGAGAAAAACACCTGTCATTCAAAATTTATAGTAACAGAATAAACAATAGAATAGAAATAACAGAAAGTTATATATAAAGTGTCTTTATGTCTGTGTGTGTGTTTCAATAAGTATGAGGAACAAGGAATATCTTGTGTATGTGTTTTTTTTTTTATTTATTTGAATTTTGTTTTCTTACAAGGTTTCTATTTTGACAACTGTGTAGAGAAATAATAACAAAATGAAAATTAATAAAAATGACCTCCCCCCACCTTTGAAAATGGTTAAAGTATTAGCAGAAAGTGCTCTGGGAAAACTAACACTATGGAAAATTTTTTTACAGTCTGATCTCAAAAAAAAAGAAAAAAAGATATTCCTTGTTCAAATATACAATATTAAAAAAAAAAAAAAAATATATATATATATATATATATATATATATATATATATATATATATATATGGGTTAAAGTGCTCAATATCAGGAATGGAGTGTATGTAAATATAAAAGTCGACCTGATGATTACATTTGACACGAAGCAGGCTGTTGCCTCTGGGTGTTGACTTCCCAGTGTGTGTGTGAGATTATATATATATATATATATATATATATATATATATATATATACACACACACACAAAAAAAAAATGGTAGTATAATTTTTTTTTTTTTTTTTTTTTTTTAAATATTGATGTGCACTTTCATGGAGTCAGACTGGTGTGACCAATGCAAAGCATTTAATTATTACAACAAGCTGTTATATGAGATCATATATATATATATATATATATATATATATATATATATATATATATATATTGCCATTTTGTGTGTTTATGTTGAAATGTTCTCAACCCAACTCATTTTAAAAAATCCGACCAAACATCCGCTTTTTTGATCCCTTCAGCACTTATGCTTATGCATCTGTCACCGAGAGATATGTGTACTCTGTGATTATCACATCCTCTCCTCCAAGAATTCATTTAACCCATGGAATATAACCTTTCATAATGTCTGATTGTCTAATATTTATTTTTATCACCTTGTAGAAATTATTTTAACTCAATATATATATATATATATATATATATATATATATATATATATATATATATATATTTGCTTCCTTTCTTCCATTTTTCTTTGCCTTATTAAAAAAAAAGGCCTGTTTTCTTGACACATTTTATTATTCGATTTTACTTGTCTCATTCATTAGGGAAGAAAAAAGAAAAGAAACTTTCATGTTTTTGTTCAATAAGTGCATGAAAATTAATGTTTGCTTTAATAACAAGGTACTTGTTAATTAGTTTAAATTACTGTAATAAAATTACCATTAAATGTTTTTGTATTGCAAAAAAATTATACTGAAGAAATAATCATTTTTAATTGCTTTACTTGTAGATGACTTCTTTAGTACGCCAAGACAAATTACCTACTCTTGGATCCAATTGTCATCAAGTAATCAAATACAAGATCATTTTCTTCTGATACTCAATCTAGTAAAAGAAAAATAAGCCACTTCCAAGAAAAACATTTAATTTTAATTGTTCATTTTTTAAAGCTATACTTTGCTTTGAAATCTGGTCAATTGTGATTACATGGAAGTTACCAAAATTAGGAGTAAATGAAGTTTAGATTTATTTTAATTACCATTATGAAGAATTTGGAATAAAGTTTATCCATGTAATAACATTGGTTAATGTGAAATTACATTTGAGATTTGTATATTTTTTTTTATCTTTAAATGATTAAAATGATTAAAATGTTAAAGACATATTATTCTAAATGATAAAAAAAAGGATACTACAACCAACCTGGCCCTTTTAATAAACTTTAACTCATTAAAATATACCATTTTATTTATGTTCAGTTCAGCTAGAATTCTTTAATTGGAAATAGTTCAATTTTGTAATTAAGTATTTTTTTAAAGACAGTATTGTATATAGTTTTGAATAGTTTGAAACCAACAATTTGCTAGTATAGTTATTATATAATTGAAGTTACCTTTATGGTTTATAGCTTAATTTTGCTACTGCGTGTGTAGATTAGATTTATTATATTTGAGTGTTTAGTAAAAAATAAATATAATTTAGTAGTTTTGAAAACAGAAAGAAATTAAGGGGTTGGAACAATAGCAGTGCTTACAAAAAAATTGTTATAATCCAGACATATAAAATATATTATCCAAATAAGCAATGCTTAATAATGTTAACAGTGTTTTTTATGCAAAATTATATGAAAAGTTACATGTGAGTTTTCGAAATTTTTAAATAATAGCAAACTAAAGTTAAAAATAGAGGCCCCAACAAGGATTTTATAATAATTGAAGTTTTTTTCATGTATCAAAATAGAAATGATGCAATTCTGCTTTCCTCTTTTTGAATAGATTCAATCAAGAAACCTAAAACTAAATTATTTTTTAATGATTTCCCCTAGCACATCATTACTGCTTTTGCTATAAGTCTAGAGTTGTTGTTCAAGGTACCAATTTTCTTTGAATTATTACCTACTTTTAAGTTTGCATTCATTTGCTTTGAGCTCTTTTTAGGCTTTTGAATAGTCTTTTTTTTTTTTTTACTAACCTAAAGACATGTTTAAAAATTATATCCTTTTCAATGACTTATACACATTGTGCATGTGTGTAGTCTATCCAGTGGAATCTGGTAACAGAAATAATTATTTAATGCTGAATGTTAAGTTTAATTTAGTATTTATGAAGTATTGAACATAAAAGAAAATTCTGAAAATTCTTAATATTTTACAAGCCCAATTCAATTACAAAATTATATAAATATTTTGTTATATTTAACAACATGAGTAAACTTATTATGGAATAGCTTAAAAGAGTACAAGTGGGACATTTTATGTCTATTTGTAGAAACAATTTGAAATGTTTTATATTACTATGAAAACTTTAAATAATTAAAAAAACAAACAAACAAACAAACCAAAAACAGAAAATAAAGGGTATTTACATCAACTGAAAGCATATTAGATTTTAAGATTGTTTTCGCATTAATTTTATTATTTAAATAACAAAACAATAACATTATTACATACTGTTTAATTGTTAATAATCAACAAATCTTCTATTTAATCTTCATTTATCAACTACTAAATATGAAATAGAAAAATATGAAATAAAGAAACAAGGCTTTTTTGTTTTAGTGTAATACTAATTAAAACTAATTAATAAAAAAAAATATGCATTCACCAAAAGGGATTGTGATTTTTTATTTTTTATTCTCTTGAATAATGTAAGTAATTTTATGTAAAATTAATTTTGATTATCAGATTGAAATTCCTGGTTTAAAAAAAAAAAAAAAGTAAAAGTAATAAATTTGTAAAATTTCTTGGAAAGTAACTAACTTCATTTCCCCCTCTATATCTGAATTGAAGACTGTACACGTAAGCATCACATTAAACTATTAACTAATGTCAAAGGAAAAAGATAATTTGGGAAAGGCAACAGATGGAAAGATGAAATATTGTTTCATTCTCTCAATGCCGCCACTGCAACAGCATCAGTTACAGTGGTAGCCATTTAGCCTGGGGAAACAGATTAATAAATTAGCAACACTTAGCTACATTAAAAAAAAAAGAAAGAAAGAAAAAAAAAAGGTTTAATTGATGCTAAATAGCTTATTTGGTTATGTCAAATGATGAGAGAACTGGCAAACAAACTTGGGCTTTACAGATTGCTTAACAGTTTTTTTGTTTTTTTTGTCAAGTTAAAAACCTTAATGAAAAATATTGACAGCTCAAATAAAAACTTTCTTGTCCAATGTACATGAGTTAAATCAGAGTGCTGCAGTAACATGTTTAAAAAGTGTTCTAAAAGGTAGGCTATATATCTATCTCTCACATGATAATCAACATTTTTTTTGTCGTTTTCTTTCCTGTTACAAAGCAAAGGTGAGTGGTAAAACAAGAAAATTTTGTTAAGATACAAATAGAAATAATAATATGACCAATAATAATAATAAACACAATACAAAGAATAATTTAAATAGAAATCCAATAAATAAGTAGATAATTGAAAACAATTTATTGCAATGGATAAAAATACCTACAAACTCCTAATAGAGACAAGTATAATTTTTTCTACATACTGCAAAGGTCTTTATTTTTTTTTTTAGGATTTAATTTTGGGTTGAAAAACAGGTGTAAAATGGTGATTCTCTTGTAAATTACTCTTTTATACAACGAACAAATATATTTTCGGAATTTCCTGGTTTACTGTCTTAGGAACTCATTTTTTTTTTCTAAAATGTTATTTAGAAAGTATTACCTTTTCACAAAACAGTGTATTTACCAGCAACAATTTTCCAGTCAAGTATTTTTTAATACTGCAAATATTTTGTAATGATGTTTTCATGAATTTACAATATACTTATCCTAAAATCTTTTTTCAAAAAGACTTTACATTCAAAATGTATGTTGTATATTCAAATATGGATAACACATTGCATTAACTAAATCATAATTCCTTATAGTTAATTATAAAGATAATAATTTAAAAAATATTTCTTAGACTCGTTTAAATTATGTATTTCTTTTGAATGAAAATAATGGGAATGAATAGATCCTTTATTGGATATGACAGTAATCAATTATCCCTACTAAGCTGTTAAGTATAGGACAATAAATCTATTTTATAATCTCCCAAAACACAACTGACTTTACAAGAGGTCATTAAATACTGATATTTCCATAAGATTTTAGAGCACATATTTCAGAATCTAAATCTCAAAATTAACATTGACTAAATCCAAGTATCTTCTATGTGTAAATATAATTTAACATTTACTTTTTTTTCAAGTTTGTAGAAAACTGAAGAGAGAAAATAAATACAGAAATACATGTTTTTTTTGTAAATCAATCATAAAAGGAGCACATAATTACAATACTTTGTCACTCAAGAAGAGCACATAATTACAATACTTTTTCTTTGCAGTCTATACACTGGATATGAAACAAAATAAGTATTTGAAACTTATGTTTCAGAAAATATTTCTTTATTAAGCAGATTTATAATTTCTCATTGGTTACATAATACTTTGTCACACATTATGAAATGGACAAAGTCCGACAATTATTTTAAGACATTTTTATGTCTATACATTCTTTTATATAGATACAAATATTTAAGTAAATGCTCTGTTTTATAATAAACAGTATTAACAACATTTACTGGAGGACGCATATTTTCTATGAAAATTTCTCAGACATTCAGGCCAGTAAATGTTGTTTAATACTGTTTATTATAAACGGAACATTTACTTAAATATTTGTATCTATAAAAAAGAATGTATAAACATAAAAATGTCTTAAAATAATACTTTGTATATTAAATGTGCACATTTTCTGACAAAAAGTGGTTAATAATTTTATAATTATTTGTTAATGGCAATTAATCTGATTGTGTATGAGTTATGCTCTAGAACCAGTTTCATATTCTTTTTTAACAGACAGCTGAAACATAAACATTTAATTATTGCGGATTTTACAAGCACACAATTGTGTGTTCAGATAAATGAATACTAGATACCTTTTTAGATTAATAGCTTTCCAATATACATCAGTATGAACTAATTGACAAGGTTTGCTAAATATCAAAATTGTCTTCATATGCTAAAATAATTATCAACAAGCCTGTTTGTGTACATAGAGTTATAGAAGCTTAAATGACCCAAAACATGAAACATAAAAATGCCAACACTGCAACAATTGTCAAAAATTAATAAAATTAGGGGATAAATAAAATAAAGAGATTTCTCTTGAACATGTGAAGTTATTCAAATATTATGCTTTTGTTTGGTTGAAATATTATGCTTTTGTTTGGTTGATTTTGTTCAGTGGCATACCAACCTTCATGGGCTGTGCTGAAATCCAAATGTTTTGAACACAATTTTATGTCTTCAACTACAGATAAAGTTTACTGCTGAGCATTGTGCTATAAAATGTATTGGTGGTAATTCTGCTACAGAATATATAGCAATGGTCACTTTTTTGATAGAAATATACACTGCTGGTAATTTTACTATAAAAATATATATTTATACTTTCATAGTCCTTTGTTTTTGTGATTCACTGTTTATCCATAGCTGGGACCCTAACAGGTGCTACCCCCCAGTCATGTCATGGTGAACCTGGGAACAACAGTAGTTAAGAGGTGGTTCCAGGCTTCTTAAAACTCTCCATCTCCCGACTTTGCTGCCCGATACAGTTTATCATAGTCGTCAGGACTAATATTATGCTTTAATATTGCCTATTATATATATATATATATATATATATAGCTTTAAAAAAAAATCCATGGGTAAGTAATCCAAGTAGAGCGTACTAATATAAAATATTAAAACTGATCCACAAAAGAGATCTCAATATAATTTTTATTATAGACCATATAAGTGAATTACAATTAATGAGATCCAAACAATTTACCTCACACAGATGGTCATTTTGTCCATGGGAAAGTATTTTTTGCCCATAGACGAAATGATCATCTGTATGAGGTAAATTGTTTGGATCTCATTAACTGTAATTTATATATATATAATATAGCTAGAGGCAACCAGACGTCTAGCCACACTGAAGAGCTGTGAAACAGCGAAACAGTCTGTATGTGGATGACATTATATATATATATATATATATATATATATATATATATATATATATATAAACTTTTCCTTGTTACAATGAAATTATATTTGTGCATATAAAATTTTTCTGTGAAAGTAATAAAACAAATTATTTTGGAATAAACTCATCATGATACTCATTGTTTAAAATAACCAATGCAAGCAATGTTGGCATTTGTAGAAAATATTTCTGTTTGTTTTGTAAATCTATAGCTTCAATTATCTTTATTCATTCAACTTGATGCATTTCCATACCCAAGTTATTCAAAGTTAAAATTAGCTTTTGCTAAATTTAAAAAAATCTTTATTTCAACAGATACTCTTTTATTGCCTATGATATTTTTAGACACTTTTTGATAATAAATATTTTGAAGAATTAATAAACAATTCTTGTCATGCATTTTTTTTAAAGATTATTTAAGGGGTGTTATTTTCTGGAATTATGTTGTGGTTTGTTCTTTCACCTTTAATAAAGAAAAATACACATACACATAATACAGATATATATACTGTGTGTGTGCACACACACACACACATATATAAGAGAGAGAGAGAGAGAGAGAGAGAGAGAGAATAAGGCTGATGCAACAATTCCATATGTATTCCAAAAAGTATTCAAGTTTGGTGAAAAAAAATTAAACAGAATTCAAGAAACAAATTATACTAATTCGGTCCTTTGTTTTTTCGAAAATAATCATTGAATACAAAGAATAAGATGCAAAATAATATATTTACACCTACATAAGCAGGTTTGTGTTAGAAAAATATTAACCTAATAAAACTTATTTCATGATTCAGAAATTGTATATTGGAAAACAAGCTCAATCTTTCTAAACAAATGCAAAAAGAAAGGTCAATTCGTACAAGTTTTAAGTGTTGAATCTTTGGGTCATGCAGTTGTTAAAGTCCTATTATTGGTTTATTTATTCTGTAATAGTTTAATAATAAAAATAGTAACACATACTGGAATAATAATGATAAAAATATCTTAAAAGAACGAAAACAACAATTGATTCCAAATAACAATAATAAATTTTTCTAAAATTGTAAATTTCTATTATTTTAGACAATTTTTTTAGTTTCAAACAGACATTTTGAAAATTGACAAATAAAAATAAAATATTCTATATTGTAATTGGAAAGTGAACAAGAAAATAATTAAGAAATTTTAATTTTACAGAATTATTTGAAGATTCCTTATTTGGATATATTAATTTCCATTTTATTTTCAATTAGTTATTTCTTTAAATGAAAAATTGAATTTTTTTTCAAACTGCACTCTAATTGTAACATACATGATAAATATATATTTCATAAAGAAAACGTATATTTATTATACTGTTTTGCATCTTTGATGTTTGATCTTTCACATTGTAATATTTGGATATTTTTAAGGGTAAGGGGGGGGGAGGTGTCATATAGGCTCCTGATAAATATTAATATTCTTAAGATATAGAAAATTTAAAGCTGGTTAATTTTACTCTGAGACTTCTTTTTTTTTATCAATCCAATTATTAAATATCATTTGTATTTACAAATTTCATCTCATATTTGTCAGAATTTTTGCTTGGAATGAACAAGAAATCTATTGAAATATAAATTATGAAAAAACAATTAACTAAACACAAAAATGAATTTTGAACACATTGAAATGCAAAAATTAAAAACAAGTAAATAAAAGACAAAAACAACATATTGTTCAAATACAAATGTAATTTCTAAAAAGTCAAACAAATGAAGCAGTCAGTTATGCTATGGATATTTTTAGGCTAGCATACACAAAGAAACATTTTTAAAATCTTTTAGCAAGTCATTTTTATGTTCTATAAAATATGACAAAAAAATTATTCTTTACTGTTCAAGTCAAAGAAATTTATATGTAGAATATAAATTTTTAAATTTTCATTAAAAATTCCTCATTATATGTGTTTAATTAAGTATGGGAGATATATTATAAGACATTAAATTACATTTTAAGTCAACTATTTTTTTTAGAGCAATAAACTTTTTATACAATAAATTATCTTTGCAAATGTGTTAATAGAATACTAAAATCTTATTAGTAATACTAATATCTTATTAGTAGTACTAATATCTTATGTAATACATGAAATGAAGAGTTTTAATTCAAAGGTTTCTAATATATAAGAATTAATTAAATTTTGTAACTTTGTCAAAAAACAATGATTTCTCAAAGGGATTATTTTAACATGAGATTGAAATTTGCTTGACTCATATTTAAATGAACAGACAAAAAAATAAAAAAATCAGAAATTTGTATTGGGTGAATATTTATTTTTTTTAATGGTTTATCAACCCTTTGTGGATTATTTAAAGTCAAAACATATTTTGGATTGTAACATTTTTTGTTTTCAAATGAATATTGCATTCACAATGATTTTTACAGAGACAAGTCGTATTATTTAATCCATAGCTAGGGGGAAGGATATAGAATTTGTGAATAAATGGAGTCTTAATATTTCTTCAAAATCATAATTATAACAATATAAAAATTTAACAAGATATATTTGATCATATGAATTTAATATAGATACCAATACTAATCTTGTCATGAGAGCTAAATTAACCAATTAGTGCTTACCTGTGGGATGAGGTGATTTACATTTTTAGCATTATATTTTAGAGAAGACTTGAAAAAAATAATACCTGAAGGCAAGATGATTTGGAAGAAAAGAACGTAAGAAAGAAGTAGAAAAAAAAAGATAAAAAAAGGAAAATAAAATAGATAATCCGTTGATTTCTATAAAATTTCACGGTCTTATTCAGTAATCAAAAATGTAACAAATTTTACATACAAAGTCTAGCAAAGAACTAGAGCAGTTCAAACATGTCAGATTATTCAAAATATAAAATATGGAATTTACACATGAATGCATATATTTGAAAAGAACAGAAAAAAGTACCATATATATATATATATATATATATATATATATATATATATATATATATATATTTGAAGAAATATAGTCTTAAGGTGTGCTATATTTATGGAATAAAGTGCTCAATATCAGAGATAGAGCGCGTGTAAATATAAAAGTGAACATTGAAGTCAACACTTAGAGGCGATAGTCTGTTTCATGCTAGACGCAATCGTCAGGCCACCAGCGTCTAGCATGAAACAGACTGTCACCTCTAAGTGTTGATTTTTATATATATATATATATATATATATATATATATATATATATATATATATATATTTATTTATTTATTTATTTATTTTAACACCTATAATTAGGTTTACAGACATGCATATACACAACTATTTTTATGCAACACAGACACACACAGAGGGATGGATCAATAAGTCTGTATCTTGATTTATTAACTCAAATTTTTATTTGAAATTCTCACTGTATAATATTTGATCTACATGATTAATATTCAACAATAAATTTAATGCATTGAAAAAGGATATTATGTTTAAAAATATTATTGCATAATCACGATTCCATAAATAAATAATATCTGATTTTGAAAACTTTTCATATGAAATGAAAATAAATTTAAAATTGTAAACATTTAAATACATTCTCATATGTGTGAATTAAATATTGATTTCTTAAAAGTCTATCCCACAATTACTTTTCTCTCTTTATATTATATATTAATGAACAAAATTTTATATACACACAGTAAGATAAACATGGAGTTATTACGCGAGTAATCAACATCTAAAAAATAAACAAATGTTTTTTAAAGTTCATCCTTAGTACGGCACTGAGTGAGGAGTCAACTTAATGATCGACAAGTTCAGCTTCCTGGACATTATACCACAATAAGGTAGTATTATTTTTTTTTTAATATATTGAGTACATTTTTCTTATAGACTTTTATTCTGTATATATAATGACATAATGAAGATGCTGACGTTCCACACTACTTCAAACAAAAAGTTAGGAAGGAAACTTTCCAATCCAGGAAAAAGTAATAACAGCTACTGGACCTGAGAAACCTATTTTCCATGAAACATTGTATTAAGAGAAAGATTTTATAAAATTTCAACACACAGTAATAATAGGTGCTTGGTCAATGAATGCTAAATGTTTCCTTATAAGGGAACAGCTAATATTACTGCATTATAGATAGATAGATAGATAGATAGATAGATAGATAGATAGATTTATATTCTCTCTACCTATCTAAGATAGATAAGTAAATATTTTCATTGCAGTTGGTTATAATGACAATAGAATGATCATACCTAAGTACTATAATTATGAGTTAGTAAGAATGAATCAGTCAAGTTATACAAAACTAGTCCTGATAAATAATACAACATAATTTCTAATAGTAAATAAAATCAAATAGATTACTAAGAAAATACTATTTACAATATCATCGTCAATGTTCACATGTGTCATCAAAGGTCATTTTCTTGTCATGTATATAACAGCAAAAAAGAAAAACAAAATACATTTCTTTTTGATAATTTCCAAAACTTGCAATAAAAAAGGGGAAAAAAAATTGTCCTTTAAAATTGCTTATGCATTTGCAAAGAAATATTTTTATTGTCTAGATATTAAATAAATGAGTAATTATAATCTTACATCAAGCGATTGTGATTGTTATTACAAAAGATTTCCAGAACAGACAAGTAGTAGAACAATTCTCCTCCCCCGACCATGTTGAATGCACCCCCGACAAAAAACAACAAATAAAAAGAAAACATTAAAAACTTTCTCCGGGTTCAATAATTATTATGCAAAACTAATAAATAAAAATTTCTCTCTCTCATATAACATGATTAGATTTGCTTCTAGAATAAACTCTTATGAAATATGTACTTTGATATATATTTTTTATTTCAATCTGTTAGTATCTGTGTATCTCTTTGCATGTCTATTTTCTGAAAGATGCGAATCTTATCAATGCCGATAAAGAATTTTTCACAAGAGAATATGTAAAATCTAGGAAATATACGTAGATATAATACTTTAAAAGAGATTAAAAATGTTAGATGGAAAAAAAGCCTAAAAGTAACAATGATACTAAAATAGGCATTGCAATATCATTATGTTAGTGCAAGCAAAATTACTTTAATCACACCAGATTTATATCTGCAAACTCAAGTTAGCACATTTGAAATTATAAACATGGATTCACATCCTACTTAGATATCTATATTGTACATACTATTCTAGAAATTAGACACTATATACAAATACTTTGAGTACAACTAAGCAATCAATATGTGTAATGCGTGATGTAAACCAAACTACATTAATGTTTCACATCACCCTTTGTTGAACTACATGTTCTCAAATTTCTATTTTTCATAGAATTTTGGGAGGACATTCCAAAAATTATATTATTCATAAAATATATCTTCTTTGACTTTTTATATTGCTGATTTTCATTATCAAGGGCTTTTGTCTTTTATTATTCAAACCTTCAGTTTGAAAAAAAAAAAAAAAAATTAGATAGATAGATAAAAGCACACACTATCAAAAGAGAGTAAAGTCAAAGGCCATACGTTATGATGATGATGATACTGTTTATACTAATTGCTCAAATCCTGAAGTCATAAATACCTACATTTTTCACATCTAGTGTTTCTTTCTTAGTTTATCTATTCTTTATATATAATTTTAATATTGACATTTCAATTTTATAATCAAGAACCATTTTTCAGTAATGTCTTTAAGCCACTTGTAAAATTCACTCATAATTTCTACTTAATTGGGATGGTCTATTCTGCATTGTAGCTAAAATAACAGCAGTAAATCTTTAGAGATTATACTTCAATAAGAAAAAGGTGGCAAGATTACATGGAAAGTAAAATGGTTCAGAACGTCTAAATAACTGGAAGAAGCAAAAAGGAAATATTGAGAAAAGCAAAAGAACTAAATTGGAATCAAATTTAGAAGGAAATGATATATACCAACGACAATAAAAATATTTCAAATAATCTTATTTGATCTTTTGACTGACAAATAATTCATGATATGAATATTATTCTCTTTAGTTAAGTAGAAACACAAGAAAACGTTAAGAGGAGAGACAATAGAATATAATCATTGACAAATTGTTCAAATGAGGCAATGAAAGTGCACAGCCAATGTTCACAAATTAAAATAAGAGTGTAATTGATGTATTGTCACTAATATATGAAAATATTACATTAAAAAGTACATAATGAAAATATTAATGTCTACACACAAATGAAGAAAAACTAAATTATGATGTAATCTTGATTGGTGAAATAAATATTAAAAATGCTATCAAATAATAAATATTAAAAATGCTATCAAATAATAAATATTAAAAATGCTATCAAATAATAAATATTAAATAAAACTGACACTGTTGTTTATGTACAAACATCTGTTTTTTTTATACCAAATTATCTTCATGCTTCAAATTATCTTATTCATGATGATACTGTATTTGAATTTATATAAAAATAAAATCTTTACAAAAAGTATTATCTGACTTTAATAATGTACTGACATTTTTATTTTTTGTTTTTCCAAACATTGTTTACAACCCAACTCCAAAATTGCAATTTTTTTTTATTAGACTGGTCTTTTCTATACTAGGATAAAGTGTTAAAAGTTTCTACTAAAAATTATTTTGAAACAAATCTATTTTAACATAGGCCAATGGATTAGTAAACAGGCAAAAATTATAAACATTAACCAGAACATAAAAGAAATAATCTTTATTGAAAGTATTTACTCTTAAATGCTAAGAATAAAGGCTTTTGAATTAACATTTTAACTTTACTAAAAAAACAAAAACAAAAAAGCATTATTATTGTAATCATTGTAGTCTTTTCAATTTAATTTGGAACTGAAAAGCTCTCTGATAAATGTCTTTATTTCCTTGAAGAAAAAAAAAAATTACTATGTTTTTAGAACAACTACTCGAGGTACGGTGGAGTAATGGATAGCGGCTTGGATTGAGGAATCCGAGAGCTGAGTTGGAATTCTAGTTGAATCCATTACATTCATTTACGTGCTAATACACTTGGGGAGGGTATGAATCCTCCTCTTCTCCCACCAGCTATGGATAAATAGCAGGACAGGCCATGTTCTATAGCCTTGGATAGCAACTGGTCTACTGCAGAAAGAAATGGCAACCTACTGCGGGAAAAAATCTGCCTTGTCAGTCATGTATCAAAAGATACATGATTGCTTAAGCATGTATCACGCATGGCTGACTGACTTCAAGAAAAAAATCTTTTCCTTAACTATTTTTCAATTAACTTCAATATAAGATTGGCATCATGGATTATCATGAAGCAATTTTAGAAAAAAATCATGCAGTATTATACAGAGAAAAGCTCAGATCCAATTCATGCAAAGAAGCTATGAAAATGGAATAATTTAAAAGGTGTAAAGAAACAAATTGCATTATTCCTTTAAGTTTATTGCAGATTTAAAATGGTCACATACTGTCAAATCATGTTTAAAGTGTTTGGAAAGTAAATTATACTTTTTAAATGTTGCAAGCCAGACAGATAAGACATGCACACACACACACACACACACTGACAACTGGTGTTTTTACATGTTTACAAGTGCTTTTTTGTTTTAATTAAAACAACAACAAAAATAAAAACAGTATTTTTCTAATCTGTTGATAATCCTCCTGTAACATAAAATGTTACCTAATTGCCCTTTCATTTGTCACTGTCCATTATATGAGTACACATATACTAAATCTTTCATATATGCATGTACATTCATATACATGATATCTGATTTGATAAACACTACACCCCACTTCTTGCAAATTCACAGTATCAATGCCATTTCGGCAGAAAAAAAAAAATAGAATTCTTAAGAAGACAAGATATTTTTAGTTGTGCAAGATTTTGCTCTTCTTGTTAATTCACATTAATCCCCAAACTTGAACCCCAAGTTTCTGAAAATTCATCTTCATACTGATAAATGTCACATATATTGTGTTATGAGTATTTATATAAATACTGTATAACGTTTACTTAAAAGGTATTAACAAGAATGAATGCAATAGTGAAACATTCAAGAATTCTGATCACTTAAACCAAAAAAAATCAACAGAAACCTATTTCACAAAGCACTTTTTAAAAGATAAAGGGACAGAAAATAAGTTTTGTATTCAGTATGTATGTTCATGTGAGAATAGCAAACAAGTAAAAATTGTGCTCTTTATTTAGTAAAATGAATAAATAAAGATAAGGAGAGATGGAAAATTAATTCAGTTATTACTTTTGTGAATGTGCCAGACTTTACTGTTGGTAACACTGAAATAGGAACTTAAATAGAAAGAAAAACCCAATATACAGTATTTTCAGGCCAAATCCCGGTTTCAGGTCTTATGACAAGTTCCATCAATATCTAAACCACCTCAACCAAGACTTTTAATCATTAAAGCAAAACCAGTGAGAGCCAGAGAATCTCCAGGGAGAAAGTCCCTAAGGAATTGGGAGAGTGGCAGATTAAACACAAGCAATAACGATAGTCCCAGCAAGAGACAGTGCCCAGTGGAGTGACACTGACATCAGGGGTAGGGCTGGTCTGGTCGTGGTAAGACACTCCAGGGACATTACTGGAGACAGGGACAGCGGCCATTCATATAGAAAGGAAGAAATACACTTTCTTTTGCTAATGTCAATTGTCTCTTTTTAATCTGCTACCCTTCTGTCACTTATTTACCTCCTGCTGTGAGTGGGGAAAAACACATGGTGCCGGATGGTAAAGGGGACAACAATCATTAACTTTAAAAAATGTAAGAATTTTATTTTTGTAATATTGCAGAATGATTTCTCTTCAAGAAAGTATACGATTTTGGTTGGATTCTATAATTCTTCTTATTGATACTCTGTCGTAATTAGAATTGTGATTTTCCCCCCTAGAAACCATGTTTTGCTAGTTTCAAAATATCACAGTTTGAGGTGATAATTATCAGTTATGCTATTTGTGTATTAGCCAATATTTTTTAAGTCATATATTTTTAAACATATGTTTTGTTTTGTTTTATGGCATATGCAAGAAGAGCAAGAGCATCTGATTGAAAATTTGTAACTGAAAAAAACAAAACAAAAAAAACAAAAACATTTTTAGTTTATAAAGTTTAGAAAATGAGTGAAGAGGGGGACTAGGGTTCCGTTCATATTTCTACTAGAATTTATTTAAATCTAACCCCAAAATTTTAAGTATAGAAATAACGTTAAAACCCGGGTGGGATGGGGAATTTATTAAATGCATAAAGGGCAAATTATGGCAAAATTTAAAACGAATTAAGTTTTATTAAATTCTAAAAAAATGTTTTAAAAACTAAATAACACGTGCATAGTGTCATAACACACGTTGATTTATCGAATTGTAAAAATAGCTAATGAGGTGGGGAGTTTAGCAAAAACAACTATGAGATTTAAAAGAAATGTACATTAAAACTGAAAGACATATGTGGTTTTACTTTTTGGTATGGTAGTAGGTAGATAGCTCTCATCAGATCGTTTCAGATGCCCTCCTACCACGTCCGGCCTGAGGGTGTTTCTGAGACAGACCGGGTGAATGCGAAAAGTGAATAAAGAAAAAGGCTTGACTTGAATCACAACACTGTTGTGTTGGGTGTGGTTACTAAGGGCTAAAACTACTTATTCTATTTTTTTAAAATCTTAAATAGACAAGTAAAAAAAAATAATAATAAAGAATGAATGATTTATAATTTTATATGAATAAAAAAAGTCATAGGAAAAAAGATTTGAAGGTTGTTTTTTTTCAGTTTTGCCTCAAAGAAAAAAAAAGACATCACAACTGACAAAAAGCTCAATTGGGGAAAATAAAAACTGATCAAAAATTAGAAATCATAGCTTATTTTCCATTTAAAACCAACAAAACATTACACATCTGTGACAGATATTTTAATGAAAGTTAATAAGCAACATAAGACTACTAGTAGTAGAAGAAACTAAAACACGCTACTAATTTACCATGGCAACGCTGCAAATAACACCGTCAATTTGGGCGAGTGATTGTAAGTATGAGGGTGTGAGTATTTCTTCATGTGGCTGTCTACTAATAATACACAGTGTATGTAGTGGGTGGGTCGAAAATCTTTTGGTGTTTAACTCGAGACGTGTTTCCCGGCAGTATGGGATTACACAGAGTAGACGAAATATGGAAGTATTAACAGGGAAACCAACTCAGATGTCTGATCTGGGATACAATTTGACACGGTCTAGTTTTAATTTTAAGTAGAAATTGTTAATAATAATAATAATAATAAGTAGTTTGTACTGTAGATTCAAAGGAATTTATGATAAACAAACAACAACAAATATATTTTCGCCTCAAAGAAAGCAATCGTATGTTACACACACAAGAAGGATATGCATTGCAAGGAAAAGAACACATTGAAATGAAAATTGAAGGCAAAAGCCGAAAAAAAAAAACCATAAAAAAAAAACACAAGTGAACGGTAGCATGAAAATTACACATGATGACAATTGAAATCCTACACATGGATTTTTACTGGTTTGTCGCTTTGAAAAAGAAAAACAACGAAAAGGCAAAACCAAAAAATTGACACGAGAGAAAATATTTTAGGAAAGCAGAGGAAAACTTACGTTTACATGAGCGTGGCCTCGCTTGTTTCCTCCTCGACATGCTGCTCGAAGCTTGGCTGAAAACCTGGTGGAGTGGTGCTGGTCACCACCGCCGCTGCCACCTCCACCTCCCTTACAGCCACCTTCTCCTCCTCCTCCTGCTGCTCCACGGGCACCTACCTCCTACTCCTTCTCCTACTCTTTATGGGGGCAGCTACTTCTGCTACTGTTGTTCCTGCTGCTTCTGGCGCTTTCTCGTCCTTACTTTTAGTTTTATTTTATTTATTTATCTCTCAGGGGCTTTTGTTGGTTTAATTTTCCATCACTTTCATCAGTCATAGTTTCTCTTTATTTCTGAAACAACAACTTTAAGAACTAAAAACTAAACACCATGACAACAACTGGAAAATGCTGTTAAAAAGTCAGAAACTGGTATGACGATATGATATTTGTTTATTTACTCAACTGTTTGTTTACTTTATTTTATTTTCCTTACTGTTGTCGTCTGTACGTGTGATTGTGGATGACAGATGAACTGATGATAAATGTTTTATAAATTTTATCAAAAGCGCGATATGTGTGTATTTCGTGTAAAAGCAAAAAGAAAAAAAAACGAGTTGAACAGAGACTAAATTCATTTTTTATTTATACAAGAATTACAATAATGATACTTTCCGTTTTATATTATTAAAAAAAAACCCCCCAAAAAACCAAAAAAACCCAGAGAATAAGTGGAATTGCCAAAGATAACTGGAAGAAGAAAGTGATCGAGTTGATTCGTAATTTCTTTATCTCTCCCTCTTCCTATCTGATTTTCTGCGGTAGCAATTCGTCTGCATTTGCCTTTGCAACTGTTTCGCTTCTTATTCTTTTCTTCTTCTTCTTCTTCTTCCCCAGACTTTATTCGGTCTTTCTTTACTATTCTACTACACCCGTTGGATTTGACATAATCACAGCTATTTTCCTCGACGAAACTGGACGGTGTTGGTCTTGCATTGTTTCTTGTGGGGAAGAATGCAACAGAAGTTAATTACACGCAAAAAAAAAAAAAAATCATTTTCTTCCCAAGAGAAGCAAATTTAACAACTGGTCTTTTACTAACAATTTACTACTGTTATTCCCCTTTTTGCTTTACCTTATCAACAGTAGTCTAAGTAGCATAACTAAAAAAAAAAAAAATAACCATTGCACTTTTGACTTTTCAATTCAATATATTTTTTGTCGCAAATGAACTGCTGTTGTCAAAGTATTACTGATGCCGTAAAAATTTGACGATGCTATATAGTTCTTTGATTTTTAATTTCTCGGCTACTCTAATAAAGCTACAATGGTTCGACAATAACAAACAAGGAATACTTTTTTTTTTTTTTTTTACAATTTACAAATTTTACACACACTCACTACTGCTCACGAAACAAAATTTACATTTCCTTTTTAATTTTTTTCATCTGTTTCTGTAAATCGAACTGGATATTTTTTTATTTTAGCCTAGCAATGCGAATTCAACTACTACAACAACAACAAAAAACAACGATCACAAATGATGATTACCATATAATCATCCCATTCATTCAGATTTGCAAATGGATTTTTTGAACAAGTTACTCAACTGGTCTGAAATAAAGAGAGTTTAAAAAGAATTTGGTTTCTATAGTTCTTTTGAATTTCTTTTTTAAAAACACTATTTTGTTAAGTTATCCAACAGAAGACCCCGTCAGCCCTCAGCAGGGATCTGTTAGTACTTCTTACCGATTTTTACACGTACTAAACTGCAATGCAAATGGACCACATTACATAACATTTGGATTTGTATGAAATTTTTTCCCCTGATATTTAAACAGGAAGAGAGGGCCATATTTGAATGAAATTTATTTACAGTGGCAAAAACATTCAACGCAAATATTCTCAAAGAAACGGGATTTTTTTTTTATTTGATCGCAGGTAGTTCGTTTTTTTTTAATTGATCTACCTAGATTCTAAGACAAGTGTTCAATGGATCTTTAAGTTTTAGTTTTATTTCTAGTATAATTAATTATATCACCAGCTATTTTTTTTACCGTTACGTAGGCCATTTACTCAGTCGTGGATAGTATTTTTTTTTTGTTTACTGTTTTTTCTCTTGACACGATTTTGGTAAAAATTCTTCTTATCATTTCTAAGGGCTAAAAAAATTAGTGCAAGTCTTGCAAGCAAAAGCATAAATTCATTTTTTTCTTTTCTTTTTTACATATGCAAGTGACAAGTTTAAAAAAGAATAAAGTATAAACATATGCAAAAAACCCCCAAAAAACAAAACAAAACAAAAAAAAACAACACCTATCTCTTTTATGAAAACATTCCAAGCAACGTTATTTTCGTTTAATATTCTTTTTTAAATTTTCTTTTCATGATATCAGCAAAGAGAAAAACGGTTAATCTCCCACTTAAGTTAACTTTTTTGGATATTTGACTAGATATCAAATGATTTTTAGTCATAAATAGGAAAGCAAACATTTGTTTGTTCAACCTCAAGTAGATTGATCATTAATTTTTCTGATTATAGAAAATTTATCATTCTTTCTTTTAGAATATAAATTTTAAACAGAAAATTTCTTAAGAGTTCGTGTTCTGTTTTCGACAATAAATTTTCTTCATCTGCTGAGATAACGTTCTGTATTTTCGGATTGTCGTTAATTATTCATTTTTAGTTTAGACATAATCTTAATCTCGAATACTGTGACATCTGTTGAACTTTGTTCTTCTACGGGTGGCTTTTCTGAAATTTTCCTTGGTTCATTTTTTTTTTCATATGATCAGATTTGTGATTTGTTTAGTTTCCATTCTATACAAAAAAATTATGCTTTTTAGTAATTAAAGAAAGTGAGAGGAGAATAAAGAAACAGTATTCAAAAATAACCATGAAAGTCGTTTAAAAATAACGCTAGATTGGAAAAAAAAAGAACAATTTATTTGACAAAATCAAAACTCAAAAGTTAGTGTTGTTGTTACACTACTACTAGTGACACTCATCTTTATTATTTGTAAAGAGAGAAATGGAGCTAGTTGGTGCTAAAAATGGATTACTCTGCTTAGAGGTCTCGACAGAAGAGTTAGAAATAGGCAACATATAAATAAAAAAAGTATTCAGATTTTTCGTGTCAGCCAGTGTATATGAAGAGTTCTGTTGGTCGCTAAGTCCCAGATGACTTTGTTACTTTTTAGTTTGTGTGTAGAAGTAAGATTTGCGTCAAATACACTGCAAACTACAAAGAAAAGTGGTTCGTGGAAGAAGCCTTTTTAAACACTGTACTAAAGAACGAAGAGGCGGTCACCTGTGGTGTAGGGTATGACAAAAAAGAGTAAGGAGAAAAAACCCCAAACCCAGAGACGAAAGAACAAGGATTGAAGTGACATAAGGCAAAAAGAAAGAGTTATGCGCATTTAATAACGGAGTGGTATGGGGGCGGATTCTGTTATAATTTTGTGAGGTAGTGAATTAAGTTTGCTTTTTTGGAAGTTGATTTTTGTTGGTGTTGTTACTGTTGTAGTACTTGGAGCGGAGGTATTTTTTTTTTTTTACAGTTGAAATACGCCGTCATTTTAAACTGGAATTATTATTACAAATGGGAGGTATATCTTTTTGTAGCTTTGCTGGTTAGAACCAGACAGCAACTAAAAACAGATAAAGAAAGTGACAGGATAGGCAGAAAGAAGAAAAGTGGGCTTCCCAGGAATCAGCCTGCGGAGCAGAGGAAGCAGACTACGTCACCAGATGAATATTGAATTGCATTGGAACTAACAGCACCCCTGGGGACGCTCCCTGGGGTGGGAAGAAAACCTTTCGCACACCGACTGAGTCAGACGCGTGATTTGGGTACAGTTTACAGCAGCCCGCTCCGGTCAAAATAACACTGCGTATTTTTAGCCGGAACAACTAGCCCGTATTCGCCGATAATACATTTGAATGCAATTTCTTTCCTATGGGAACGAAGTCACGCTGGCCAGCACTCGTACCCACCCCTGCCAACTCCTCCTCCAGTACGTTTCCATCTTTTCTTTCCTTGTGCGTAGTCATATTAGTTGCGAACAGAAAAATAAAGAAAATGAAGGCTAGAAGACTGAAGTCGATCAGAGAAAGAATTATAAAATATAAAAGAAAGACCTGAGAGGCTGTGCTCAGTGTATTTTTAAATTGTTGCGAATGAGGCGTCGCAGAAAACATGTACAGTTGTTCTTGGTTTTGTAGGATGACGATAGCAAGAGATGGAGGAGAGAGGGAGGGAGAGAGAAAGCGTAAAAATGGACAGAGGGAGTGACTATTCCATATCGACAGTTTCCTAATTTCTCAAGTGCACGTCGATTATATATAGAGGTACCTGTATTGTTTTAGAATCGTTTTTATTTGCAGATTATGATAACGAGCTTTATTCGCTCGGTACGGAAGATGAAATTTAGATGTGTTGGTAGTCAATTGTAGGTTATTGAATAAAAGCTGTGAATTTCCTTCTTTTGCAGAATGGTAAAAATAAAGTGATTTTTTTTTAAGAGTAAAAAAAGAAGCAAGTTGATACCGGTAGCTGTCGGAGTAACACACCCACACACAGGTATTCATTTCTCGCCCTGAAAACCCGTTTTTTTTCTTTTCTTTTTTAACATATTTCTGGAACATGAACCTTAGTATTTTGTGTTGAGTACTTCTTTTTCTCCACTTCCTCTCTGCATGTGTTTTCTTTATTTTATGTAGTTTATTTGGTTTAAAAAACAATATTTTATTTAATTCTAATTTTAGGGGGAAAGCTTCCACTTCAAATACCAGTTCATGCAGACGCATCCTAGGGGCAGATAACTTTCTTACAAAATGCAGAATAAGATATCCTCATCCACATGTGTACGCATGCATAAAGCACAACACACACACACACACACGCGCGCGCGCGTGCGTGTCGATATAAAAATATTATTATACGCACCAAATGACATGTTCTAATAATGCATTTGGTATATACGCTAAAGAAAATGGGGATAACAACGAATCAGTAAATTTTCCTCAGATACATGTTTAAAAACTAAAAATGTACTTAAAACTCCTCGAAGCAGTGAATTTATTATTGATGCAATATGTTAAAATCTGCCTGGAAGATAATTCAATATGCACAGGAAATAAACATCTATTCATTTGATTTTAGAGATAGATTTGAAAAATATCGTGTTAATTTTAGAAATCAATAAAAGGTACATATTTTGAGGTGTATGAAGAAATAGTATATTGATTGAGAAGTGGGGAAAAAGCTGATTGCGATTGGCTCAGTAGTAAAAAGTAGTTGACGTTAGCACAAAATTAGTTTTTCCTGCTCCCGCCATTTTCTTACAACACGCATGCGTATGCACAAGCGGACAAGAGTTGAGAGACAGATACACAGACACACTTTGTTTTAGGGTTTGCAATGAGAATATATTTTACATGTAGTTTTTTTTTCACTTGATTTCTTCTCTTTCTTAGATAAAAAAAAATCACTGTCAGTTATGATAGCTTTTTGCAAAAAAACAAGGAAAAAGAAAAAAAAAACAACAAAGGAAATAACAAAACAAATATATCCTGTATTGAAAATATTATTCTGACAATTTTTTTGAAAGAAATGGAAACTTAACAATTACATTTTTCTAATCCTGCCAATTTGTTTTCTGCTCCTGACAAGTACATTGATGGTACAGAAATATATATATATATATATATATATATATATATATATATATATATATATATAAATGTTTAACAGGTCTCATCACATAAAAAATATTTACTTCAAATAATATTCAATTCCTTAAAGTTTGCTCGGTCTTGAGATAATAAAAACCGTGAGCCTCTTCATGTTGCGATAAGGCATTGTAACCTATAAAAAGTACGCAAAGAATTGTCATTGTAGTTTGTCAGCAGCGTCAGAAACAATTCTAAAAGAAATGGTTAGCTGACTTTTATTGTTAACAGATTTACTTTCTTGTGAAACTGGAGTTACACCAATTCTTCAAAGAGTTTTTCTATGTCACACTTTCCTAGAATATAGAGAGGTTTACATAGATTATTGGTTTGAATGTAACTCCGATATGAAAATAAATCCTGTCATTTTGTTAAAGTATACTTTACCTTGTAGAGTACTCTGTTGGAGTTTCACCACATTGTTACTGCTGTAGTTTCTATAGCAAATAGCTTTTTATTACGGGCTGGAGTTACTAAACCCACGACCAACTGGTTTTGAATTCAGAATTGTTCTCCTTTTAGACCAAACGAAAGAGTCTAGTCTAGGTTGCTATTAACCCTTAGCTGGGGGCGAGGGAGACAAGATGGGTTCATAACTTTCCAAGTGTATTTGAACGCAACGGCTGGAATTTGAAGTCGCATGTCAATCATTTTTCGCACCGACAACAGCTACGCTACGTTCCTATGTTAACGTAAATCTTTAGAATAACTTTTTAAAAATCTGATCATGTTGATATAACCTAAGATATTAGGTGACAAATTATGTATTGGATATTATAACATTTCCTGTGTGCTTGCGAAGTCATTACTCTGACTTCTGTTTTAACTTAGTATTTGGAAACTGGATGTACTAGAGCGTACTGAAACATCTTCGACCCAGAATATTTTGCCAAAAACTGAGCGTTATTTTATCACTATAGCTGGAAAGAGTGTTCTTTTCATATTGCAAAAATGCTTATTTTCAGGATCTTTGCGATTATTTTTTAAAAATTTATTTCAGATTATTAACTGACCAATATCAACGGAAAGTGTGGAATTTTCGAGTATTGAAGATGCTGTTCTTACAGGAGAAAATTCTAAAGGAAATCAATCGGTTTGATGTAAACATAAGGTGACACATGCCCGTCATACTCAAGCATGAAGATGTGACAACTTCCGGCGTGGAGATTTTGAGACCTAAGATGCATCAGTCTGGATAGCTGTCAAACCTGGAAAGTGTTGATCATTTTCATGGCCTAATATTGGCCAATTGAGGAATCCTGGCTAAAAGAATTGCTGATATATTAGAGATATCAGAGGGAATCATTGGGTTTATAACTTATGATCAATTGGGTGTGTAGAAGCTGTCTGCTAATTGAGCGCCAAAACGTTTGGATATCACTTAGATTATTATCTGGAAACTAAATAAGAGTCCATGTAGTGGTGGTACTCGGGTTCTCAATGACCAAAAAATTTAAAAAAAAGAAACTAATATTTAGTAAGAAAGGTCAAAGCCACAGCTTTTTGGAATAAGGCAGGTATTTTGTGGCCTGACTTTCTTTAGAAGAGCTAAATAACCGAATACTATAATTTGCTGTTCCGTGTAAAGAAAGTATTGAAGGAAAAAAACAAAGAAAGATGCGGAAAGTTGTTCTCTTTTTACAGGTTTTTCTATTTCTGTTTTTTAACTACTGACAGCAGACGAGGAGTGTTTTGAAGAAGTTAAGCTTTGAGTGCATAGACGATTCGCCCTACTCACCAGAGCTTGCCCCTTCTGATTCCAAACCTTGAATGGAAGGACATTTTAAAATGATTCGGGGGTGATCACAGCAGGAGAGCAATATTTCAAGAGCCAAAGATAACTTTTTTAAATTTTAAATAAATTTGAGGAGTGATATGCGAAGTGTATTGAACTGAAGAGTATATATATATATATATATATATATATATATATATATATATATATATATATATATATATATATGTGGAATATCATTTGTGTTTTATGGTTCGAGGTCATTCCTTTCTTGGTCGGGCTGAGGATTTTTCAACACCCGTTTGTATAGGCAATAACACATGAATGAATTTTATGTTCGAAAAAGGCGTCAAAATTCAGTTTCCCCAGTTTAGAGATTCTCACAAGAGTTATCTTGATTCGAAATTGGCACTCGGTGGAAGGACATCGAATGCAGCCTCTTACAAATGAGATGTCCACCATGATTTTCCAGTTGTACTTGTGATGTTTAATGACATAACTTATGATTGAGTGTTATGATGTGTCCTACCACGTGCTGCATCAGTGATACTTGCCATAGCCTAAGAGAAAAATTGAAACCATAAAAGAATTGCGGTCACTTTATGTGGTTTTGTCCGGGTTACTTAGCCACCGTTTTCATAATGGTTAAACTGTTTACCCTGCCAACCATCCTCGAGTGTCTGTTATGTTCGAGAATATTTTTGAATCCTATTCTGGAGAAGCATCTGAGTTTTGAGAGTCGTTTTCTCATTACTGGACACAGTGGTGACACCCATAACATTTTGTAGATACATTTCAGAATCCAGTTAGAAATCTCCCCAAATCCGTAAAGTGGGTTTTCTTTTAACACTTATTGCCACTTGCCAAAGATCAGTATGCTGTCCATTAAGCAAATTCGTGGTAGATATAGTCACCCCACTGACAGGTAAGTTCTTATGCTATGTAAAAAAAAGCCAACCCATTTTTAGAAAGCATTAAAAACACTCATTCAATGTACTCAGATGATGAGCATTGACGTTGTGAGCCTATTCACTCAGGGTTTCGGCGTCGCTGATTCGGCGTCAGAATAATAATTGGACTATTCGGCACAGCCGTTTAGGCGTCAAACTGTTTCAACGTCACTGTTTTTGACCGGAGGCAACCCTACCACAGGATAAAAGCATTGAAAACGCCCAACTTTCAATATGACTTTTTATTCATTTAGGGAATTAAGGATCCTATGAAAACACTAATGAAATAATGTAAATTAAAAATATTATAGTTAAAATAAAAATTAAAAATCTAAGTAAAGCTATTTATCCATCGTGTATCACTTTGTTTCTTCTACGTTTTGATAAAATATTTGCTTCCATTTTGGAATAAAATCGCTTTGACGACTGAAAAATATGAAGCTGATCTGAAGGAAATATAATATAAAAATACCTCCAACTAATCTTGCTTAAATTGGACTAATCGAACACATAGCGATCAAGTACTAATTTGACGAGAGAGAGAGAGAGAGAGAGAGAGAGAGAGAGAGAGAGAGAGAGAGAGAGAGAGAGAGAGAGAGAGCAAAAAACAAAAAACAAAACAAATTTGACTATAACGATGAAGTAGTAATCTGACGCCTTATCGTCCTTCTACCGAAAAATTCCTGTCGAATCGATTACACCGAATCAGCTACGCCGGAACGTCCCATTCCCTTCACTAAAGTCTCTACAGATGAGGCCATTTCAGTGATTTGGGAAAAACTGGAATCCAACCTAACTATCCTGTAGATAACCTAATGCTAAAATTTGCCACATAAGTAAATCGAATATCGATATTAGTAGCTTTTAGGATCCATTAAGCAGTACGGAGCGAGCAATAAATTTGCGATTCCACTCGCCTAGCCTCTGATATGAGAACACGAGAACAGTACGAAGATCTGGAAAAGTAGTCTTAAGAAGATAAAGACAGAAAAGAGAACACGTGATGTGTATGCTTACCAAGAATAATAACATTCGACACCATGTAAAAACACAATAGACAATAGAGGAAGGCCGAAGTATATACGGCCGAATCAACAAAAATAAGAAAATTAGTCTGAATAAGACGATACGTTATGATTAAACCGTGCGCCATCTAACAAAATCCAGATACGAAAAGCGGTCACTGTAATATTCTTGGTGAAATTTTAGCATTAGGTTTTCTACCGGATAGTTAGGTTGCATTCCAGTTTTTCCTAAATCACTGGAATGGCCTCATCTGTAGAGACTTTAGTGAAGGGAATGGGACGTTCCGGCGTAGCTGATTCGGTGTAATCGATTCGACAGGAATTTTTCGGTAGAAGGACGATTAGGCGTCAGATTACTACGTCATCGTTATAGTCAAATTGTTTTTTTTTGCTCTCTCTCTCTCTCTCTCTCTCTCTCTCTCTCTCTCTCGTCAAATTAGTACTTGGTCGTTATGTGCTCGATTAGTCCAATTTAACCAAAGATTAGTTGGAGGCATTTTTATATTATATTTGCTTCAGTGCAGCTTCATATTTTTCAGTCGTCAAAGCCGTTTTATTGAGTACAGTAAAAACCTAAAACACACCCGACTTTAGCCCAGGACTAGAATTAAAAAAACATAGATTCTAACTCTTATATATATATATATATATATATATATTTGTATAGAGAGTGCATAGTGGTTAATCTGAGTGACTGTAAAATCATTAGACCCTAGTGCAAATGTGGATATCTGCAGTAAATTTCGAACTTTTGACTTGACATCATCAGCTTTCTAGAATTATTTTATATTTCTTATTTTGTTATCGAGTATGCCAGTAGTGTAGTGGGTAGCGACCTCTGAGTGATGAATTAAAGAGGCTGATTTCGAATTCTAGTCGGATTCGTTAGATTCAATTACGCGCAAAGACCCTTGGGAAAGGTATGACCTCCCCCCAACTATGGATAAATAGTAATAATTGTGTCTGGAAAAGTCATTGTTATTCTCGTAAAATCTCTAGAAAGAATTATCTTTAGAATCCAAAATGTGTTTGGGATTGAAATAATCGACATAAGGTTGATAAGCCGTAAAAAACAAATCAATCAACTAGACGGTTATCACGAATAAGTAAATGCTTTTGAAATTTTTGGGAAAATATTTCATATTTGCTCCGTCTTGACCACATAAAACATTAACGAAGCTAAAAAAAAAAAAAAAGAAAAGAGAATGACACTGTTTGGTCTGGCCAAATACCTTGTAAGCATTTTCGCCATTTTGTTATGCAGACTGTAGTAAAAACAGTACCAGTGAATAAACTTATACCAAAGCTTTATTGCACTTTACTCTGACTACTCGTCTACTAACGGGTACACAGAGTGCTTTTTTTTATACCTCCTAGATTTTAAGGGGAGGTAAATGATGATTTATCAGTACACAGACAATGACAAGTCATTTTTGAAGTTTTAGATTTTGAAACGAAGAAAATGTATGGTATTATGTTTGCATTTACGTATAAATGTTTCTATGTATGGCGCTAATTGACACTAATTTTCATAGGTGTGGATCTGTATTCAATTGCATTCAGATTAAGAGAAATATTTGCCGATATCTTTTCCTGAGAAAAATAAAATAACTTTTTTGTTTTCTCAAGAAAAGATGTATTTTTGTAATCTGCTTGACAAACGGAAAGAACCAGAACATCGAAACTAACAAGGAAAATACGTTAATGTTGGCATATTATTTAACTGGGTTTGATTTTTTTCTTATTATCATTTAACAATGTCTGGTTTTTTTCTTAGCTCTGTTACATGGAAAAAAAAATTGAATTTTTGAAAATACAAATTAAAGCAAGTAATACCAAGAAAATACCTTACAAATCTAGGCAAGTTAAACTCAAAATAACCCGATCATTTTTCATTTTTTTTTTAAAGCAAATTATTGTCTTGTATGCAAAAGCTTTCGAACGTGTAGTTTAAAAAAAATAAATGCATTAACATAAATACTTGTAAATGCTAAAAGATATCGTTGGATATCTATATGCAACAAATGAGATATCGTGAATATATTTTTGGTTATTGAAATCAAGAATTTATTTACACGCTAAAGAGACATTAACTTGAAGCGACATTAATTATTTAAGTTTAATTCACATTATTTACAATTTCATTGTACTCCCCTAAGAATAGGTAATATATCTGGAAGTTAATGGTTGTTATATATAAATTTATTTTAATGATTAATGCCAAAATAAATTTTCTCTGAGTAAACTTGTTACTGAACCATTTCCACTCTCACACTCAAATATATACTGTCATAATTTTAAAATTATTTTCACACCTTCATATATAATTCTTTTTAAAAAATGAACTTGTTTTATGGCGGGTAAAGAATTATGTGAAGTAATCAAGTACTTGAAAAATATATACTGTCATAATTTTAAAATTATTTTCAGACCTTCATATATATTTCTTTTAAAAAAAAGAACTTGTTTTATGGCGGGTAAAGAATTATGTGAAGTAATCAAGTACTTGAAAAATATATACTGTCATAATTTTAAAATTATTTTCACACCTTCATATATAATTCTTTTTAAAAAATGAACTTGTTTTATGGCAGGTAAAGAATTATGTGAAGTAATCAAGTACTTGAAAAATATATACTGTCATAATTTTAAAATTATTTTCAGACCTTCATATATATTTCTTTAAAAAAGAACTTGTTTTATGGCGGGTAGAGAATTATGTGAAGTAATCAAGTACTTGAAAAATCCCTTGATGCCGTATCTTTTTTGTTGTTTTTTTTTCTTTTTCTAGCATACCAATTTTCTTTTGTCTGTCTGTCTGTCAAGGTGACCCAAATGCTTTACTCTCTCTCTCTCTTTTTCTCTGTTAGTTTCGATGTCTTCATTCATTTCATTTGCTTTTTGCCAGTAAATCTCTGCTCTTTTCAACAAAGGTCACATGTCAGTTTGCTTCCCGTTGACACGCTGTATTTCCTGTCCAGCGTTGCACAAGGACAGACAGTCAATAATCTTGCATTCGTCTCAGCCAGCTAGCGACCAACACGAAAAAGAAAATAACCGATCCAATCACAATTGTTGGAGGTAAATCCAAAGTACCTTTATATTTAGAGGGCATATTATCTAATAAAGAAGAAAATGATTGTTGCAAATAAGCGTTGCTAATCTTCCTTTTGGACCGATGACTCGTTTTTATAAAAAGGGAAATTCGAACCAAGGAGAGTATTTCCTTCCTGCGTAATCTTACCGCTAAAAATATACAAAAAATATAGATTAGAGTTATTCATAAAGATGAAAGAATCTGTTCATGCGTACTATTTGTATATGTTTACGGTTCTGGTATTCTTTCTTTAGAATCGTTCAGAAAGGAAATATTCTCAATTTTATCAGAGATATGAATTAAATCTTTAAAACTGTTACCGCTTGATAGATTACTAAAAAGATAGTTTGGGAGTCACCTCTACCTGAATGTAACTACTTTATTTTCAAGTACACATCTGTGGTGAAAGTAAAGGAACTCTCTAATCTTTCCCTGACTTTCCAGGACTGATTGATTTCCCCCTGTTTTCGTCTTTCTCTTTTTACGAGGTAGTCGGCCATTTTCTTCTTACGGTTCGCTACCGGAGTAGATTTCTAGTGGAATAAAGCTTCACTCAAGCTATATGGACTCAGCCTTGTTTCACTTCCTCTCAAACTCTTTTTACAACAACATCAGACTTCTCTTTTCTCTCGGTATGAATTCAGCAGCACTCCTCAACGGCTTGACACGTAAACTACAATCGCTACGTCTACATATTGTATATAGTATAATGTAGGATCTTTTTATATCATAGGATTCGTTTTCAATTAGTTTCTTTTTTCTTCAGTTATATTCCCTTTACTTCATAGAAAAAACATATTCCCAGGAGCCTTAAAATTCCCCCTTTCTTTAAGGCTATTTTGAGATTAGGTTAATAATTAAACTAATCCCAGATTCCTGGTAACACAGTAATTCTCACTGATAAGTAAATACCAAAGAAATGAAAAAGGTAAAAAAAAAAAAAATATATCTCTATGGAAACAAGAAGAAACGTGCCTTCATCCCAACTTGACTGGGGCTTCCAACATATTGTTTTCATCATCTATTGTGCTAGTAGTATCCGTGCTGCTATTTACGACACGGCTGCACTTTTTTTGTTACCTGACTCCACCTTAGTCACAAGAACCCAATTTCATGTGTATATAGCAATTATGCTCATTCATGGGGACGGAATAACAGAGTAAGGGTGCTCAGTGAATCCAACGTTCTCTCACACACATTTGAAAATGTATGTATGGGCACTCTACGACCATCACCATTTTGCACAGTACGAAAATCCCAACGTATCTGTCTGTATTTCTGAGATGAAGTATTGTAATTATTTACACTATTTACATTGTTCGGACTGTTGTCCTCATCGTCGTTGCCATATTAACGACGTTTCGGCCGTTTTACGCCCCGGCCTTCTTCAGGCTATGTCTATATTTCTGAGATGAGGTATTGTAATTATTTACACTATTTACATTGCTCGGACTACTGACCTCATCTTCGTTGCCATATTAACGACGTTTCGACCGTTGTACGCTCCGGCCTTCTTCAGGCTCTGTCTATATTTCTGTGATGAAGTATTGTAATTATTTACGCTATTTACCGTGTTCGGACTGTTGTCCTCATCTTCATTGCCATATTCACGATGTTTCGGCCAATCATAGAAATGAATACAATACGGAAACCAGTAATACGGAGTGCTAGAGATAACAATAATAACAACTTGTAATTGTAATATGAGCTCTGGTAAAAAAAAAAATGATAAATGAGACATTAGTTTTATAAGTCCCCGAAATTCATACACTGATGTCCAGTGGATAAAAGCGCTGGTTGAAGCCGGTGATTTAACCCAAAGAATTGTGAGCTACGTATTCCGCTTCTAAGGATTCGACCCTAGTAGGGATCGTCAAGTCAATGCGAACACGATTCTTTCCTTAGCTGCATAGGATGTGCTTCGTCAGGGTTACATATAGTTTTGAATTCAGCGTTTTCCTTCTCCTAGACCGATTTCTACACAAGGTTATAGTTTTTCCTGCTATCTACCCATAACAGGGGGGGGGGGAGAAGAGATGGATTCATACCTTTCCCAAGGGTATAAGCACGTAAGTGAATGTGATGAACTCAACTGGAATTTGAATTTGGCTCTCCGATTCCTCAATCCATCATATATATATATATATATATATATATATATATATATATATATATATATATATATATATATATATATATATATAAGAACTACCAAGGACTGTCTATTTAATTTTTCTGTTATACTTTTCCAATTTTTGATGCTGAGTAGTATGGTCTGAAGTTAATATTTTGTAATTTTTGTTCAATTACTTTTGACTTTCTTGTCATTATCAAGAATGGCGGTGGTGTTTGTCTGATAGTTTTAACTCCTTTGTCTGCATCTTGGTATTCATTAGCATGCTGGATGTTTGAAATGTTATAGTAATAAAAGATGCACCCTAGAACATCCAAGAATTCAATTTTTAGAATTTGCTTATCGAATATATACTAGACCCTCCTGTCATTTTCGATGTATGAGAGTCAAGCAGCTCAGTTCTTAGGACCAACAGCCAAACTACCTACACACATCATTTAATTATAATGGTGAAGTCTTGTGCAGAACCAACCACATTTTTTGGAAGAGCTGAATACAAAAAAAAACTGGTGCACAGTAAGCCACAAGGTCCCCAAATGACCCTCTGCAGGTTTTGAATTCAGAATTGTCCTCCTCCTAAACCATTCACCACCCAATGTTACAAGACCCAGTGTGTCCTGCTATTTACCCATAGTTGAGGGGAAGAAGAGATGGATTCACACCTTTCCCAACGATATAAGCACGTAAGTGAATGTAATGAACTCAACTGGAATTCGAACCTGGCTCTCCGATTCCCCAGTCTGAGCTGTTACTCTATTGTGCCTTCCGCTTCTAACATGCACAAGAATCTTATGCTGTTGTTCCATTATGATCTTATGATGTCCCTTACCAGATATTTTATTCAGCGTGTTATCTATAACTAAAACCGCGTATCTCCCTAATAACACGAGGAAACTTGTTGGTTTCATTAATAGAAAACCCCACTGAAGCTTGATTCAGAAACATAACCAAATTGACATTCTCTCCTTCTGTCAGTCTGGCTAATGTATCCGCTAAAATACGATGGAAATGTTTCACTTTAGCATTACACTGAAGATGGTATGGAGAAGGGTTCAAAATGGTGGTATGGAGGCTCCCCATTACCTTATTGTCGTACCTTTAAATTCTGACCTAGTCTATTACGTTTACTTTCGCACATATGCCCTTGGGTAAGAAAAATTCCAGAATAGACAATAGGAAACCACTTCACAATCTTTCTCAAGAAGTCATGACAATTTACAGAAAATAAAGGAATCTGCGCCCTACACGCAAGCCGCTAGTGGCCCGCTTGCAGAGACGAACACGCTGGCGGTCCGACAGGGGGTCACCAGAGGTAAATGCTAGTAGCATGCCACCCAGTGGCAGATTGGTGGCTTGCGTGTAGGGTGGGTGTTGTAGCATACCTACCGACGATAACGGGTATGTCCCCATTCACATAAATACAGTAGTAAATACTGTATGTTGGTCGGCAGTTGGAGATTCATTGTGGAATTCACTTGACTCACTTCTAGCAGTTGACTACTTCTACTTGTCCTAAGTATTATCGTCCATTACCAACCTTCGTTTGATTATTCTATAAAGTAACCTTCCCTGGGTTACAACACTGGGGAACCATGGTCACCTACATCCTGAAGGCACATGGCATTAAAACATCTGTGATTAATTGTAAATGTTCCTCTTATATAGAGAAGCTCTAATTTTACAACAACCCAGCTATCGTCTGGGTTTTCTTATCAACCGCTAAATATTCCTCTTGCCAGTTGTAACTTTCACTGTATGTATATTTCCCCGGTACGTCTCGGCGTAGGGCCCCGACATATCCAAACTGCCTTTTCAAAAGGGTAATATGGAATATTTGTTTCTATCAGAGGTGTTGAACCAATCCGCATCTCGCTTAACAAGTCACACAACTGTTGACATACTCTATCACGTTTTATTTAACCCAGTCCAACAATATTTTCAGCTTATCAGGTCGAAGGTTTTTATCAATTCCGACGTGACCCATCTTTTTATGACACTGCTTCTCCATTCCCACTGGCAGCTCTTTTGGCACACACAACCTCAGACTTTATTCCTCATTTCTATTGAAGACAGTGGAGTAAACCTTATCGGAATTGTTACTTGAATTTGTTACCTTTCCTGATTGTATAGCCTCCCTCAGGGACTTTACCCAGGAGTCGATCTGATATTCCCTTAATACCACGGCTAAAGTCAACGCTACGTCTTCCTTCTCCCAATCAGTCTCTCCCTCAGTCGATTTGAGTTTATGATGTTGATCAGGAATGTTGCCATTGACTTCAGGCTCTATCGCCAACACCTTGTTCTATATTTCTGAGAATATGTGACAGCAAGTCCACACAAGTATCTTTCTTACTCAATAAATACTCTAATCGGTAATTATGTCCTCTTGACTTTAATGTTCACTGCTGAATCTTTTTATTCCTTGACTCGGTTTCAACGATTTATGATCAGTTTTGATTACAAGCTGTTCCATTCAGATAATAATAACGTACCAATGTCCACGCTGGGTTGAAGGGAGCTTATAGTATAAGAAATAAATTGGTATATTTTCAGGTACATCTGGCACGTGTTTGTTTTTTCCGGACGTGGTCGTAAAAAAACACAATTCAATGCACAGGTCACTCGTATCTGTGTATACAATGCCATTAGTCTACTTAGATCATAGTAAGACAGTAAGAGAATTGCTTTGTTAAATACTATTTAAACAGATACAATTCTAACGCTCAGTTGACTTCTTGGGTCTACTCGTCATGTCAACCCATTTAGGCAAAAATAGAAGTGGAGCGGGTGAAATTCCAGATTTACTTATTTGTAAATGAGCCACGATTTACTTATTTGTAAATGAGCCACGATTTACTTAGTAGTAAATGAGCCACGACTTACTTAGTAGTAAATGAGTCACGATTTACTTAGTAGTAAATGAGCCACGATTTACTTAGTAGTAAATGAGCCACGATTTATTTAGTTGTAAACGAACCACGATTTACTTAATTGTAAATGAGCCACGATTTACTTACTTGTAAACGTGCCACGATTTACTTAGTTGTAAATGAGCCACGATTTACTTGTAAATGAGCAACGATTTACTTGTAAATGAGCAACGATTTACTTACTTGTAAACGTGCCACGATTTACTTAGTTGTAAACGAGCCACGATTTACTTAGTTGTAAAGGAGCCACGATTTACTTTCTTGCAAACGAGCCACGAATTACTTAATCGTAAAGGAGCCACGATTTATTTAGTTGTAAAGGAGCCACGATTTACTTCGTTGTAAACGAGCCACGATTTACTTCATTGTAAATGAGCCACAATTTAGTTAGTTGTAAATGAGCCATGATTTACTTGTAAACGTGCCACGATTTACTTAGTTGTAAGTGAGCAACGATTTACTTAGTTGTAAACGAGTCGCAGTTTACTTAATTGTAAACTAGCCACGATTTACTTCGTTGTAAACGAGCCACGATTTAATTAGTTGTAAATGAGCCACGATTTACTTATTTGTAAACGAGCCACGATTTTCTTAGTTGTAAAGGAGACACTATTTACTTAATTTTAAACGAGCCACGATTTACTTCGTTGTAAACGAACCACGATTTACTTTGTTGTCAAGGTGCCACGATTTACTTAGTTGTAAACTCAGGTGTGAAATAAATTTTATAAAGTTAACCACTAGTTCAAGCCTCACCGTGGCTCTCAGCATATTTAAGATCGATTTCATTTATTGTAATTAATTGATTAATTTTTTCGCTATTAAATCCACTCTCCATTCAGATTTAATCAACAGTTTTTCCTTTAATTTTCTCTCGGCCTCACTTTCCAAATTAAGACATTCCACAACTTATCAATTAATTCACTGGCTGGCACTTTTGGGGATGTTCGTACCTCAACAGGTGAAAGATCACACTCCCCTTGTTAAAATCGCAGATACACTATGACTCATCTGAAGTCTTTTACAGAGTTTCAGAATAATAATTCTTCTCTAAGCTCTAATAACAGAAGCATATGTCTATTCGCCCTTATACCCATTCACAGCAGCAGCAGGATTGCCACTGCGGGGCCTATCCCTAAATTCAGTTTCTCCTTTCTCTTTAGAATTCTCATTAAGTATTTTCTTACCGTGATTCTATTAAATTAATCTTTCCATCCACACTCGCTACACTCCGGTGAATATTTGCAGCATTTTCGTTTTCAAAAAAACAGAAAATCTACGCCAGCGTCTACATATGTCACGCACTCTGAAAGAAGATTATGAGAAAAAGGAGAAGGTAAGGCTGCAAATGTTTCTCTTGGGTTTCTAGCAGGATTTCTGACTAATATTTTCAAAATTAAATTAAAACAGGCATTAATTTTTGGTGAATAAAATAGTTTACAGAAAAAGAACGCTAGGAACATGGCGCCAGAAAGTAACGGTCATAATAATAAGACAGAGACCCACTCAGCTCTATGTTATATACAAACATTACAATGTCAAAAACTCGGACAGCTACCTAATAACTCGTTCGACCGAATAACAGCTGGTATGCAACGTAACTTAGAATCTACAAGTTACTGCCGTGTGTATACCTCTCCAAACTCCAGGTTGTGCTTGTACAGTTTGGCTGCATTGTATTTAGTGAAGTCTCAACATGCTCAATACTTGATCGATAGGTTTTAAATCTAGAGAACGCAAGATCCAATGGAGTATCTAAAAATCGACCGAATGTTCCTGAAACCAGTTTCTTGTCACCTTGATCCCGTTGATTGGGTTTTGGAATAAACCGTCACTACCGGAAACAACGAGTACAAAAGAGTGCAAATAATGTTTTTTTTTTTTTTTTTTTTTTTAAGCTTATCACCCCAAACAAGGCTGGAAGCCACTAGCACGCAAGGGGTTACAGAAGGTTTGGAGGTTTTGGAGGTTACAGAAGGTTGCTGGTTGTAGAATGATCATGTTTCTGTCCATCAATTTCTTGTGTCTGAAATGATATCAAAGTTCTTATTTTTATCAAATCCATAGCAAAGTATCACGCTATAAATAATTTTCAATATTAAAAATAAGAATTGATAAAATTTTTTCCTTTTCAAATGGATTATAAAAGTTCTTTTTTTTATAATACATGAAAAAAAAAAGATGTGTGTCTTTGTGTGCATGTGTATTACAGGTATTATTGCTTTAATCAAAAGAATATAAATAGTTTTCATTACCTCAAAATGCTATGATGGTAACTTTAGAAATAATCAGTTGACCAAAAGCAAACTAGATATTTGACTGACTTTCCTATGCCTTTCACAAGGCATCAGGCTTCTGCTTAAATAATGGAGATACCAAAAAAGTTTTTAGTGCAATTAACTCCCCATAATTTTACTATTAGTCACTGTAGATAGAAAGACCATTCTTTTATATTTTGATCAATTACTATTGATTGAATTAGATGTTGATATATTTGCAATAAACGATTCTTTTTTTTTTTTTTTTAAGCTTATTACCCCAAGCAAGGCTGGAAGCCACTAGCACGCAAGGGGTTACAGAAGGTTTGGAGGAAGAGCAGATAGGAGTGGTAAAGGAGAGGATGTGGAGAAAGATAGTGGATCGATCAAGGCAAGGGGGTTACAGAAGATTTGGAGCGAGAGCAGATAGGAATGAAAGGTGAAAGGATGTGGAGAAGGGAAGTGGATAGATCAAGGCAACTGCAGATGTCGATTGACGTTACACTTAAATAGTTGGAGATTGTATTTGTCAGAGAAACAGGAATAAGGAAGGGAGTTCCACAGGCGAGATGTGCGAGACACGAAGCTATTGGAGTAGAAGAGACGTCTACATCTAACAGTTTCAACGGTGAAGGGATGGGAACAGGATGCCAGCCTCGTACAACAAATTCTGTAGATGTTACATCTGTCAAGACAGAATCCAGTTTCACTAGTAGTTTTGAGAACTCCAACAAAAAACACTCAACTCCATTACAGAGTAACAACCAGTTTGCACAACACTATGTTGATAGGCTGGATTCATAGCTTTAGGCAGACTACACACAAACTCCACCGTCTGCCGGAAAGAACTAGAACCATGGCACGTCTGCTCAGCGTACACGGAGCCGGTCTTCATGGTCCAATGGAGATATTGTGGTGTCAATAATGGTACCATTGTTGGTCGACCACAAAGAAATCCCATAGAATACAGTATACGCTATATAGTTCTTTGACTGATGGATTCAACAGTATCATCGTCGAAATGCGGTGTGATGCAAAGCAACGACCCTCTTTTTTAAGTGGTTACAATCCTTGTCAATCGTCAGCGGTACCATTCTTGTGTCATCTCTTTTCAGTTTTCATATGCGCTTGAATAGTGAGTTCGATCTTCACTGGGCACACCCATGCTTTCGGCCTTGTGCCACCTCTAAGAATATGATAAAAGGTTAGTGAGATTCAGTTACCTCGTATCAAGATGGCGTCTACTGTGTAATGGTCAACTGCGCTTCCTCAGTTTAATAAATTAATAACGAAAGTGAAAGGCTTGTCCGACTGTCCGTACAGGGATGACAAGGATTATTATCCCACATGTAACTGCAGTCGACGGCTTAGTGGTAGAATCCCCGACTGACGCCAATTCAGTCGGGTTTCGATCCTAGCTAGAGGCAACCGGACGTCTACCACACTGATGAGCTGTGAAACAGCGAAACAGTCTGTCTGTGGATGACAAAAATATTGGCTCCTGAAAAATTAATTTCGGTTGAGCTCTTTGGTTTGAGGTGTGAGTTTGTAAACAGTGACTATTTAAGCATGACTCTTCGGCAGAATTGAGTCACTGTCAGTCACTGTGTGTTTATCTAAATCTAAAAATAAACACGCTAAAATTCACCTTCATCCCTGCCGTGAGCCGACGGCTTAGTGGTAGAAGTTCCGACTGGCGCCAATTCAGTCGGGTTTTGATCCTAGCTAGAGGCAACGGGACGTCTAGCCACACTGATGAGCTGTGAAACAACGAAACAGTCTGTCTGTTGATGACAAATATATATATATATATATATATATATAAAATCTGAGTGACTGTAAAATCATTAGACCCTAGTGCAAATGTGGATATCGGCAGTAAATTTCGAACTTTTGACTTGACATCATCAGCTTTCTAGAATTATTGTATATTTCTTATTTGGTTATCGGGTATGCCAGTAGTGTAGTGGGTAGCGACCTCTGATTGATGAATTAAAGAGGCCGACTTCGAATTCTAGTCGGATTCGTTAGATTCAATTACGCGCAAAGACCCTTGGGAAAGGTATGACCTCCCCACAACTATGGGTAAATAGTAGTAATTGTGTCTGGAAAAGTCATTGTTATTCTCGTAAAATTTGTAGATTCCTTAGAATCCAAAATGTGTTTGGGATTGAAATAATCGACATAGGGTTGATAAACTGTAAAAAAAAAATGAATTCCCATAGAATAATGTATACGTTATATAGTTCTTTGACTGATGGATTCAACAGTATCGTCATCGAAATGGGATGAGTTTCAACGCAATACTCCTCTTCTTTCAGTGGTTACCATCCTTGTCAATCGTCAGTGGTACCATTCTTGTATCATCTTTGAGCTTTTTCAGTTTTCATATGCCGCTGATGTCAGTCTGTATTTCACATATTCTTTGTATATTTTGGAAAATGAAAAGAAAGCTATAAAAATATTGGTAAGTTGCCCTCTACGATTTTACTTTATGGTTATGAAAAGAACAATCAGGGAACAGGAATAATAAGAAGAAAAAATAAATTGGTACATGTTAAAGATTAAATTTAAAAAAATAGACATTTTTTTTTACAGAGAGAAGAGTTAATTTCGCTTGATGAAAACGTAAGCCAGTTGCTACCTTAGGGAAAGAGTACTCCATCTTTCTAGCTCCCAGCAATCATTTCGCGTGCAGTGTTAACTTCTATCCGCGTTCCGTAGCTATAACAACCACATCGTCACAGTTACACTATCTATATGTCCCCTTGAGACCATTTATACAGAACCAACTAGTGTACTGTTGTATTTGTTTTCACACTTCATCTTCTAACCCCATCACCACTTATTCTATGAATTACCGTAATTCCCCATGTATAATGCGCATTTTTTTCTAAAAAATTATTATGCGTATTATGTACAGCTACAAAAAAATCATTAAAAAATTGCCGTTTCACAGATCGATTTCAGTTGCGAAATGACTACCCATCACAAACATACGACAATTTGACACTAACATTCGGCGATTGCGACCTCATAAGGATGTCAAATACAATCATATGTATCTAACAATATTTTCAAATGTAAAATAAAATAAGACTTATCATGAAACTAAATTAGAATAATATTATTCTATGTTTAAAACCATTTTATTTTAATAAGAGTAGGAAATGATGGCCATAATGAAATTGGAGAAGTACAATTTATAGGGTTTGATTACCAAACAAAGGGCGCGTATTATGCGTGGGTAGAAACATTTTCCAACACTTTCAGCACAATTTTAAGGGTGCGTATTATGGATGAAGGCGTGTCATATATGGGGAATTACGGTATTTAGATTAACATCTATAATTTCCTTTTTTTATCAGTTGTAAAAACATAAGATTTATACTATTTCAAATAATTAATAGAAAGATGACAAAAATTCATCTCATAACTTTAGGCAAAAGCTCCAATATCCATCAACCATCAAGACCATCATCTACACGATGATAGTAATTACTGTCACTGATATCACACTAATTCTGTCACTAGCAACTTCAACGGCATTAGAAGCAAACGACAGATTGAAAAAACAAACAAAACACATTACAAAACAAGTACCAATAACAAAATAAAAGAAAATGAACGTGACATTGCTGAATTTTGTTGAGCTGCAGTGAAATGAAGAATTCTCCTGTTTCTTTTTTGAACTGTGAGTGTTTATATTTATATTTTATATGATGGCTTTACGTCGGCAAATGACGTAGCTGCTTGCACATGAGTAACAAGAGAACAGCCTTTTGCTGACAGATGCAAAATTTCAGAAAAATTTTTGTCTTAATTTTTATAAATTTAAAGAAATAAAGTAAAAATTAGTAAAATAAGTAAACAAACAAACAACAAATTTACAGTCTGTTTCTGTTTTTACTCTTCTTATAAAAATTTATGCAAGAAAAATATTTCTTCACATTTGTGACTTGACACCTCAAGAGATCTTGGATTACACGAAAATATGAATTCTGACATTGAAATTCAGGTGTTATTTTGTAATTTGGAAAAAAAAATGGAACCCAATTCTTTTCGTTTGTTTTTTTTTCTTCATTCCTTAATTTTTCTCCTTCACAACCTCTCCTTGTCTTTTTCTATTATATACTATCATTTCTACTTCTGTTCAATATTGGCTCACTTTTCAGCATCATCATCTTCAAACCAGCAACAATTTCTTTCTTTTCAAAGTTTCTTTTTTTTTTTTAAATAATCTTATTTCCTTTTCTCCCTGTAAAAAAATGTCTAATTTTTTATTTAATCTTTAACATGTACCAAATAATTTTTTCTCTTATTATTCCTGTTCCCTGATTGTTCATAAACTAAAAGCGTAGCAAACAACTTATGAATATTTTTATAGCTTTCTTTCCATTTTCTTCGGGGTTTTAACACGATCATTCATAAGGTAAGAGAAAAAAAGCAAATGTTGGGCAATAATAATAATGACGACGACGACGAAGACGATGATGATGATGATGATACAAATCTGTTGTTGCATCATCATGCTTATGTAATTGCTTCTTAAGTTTTTTTTTTCGTAATTATTATTGGAAATTTCTATCTATCTATCTATCTATCTATCTATCTATCTATCTATCTATCTATCTATATATATATATATATATATATGTGTGTGTGTGTGTGTGTGCAGATATGTAGAAAAATAGGAAAAAACACGTTAGGTAAATAATTCGGAGTTCTTTAGTATCTTTGTTTTTATTTTTAAAAAACAGTGCTCTATACAGAAGTAGAGCTTAAATTATAATTATTTAAAAAAAAAATGATTCCTTCGCTACATAAGAGTTATCATGTTTCAAAAACGAGGGCCGAAAACTTCAATATAATTATTAAAATTAAATTGAATCGAAGTATCAAACCCTGTTTCATCCTCAAGCGAAAAATAATTATATATATGTGACATAGAGAGAGCCAAAAGGTGGATTTAGTAATCAACAGTGCTAAAGAATTAGGATGAAGGTGCTAATTACTTGGGTAGAAGGGATTCCGGAGTAATTCCAGAAATAAGTTTATTTTATTTTATTTTGTTCTTAATAATTGTTTCTGGGTTGAGTTATTAGTTAATTAAATGTAATAATTCCAGAGT
>OZ038478.1:12992566-13085066 GCA_964036315.1 Acanthosepion esculentum
AGACGTAAGAAGTAACACTGAATGACGACAGTCTGTTTCATGTTTAAACGCAATCGTCAGGCCATGTGGGTGGAAAAGTAACTTGTGTATTTATGTAAGTATGGGAAGGTATGACTAATTATAGGTGGTAAAATGATCTCACAGTGTAACACGATTTTTGTCCTTGGGTAGCAACTGTTTTTTTTTTTGCTGTTTGCCTGCGCTGAGAAAGTATGAAAAATAGCTAATATTTCCTTTAAACCTTTCTTTTGTGACCATGGTAATATTTTTGAAATTGACCTATTGCCATTGAGAAAACTGGCGAATTTGAACATTCTCGTTCACGCAAAGTAGGAAAAAAACATGTGATTCAAATGTAGCATTTTTTTATTCTAGGATTACGCAAGAGAGACCACAAAAAATTTAGAAGAGAGAAGTTTTTTGCGGTTTACACTTCTACTGTAAATTACTTTAACGAATCAGCCCCCCCCCCCCCGACAAATACACTCTCTAATCATGCCTCCGTTATACGATCCTTGGTAGCGGTGTTAAAAGTCCGGTATATCCGCGTGGAAACGCCCGCCTTGCTCCTCTGAGTGTTCTTGAATTTATCAAGATAAGCGTCAATATTTTAATGGTCATCCTGCAACCCATTTTGCCCTAGTTCTTCACCAGGGTCTCAACAAGCTCCACATAGTTTTCGGTCTAGTGATTCCCCAGGAAGCCCCGAACAACTGCTGTCTCCCTCCTCGTGAGCTTCGTAGGGAATTCCTTGCAGTCTATATTCTTTATTTGTGGTCTGACGAAGACACTGGCTTTGACTTAGGGAAAAGCTCTTGAAGGTACTTGAAGGCTGCAATTTTATTATCTAGAGCTGTGAAAAATTGTTTCATAAGGCCCAATATAAAGTGGAGTTGAGGAAAAAATACTTTACGGGGGCTCAACAGTGTTTGTCCTCACACTGAATTCGGTCCGCTGTAGCCAGTCTTGCCTGTGGTAGTGTGCCGTGGTGTCCCAAAGGCAAAGATAACACGGAAACTTGGTAAAGCCGCCTTGTCTACCCATCATGGAGGCCACCATTTTTTAAGCTCCCGATAACCTCCCAAACGTACTCTTCATATTTCAAGGCATCTAGCAAGATCTTGACACTGCTGTCTTCCTATTTGAGCTGCACCGAGTGAGCCAGGAGATGAGATGGATACATGTTCCCGTTATGAAGCAGCACGGCTTTGAGTGTCCTGAGCTGTCGACTAAGAGGCACAACTCGCTGCAGTTACAGGCGATTCCAATTGTCTCGAACAAATCGGTCACATTGTGGCCGAAGCAAACCTCATCTTGATGAAAAACACCGGTGACGCTTTCTCTGACCCGCGATTTGCACATTTTCATCTAACAAATTCCACTGCTTGAGTCTCGACGTTCAATGCTCGGCATTGGACTTTGTGAGACTGATTAGGTCGTTGCGGTCTTTTGGGTTGGGGTGGTATGGGTTTCTCTCCCAGCTGCACCTCTGTAATCAGGATCAATTACTTTATCTTTTTCTGAATTGCTATTCTCTCCCGAAGACGGCTGCTCTCTCTCTTGGGAGGAGTGGGTACGGGGAGCTGAAAGCAATGCGACACTGGGACGATCGGTGACAGAAGGTCTGGATATATGATAGCAGGGACATTCTTGTCAGCTCGACGTTTGGAAAGGTCCACCATGTAGAGAAAGCAATTGCTTCAATGGTCAGATGACTCCCTCCAAATTCGCGAGTTTGCGAACATTATGGTTCTATTGCAAAAGAGCAAAATAAAAATAGAAATATATTTCACCTCGAAAAATTCTAAAGAATTGCATTTTGATTTTTGAAATTTCTAAACATCGAGCGCTAGATATGTCTAATTCTGGTTTTGGACACCAATTAATGAAGCATATGCCACGAAAATACGGAATCTTGAATAAGGAACATGTTTAATATTCCTTATCTTTATGATTCTTGTCAGTGAAATAGTAGAGAAGACACCCCTGATACTGTGGACACTAATGCGCGATTGTCGAAACATATTAAATACATATTTTTCAATAACACTAGTTTAAAAAAATATTCAAATTAAAAAAAAATTCCAAAATTTTTTACAATTAAAACTTCCACTATCCAAACAAGCAAAACTTTCCATCTTACCTACAAGAGTTCTTTTGAAGAGTTCACATCTGAAATGAGGTGCCCAGGGTTTGTCTTGATCCCTGACAGGCATGCCGATATATACCTTGCAGGTGTCACACATTTTATCAAATGTTTCCACAGAGTAATTTTTCGCTTTTGTGTGGTAAATTCGCAACAGGCATAGCAAAATGCGTTTGCCAGCTGCATACAACCTCTTGATGCCATCTGTGACGAATGCATCTATCAACGATGACTTGTCTGCACTTCGACATCTAGAAGTAAACTGAACTGTTGAGCTAACGTACCCTGTATTTATAATGTCATCTATGTTGCCAGAACGTTCTAGAAATTCTTGAAACTTTTAGAAACTCCGCGAAAGTTCTTGAAACTTCTAGGAAGTTCGAGAAAAGTCCCCTTCTGAAACTCAGCGTTGAATCTGGAATGTAATGGAAATAGGTTATTTTTAAAACGTCGATGTTCAGGTAGCCAAAGCAAAGTTTGAAGGGAATAATAGTCACTGCCTTTGCTTTTTACACAGAAACAATTAGGAAATAATACTTATTGACCAAAGACAAAAAAATCAAAATTTTGTTATACTTATTTCCTGTTTATTGTGTTTTCATGACGACTGTTGTGTACGATTGGCTGTTATAAACTATCTAGGTCCTTAAGAGATTGTTCATAAGTTTATGGTTTATATTTTTCATTCGGTGACGGGTCGTAAGTATAGAATTTGCATTTACTGAAAGAATGTTTGATGTTACGTTGGGAAATTTTGACGGATTATTTCTGCGAGCTAAAAGGCATATATATACTAAATGAACGGACCAAAAAAATTCCCCAAAATGTTAAGGATCTAAGTAGGGTCGATGGACTCATAATAACAATAATAATAACAAAAACAACAACAAATAAACTCATAAAAATAATTATACAAATCTTGAAAAATATAAGATTTGACATAGGCATTAGAACAAACTGATAGAAATATATTTCCTAGATGTTCAAGTTCAGAAAAGGTTCATATCAGTTATATAGAAAAGTCAACTACAGATCAATTCAAATTCTCTACCTCAAGTGGTTCTTGTGCCTTGTACTGGGTGAACCATAGAATCACAGATGTAACTAGAAGGGAAAATAAAGATATTTTATAATCTTCAACCAACAGTCCCTCTAACTCAGGGGTGGGCAAACTTTTTAGTACAAGGGCCGAATTTTAAAAAATTATAGTTTTACTGGGCCGCATAGTATATATAAACCAAAATAATTGATATTTAAAATTGGCAAAATAAAGGGCTTTTAAAGGAAAAATATAGTTTTAATAAATAACATTTTAAAGCGGGCCGCACGAAATCGTTTGGCGGGCCGCATGTGGCCCGCGGGCCGTAGTTTGCCCACCCCTGCTCTAACTGCTCACTCAATGAATGCCGAATGTCTTCCATATGGAAAAGGCTAATGTCACCATTTCCATTAATATCAGTTATTCAGCATACAGTAAATTAAAGTAGAGTTGAACTCCCCAAATCCGAACATAGCACATAGCACAATCTAGACTTCCTTGAATTAGACTTCCTTGAATTAGACTTCCTTGAATTAGACTTCCTTGAATTAGACTTCCTTGAATTAGACTTCCTTGAATTTGGACTCATCTTCAAATCCAGACTTTTATATTGACATAAATAGGAAGCCTTTTCTTCCTTGAATCCGAACAGTCCCATCAATACCAAACATCTCAGATTTTCGGTTTAAAGGAGCTGTACTGTATATCCTTATTTTTTACTTCCTTTACAAATTGTAATTGTTTTTGGATAAGATATTTCTTGCCCATAATAATGTCACTAAGGTTTTGTGCATAAACGTGAAATTCTTGAAAATATAGATAAAGGAATAAGTAACACGGTTCTAATGAAAGAATATAATATTTGAAGAAGCACACTTATATATATATATATATATATATATATATATATATATATATGTATATATATATATATATATATATATATATATATAAAGAAATATAGTCTTAAGATATGCTAATATTTATGGGATAAAGTGCTCAATATCAGAGATAGAGCGTGTGTAAATATAAAAGTGAACATAGAAGTCAACACTTAGAGGCGACTGTCTGTTTCATGCTAGATGCAATCTTCAGGCCTGACGATTACATCTAGCATGAAACAGACTGTCGCCTCTAAGTGTTGACTTCTATGTTCACTTCTATATATATATATATATATATATATATATATATATATATATATATATATATGAACATGAAAACAGACATGAAATTTAGCGAAGGTTGGTTTAGAAGTTTCAAGACTCGACATGGAATACCGCAATTAAAAATTTCAGGTGAACAGCGCTCAGCCGATACGAGGCGGCTTCCATATATAGTGAAAACTTATTCAAAATTATGAAACACTATGATTTAACCTCAGATGAAATCTAAAATGCTGATGAAAATGGTATCTATTGGAAATATTTGTCCACAAAAACTTTAGCTGATGCGGACGAACGAAAAACAGATTATAAACTAAATAAATAAAGATTGACAGTGCTGATGTGTGCTGATGTGTCAAGTAACCACAAACTTAATTCTTTTAGTTATTGGAAAATCTAAAACTCTCCGTTCTTTGAAAGGAATTGTTCAATTACCATCTATTTACAAATCCTCGAAAAAAGCATGGATGAATCACTATCTGTTTACTGATTGCTTCTTTCAGGAGTTTATCCCATCTGTAAAAACCCGCTTTTTTGAATTAGGCAAACCAAATTCAAGTTGCTTACTTCTTTTAGACAATTGCAGAGCTCATCCACATAAAGATAACTTAGTGTCATCTTGTGGAAATGTTTTGTGAGCTATTTACCGCCAAACATTACATCGTTGAGCCAGCCAATCGATCAACGTGTTATTTGGAATATGAAATGTTTCTACAAAAATCATTACATGATAAAACTGATGAACTGTAATGTTAGCTTACAAAATTTTCAGAAAGGTTTTACCGTCAAAGATGCCATATTTTTACTCGCACAATCGTTGGATGACGTGAAAGCTGACACTTTGAGACGAGCATGGGGAAGCCTGTATCGAGGTAGAGCTTGTGTTGCAGAAAATAATGTTAACAAAAGTGAAACAAATTGTTTTTAAAAAGAACCAGAAGTGCAGAAAATTAATGAAACTTACCAGCTTCCTACTGAAGACAAAAATTTTCAATCCCTTGTTGCAGATGATGTTGTAGCATGGATCGGTCGAGAAGCAGGGATAGGAGATGATACTCATAACCAAGAGAGTATTCAGTATAGTGTTAATAGTGATAGTTGTAGTAGTAGTAGTAGTGAGTCTATATTAGACGATCAAAGTGATGATGAAAGAGTATCACGGGAAAAAGCAGAGAGGTCTACTGAAACACTACTCAAATTCATTGAGCAAAACCCTTGTTTCAATGACCACTGAAATATCCAGACATGCGCATTACGAAATGAAATTATCAAAAAGAAACTGCATAATCATAAAATGAAAAAAATGTCGTACTCCCGTCGAAAGCGTCATAGAAACAACTGTCATGAACGCAAATGAAGAAGGCAGCGAAATTCATGAAGATTTGATAAATTTATAACATTCATAAATTTTTAAATATTTCATAAAGTGTCTTAGTTTTTCACAAATTAAAATATTTGTTTAGCACAAATGTTTTCATTACTATTGGTTGTCAATTATTTTTTGCACATTTATGTATTCAATCTACACTTGAAATAAAAACGAATCAATATTACAAATTACCTTTTGTATCCTAAACTCTGAAATGAATAAAAATGTTAAGCTTGCTACAGCAGCCTTTTCTTCCTTGAATCCGAACAGTACCCTCTGTACCGGACATCTTGGATGTTCGATTTAGAGGAGTTGTTAATTGCAGGAGTAATCAATATTATATGCAGGAGTAATCAATATTATATGCAGGAGTAATCAATATTATATGCAGGAGTAATCAATATTATATTGTCGTTATATTATGTCTTTAACATATATTTTTGTCTTTTAAAATAGGATTAACTATTCACAAGAATCATGTCCATTTCTTGTTGCTGCCATTTTATGTATTTTGTCTCATAAAAACAAGATTGAGTGTAGTGAAGGGAGGATCTGATTTAACAAAAAGTCGACGATGTCTTATTCCAAGATAATTGCAGCGTAACTGATCAGTATAGCAAATTTAAGGAACATTTTTGCTGCCTTACAAATGAACATTGATTTTTCTTGAATTGTTCTTCCGTGTAAATTAAGCCATATGTGCTTGTATTCCATTCTAGATATTTACTTACAAATGAATATCGTACAATATTGAATATAAAATCTGTAGGACATAAGAAAAAGTGGTTCGCATAATGAGATGAATACCTTGAACTCTGCATGAATATATTTGTGTGGGTGCGGCTACTTCGCAGAAAATAGGTCGACATTGGAAAGTACATATAAATTCAAAACAAAGTTTGGTGAACAAACTTACTTTTTTTTTCAAAAGTGCATTTTGTTAAGCGATATACAGATTAATTCTTGTGTTACAATTTAGAACTCTCCAAGAAAGAGCATTCCGTAAACAATGTTGCATTATTGGCTTCAATCTAAAAAAAAGTCTACACGAGCTAAACTATTTTAAAGATTTTTGAAATTCTTGTCTTAAGTCAGTGAATGAATAAACATCAAAACAATCCTTTCAAATCAGGTCGAAAATTGAAGAAGTTTCAATTTGGTTTGTGGTAAGCACAGCCACATGGTTGGACGTAATCATAGAAGTCTATTGGTTCCAAAAGGATATATAATTTCTTTAAATTTCTAAAGATTCATTCAGATTTTTTAGGAAAACACTTAAGAGCTAACAGGATCATCAATAAAATAATGTACATAATAAATATAATTTCCCATTTATGCGTCTTAAGCACACCCTTATACATAGATATGTGCCAACTTAGTTTCTAAAGTGCATAAAGAAATGTATTCACTTCCTTAGATTTGGCTCGATTCTAGATAAGAACCTCACAACATCCGAATAACTAAGTATTGGGTTCTCATTCTTAGTAGCAAAATCCTTCAACATGAAGCCGTAGAAATATTATGGAAATATAAACGTACCCACATAAAACATTCATATTCTACACGTGTAAACATTTGAAGAGTAAAGAAGTCCCCATGAAACAAAAACAAAAACAAATAAACTCTAAGTCAAGTCTGAATCTGAAAAATCCACATACACAAAAAGTCTATGAATAAAGATGTACTTTTGGATTTAGATTAAGTCATCAGTCGGACTAGCAGTAAACAGTAAATTTTATTCATTTTACGGATTACTATGCGTATATATTCATAATCATACCAATCAACCTAAGTGCTAACAACCAATCAAATTATTAGACTAAAAAAAAAAATCGGAACCAATTTTTATTCATCCACACATCGGAGAGCGCTAATTTGTTGCAATTGTTTAACGACATCAACAAAATAGCAACATCAGTTATTCATTATGAAAAATAACAACTGCAAATCATTCATTATGAAAAAATAAACACCTTTTGAAATTAGGCAGGGAAGTAGATAGAAAGCAATATAAAGAGAATATCAGAGAACGATGATTATATGAAGCTGAATAGCTGAGAGGGAGGAAAGTGTGAGAGACATATCATGGGAAAGAAAACAGAGAAACTTACACAGGAACAGAGGAGGAGGAGGGGGTAGGGGGTAGGAGGAAGGACAGTAAAAAGAAATATTCATGGTGATTGATTTTCGAAGGCAAATACAAGAAAAAAAATCGATGGTGGGAAAATGGAACAGAAAAGTGCAAGAGAAAGTGTGGTTAGAGTGGAATAAAGAAATAAAGAGAAACATTAAATAAATGATAGAAAGCAGATGTGCATGTTAAAATAGAAACGTTAGGATTGAATGAAGAAGGAGAAAAATAGAACTAGTAAGAGTGAAAAAAAAAGATGAAAGAGAAGGAGAAAGGGAGTGTGAGAAAGAGAAAAATTGAATAGAGAGAGAGGGGGAGAGAGATAGAGAGGAGAATCAAGAACAGTAAAGAAAGAAAGGAAAGTAGGGATAGAAAAAAAAAGACAGAAGGAGCCTTAAAGGTAGAGACAGAAATTTAAAAAGAAGCAGAGAGCGAAAAAAAAAAAAGGCAGAAAGAAAGAGGGATAGAAAACAAGGCGGCAAGAACGGGTGAAGAAGCATGCGAAGGAAAATAGAAATGAAAAGAAAGCAAGAATAGAGAAAGAGAGAAGAAAAGACCGAGCAAAGGAAGACGCGTGTAAGCGAGAGAAGGATTTCAATGGAACGATATCTATTGAAAGTGGGAATGCTAAACTAAATGCTGGAGAAATGATCCTGAATATACAGCCGACTGCATCATTTCTCATTAGACGGAATACAGACAGCGATGCTATCGTTATACACAAGGGACCCGTACAGACACACAGACGCAATCTCAACATTATTTTTTACTTTTTTTTTTACGGCTGTCCTCGGGGCATTCTTTGTGAAATTAGATTTGGGAGGATTAGGAAATTTAAGATAAATGTGAATATTCTAATCATCTGGGGTTTGATGACGATATTGTTATGACAGCGTCCGACCAAAGGGACCGGGCAGTTCAATGGTGCTCCTCAGTTCCGAGACAAAATGTACTGTTTTTTCCCAACTTTCTAAAAATGAACTTATTTGTTTCAAAGGAAAACTGAGACACTGGTAAGACCCAAGCTACATGTGATTTTGATATGAACCACTCGATCAGGCTCTTATTAAGTGCCTCACCACATTTGCATTGGTGTTGAGGATGAGAAAATGCATACATATCTGGAAAATTAAGTAAGACCATGAACGAGGATATCAATAGATAATGCGAAGAATGCATGCAGAGAAAGTCAAGTATGATTTTTCATGTAAGCACACTATGACCAACTTTCATATTATGCAAATTAAAACGAAAGCTAAATAAGGACTAAATCATTCCTTCCTTGTTTCTCTTTCACTCTCTCTCTCTCTCTCACACACACACACACACACACACACACACACACACACACACACACACACGGTGCGATGGGTAAATTGTCGCCATTTTATATTTTTTAATTTCACGCATGCGCGTTGTTTGTTTTTGATTTTGTCGACTGCACAGTATAGAAAGTGTGAGCTGGGCACCGTCAGTGAGAGAAAAAAGAGCTACCATGACGCAGTTCACGCCGCCAGAAAATTTGGAAACGGCATGCTGTACTGTTTGGCATTCGCGCCGGAAGCTCCAATACGAACATTTCAGCGTGTTTGGGTGTAAATCTGAGGACACTGCAAAGGATTCGGAAAGAGTTGAATGAGTCTAATGGTGATTACGAAGGTACGGCAGCTCGGAAAACTCTGACCGTTCTGTTAAGAAAAGAACCACAGAATTTGCTGGTAAGGACCTTAGACTCAAGACGGAGGCCTACATCAAATGCTTTGAGGAAGTAGTGCTGCCCTGGACCAAGAAGGTGGCTGCTGGAAGACCCTATGTTTGACAACAGGACTCTGCACGATGCCACGCAAACGGGAGAACCCAGTCATGGCTGCCATACAATTTCTGCGGTCACATCACCCCTTACATCTGGTTACGTAACTATCCTAATTGCAACTCCCTTGATTATTGTGTGTGGGACAGAGTTGAGCGAGAGAACAACAAAACTCCTTGTAATACCAAAGATGAATTGAAGGCAAGGATTATGGCAGCATTCACTAACTTAAACAAGGAGACCATCCAGAGGAGAATATGAAATTGTCTGGAGGCCGTGGTTCATGCCAATGGCGACTTTATTGAAGTATTTGGTATTTCAAAACATTTTTGCGTAATTTTGGTAAATATATCTATTAAAATGAGATGTCAGTGTTATTTTCATTTTTTTTTTTTCGTCATTTAGACGACAATTTATCCATCGCACCTTGCATATCTGTTAAAATGAGATGTCAGTGTTATTTTTATTTTTGCGTAATTTAGACATCATCGCACCCATGACATGTATATGTATGTATGTGCGAGTATGTATAGGTATGTTGTTGTGTATGTGTGTATATACGTATGTGTTTTGGGGCATAGAAATAGTAGGTCCTTACTAGATTAAATATTCTTTAATTTTTTTATATGTTTATGCTAAATTTGTAACCTATAGGTGATATTACTTATCTTGTCTAATTATTCTTGATTACACATCAGTTCTCTTATAAATGTTCTCGTTTTTAGTTTGCGCCCCCACTTTTTTTCCTCTATCTCATCTTCTCTTTTCTTGTATACATAAGGTTAGTAATGCAAAACAGACGGAAAATTTTCACATATACATCGGCAGTATGAATTGGCTGGATTTTAAGTTTAGAGCATATCGTTTTTTATTGTGCGTAGTGTCACCACAAATTTCCGGTGTCTGTTTTTTAATTTTAATTTTAGGACAGCGAATCGGTAGCGAATTATGCATCTGAAAATAATTCATATTTATCTGTATCTCACTCATTTAAACCGTTATTTAACTCCTCTCTTTAAAACTTCCCTTTGTTAAATTTTAATCCCCACCTTCACCTTTAGGCCTTCCTGTTCTTCTTTCTTCTGTTACACCTCTCTCTAGAGCTTTTATATATTTCCCTCTCACACTTGTTTCCCACTCCCACACATACACTCTCACTGAAATTTTGTTTTTTATACCCGGGGTTATATTTTCCGATTTCTTTTTGAATTTGTAGGTCTGATGAATTGGATCCTGATTACGATTCCAATGTAATAAATTATAACCATGGAATATTAGTGTTTGAGCCTTTTATATTATATTTTATATATATATATATATATATATATATATATATATATATATATATATATATATATGTATATATTCTACTGTCTGAATTTTTGAGATTAGGAATTATTATTATACACTGATTTTCTAGGACTAGTGTCCTTATCTTCTTATTATCATGACGTTTCGTCTGTTTCATTTTCCGGTAGGAAATGTCTGTCGTAATTGGAAACCACCCGAGAATTTAGAACCGAACCGTGTATTCAGTTCATGGGGTTAAATTGTTCTGATTCCACTGGACCAGAGTATATGACTTTTATTGCACTCCCCGACTCATGGTTTGAATCCGCGATCATAGGTAACTATGCTCTCACTCAGTAGGCCAATAATTTAAATTCTTAATTAAACCTCCCATAAGGTTTAAGATTAAACAAATTACACTACAGATAGTGGAAAAACATTATACACTATGAATAGGCAGGCAAGTCCCAAGTTTCTTCCACGATACTGGTCTAGTGGATAAGCGCGTTGGTTAGGTGATAGTAAGTTCGATTTCTGGTTCAGGTATTGCAGAAAAGTCACATACATTGTGATATCGAAAGGAAGACTTAACTAATACGAGATATCATCTAGCTTGGGCATCAGAATGAATAAAGAGATTGAATAAAGGGTTCGGCTCGAAATTTTCCAATTATAAGATACGAAGGGTACAAAAACAGTAACGCTATAACGATAGCAACTAAGATGAGGATATTAGTTTGAAAACATTAGTGCATAATAACCTAAAAGGTACTTATAACAAGGACGATAACTGCAGTGAACATAAAGGTTTTCTTGAAAATCATTTTTATGCTCTCAATTTTTTTTAAAGTAACAAATAAAAAACTGCTGGAGAATTCAACGTCTGCTATTATGTGTTATTTTTATATCCAGTCGCTTCGTTATCCTGAATGTTTGATAAGCACCGTCATTAGAGAAAATGTTGAGTATTAATGATGAAGTCTACGAAAATTATTCCTGAATTGATTGGCTCAATCTTCTACTTTTGTCTTAGCGCAATTCATTTATTGTAGTTTTGGGTTCTTTCTGCTTTCATATTAGGTTTTCTTTACGTTTGTGTAAACATTTTTTAATTCATAGAAGACAAATTGGTCCGTACTGCATTTTATTCATTGTAAATCATCGACTATATCATAGTGATTTTCCAAGCGTAGCTTAGCTGTGGCACAGGGCCGAAAGTAGGGAGCACCCAGTGAGGATCGAACTCATTACTCAGTCGTAATTGTTCTAGCGAGACTAGCTTGCTAACCATTACACCGTCTCGGAGTGCCCAAATAGTGATTTTACAAGCGTAGGTTAGATGTGGCACAAGGCCGAAAGTATGGGGCACCCAGTGAGGATCGAACTCACTACTAATTCGTAATTGTTCTAGCGAAACAAACTTGCTAACCATTACACCGCATCGAGGTACCCAAATAGTGATTTTCCAAGCGTAGCTTGGCTGTGGTACAGGGCCGAAAGTAGGGGGCACCCAGTGAGGATCGAACTCACTACTCAGTCGTAATTGTCCTAGCGAGACAAGCTTGCTAACCTTTACACCGCCCTCGAGATGCCCTTCGTCGACTCTATCATAATATCAACTTTTTTTTTCATATGTCCTAGTGATCTGTATCTAAACCTTTTCCACTGAGTCTGGTTATTATTTACAGCGTTTTCGCCATCAGTTTCGACTTTTTCTCTTTTTATCATTCACTGGCTTAAGCTAACCTCAACGTTCATGTTTACTATTTTCTGAGCAAGTTAATGTATCAATCGATCACTTTTAAAATTAGTGGGAAACTTCGGCTGGCAGCTGGCATTGTTATGGAGAGAATATGTTCGAGTAATAAAGCGATATGAAAGTGTCACAAATAGAAAGACATTTAAATGTATAATTGAACAACATTAATATAACATCAACACTAAATAGCATTGAACAGCTTATAACGTTCTATTTCGTAATCATTAACTACTTAATTGATTCTACAATTCCTAAATAAATATTGTGACTGATAAAACGTAAATTATGTTTTTTTCACGAGATGCATGGGTGTATTATTCCCCATCTGCTTTCCATGCTTAAGGAAGATAACTCGTAACAGTTAACTCTAGTGTATTTGCTTTTCTGTCCCCACCCCTGTCTCATTCGCTGAACCAGATTATGACTTTTCAGAACAACACGACCCGGGGATTGAAATTAAAAATACCAGGAAACCAGATATGTTTTAACGAACCATTTGATTCACAAGATCATGCAATTCTTGTATAAAGCAATGGGACCATAAATTTAATGTTTGTACTCCGATGGTGGATTTTTTGAGTGTCCTTTCTTAATCAGAAATTTCCAAATGATCCGCAGAGGTTTTCCGAGATTATCCGATTTTTTCCTAAATAGTTACCTTGATTTGTTATTTTATTAGTTTCCTAAATACTAATTTGAGAATGAGAGACGTGATTTATTTTCATTTGAAACGAAAATTAACTACTTTTTGGCACATTGTATGTTATTCAAAGATATCTGTACATGATTTGAAGTAAGATATTTGGACCTGTAGTATGTAAGGCTGTTTAGACTTGCTAGACACAAATCTCTTTTTCTGTTTGATTTCGCAGGTAAGGTGTACTCATTCTACAAACCTGAAGCTTTGTAAATATGACGAGTGATTCGGAACGCCCTTTCGATTTATACCTAACTATCCTGTAGTTATTTAGTAGATTATATCAGAGTTGTCTATCCATACAAAGTAGGATAATAGACTCTAAGTTTTGTTGTCCTACAATATTGTGATGCACACACAAAGTTCTCGAAAGATAAGTTTTTTTTATTAATTTTAATTGTGATAGATTCTTTTCAATAGAAATCATATACAATGAGGGTATTTTCTCCTTGGGTCATAGAAAGAAATAGTACATTTATTTTCCTGATCCATTTAGAATGGAAGCAAGAAAATTACAGAATTTATTCAGCACAAGGTCTGTTAGATTTCATTTAGAACCAGTATTAAATAAAGAGCATATTTGAGAAGTATACATAAAGGGTAACACATCAAAAGAAAAGAAGAATGTGATGTGGGCTAACACTGTATGATGTTCTTAAGATCCTTATTATTCTTACAGATGGCTTTTCTTTCCTATTTGGTAAGGTTATCCAAGTCAATCAATTCTACCATTCAACTTATCTGATGCATACTCGTAATAGAACGACATGTTAGAATATATCGAAGTTGGTCTGGTGGTATGGCTATGTGTTTTCAATGTTTACCATATAAAATGAGATTTAAAAAATGAAGAGAACATAAATAAAATTTCGATGTCACAGTTGAACTATTCTCGTAGCTACAAATCTTTTTTTTTTACTTTCATTATAATATCCACATAATCCACAATGAAGTTAATTGTTTTTTTGATCAATTTTGTGGTGACTGGATCAATTGAAATATCTTTGAATCCATTTTTTACTTTCTTTTATTTTCTTTCCTTCCTTTGCTCCAGTCATTCTTAGGACACTATTTTTTCTATGCGTTCGTTGGTATCTGTAGTTAGCGAATTCAAGTTTGTTCATATAAACTCAGATATGTCCTGTTTTTGTTGATCTTCTCCAAACACTATTCAATGAATGAAAGATAACATTTTGCTTTTTATTTTCTCTATCAATAAATCCCGACTCTTTTGATTACATGGAAATCCTTTGTTCAAAGTACTTCGTCAAATCTTTCATGTTGCTAGAATATTTACCTAACCACCACGAGGGTTATATGTGGCACAAGGCCGGGTTTAACGTGGGATCTCCGAGCCCGTAGGCTCGGCCAAAAATACTCCCTATTCGAACGCGTATAAACGGGTTCAGGGTCAGTCTACCTCCCCGAACGAGACTCTGCCCTTCGGCGGAGCCTCGACCGGGTTCCTCTCTGCCCGAAGGCAGAGAGTTCGACTGAATAGCTGGAACAGGGTGCAGCTTTCATGTTGCTAGTTACTTTCTGTCTTTGCATACAGCGCCATCTATCCTTTAAAGAGCGCTTCTTTACAGCTGGTCATTTCCACAGTCAAAACGTTTATTTTTTTATTTCTACTTTATGGTATAAACATTTCATAAAATATCAGTTTCTGTTGTCTGTTGCCTTCGTGCTGTACGTTTTGTTAAAAACCTATGAGGTGCTAATGTAGAGGACCGGGTGTGTATTTACGTGTTGTTGTATTAGAAACACGTGTGCAACTCCTGGTAGAATATTGAGAGGTCCAACTACAGGAAAAATGTCGGACTTAATTTGTCCAACCGAAGATGAAAGAAGACAAACAAGATGTATTAAACAAATTACAAAGCACTTAGACATAACATTTGTGTGTTTGTGAAACTGGTGTTTGTTCTTTGGTGAATGTTCGTATTTTGGTGAATGTTTGTAATGTTCATAGCGTTTTCCCAGAAATGAGAAACGCTGATCTTCTAAGAGCTTACATATTGTCGCTGAAATGAAGAAGAAAGAGAGATTTGCCTCATCACCACGCGAGGTGGAATGCGGCACGAGGCCCGAGGAGAAAAGAGAAAGAGGCAAGAAGTTTCCCAGTATTTTTAGTATGGGGAGAGAGACCCCTGGTGAAGAATTAGGGAACTAAGGAGGAGCTAACTCCGACACTAAGTTACTTCCACGATATACATATCACTTCCGTAAGAAACCTCTACAAAGAGAATTAATATCTGTCTATATCTCTGAGATGAAGTATTATGATTACTTGCATTATTTACATTATTATCCTCATCTTCATTGCCATATTCATATCCGGAGGAGGCATGACACGTGAAATTAGAACAATTTATCCCGGTGGACGAAATAAAGTGTTTGATTCGATATTCCAATCACCTGAAGAAGGCCGGACCGTACAGCGGCCGAAACGTTGTGAATATGGCAATGAAGATGAGGATAACAATCCGAATAAAGTAAATAGAATTAACTTAAATTGTTGAGACACTGACAATGACATATATTTTTGCATTCACCCTTACTTATTCTTATGTCAAATTTAGACATTTTTTCTTGTCATTGGTAATATCTGTGAACCTGTATTTTTCACTGTATTTCTATTAGGATTTCAAACTAAAAAAACGGTGCACAAAAGAAAAACTAATAAACGAAAACAATAAAAAATATAGAAGAAAAAGAGAAATAGAGGAGTTTTCCGATTATATATTGTAAACAATTTCTGGAATAATTCTAAAATATACTTTTTCACATTCGCTGATCTCAGGTAACAGTACTTTTGATGTAACAAAAAGGCATCAAAAGGAAATATCATTTTTCCTATATCTTGTCCAGCAACAACCTCTTCGTATCCTGTGACATTCTGCAGCATCTGTTCCCGTTCTGGTTGACCAATTCTACTGATTTCTTCTCTAAAAATCACTCATGGAAAAGAAAAGAAAAAGTAATTGACTCCTTTGTTCTCCTGTAGGGACATACACATCAAAACGCACTAGACAACAATAAATCGCCCGGTGAATAGGTAGGTAGATCTTCTTAACGTTTTGTTTATTACCTACTCCCGTGAAACTAGAATTCTAGAATTCTGTGTTCAGTATTTTTTTTTTTTTGCCATTTTTAGAGAATTTCTTACAGACTCATAGTAAATATTTTCTTACATATATAAACTTTCTGTTTTGAATAACGAAATCTTTAAGGATTTTTGCTCAACGTTTTCTTTTAAATATGAAATTCTGTGATAATTCATCCGTTTGAAGTTATTTTTTTTCCGATTCGCATTGGCTTTTCTTCTTCTTCTTCTTCTTCTTCTTCTTCTTCTTCTTCTTCTTCTTCTTCTTCTTCTTCTTCTTCTTCTTCTTCTTCTTCTTCTTCTCTTCCTCCTCCTCGTTCTCCTCCTTCTCCTCCCAATCCCCTCCTCCTCCTCCATCTTCTCCCCATCCTCCTCCTCCTCCCCACCCTCCTCCTCCTCCTCCTCCTCCCCCTTCTTCTTCTTCTTCTTCTTTTGCTTTTTTTATTATAATTTTTTGGTTTCATTATTTTTTTAAAAATTCGGTCACTGCTCCAACAAATAATGTTGATACTTAGTATAGCACAAAATACGAAATAAGATTGTGTTGCGTCAAACTCCTAAATAATCACAGTCAGCTAACCTTGAAATAAGTAGTATCCTAATTTTTACCTTTGGCAACTATCTTAGCCACAAAGCAAGTTTTACGATAACTATTAGTATTATAATTATTATTCGGATCTATCGCTAACATACCACCACCATTAATAGCATACTATTTCTTTTTTGTGACTATTTCTTTGTCATGAATGACTATAGCAATTGTAATGATGATGATGATGATGATGATCAAATTATCCTTATCTTTCGTGTTTTTACTTTTCCTTTGTTACTTTAACGCTTCTGCATTATTCATTCGCAACCAATTTTCAAGGTTTATTGGTCTCGCAGCAAAGTGCAGTCTGCATTTGCGCACAGCTAAAAAAAAAAAAAAAAAGAAAACAAAAAAGAGAACTGAAGAAATAACACTAATATTCATGAATGTCATATCGGCGGTTTTTTTTTTTTTACCTTCTCTTTCCGAAAGAAAAAGAAACAAGGACCTTTTTGTTAGCGACGGAGCTGTCTTACTTTCTCATCCGTTTCACACGCTGACATCGAGTTTTCGCTGAATATTGGAAACAGTGAAAACAATAAAAAAATATGAAGTAATAGCAGAAAAAAAAAGAGAAGATATAAGGCAGATGACTTACACACACACACACATAAATATAAAAATAGAGGAGAAAGTTGTTTGCCGCAGTTGAACCATCGGTCATTACTCTGGTGGAATGGTGACTCCCTCAGGTGTTGGTATACGACAATAGCGGTATCAATCAAATGCAAATACCTATATACCGTATGCAACTATCAAGCCCCGCATTTATCAAGCTGTCTGAATATTATATTGGCGGAAAAAAGGCTCGATTTTGGCAAGAGTGACGTGGTAGCGCGTTCGAATTGGATTTTGACGTTCCAATTATGATGGGGAAACAGTCACAAAATACACTTCGTCCTTGGTGAGTTATGAAAGGATGAGAAAGAAAGAAAAAGCAATAGAAAGATGGAAATTAAAAAAAAGAAAACAATGCTGAGAAGAAGAGAGTGAGAAAAAAGAAAGAAAAAAACACCTAAATATTGGCAGAACGGGCGAGAAGAGAAAGAAAATGAAAAAAAAAAAAAAGAAAAAAAAGAAAGGCTAATAAAGAAAACGAGAAAGGAAGCTACTAAAATAAAAGAAGAGTAATGAAAAGAAAAAAAAAACGGAGACAACAAAGGAAATAAAAAAGAAAATAGGGAGAGAGAAAAATAAAACTTTGAAGAAATACGAAACAAAAGAATACACACACACACACAGAATAAAATAATAATAAAACAGGAGAAGAAAGCGAATCTTTCTAAAGAAAGTAAAAAAAATATAGGAAATAAAAGAAAAACAATTGAAAATGTTAGAAAAGATAAAAAAATGAATAAAAAAATTGTATAAAAAGGAGAGAAAAAAATAACTAATAGAAAAAGTGGGAAATTCTCTGTGGCATTAACGGAAAAAGAGGAGCGTTTATGTGATAGGCAGAAAAAAAAATCAGGCAAATAAGGAAGTTTGTAAGGATCAAATCAGTATCGTTTTCGAGTCCCTATTGAATATATATATATATATATATATATATATATATATATATATATATATATATATATATATATGAATGATAAAATATAGTTGTAATGTATGCTATATTAATGGGTTAAAGTTCTCATTATCAGGGATAGAGCGTATGTAAATATAAATGTGAATATTGAAATTAACACGCAGTGGCGATAAGATGTTTCATGCTAAACGAAATCGTCGGCACTCAAATGTCCACTTTTATATATATATATATATATATATATATATATATATATATATATATATATATATATATATATATAATTGAGGGACTTCTGAAACGTTCTCGGTCGACCTGGTTCATAATACCAAACAGGGTTTTTGGAGGAAACACTTCTTGGTCAAAATGATAACTTTTAGCATACACTGCGAATATATATATATATATATATATATATATATATATATAGTTTACCATATGCTATATATATATATATATATGTATATATATATATATATATATATATATATATATATATATATATATATATATGAAGAAATATAGTCTTAAAATGTGGTATATTTATGGGATAAAGTGCTGAATATCAGAGATAGAGTGTGTGTAAATAGAAAAGTGAACATAGAAGTCAACACTTAGAGGCGACAGTCTGTTTCATGCTAGATGCAATCGTCAGGCCACGAGTACTGTTATTTTTCTCGGCTATTTATATATACAGGTCAGTGGTGCATTGCGGGTAGTCTATTTTGGCGGTTATTTTATCGGAAGTCGTTTATTTGTTTATTTATTTATTTGGGTTAAATTATTTTGCTTGTTTTAATTTATTTTTATTTTTTATTTTTATTATTTATCTTATATATTTATTTATTTTTTTATTTTTTATTTTAATCGGTGTTTTTATTAACGTAGTAAAAATTTGTTTATATAGCTTATTTAATAGTTTTGTTTTTGTTTGGGAAGATAATTAAAGCTATTTGTTCAATTTTGGGGTTGATTGTTGTAGTTTGTTCTATTATTTTGGCGGGAACAGTTTTTAATTTGTTTATTACTTGATGTATTTATTTGGAGTGATTATCTTTATTTGTTTTTTCTAACGGCTAGTTTATCGGTATCGGTTGTTAGTTTATATATTTGGATATATTTAGATCAATTTATTTCACTTGTTGTTATTTATTTGTTACATTGTATATTTTCTCTTTTTGGTTTTCGATTTTTACGTAACGCAGTATATTATTTTTTATTTTTTATCATTTTTTTATCGTTATATAACATATTTATAGCTATTTTTTTCGTTCGATTTTTTCTTTTGATTTTTATAGTCTAACTAATATTTTGGTCATAATAGTTTGCTAATTTGTTTATGATTTACTTTATTGATTTTGTTTCTTATTTTTTATTCTATGGATTTGGTAATTTGTTTGAATTAATTTATTTTGCCTATTTTATATTCATTTTGTTTGTTTATGTATTTATTTATTTTTTCCGTTTTCGATTTTTAAGTAACGTAGTAAAAATTTGTTTACATGTCTGCATTTTGAGATGAGCTCGGATCTTTTATTTAATAATTTATTTTGGTCTGGGAAGGTAATGATAGCTATTTTTCCCTCCAAGCAAAGTTTGCAAGTTTTTGATTGTTTGTTGTAGGCTGATGATTTTTTCCTTATTTTCCAAGATATTTTTGGTGTGTGTGTGCGTTTTGTTTTTAATTTGCCAGATATACTTAGAAAGCATTGTGCTGTTCGCATAATAAGGATTATAAGGCGCCCCCTTTATATATGCGCATATAATTACGGATAGATACTTATATATATATATATATATATATCCTTATTTTTATATGCCAAATTTGTTCTTTATAATTATCTAAATTTATTAGTTATATCATAATATTTTATTTATATTGGATATTATTATTATTATTATTATTATTATTATTATTATTATTATTATTATTATTAATTTACAATTGTGATGATCGTATTATGCGATGATGATTGCTGTCTAAAATGACATGATTTTATTAGACAAATTGTTGTAACTCTTTTTTCTTCCTTCTCTTACCCGGTATATGAACTTGTTCAGTTCTTTTAAGGAAATTTTTTCTATGTCATTCTATTTATTTATTTTTGCTATTGGCTCATCATTTATTTCATCCTTCTTTCCTTTCTTTTCTTTCACACGCACACTCTCTCTCTCTCTTCCTCGCTCTCTTTCCCTCTCTCTCTCCCTCACTCTCTCTTTCTTTTTCTCATAATTTAAAAAAATTATATTTGTAATTTATTATTTTCCCTCCTTTTTTATTATTAATACCCCCCCTGCTTTTTTTTGTCTATCTCTTTCCCCCCCGTTATCCTGGTATATCTGTCTGTCTGGATTAATTCCATTTCTTAAAAACTTTCGGCCTGAAGAGATGAATATAATAATATGAATGAAATAAATTATAACTGAGATGGATTTTTAAGGTGTTTTCTTGTTTTATCATTTTATATATATATATATGTATATATATATATATATATATATATATATATATATATATATAAAGATATTTTTGAATGTACAAAATTTTATCACAGCAATAAACGTATGAAGCTTGATATTACTAGACATATTAAAAACGGGCGAAGCAACCGGTTTCGCTCCCGCTCATCTGGCTTACAACGGGAGATTTAATTTAAATTAGAAAAATTAATTTAAATTAAAAAAAACCCAGGGTCACAAACTCACATCAATCCAATCAAGTTTCACGCTTTTGCGATCGTCAGACCAACTAATATATATATAATAATATATAAATAATAATATATATAATATATTACACACACACACACACACACACACACACACACACACACACACACACATATATATGTATATTTATATTTATATTTATATACAAACACTTTTCACACAAACACACACACACACACACACACATATACATATTGTTTACCATATGCTATTTATATACGGATAGATGCTTAAAATACACTTTCAGACCAAGCTAACTCGTGAGCATGTAAAATATATTGTGGGTGGGCATTAACAGAAAATTCTAATAACAACTTGTAATCTTTTATTCAGGATATTGAATAGAAAAAGAAAAGTTGTACAAGAGACAAGGTTTCCTTGCGTCCTGGGTAAGACGATAAACTACATCCAACAGCAAGGCCACTGATCAGGAGGTTTTGAGGAGCGTGGAACCACCTCTTAATTGCTGGTGTTCTCAGCTCCACCATGACCCGGGGTGGTAGCACCTGTTAGGGCCCCAGCTATGGGCAAATACTTAACTCTCAAAATGGGGTCAAAACGTGTAAAAAGAGATTTTAATACTAGCAATACATTTTTGAAGAAAAAATTATTACCGACAATACATTTAAAAAAATAATATTACCAGCAATACATTTTTTGTAAAAAATATTACCAGAAATAATTTTTTGAAAAAATATTACCAACAATAAAAATCTTGTCGGCATCAAATAACCCATTGAGGATGATATGCCGTAAAAGAAAACAAACCAAACCAAGGTTTCCTTATTTCAAATCATCTGACCACTTCCAATAAGGATTATAAGGCGCCCCCCTTACACTATCTCCTTTGGAAATATTTGCTGTTCACTTTATATCTATGCATTCCGTAACCAAAGCCACATGCAAAGCGTATATTTAGTTGATCACGTGAGCGTTAATTAACAAACTGTTGTACAGTGTAACCCGGATATAAGATACCCGGATATAAGAGAAACCCGGATATAAGAGAGGGTTTTATCTGGTCACAAATTGGAGCCTGTGTTAATGTCCCGACAACTCTCTTATATCCGGGTTACACTGTATCCTCATTTAACCATACCGAACTTGCGAGACGTAGCCTCCGATTAGATCAGCTATGTTATAAATTATGTTACATCAATCTGATTGACATTTAAGGTTTCTTCATCTTTCATTATAAGAAAATTGAAAAATATACCCGACAGCGATAGCACTGGTAAACAAAAAATTTACTATTAAGGTAAAATCGAGTTTTAGTTGAAATCTAGCTTACTAATTTCGAATACGTACTTAGAATTGTTCTAGCATAAAATTTTGCAATATGCACATGATTGGGAAACGTAGCCTTGTATTAATTATACTGGACAACAAAAACAATATCTGCAACTATAAGTATGCTGTACAAGACTAAATCGATTACTCTGATTCTTATTTTGAAAAAAAATCATTATTTTGTATAGAAATAATTTATTTTAGTATCTGTCTATATTTCTGAGATGAGGCATTATGTACACTACTTACATTATTCGGACTATTGTCCTCATCTTTGTCGCCATATTTTTCATAACGTTTCGGCTGTTATACGCTCCGGCCTTCTTCAGGTGGTTGGAATGTCGAACTGAACCCTTTATTTCGCTCACTGGGGTAGACTGTTCTAGTTCCACGTGCCATGTCTAATGGATGTCAGTTATCTCCTGTTAATTCCCCTCTCCAGGTTCTCCACCGCCTTAACCAGGTATTGAACCCAGACTCTTTGTGGATAAAGACGTTAGTTAGATCCAGTGACGGGACCCAAAAAGTGTGAGTTCAATACCGGGTTAAGGCGGTGGAGAACCTGGAGAGGGGAATTAACAGGAGATAACTGATAACTTACATCCATTAAACATTAATCCTTATGTTGCATAATAAAATCTTACACCAACAATTTCAAATTCATTTAAACATATTTAAAAAAAATTCTTTCTTGAAGCTTTAATTTTAGTTTTAATTACAAGCTAATAGATTAAATTTAATATTCACAAAATACTTTGGTGTATTTCAAACTGAGTTTAGTTTTCTTTGTTTGGTTTTACGGCATGTCAACACCTCAATGGGTTATTTAATGCCAACAAGATTTTTATTGTTGGTAATATTTTTTTCCAAAAAATTATTGCTGGTAAAATTTTTTCCAAAAAAACATTACTGGTATTAAAACCTATTTTTATACTTTCATAGTGTTTTGATCGCTTTTGGGGAAGTTAACTATTTGCTCCTAGCATTAACAGATGCTACCACCCCGGGCCAGGATGGGCCTGGGAACACCAGCAATTAAGTGGTAGTTCCACGTTCCTCAAAACCTTCTGATCAAAGACCTTGCTATCAGATGTAGTTCATCGTCTTACCCAGGACGCGGATGTAGATTTTTGTCATACTCAGGACGGGAAAACGAGTTTAAACTGATTGGATTCTTATCAGTAAAACAAATAAATTTGTGCATATTGACAGATCTGTCAACACAACATAATTCAATTCATTAAAAAATCTTTAAAAAATAGAATATACTTTTCTGATTGGCTATTTCAGAAAGATTAGCTGATGTAAAGCTTAATTAATCTGAATTGAAACAAATATTTCTTATTTTAGTTTAACATATTGCAACCCCCCCACCTTTTTAAGATAGAGTGGATGTCTTTTTTATGCGTTAAGTGGTTTATTAACAGCCTGATGTCTGGGAAATTTAACAAAGAGGAACAATAACTGTAAAAATTACATGACGGTACAATATGAACACTTTTTTAAAATAATTTTTTAACTACCCAGCAAGCTTAAAAGTTTTAAATATTTTAAACAGTGTAATATTTCATTGAATTTTAGGTATTTTGGCTTTATAGCGAAGTCATTTGTTAAGAAAATGTTAGAAAATTATCAATAAATTTTAAATTTTGCTGTAGATACCGGTTTTATTTTTTGTCGTGTATGGACGACCGTATTTACAAAAATCGACACGTTTATACACACATACAAAAATTCAAAATTCTTTTAAAAATACTGAATTGACATGAGCTTTTCCGTTTAAAATTAGTAGTTTTAGTCTAATAACAATAACACTTGACTATTACAAGTTAATACTGGATTTTTAAAGATTTAAATATTTATAAATTATTGTAATTAAAATTTAAAAAAATGAAAAATTCGTGTAAAAATTCATTATTCATCGAAAAAGGAATTGTCCATAAAATATTTTATTCATAAAAACAATTAAAATGTTTTCTAATTAAATAATGTCTTAGTTTTATCGCATTTTTTATTTTACGATTTAGAGCAGATTTTCGGTAACGGGGATGCTGTTTGACCAAAATATTTGATGATTTTAATTCTACGAGGACTTATAACAAATCTAAACATTAAGCGATATAAAAAAGAATTTCTAAAAATTTCAAAAAATTAAATAAGATGTGTGTGTTTGGGGAGGGGGGTAACATGTAAAAAATGTTTACAAAGACTTTTTAAAAAAGAAACATTTAATAAATAATTGAATTCCTTTATAAATGAGCTTCATTAAAATCCGAAAACTGTCTGAATTTTGCAAGAATGTCCGAATATTTCTTTCACTACAAAAAGATGCCTAACTTTCTTGTCGACTCCAGAAAAAACAAGGTTTTTCATCAAAATTTCCAGGATTCTAAAATTGATGACAAATAAATTTTACATTAAGAATACTTTGATCTTTCCGCATAACACAAAAATTTTGCCGATAAAATTTTGCTTTTATTGTCTTAGGCATTTTTTAAAATCTTGTATCCTTTTCTTTTAGCGAATTTTTGTAGGTATTTATATCTTCAACGTATTGCTGGTAATAATGTATTGATGGTAATAATGTATTGCTGGTAATAATGTATTGCTGGTAATAATGTATTGATGGTAATAATTTTTCCTTCAAAAATGTATTGCTGGTAATAATTTTTCCTTCAAAAATGTATTACTGGTAATAATTTAAAAAAAAATGTACTGCTGGTATTAAAACCTATTTTTACAATTTAATAGTGCTTTGACCTCAGATAGGGGTTAAGTATCTGTCCATAGCTGGTACCCTAACATGTGCTACCACCCCGGGTCAGGGTGGATCTGGGAACACCAGCAATTAAGAGGTGGTTCCACGCTCCTCAAAACCTCCTGATCTAGGCCTTGCTGTTGGATGTAGTTTATCGTCTTACCCAGGACGCGGATGCAGTTTATCGTCATACCCAGGACGCGGATGTAGTTTATCGTCATACCCAGGACGCGGATGTAGTTTATCGTCATACCCAGGACGCGGATGTAGTTTATCGTCATACCCAGGACGCGGATGTAGTTTATCATCATACCCAGGACGCGGATGTAGTTTATCATCATACCCAGGACGCGGATGTAGTTTAGCGTCTTACCCAGGACGGGTTTTCATGGAGAACAGGTGAACTTTTAATAGGGGACATTTTATATCATAGGAGTTTGTTTTATGGAATGATTTCTATGTACATCTCTGTATGTCGATATAAAGATTAATATTATTTCTTTTAATTATTTATTTTTTCAAGGATTCAACGTATAAGTCCGTAGGTTAATGACAAAAAATGATTTTAGATAACAAATATTTACCTCGTCAATGCACCTAATCTGACGTTTGTCCATTAATTATACTGATCGGACATTATGTGTGGAAAATTCAGATCAAAATTCAGTTAATGACCGCCTCAGATTTATTGATCTAATAAAAATGATCTCGTATACATCATATCCATGGATCTGTTTGCTATATATTCTTGTTCTCATACTCCAATTAAATGCGATACACATACACAATCAATAAATCTTTATCTCAGAAAATACACCCACTTACATTTGTTCATTGGTTTACAGGCGCACATACTAACGCACGCAGACATACCCACATATATACATTTATACAAAGACATACATACAGATATACATTTATATATGTGTGCAAATGATATATAAGTCTCTATGCATATATATATATATATATATATATATATATATATATATATATATATATATATATATATATATATATATATATATATATATATATATACACATTTATAATTTCGTATATAGTATACTGTTTATCTCCATTGCAAATTTTTATTGATTTTTCTAGAACGCGTGTTCTACGAGGCTGTTGAATATTTGCGTGCATATGCCTACTTGTGTAAGCGTACACATGGTTATGTAAATTTGGATATTGTGTATATATCTGTGAAGGTGGTATGAAGTACGTGAATGAATATATTGAATGAAAATGACGTCATATACATAGAATCAATCTAGCAGATATTCAGGATTACCAACGGAAATGGTCCTTAGAATATAGTTTACGAGTGACAGATCTAATTTCAATTCGGAACTAATTTCAACTCAGAACTAATTTCACCTCGGAACTAATTTCAACTCGGAACTAATTTCATTTCGGAACTAATTTCAATTCGGATATAATTTCAACTCGATTTAAAATCAAAGTTATCAATTTCCGTGAATTCCTAAACAAAATGCAATGAGTTGGTGTTATTTTTTTAAATTTAGCATTAAAAATTCTTAGTAGATAAGACAATTAAGAATTCATTTTTTTCTGCAACTTTCATTCTTTTTTTTGATGCAAACGAATAAATTGGTACTTTTTTATTTACTTTTATTCATTTAAATCTGATCAAATAAAAATGCAATATTCTTTGTATCAAGAACAGTAGATTTAGCTGTTTTGTTTTTTTTGGTAAAAAGCTCTCGTTCAAAAGAAGCCGTTATTGATCAAAATTTAAGAAAATCAATAAATTAAATTTTAATTCCGTTTGAAAACTTATTTAGATTAAGATTTATTGAAATTTTGAGTTGAAATTAGTTCTGAGTTGAAATTAGTTTCGAATTGAAATTAATTCCGAGGTGAAATTAGTTCCGAGTTGAAATTAGTTCCGAATTGAAATGAATTCTATACCCCGTGTTTATAATATGAGAGTGGATTTTTAACACTCATTTAATTATTCATGTATAATACGGTACTTCTAACTTTAGGCAACAGAATTATGTGTATAATACTCACTCTTTAACATTTGTAGCAGCTAAATTTAACTTAAATTTAACAGTTGTTAAACTTTTTATTTGATTCCTTTCAAACTTCCAGTTTATATATCGTATATACTCGCATGCGACCTTTGAAGGCCTAATTTTGAAGCTAATTTGACAACAGTAAATGGATATATAGTTTGGTCAACGGCGTAGCCAAGACCAGTGGTATATATGTTAATTTTATATCTTGCGAACCCCTTAAAATTAGCTTAAAAATTAGGTCTACAGATGTCACATGATACGCGAGTAAATACGGTATATATAACAATCCAACCTATGAGAATATTTTTTGTGAGTTACTTAAGCCCTGTCTATATTATAGAAATGGATAGCATATACAGTGGTCAAGAAATGGGGAGTGTTTAATACTAAGGAACAAAATGAAACTGATCCCTCACTTTTTATCATCTTTTCATTTGATTATCTATAAAGATGTTTTGGAATTTCATCTATGAATCTACTATGGCCAAGAAATGGGGGATGTGTTTAATAATAAGAACAATACAAAACTGATCCCCCACTTTTTACCACTGCTTCCTTTGATTATCTATAAGGATTTTTTAGTTACCGTATATACTGGCATATCATGCGACTCTTGAAGACCTAATTTTGAAGCTAATTTGACTACAGTAAATGGATATATAGTCTGGTCAACGGCATAGCCAGAGCCAGCAGTACATACTGTTATATCTAGTGTATGATGCGACCCCTTAAAATTAGCTTCAAAATTAGGTCTTCAAAAGTCGCATGATACGCGAGAATATACAGTATTTTACATCATGTTTAATAAAACAGAAAGTTTACTACACAGTATTTACAGCAAACACATGGACATATGTTCATAGACAGAAATTCAACAAAAGCTTGCGGCGATAATAAAACTCACAGTAGGAGAAACATAAATTATAAACAAAGACACATTCCAATGGTTCTCTCTATAGCGCGGTTTAAAACAGAACTGGACATAAGTATTATTTTCTTATTCGGAAAGAAGGACAAGGTGATTGTGGACGACGATGTCTTGGATGGAGTTGACAACATCGTAGTAGGTGACATAATAAATTAATGTGCCTTCCACCTAAACGGAAATTAAAAGTTTCTTTATAGGACATAAGTCAAAAAAGAACTTTAAAACGATTAAACATTTAATATATATAAATATACAAGTATAGGGTTGGTATAGATGGAATAAAATTCCGATAGCCAAAAACAGTATTTTTTAAAAAGTGCTCAATACAAAGTAGAGCAAATAATATTTATTTAAAAATTATAACATAAATATGCTATAACATCACTACAAAAATAGCTATTTTCTTTCAACACTTCTGGTGTCTTATCAAGTGATAGTGTTGATTGCGAAATAAAGATTTTTTATTGAAAATTCAAAACCAAATCAAAATTAATCTAATGTTTGCAGTGTTTAATGATACTTCTTACATCAGCGTCGAATTTACCGGATAAATTGGCATTTGACAAAGAACAGTAATATATATATATATATATATATATATATATATATATATATATATATATATATATATATATATATAGGGGTTGGACAAAATAATTGGAACAGGTGCAAATTCCACTCCTATATTTCAAAGACCTACTATATTAAGAACTTTAACTAAAGCTTTGTAATTGCAGGTTATATATATTGTAAATACGTTTATTTATCTAATTTACTGTCTTTGTCTTATCTATTTTTAGAATTTAGTAAAATTTAAGCTAAATGCGTGACCTCTCCGAGTTCGAAAATGGGCAAATTGTTGGAGGTTGCATGGCAGGAGCCTCGATCACTAAGGTTGCTGAACTGTTTGGTTTTTCAAGAGCTATCATATCAAGAATTATGACGCAATTCAAGAAACAGGGTAAAACCTCTAGCAAGCATAGCAATTCGGACCGGACTTTCAAACTTACTGACAGGAATCGTCGTGCAGTGAATCGCAATGTGGCGAAAAATCATCGAACTACTGCGGCCAAAGTGACTGCTGAGTTGAATAATCATCTGAATAGTCCAGTTTCTACTAAAACTGTTCGTCGTGAGCTCCATAAGGCTGCATATCATGAAAGAGCCGCCGTAAGGAAACCTCTTCTCTCCACTCGCAACATTCAGAAGTGGTGCAGAGATCACTATGCCTGGTCTGCAGACCAATGGAAGCAAGTCATATTCTCAGACGAGTCCAGTTTTTCTCTTTTCCCAACTTCAGGATAAGTTTATGTGTGAAGGCAGCCCAAAGAATCTTACAACTCTGACTGCCTTCTTCCAACAGTGAAGCATGGTGGTGGATCAGTGATAGTTTGGGCCGCTATATGATAGAAATGTCTCGTTCCAATAGTTGCACTGCGTGGTAGAATCAACAGCAAAGATTACCTGAACATTTTGGGTGATCATATTCATCCAATGGCCCAGACTTTATCCCTTGATGGTGACTGCATCTTCCAAGACGATAATGCTCCAGTACATACCACTTGAGTGGTTAAGAATTGGTATGAAGAGCATGAAAGTGAGCTAGAACATATGGAGTGGCCTCCCCAATCTCATGATATCAACATTATTAAACATTTGTGGTGCATTTTGGAGCGACAAGTTAGGAGCCGCTATCCTCCCCCGTCGTGTCTTAAAGAGCTAGAGCAGGTGTTAATGGAAGAATGGCTGAAAATTCCTCTGGATGAAGCCAGGAAGCTGTATGATTCCATTCCTAGACGTATTAAAGCTGTATGTGAGACTAAAGGAGGACCAACTCCATATTAAATAAATTTTCTTTGAATTTAACAAGTGTTTCAATTATTTTGTCCAACCCCTGTATATATATATATATATATATATATATATATATATATATATATATATATATATATATATATTCCTCAGTATCTGTCTATATTTCTGCGATGAGGTATTATGTACACTACTTACATTACTCGGACTATTGTCCTCATCGTTGTTGCCATATTTATCCTTAAGGACACATGGCACAGTGGATAAAGGGTAGTGGTTTGATCCAGTGACAAGACCCAAAGAGTGTGAGTTCAATACCCGGTTAAAGTAGTGGAGAACTTGGAGAGGGGAATTAACAGGAGATAACTGATAACCGACATCCATGGCACGTGGAACTAGAACAGTCTACCCCAGTAAGCGAAATAAAGGGTTCAGTTTGATATTCCAACCACCTGAAGCGTACAACGGCCGAAACGTTGTAATAAATATGGCGACAAAGATGAGGACAATAGTCCGAATAATGTAAATAGTATACATAATACCTCATCTCAGAAATATAGACAGATGTTCCTATTTATTTTACAGTTATGCGTATGTGTTAGATCAGTCAGTTTAGTGCTATGCGTGATACACGCTTAGGCGATCATTTATCTTTCGATATATGATTGACGAGGTAGATTTTTTTCCCGCAGTAGGTTGCCATTTCTTTCTGCGGTAGACCAGTTGCCAGCCAAGTCTATAGAACCTGGTCTGTCCTGTTATTTACCCATAGCTGGGGGAAGAAGAAGAGGATTCATACCAAGGGTATTGTGCTAATACCCTTGGTATGAATCCTCTTCTTCTTCCCCCAGCTATGGGTAAATAGTGAATGTGAATGTGGTAAGTGAATGTGAATGTAATGGATTCGACTGGAATTCGAACTCGGCTCTCCGAGTGTTATATCAGTTGACAGAAATACTGATTTTGATATTGAGGAGATCAAGTTCCAGATATTTGTGTTCAGCAGTGATAATTCCGTGGATTTCATTCATACAATTTAATGATCGTTTTTATGATTGATTTAATGATTGATTTCGAAGATCATTTATCTAGTTTGCTCAAATAAGATTACACCTTAACTAAAACTTACTATGTAGTATAACAACTGTATTTTTATGTTTTTGTCTGTAACTCTTAATGTCACTAGTACAAGAACAAAATAGTTATCGCCCTGACACAGCGATGCCATATGTCAGTGTCATTGTTGAACATGAGCAAGGATACATTTTGATATTATATAAGCGGAATGCAATTACAACATTACTTACATATTGGCATCGTCTTTTGGCATATATGGATAAACTAGTTTCAAGGTAATAATTATATATCTGGATTAAGAAATGATGAAGTCCAAATAGAAACTTTAAAAATTCAGATGCGACACACATTTGGCGTCTCTTGCCAAATTGCTTAATATTTAATTTTTTTTAGGTCTGAATAAAGAAATCGAACCAAAATTAACTTTCATGTCACGCACACACAGACACACACACACATACACTCTCGCGTACACAAAAATACACACACACCACAAACATACACACATACACACAGAAACATGCACACACGCAAAAACATTTTTATTCTAAAAACAAGTTTTAATACACTACATGTATTTTTAAGGATATGGTTTGAGATAGCATGTAGAATATTAATGTTAATTATGCTAAAAAATTATACACTTGTAAATTTATTTCCATTTAAAAGTCGATTTACGATTACTCCATATACACTTTAAAAATTAAGAAACTATTTTAGCATGTCAGTATGAAAACACACCATTGATTGTATTGAGAATAAAAAATATTCGTTTTACCAATTTTGCAAACAGAACTTCGATATACTTTTATACTTACCCTTGAATAAATTGTGATATATCAATTAGAGATGAGGCGAAAACGATAGATGTTTCTATTCATAGTTGCTTCTCGTTTTGTAAAAAAAATCAACAAAATCAAGTGTATAATTTGTTGTGAATGACCAAATTCTTTTCTAAGAAAGTTAGTTATTGGTAATTGATAGCAATTTTTTTATCGTCGAAATCATAAATTTATTCTTATAAAATCAGGCGAAAAAATAAGTTTTCGGTGAATTGTAAAAATCTGATGCCAAGAAAAACATCCCAGAAAATATTTATGGGTTCATTTGTGAGATATGTTTATTCATGGGTAGGCTTAAAATATTTAGAATTCATCTAAATTTTTTCATTTGATTCTCGTTTCAAACATTGTTTGCTTCTTCTCATTTTCATTGTTGAAAGTCGAAGATCATGGACAATTGTTATAGCTTCGAATTCAGAGTTGTCTTTCTTCTAGACTGGTTGCCAACTGCGGCTAGAGAGCTTAGAGTGCACTGCTATTATACTCATAGCTGAGGGAAGATGAGATGAGTTCATGCCTTTTCTAAATTAAACGATGGTGACAGTTGTATCAAGTGGACATTGAGGTAGTTTTATTTATTAACTCATTCAACATAAATAAAAGAGGTAATTAATTTCTGCAGTTTGGGATTTAAATCTTAAAATTTATCGAAACATATCTTCGACTTTAATATTCTTTTTCCAACTAGATTATAAAATAAAACATTTAAACTTTTTAAATAAGTTCTGACAGTTCGTATAAAATAATTAAAAAATCTAACTTAGATTTATTTGTAAGGAAAATGTGAAGGCATTATAAATATGATGCCATGGGTGGGTTAGCGTGTCACAGTGGAGTAATGGATAGCGACTCGAATTGAGGAATCGGAGATCCGAGTTCGAATTCCAGTCGAATCCTTTACATTCACTTACGTACTAATACCCTTAGGAAGGGTATGAATCCTCTTCTTCCCCCCCCGCAATGGGTAAATAGCAAAACAGACCGGGTTCTGTAGCCTTGGATGGCAACTGGTCTATTGCAGAAAGAAATGGCAATCTACCACGGGAAAAAATCTGCCTCCTCAGTCATGTATCGAAAGATACATGATCGCCTAAGCGTGTATCACGCATGGCACATAACTGACTGCCTGATCTATCTATAGCAGGACAGTCCAGTTTCTATAGCCTTCGATGGCAACTGGTCTACCGCAGAAAGAAATGGCAGCCTACTGCTGAAAAAATCTGCCTCGTCAGTCATGTATCGAAGGATGCATGATCGCCTAAGCGTGTATTACGCATGGCACATAACTGACTGACTGATTTGTAGCTAGGGGTAGGAGGAATGGGTGTCCGCAATAAGCGCGGAAAATTCCTCCTAGTTTTTACTTCACGAAGCGCAGCCATGATGATTAGTACTAAATGTAGAAATGTAGTTTATGTTTAGTTATGGTCGAGGCTTTATTAAGTTCACCAGGTGGTATATTCAGGTTATCCACCAGGCGAGGGCAGGTGGGAGAGATTGACTAGATGATCAGTACTAAATGTAGAAATGTTATTTATGTTTAGTTATGGTCGAGGCTTTATTAAGTTCACCAGGTGGTATATTCAGGTTATCCACCAGGCGAGGGCAGGTGGGAGAGATTGACTAGATGATCAGTACTAAATGTAGAAATGTTATTTATGTTTAGTTATGGTCGAGGCTTTATTAAGTTCACCAGGTGGTATATTCAGGTTATCCACCAGGCGAGGGCAGGTGGGAGAGATTGACTAGATGATCAGTACTAAATGTAGAAATGTTATTTATGTTTAGTTATGGTCGAGGCTTTATTAAGTTCACCAGGTGGTATATTCAGGTTATCCACCAGGCGAGGGCAGGTGGGAGAGATTGACTAGATACTATTAAAGGATGCGTGGCATTTCTTCTATTTTAACAGTATATGTCCAATAAAATAAAGACATGAGATTGCAAATCAAATAGAAATAATAACAATAATGTAACATTTCTTGTTACTTGTACAGCAAACTGAAATGAAGCATAATGTAACAGTGAAGAGTTTCCAATTTGAGTGAAGAAATTCTCAATAAAGTTGGCTTTTGATTGCGCATAGAAAGTTTCTAGCCTTTTGAGTAGGGAATAATTTCAAGTGATGAATAATTTTTAACAGCTACTTTAATGCATGTAAGTGGTGAGGTGTGTTGTGATGAAATTCAATAACGTTAAGTATCATAGTCATTCGTCAGGTGATTGTCTCTACTGTTAATAACCCACCACTTAGGATACACAATGACCATTATTATATTTGCTGTGACCGGCTCTAGGTGGAGTTCTGTTATATGGTCTTCAGCGATGTTTTGTTTGGGTTGATAAACATTTATGATGTTCTGTCAATATTTATAACGTTCTGGAAGTTGTTTCAATTTCGTGTATTTGAAAAAACTATTATCCTCATGTGACTTCCGCTATTTAAGAGTGAAGACATTCGCTACAGCTTAAGGTCCTATCAAGTGTTCCCGTACAGTCTGACAAGATCTGTGTCAAAATGTTAAATAGAGTTATTAGCATAGTATTGCTAATCCTATTCCTATCATGCTTGTCATTCTACAGGAATTGCATTGAACATCGAAGATTATAGGTTAATAAATTTCTGAAGATCGTTGCCAACAGAAAAAGGCAAATTTAGATACAATTTGAAAAACAAACCATCGCTGTTTGGAAATTTGATTGTTTTGATCATCTTCAGTACTTCTCGAATTTTACTTATTTGCTTTAGAGTGAGTCCTTTGGTATTTGGTGTAGTACACTGTTCGTTTATAAGGCGGATATTGGTAGCAGTCTGGAGAAATATCCGTTTCGGCTCGGTAGTGGTAGTTTTGAAGTCAGGCTGTGCTAGGGAGTAGTAGTAATATTAGAAATAAATCAGTGTTAGTCTACTGTATTTTTCTCGGTTCTCGGAAGGGTAAGAAATATCATTAGCAAATGACTTCTTAACTACTACTGTCTAGCTCGAGGAGTGAGCTTATATCCTTTTGACCAGGCTCCAAGACACTGGCGCGAACCTTGGCTAACATCAGAAGTCATTTTTTTTTTGATTGGCAAAATAATTTTATTTTCCGGCGTTCCTTTCTTTTTCATTCATTTCTTTTTTTTATGACGGAAGTTATGCGTGGAGCCTCTCTGATTTTTGGTAGTGTTCAGTCACAAATAAGTAGGCTCTGTTCCTACTAACTTTCGGTGTTTTTCGGCCGGGTTCATTTTTGTCTTTTTCTTCCTCATTTTGTTTGAGGAATTCCTTCTCGTTAGTTGAGAGAGATGTATAGAAAGAGAAGTTTAAAGAGAGAGAGAGAGAGAGAGAGAGAGAGAGAGAGAGAGAGAGAGAGAGAGAGAGAGATAAGGGTTTTAAGGGAATGCGTAAATGCTTTATTTTAATTTGAATCTTCTTTATCTTAAATTTTGTGTATATATATATATATATATATATATATATATATATATATATATATATATATATATATATTATGGTAAAATGAAAGAGCAGTAAGATATATAATCCGGTGTTCTTATTGATATTTTTATTTTTACAAAACAGTGCTGAATGTAAATTTACAGAGCATAAATATTATAAATTAACTGATTTTTAAAAAATGGTTCCTTCGCTACACAGGAATTACCATATTTCAAAAACATAGCTAAAAACTTCAAATTTAATTATATAATTAAATTAACATCATTAAAAATAAAAATTAAAAGAATTTTTTTATATATATTATTTTCATATTGCATTTTATTTTGTAACGGGGCTCACTACACAGGCTTTCGTTTATAGCGATCTACCGTCGTACAGCCACGTGATACTGCTGATGTGTCAATCAGTTGCTATTCTCATTCTTTTGACACATAATTCAGTAGCCATACTTTTCGCTTCTGGTGATATCCCTTCGAAACTAGCCGTAACTACTAGATATAGGCTCATAAATCATAATTAAACAGAATACATTATATGTGAACATGTATCATGATGCGTTGTCTGACTGCTGGTGCGTGAATACTATTGTGCTCATCACATTAAAAGAACGGCAATTTAGCCAAGAGACGCGGCAATGCTGGGGAAATGTGCATCGCTTTCGAAAATTATTCCCTAGGTCACTTGCGACCAGATTCATCTTACAAACTGCTAACAACCACGCCGAGTTTTTGAAGAACATGACTGACTAGCTTGTTTAGACTCGGACTATAAACATTAGATATTTAAACTAGCTTGCCCTAGAGGATTCGGTTCTATCCCAATCTTTATTCTCTTATCATGGCATAAGCCGCCAATATCCATCGGGGATGTTACTTTCGCGGTAAAATGCAGTTAGGGGAGGATATAAATGAGACATTTTCCAAAACAAATCGAAATTGCTCTTTTTCACAGTGGCTACAATTCAACTATTGATCTTTTAATTCGAAAATAATTCTTTTAATTCAAAATATGGCTAATCTGTCGTTCATCCAGATCAGCCTTAACCACTGTGTGTAGTCACTCGATTTGTTGCTCGAATACATCACCATTAAGATTTTCCCCAGTAGTTTCACTCTTTGTAGCATTAAAATTCAGTAAGTTCACGCCACTCGAAAGAGGTTCTAGATCTCTTTTTACATTACAGTTTTGTTTAGAGAGGTGAATCAGGGGAGATAATCACTTTGAAGCCTATTTGGATTAAATTTCGTTTTCTGATGTGATGTCTAATGATGGCCATTTATATTACTCGGGGCAACATTGAGCGATGTTTTAGATAGAGAAAAGAACGGGCTGAGTAGAATTCAAGAAGAAAAAAATGGCAGATCGACTGAGATGTCAATGCGGAGGATATCGGCATATATTGTTTGTGACTTCTGTTTTATTTTATTATTAGGTTGGTGCAAAAATAATGTCGTTTTTTGACGTTCAACTTCATGTGAGAAAACGACATTATTTTTGCACCAACCTAATATTTCTACTGTTGGTATTGTCTATATTAGCGCTATCACAATATTTGCTAATGTTTTTGTTTAAATTACTTATCCAGATATCTGCTTTTTGATTTTATTTTCGTTTGCTGTTAGTATTTTACTATAATGGACTGTATTAGCATTTTTCACATACCAAGTTTACCCGACTATTATGTTTCTTAAGTCATGACGATCTTTTCACTTTCTCTCCCACTCACAGATTACTACTCTTATTGTGTTTCTGTTATATACCGTACCTATGAACACTAATGAGTATGTCCCAATCCTCATAAATACGTTGGACACTATTGTAAGTGGGGGTAAAAGCTGGCTAAGTAGTCCACCACTAGCAGTGGTTTACCTAATTCACGCCGCTGGCGAGTATTGTATTTTGTTGGTGTTATAAAGATTACCATTTTATTTCCAACCACCGTTTTGGTTACTGCTCATTCAGTAACCTTTTCTAGGTTATAACAGTTTCCTAGCAAGGTGTGGATTGGTAGGAAAAAAAGAAAGAATATGTTTCACTTTTGCTGATAGCGGTAGGTTTTGTTGTTATGACTGTGGTGGTAGCCTGATATTGCAAGATTCCCCTGAAAAATACGAAATGCAAGGAATTTTGAGCTCTCGTGTCCAGTAGCTTAGAGATTTCATTGATATTCAGCAGATCAATGATACTTTTAGCAATAAATCAATCAGAAACGTTTTTTCTCAGCTTGCGCTCCTAACAGTATCCAGTCATTTACCTTCGAACAGTGGGGGATGTTGTTGGAACCAAACTCGCCATTAAAAAAGAAAACACACACACACCAGAACAGCATCTCCAAATTGTAAGATATATTTTCTATGGTTACACACTGAGGTACATCAATTTTTAAGATATGTTTTCTATGGTTACGCACTGAAGTATCTCAAATTTTAAGTATATTTTCTATGGTTACACACTGAGGTACTTCAAATTGTAAGATATATTTTCTATGGTTACACACTGAGGTACCTCAAATTGTAAGATATATTTTCTATGGTTACACACTGAGGTACTTCAAATTGTAAGATATATTTTCTATGGTTACACACTGAGGTACTTCAAATTGTAAGATATGTTTTCTATGGTTACGCACTGAAGTATCTCAAATTTTAAGTATATTTTCTATGGTTACACACTGAGGTACTTCAAATTGTAAGATATATTTTCTATGGTTACACACTGAGGTACTTCAAATTGTAAGATATATTTTCTATGGTTACACACTGAGGTACTTCAAATTGTAAGATATATTTTCTATGGTTACACACTGAGGTACTTCAAATTGTAAGATATATTTTCTATGGTTACACACTGAGGTACTTCAAATTGTAAGATATATTTTCTATGGTTACACACTGAGTTACCTCAAACATTATTATCCCAGTCTCTCTTTAGATCTGGACGCCAGCTAGGAAGATCAGCGCCTTTGTTTCTGGATTCCTTTTCTTTTTTAGAGTATTGTTGCAGGATGCTAGTAATGTCTGGGTAAATCTTTAGACACCTTAATGTTGCGATAATCAACACTTTGGATAGTAAATACAGGGTGTCCCAAAAAATTTGACATCATTTCGGAGGTCAATAATTTTGACAATTCTTGTTGAGATAACCTCAAATTTTCACGGAATGTATAGAAACAGATCAAGATTTTATATTTAATGTTTTATTTTTGTTATCTCAATGAGAATCTGCCAGAGAGATGGATTGGGCATGGTGGAGATGAAGACAGTTTTCTGATAAAATGGCCGCCGCGGTCATCGGACCTGTCCCCATGTGATTTCTTTTTATGGGGAAATGTGAAGGGACTGGTCTATGCCCACCTCCTCTTCCTGCTAGCATTGATGTACTCATGCAGAGACTCACTTCCGTACTGGAGAATGTTACCGGAGACATGCTACAGCGTTTTGAACACTTATAAAATCGGTCCCATAATAAACTTACGATGTTCAACACCAAAACTGTTCAATTTCATTGAGCTAGACTTAGTACTTTTCAAGATAATTGCTTTTAAAATGATGTCAAACTTTTTGGGACATTCTGCATTTACGGGATCCTGGAAAATTCATCTCACAAGCAATATTTGCGGACTCAGTGTGAGTTCAGGTAAAAAATGAGTAACATAAAACCTTAAATATAAAACAAACGACAATGCATTAATTAATTTATTTATTTGTGTGTGTGTGTGTGTGTGTGTGAATGTGTGTGTGTGTGTGCGTGCGCGTGCCACGCGCGTGCCACGCGCGTAACAAACGTGGGTGAGAGAGAGTACAAAAATCACGAGAGAAAACCATGAAATGAACATGCCCCTGTGGGGGTCTTTAGCCACATTTAACTACATCTTAAAACAAGTGCTGAAAAGTTGTAAAAGAGACTAGGGAGGGAAATGCACGCTTTTCTGTAGGCTTAAGGTTCTAGCGACAGATTTTTTGGCAAAGTGGAAAACAGTAGAACAAAAAAAAAAAGAAAAAGAAAAAAGAGATTGTATTCTTGATTCGGGACTGAATTTTTTGTCCGTTTTTATACTGACACATTCGTGTAACGAATGCATCTACTTTCTATTGCAGCGAAACGACACAGAATTATCAAATCTAATTTAAATTACCGTATTATTTTCCATTGCATTGTTGTTTTTCTTCAAGAAAACAATATCCTATAAAATGTATCTACAGTTCGTAGGACAAGTAAACTGTTTGCACAATTAATTGTTGTAATGAACAACCATATTAAATTTGCTGATCACTTTCTAAAGAATCTTTAGAAGGTGATCAAGATCGTTCATCCTGATCGATTAGCGTTGTGAAGGGATTATCCGGATGCAAGAGAAAAAATGGGAAAGAAGGCAGAGATAAAAAAAAAATCAAAAGCAGGAATGAAAAAGGACGTAGGAGCAAAACAAAAGAGTAATAAAAAGAAAAAAAAATGTAAGAATAGGTAAAAAAACAAAACAAAATAAAAAACAAAAAACAACAACGTAAAACAGAGAAAAAGGTATAAAAATATAATGAAATAAAAGGGTAAACATTTAAAAGGAAAAGGACGAAGAGAGGCTCGTGAATATCTAGAAAGAATAGAGAAAAAATTTATAGAAAGGAAAAAATGATTATAGTAAAAAAGAAAAAATGATTATAGAAACGAAAAAAAATTATTATAGAAAACGAAAAAAACAGACTTTATTTAGCCGATATTTATATTATGAAATAAAACGTAATCGAAGCTTATCGATTGTACGCTGATAGCCGTGTCAATTGAGATCAGACTTGAATAATATCGTTTGAAAAACGCTGACAGATATATATATATATATATATATATATATATATACACATATACAGAGAGAGGGAGAGAGAGAGAGAGAGAGAGAGAGAGAGAGAGAGAGAGAGAGAGAGAGAGAGAGAGAGAGAGAGAGAGAATTGTAAAATATTCGCCGGAGTGGAACAAGGTAATATTAATATTTGCCGCTTTTCGAAGTAAACTTCCATCACAATGCATCCTTGATATTCATGTCACGTTTGCGAAGAGAACGCTATACAATGGTAGGACGTATCTCATCAGTAGCTTTTCAGGTTTACTAAAATAAAAATGAAACTAGGCTAAATGGACAATCAATGAAAAAAGAAAGATAAAGAAGAAATGAGGCTGGAAGGAAAAGAAAAAGAAACTAAAAGAAATAATGGGAGGGTGAACATAAAGGAATAGAAGTTATTTTATTGAAGTAGTCTACCTACAGAAAGAAAGAGAGACAGCGTAAAAAAGAAAGAAAGAAAGAAGAGAAACCTACAAAATATAATAATATGTAAAAAATAAAGAGAGAAATGAAAGCGTAGAGATAAGAGAAATCAAATGAAAAAAAAAATAATAAAGCGAAAAAGTTAAAATGAAGGAGTAGAAGAGGAAAATGAGAGGAGAAAGACGACAGAAAGAAAGAAAAGAAAAAGATTTGTAGATATAAAAGAAACCTGAAAAGGGAAGTCATTAAATAAGAAATAAAAAGGAAAATGCTGATAAGAAGAAATGCCAACTACTGACGTTGCTCAAAAAGCCCCCACATAGTATGTACGTGTTGAAGGGATATCATTACTGGCCACTCGCTGAGCTGCTAGCGTCTGTCCTCTCTCATATGGCATCTCGTCGTTTCTCGTTAGGACGATATTGTCGACATGTTGTATTGTGGTTCCTGTTTCTTGTTGATATGCTTGGCCATACCAATGCGCCATCATTAGAGAAAAGTTTCTTCGTTTTTCGATGCAACTCAGGTCATGAAAGTCAATGTTAGCATTGTTTCACAGCTTGAAGTTCTTTTTACCGATATGCGGCCATTGACATCTTCATTACTACACTGGATGAAATCATGTGAAGTCAAACCATAAAAATACCGAATTAAAAAATCGTACCGACTTTTTAAAAATTTATTATATTTATTTTTTCGGTAATTGAATTTTCTTGATCTGTTATCTCCACAACTAACAATAATAAATGTAATGACAAAAAAACAAACTTTAAAATAACTAGGTGTGGATAGAGAAAACGTCAAGAAAAAATAAAACTCGTTCTGAATTTAAAAAAAACATACATGTTCTCTATGAAAAATTATGTTATCTGTATAGAGCCATAAAATTTGATGCGTTATTTTAAATCGGAGTTATGATCTTCCGAGAAAAAATTTGCGGTAACGAGTAGAATGACGTCACTAGCGTTGTATATTTCTTGATTTCAAATTCCATTCCGAAGACTGTTTGTACCAAAGTCTCTGATTACTTTTCCTTTTTTAATGTCCCCCGTTAAAATTCTGTAAAACACTCGTACAATTGAGCCATATTAACCCTATGTACATTATTCGGATTGCTATCCTCATCTTCATTTCCATATTCACACCGTTTCGGTCGTTGTACGCTCCGGCCTTCTTCAGGTGATTGGAATTTCGAACCGAACCCTTTATTTCGTTCACCGGGGTAGATTGTTCTAGTTCCACGTTCCATGCCTCTTACGGATGTCTCAGTTATTTCCCTTTAACTCAACTCTCCACTAAGCCATGCGTTCCTGAGGATAAAGACGTTGGTTAGATCCAGTGACTAGACACAAAGAGTTGTGAGTTCAATACCAGGCTACAGCAGTGGTGAGTTGAGTTGTGCCCATACCAATTTCTTGCAGTTTCCTTTCCGTAAAAATTGCAGATTTTCCAATGCCGGGTTTTATCTTCAGTGGATGCCAATACTGTGCAACTTAATACAAGTTGGTCAATTGTTTCTGGATATTTTTCACAGAATTTGCATTTACATAACATAATTTTTCAGTATGTGTACTTGGTAATTTCTAGTTAGCAACCATTAGTCCTGTACAGCAAGTCAGTCAGTTATGTGCGATGCGTGATACACGCTTAGGCAATCATGTATCTTTCGATACATGACTGACGAGGCGGATTTTTTCCCGCAGTAGGTTGCCATTTCTTTCTGCGGTCGACCAGTTACCATCCAAGGCTATAGAATCCGGTCTGAGGAGGATTCATACCTTTCCCAACGGTATTAGCACTTAAGTGAATATAGTGGATTCGACTGGAATTCGAACTCGGCTCTCCGATTCCTCAACCCGCTATCCATTACTCCACCGTGCCTCCTTGTGCAGCAAGAATTGAGTTATTTATTTACGGATTTGTCGGATATGGTCTGTAGAGTAGGTAGATGCCACTTTGGTCATATTCGCTGCTACATCTGTCTTTTCTCACAACCGATTAACGGACCAATCTTTGCTTCAGCTAGCGGGAATTTCATCAACTTCCCACTCTACATCTTTCTTGTTCTCTCTCTCTCTCTCTCCCCCTTTCTCCTTTCGCTCTGACTGATGACTTTCTCTTACCGCATCTCTGCCTATGTTTGCATCACTGCACTGGACTTTCTGACTATTCTAGAATGCGTCCTGTCTATATATGTCCAAGGTCAAAATCCCTTAACTTCCAGTCGAATGGTAAGTGACTCAGAAAGTTCTCATTTATTTATTTACTCTATTTAATTTTTCCTAGTTCCAGAGAGAGAGAGAATGTGTTTTTTTTAACATCTCACTCAGATTTTACTGCTTGTCATAAAACACCAATTGCCTCTAGCTCAGATAAAATTCATTTACCGTTCAATTAACTATGAGAGTGCTATGTCAGTTGGATCCCAGTGTGTTACACTGTTTTCTATCATATAGGGTGTCTATAAAGTTCGTGTGCACTTTAAAAAATTATAACTTTATTTGTATTTGCGATAGAAATAATCAGTAAAAAATGTTATAAAGTTTAATGTACCTAGTTTTAAGTATAGCTAAAATAACTAATATGTTTTCAGGCATTACTGTAAATCAGTTGGCAAATGTTTTCCGTGAACTGCAAAATCGTATTACCCTTTGTATTGCTAATGATGGAGGACATGTGGAAACTTAAATAAAATTTCAATAAAAATTTAAAAAATATAGGTTTACTTCTTTCTAATCCTTTTTACAAATTATTTCTATCGCAAACACAAATAAAGTTATGGATTTTTTAAAGTGCACACGAACTTTATGGACACCCTGTATATTACTAGCAAACGTTTCAATCTAATGTATCCACCATTTTCATTAATACGCTGCTCTCGTAATAAGTTGAAAAATGCCGAATTTTCTAGTGAGCCAAATGTCTTGTTAACAACGTTGGAGTAATGGATAGCGGCTCGGATTGAGGAATCAGAGAGCCGAGTTCGAATTCCATTCGAATCCATTGCATTCACTTACATCCTAATACCCTTAGGAAAGGTATGAATCCATTTCTCCCCCCCCCTCAGATATGGTCTAAATAGCAGGACAGACCGGGTTCTATAGCTTTGGATGGCAACTGGTCTACCTCAGAAAGAAATGGCAACCTACTGCGGGATAAAAAAATCTGCTTCGTCAGTCATGTATCGAATGATACACGATCGCCTACGCGTGTATCACGCATGGCACATAACTGAGTGATTATTCAGTAATCATTGCTGAAACTTGACTGTTCGGCTGCCTGATTTTACTTTAGTGCTTGTTAATAAGTACTTTTGAGAATAGTTTATACATGTTATCTATTAATGTGCAATAAAACAATAGCTGAACAGATTTTTATTGATTACTTTTTAGGTTGAAATTCTAAAGTATTTTTCCTCTTCGTATATAATGGATGAAGAGATTTGTTAAATCTTTGTAGAAGTCTTAGATTTTTAGGTGGTCTGTTACTGCGCCATATTCACCTGGTGCCGCGTTTCCCATTTTTAAACGCGAACATTAATTTGTCTTTTTTTTTTTTACCTCTAGAATCTCACTAATATTTGTCGCAATGACTGTCGATGACACTTTTATTTTCAAAGTTTGCAAAATACTATTTGGTTATTTTCGACATTTTATCTCGATATTTGGCCACATTATTGTTTCTACTTTTAATGAAAGCATTTAATATTTACCAATGTAACGTCAGCTCGAGGCCTTTCAAACTCTTCCTCTTCTGATAAATTACTATCGGAAAAGAAGCTGAAATCTGATCAAATGAATAAATATTACAATTTTTTAAACCCGTTTATGGTCGTCTTCAGAACTTTTCAGTGTGCTCCATATTCATACCCTTTTTTCTTCTCTCTTTCTTTTTTTCTTTAAATTTTATCGTAGTTTTATGTCCATTTTTAACCTCTACTTCATCCGCCCTAATGTTGACTCTGAATATTTCTGTCGACTGTTGTTGCTTGCATGTGATATGCCAATTATCTCTACTGCTCCTTTACATTATACTTGTCAAATTGCTACATATATTTTCTGTGTTATTTCACTGTCTTGAAGATCTTGAAATCTGTACTTAATTTCTATCCGAAATTCTGTCATGTCTCTTATCTTATTTGGGAATGTTTGTTTTTTTTGAGAAATTTTTTGTTTTTCATCATTTCAAAGTCAAATTTGACTATGCACTAGCATATTTTCTGTTCACTTTATCTGTTCACTTTATATGTTCACTTCCTATATCAACTTTGTTTATGACGGCTGTCTTTTGATTTCATCAGTCAATTTCAGTTTTCGTTTTGTTTCCCCATTTCGGTTTTTCCAAGTCCATTTACTGCCTATTTCCTATTGAAAAAATTCTATTTATCAACGTCATTTTGCATTTTTCTAAAAAACATAACATAAGCCTCTTTATTACAAATAATGTTGAACATACCTACAGAACAACAAGTGACGCTATTCATTTCCATCGTATATAAATATATATATATATATACATATATGTATATATATATATATATATATATATATATATATATATATATATATATATATATATATATATATATGTATGTATGTGTGCGTGTGTGTGCGTGTGTGTATATATATATATATATATATATATATATATATATATATATATATACATACATATATAGATATTTACATACGATCTATCTATGATATTGAGCACTTTATCCTATAAATATAGCTCACCTTAAAACTATATTTCTTCATATATATATATATATATATATATATATATATGCGTGTGTGTTTATATATATATATATATATATTTACATTACGCTCTATCTATGATATTGAGCACTTTATCCTATAAATATAGCACACCTTAAAACTATATTTCTTCATATATATATATACATATATATATATGTATATATGTATATGTGCGTGTCTGTTTATATATATATATATATATATATATATATATATATATATATATACGCTCTATCTATGACATTGAGCACTTAATCCTATAAATATAGCACAGCTTAAAACTATATTTCTTCATATATATATATATATATATATATATATATATATATATATATATATATATATATATATATATGTAAACTGCGTCTAGAGATTATATGCAAGTTATGAATTGGTATAAAAGTCCTATTATGATGTTGTTTTGATTCTACTCAATATTATTAACTTAAATCTATAGTGATAGAGAAAACTATTGTTTTTGTTTGGAAAAAAATTACTAAGTTAACAAAACCGACTAATTTGACTGTCAGTAGTTTATTTGCAACTATTTATTTTGATATTTTTGCATTATCATACCTTGTAAAACTAATGTAAAAAAACAATATGAAAAGATTTTAGAACAAATTCGTCAATTTCTTAAAGGAATAACATAAAAAAACATTTTATTTTTAAAATAAAAGATACATTAACAAAAAATTAATAAGAACCTCCTAAAATCTATTGCACAAATGCTCCCTTCTTTTCAATAACTTTTAGCAGCCTATTGTCAACATCTGATGTTAGATTTGCAATTTTAGCGGCTGGTAAGTTGTTTGCAGCAACTTTAACTGCCTCCCAGAGGTCACACTTTCTGTTGAATTGCTTTCCATTAGAATAAATATCTCTCTTGAGGATGCTCCACAGGTTCTCAATGGGATTCAAGTCACAGCTATTTGAAGCCCAGTCCATAAGAGAATCTTCAACAAATCCTTTTCCTTTCAACCAGGATTTAGTAAACTTTAATGCATAACTTGGTGCGTTGTCTTGCATAAAGATCATAGATCTACGCTTGGCTAAAGACTGGTTATCAAGCCATTCAAAGAAATATTGCTCTAGAAAATCACAGTAACTTTTGGAATTCATTTTAACCCCTTCATTCAGTTTAAATGGACCCACGAGATCATTACCAATATCCCACCGCCGCCTTGTTGGCGTTTAAATAATTTTCTTGCGTCATGTTGCTTGCAAACCCATCCTCGAGCCCATCCATCTGGCCCATCGAGGGTGATCCTTGATTCGTCTGTAAAAAGCACTTTACTGAAATCAGTTTTCATGTATTTTTTTGCCCACTGCAATCTTCTTTCCTTATGTTTTTTTGTTAAAATGGGTTTCTTTATTTGATTTTTTACATCAGCAAACTTCCTTAATGCTTTACACCTTGTTTCCCTTGACACCATAGGAGCTCCAGCGGCCTCAAATATGAACGCACTTGACGCATTTGGGTTTCTTATTAATTCTCTTCGGATATGTGATAGATCTCGCTTTGTTAAATTCCTGAATTCAGCCTGAGACTTTTTTTTCCTTGGTTGAATTCCCATTTGACATATTTTCTTCATTGTTCGATGATCCCTTTTGAAATCCTTAGAAATTTGAAGCGAAGACTTTCCTTTGCTAATTTCTTTGATTATATAGTTCTTTTCATTCATTGTTAGTTCTTTTTTACGAGCCATAATACTAAATTCTAGTTCTTGCAAATAATCTCTTGACACTGCAAATTGGTATAATTAATGAAAAAATACTAAATATCAATCTGAAATTGAAAATTGGTACTTAATTGCTTTCATGCTTACTCGCTATACATAATAGTACAAATTATTTCATTGGATAACACATATCTATGAATTTTACATAAAATATTTGACAATACCTATTTTGCATATAATTTCTAGACGCAGTTTATATAAATATATATAAATATATATATATATATATATATATATATATATATATATGTATGTATGTATGTATGTGTGTGTGTATATATATATATATATATTTACATAAGCTCATATATATATTTACATAAGCTCTATATATGATATTGAGCACTTTATCCTATAAATATAGCTCACCTTAAAACTATATTTCTTCATATATATATATATATATATATATATATATATATATATATATATATGTGTGTGTGTGTGTGTGTGTGTGCATGTTTGTGTGTGTGTATATATATATATATGTGTATATATATATATATATGTATATATATATATATATATATATATTTACATACGCTATATCGATGATATTGAGCACTGTATCCTATAAATATAGCACACCTTAAAACTATATGTCATATATATATATATATATATATATATATATATATATATATATATATATATATATATATATATATATATAAATGAACATTGTAATCAACTCACAGAGGCGACAGTGGCCTGACGATTGCCTTTATCATGAAACAGACTGTCGCCTCTGGCTGTTGATTTGACTTCAATATCCATTTTTATATTTACATACGCTCTATCCCTGATATTGAGCACTTTCACACATGAATATAGCATGCTTTAAAACTATATTTTATCATATATATATATATATATATATATATTTGAACCCTGGATTTATATATAAATGTAAATGTTATTTAATACTGTTTATTATAAACAGAGCATTTATTTAGATACTTGTATCTATAAAAAGAATGTTAAACATAAAAATGTCTTTAAATAATTGTCGGACTTCGTCCATTTCATAATGTGATATATATATATATATATATATATATATATATATATATATATATATATATATATATATATATATATATATATATATATATATATATATTATAGACTTGAAGAGATGTTTTCCTAATTAGAGTTGGGGGTAATATCGTCTGGAAGGTGGAAGTATCTTTATTTTAGCCCCAGGAACTAAAATAGACTTCATGTAGACTTGGTTGAGGCTGAATTAATATTACCAGACTCAACTCGTATAGTTTTAGTTAACCGATAGGATACCAGTGTGACCGGTTACTTGGTACTTGACCAATATATGGTATCAGGCTAAGTAGAGAAATTAGTATGTATTTAGTGAAGTAAAAATAGGAATAAAAATGAAAAAGAACTAAGAATTAACAATACGATAGTGACCATTTATTATTACTTGTAGTACAACGAGATGACTAACGAAGAGTATTGTTATGAAGATCTTTATGGAATAGATGAGGTCTCACTAAAGTTAATTTCAGTTGGTAGGTGATGAGTTGAAATAGTAATGTTTGCATTGTTGCCTTCCTTTAGGGGAGTTTTTTCTGTCTGCGTGGAATAGTAAATGTGTGTATAGTGAGAAGATTTCTTTTGAATCTGACAAACACTAATTAGTACTGGGTATGTCACAAAGGATTTGCATATTTAGTATGTCACTATTGATTTGCACATTTGGTAATACTTTTAAATAAAAAAAAACTATCCGAATATGAGTACCCATCAAAACGTTTAAACAAAATAAATTCAAAAAATAACAATATGTCTGATTTAATCCATTTCTTAAAAATAAATTGTCTTTGTTTACATTAGCATACCATACAGAGCGGATATGGACATTTTGAGAATCGGCAGAGAAGTGTGTGTTCAAAAGCTCCTATTTGCGCTTTGTTTGACTGGAAGTCTTACGTGGATGAGCGGTCAGGCACATCAGATCCAATGATGCTTCCCAAGTTCGAATCTTGCGGAAGGACGCGTATTTTCCTGAAAAGATTTCTCGAATATTCAGGCCGGTAGATGTAGTTGAATAGCTGTTAAATTAAAAAAAAAAAATCAGTGTTTCTACTCGAATATGAGTACCTCTAAAAAATAGCGTTTAAACAAATTAAAAATAACATATACAAGTATATGAATAAATAAGTTTTTTTTATTTATATACTGTCAGTTTGTGTTGGTCTAGGGAACATATCACTATGATAAGGTCGTGAACAGTCATTTTGCCTTAGTACTTAATAATGAATAGTCTTAATAATATATCTTAGGTTTTTCTTTTGAGACATTTCTTTTCAAGAGAGAATCTTTTTGAATATGTGCGTGTGTGAGAGAGAGAGTGAGTGAGAGAGAAAGTGAGAGAGAGAAAGAGAGAGAGAGAGAGAAAGTAAGAGAGAGCGAGAGAGAGCGAGAGAGAGATAAGAAAAGAAAGTAAATCAACATGAAGCAATATGTAAAAAAAAGAAAAAAGTGGTTTCCATAAAGAAGGCATTGCTGCTTTTTCTCCTTCATTTTTTAACATTGCTTTTTTATCAGTCTGTCTAAGATAAATATCATCTTCAATCACTGAAAAATATATTTTGTTTCAGAGTATTTCATCTGAATTATACGTTGTGAATTTTTAATTTCTCTTGTCTCCTTCCACTTTTTCATGTTCAGATTTCTTCTTCTTCTTCTTCTTCTTCTTCTTCTTCTTCTTCTTCTTCTTCTTCTTCTTCTTCTTCTTCTTCTTCTTCTTCTTCTTCATTTATTAGAAAAATCTATTTGTCTTTTAAAAAATTCTGTAAAAAAAAAAGAAGAAATTTCAGTTTTGGGGATTCTGAAAAAAAAAATCGCATGATGTTGAACTCTGTCATCAGCATCAGTCAACACACACGCACACGCACACACACACACACGCGCACGCACACACACACAGACACACGAGTAATTGTACTCATATGTGCACACATGTCCACGCCTGCACACAGACTCTCACACACGCAAAGCCCAGGGAGCAGCTATCGATCAAAGAGATACCCAAATCTAGAATTAGACATATCCTGGTTCATTTGTCCAGAAGATCGCAAATTTGGTTGATTTGCAGGCATTTACCCAGGCATCACAGGATGAACATTTTTTCTGTAATATTTGACATTGAAGAGAGAGATTCAGCAAGAAAAAAAAATTCTTCTAAATGAACGACATTTTGATACGAAAATTCTGTCCAAATTTTTTTTAATTTTTTTTATTCGTATGTATCAAATGCAGCATAAAACACAACTTCGATAGGGAACAACGTTAATTAGAACAGGCTAAAAAGATCATTCTTAAGTATCTCAAACAGATTTGTTATAGTTTAGCCATCAACTTTAAAGTCTGCATGTGTATATGATAGCGTCTGTATCAAAATATGATAGCGTTTGTTTGTGTGGTGGTGGTGGTGGAGAGATTGTAAAGTATGTGACGTTCTCAACAGAATCTGCATTAAATATGAATTGTAGGTAAAATACAGTTAAAATGCAGTTTCTTACCATTCCTATTCTGTATATAAACAAAAATAAACTCACCATATATGCACGTGCGCACGACCTCAGACGGATCATATATCATATACAGGGTGTCCATAAAGTTCATGTAAACTTTAAAAATTTATAAATATTTGTATTTGCGATAGAAATAATCTCTAAAAACTGTGATAAAGTTTAATGTACCTAGTTTTTAAGTAAAGCTAAAATAACTAATGTGATTTCAGGCATTACTTTAAATCAGTTGGCAAATGTTTTCCGTGAACTGCAAAATCGCATTACCCTTTGTATTGCTAATGATGGAGGACATGTGGAAACTTAAATAAAATTTCAATAAAACCTTAAAAAATATAGATTTACTTCTTTCTAATCCTTTTTACAAATCATTTCTATCGCAAATACAAATAAAGTTATACATTTTTTAAAGTGCACACGAACTTTATGGACACACTGTATATATATATATATATATATATATATATATATATATATATATATATATATATATATATATATGTATGTATGTATTTATATACTGTCATCCACAGACAGACTATTTCGCTGTATCACAGCTCTTCAGTGTGGCTAGAGATCCGGTTGCTTCTAGCTAGGACCGAAACCCGGCTGAATTGGCGCCAGTCAGAGATTCTACCACGTACGATTTACGTGATTAAGGTGAATATATATATATATATATATATATATATATATATATATATATATATATATATATATATATATATATATATATATATATATATATATATATATATATATATATATATATATATATAAAATATATATATATATATGTATATATTCACCTTATATGAGAAACGAAACTTAGCATAGAACTTATGGTTACATCTAGTCATTTCAACTGTATGTCGATGAGATCTCGACGCCAGTCTAGTACTGCGCATAAATTCATAAAGTCTAGGTATTGATGAGCTCATCCAAACATTTACCATGAAAGTATTTATAAAACGGCATAGGGAGGCAACCTTACAGCGGTGGGCGCATATACATACACACACACACACACACACACACACACACACACACACACACACACACATATATATATATATATATGAATTCCATATAAATTCAATACCCCATCTGTATGGACAGTTCATTTATATGAACGTGAAATGGCCATCCATATGGGGTATTGAATTTCATTTCTATGTAATTTATTTATATATGCTCTGTAATAAATACATTGAGCTCTCTTTGTGGGATCAGTTTTAATATTATATATTATTAGGATTCACTTGGATTACTTGCCCACAGATTTTTACCTATATATATATATATATATATATATATATATATATATATATATATATATATATATATATATATATAATATATATATATGTATATATATATATGCATGTTTCATTAAAACGACAGACAAGGTACTACGGTTAAGCTTTTTATTTAATTTTTCTCGTGTTCAAACAAGATCTTTCTTTTCTGGACAAAGAGTGTAAAAACTGTCCAAATGTTTTATATTTCTGAGCGCTTTCGGCTATACATTTACCATTATCAAGGATGATTCGATTTTTCAGCTTAATTGAGTGTGTTCATTTTATGTATATCTTAGTGTGTAGTAGGGATGTTTTAATTTCCAAATACGGTTAACACATTTTGGCCTTGTTCGTAGTTAATATTGTTAAGAGTTGTTTTTTTTTCTTTTTTATTATTAAAGCTTCCATTATTTTAAATCTTTTTTACAGGTCGATGCAGTTAATATATTTGTGTTTTTTACTAGTATGTTTCTAATGGAGTCTGGTAAGTTTGTATGTGTGTTTAAATGGGTTCTAATGGAGCTGTGATCAGATAGGTGTAACGTAAGACGTCTGGATAAATGCACATTAATTACAAACAAGACGAATCTTCACTAAGACATATTATAAAGAAATAGACTACCCCAATTGACCCGAATAAAAAAAATCAAATTAATTATCTATTATAAAAAATTTAAGACAGCTAACCTTATCCTCAAAAATAATAACACGCCAACTGGCTTCATGCTGGACGCAATCGTCAGGCGGCCTGACGATTGCGTCCAGCCTGTCGCCTCTGAGTGTTGATTACAATGTTCACTTTTATATTTATATTTACATACGCTCTATCTCTGATATTGAGCACTTTATCCCATAAATATAGCACACCTTAAAACTATATTTCTTCATATATATATATATATATATATATATATATATATATATATATACGTTGGAAGTTTTCATATATATATATATATATATATATATATATATATATATATATATATATATATATATATGAATGAAAGCTTTCAACGTAGAAAATTAACGGAATTTGCCAAAGTTAGCCAGAAATTAGCTTATGTTATCACATGAACGTGATTTTTCTGTCTCATTGAAAAATTAACAGTGAACTTTAAAGCTATGCCAATTCGTGTACCATAATGATTAGACTGGAAGTGGATATACTTTCCTGAGATTTCATTTCTTGTTGCTTTTTCCTAATAGTTCTCTTTTAACATATTTTTTGCTGTGGACACACTATCACCGATAGTGTGTCCAAAGAATACATTTTCACGCGTTGCATAACGAGACGAAGTGTGGCTCTGCATGAAAATTAGACCCTGGAAACACTAGGATCCAATTTCTAATTGAATATCAAAGGTGATAATTATATGTCACATGCAATTCTTTATAAATATTTAAGATACAATTTATGTTATTTTAATCAAATAACTATAAGAGTTTATGAATAAATATTATCAAACAGTGATTATCTTACATATTTTTTTCTCGCTTTACAATATTATACTGAAAGCTGAAGAAAAGATCTTTTACGCAAATGTCGGTTAATCGTACAAAAATATTCAAGTACCACTGTATTGCCTTTAGTTAACTGGGTCAGGATATATTACTGTTGTTGTATCTAGATTTAAGGAAGGTCTGGTTTGAAACAATATCTAATCAAATTCGGTACAGTATTAGCAGAAAGTTATTAAGAAATCAAACTAGGGCACATATAAAATAAAATGCTTAAACTGCAGACTGTTTTAACTATTCCTAGCCATAAAATACTAACAGCTTAATGGAACATTAGGTTTGATACATAGAAAAATGTGTGAACTATCAAAGAGTATCATTATCAAACGAAAACATATTCGCGATTTTGTCCACACGCATTTAGTTGGCATCTAGTTTGCAGCATTAAAAAATGGAACTTAAAAGAGACTCTGGAAAAATCCTATTTAAGTTTTAAGATAAACTATCAAACATACAAAAGTATGAATAAATTTTAAAACGACAGTTATTGAAATTATTACGGAGTCGCTAACTGGGTGCCCTGTGATTGGATGAAAAACAACTAATCACAGGCTACCTTTTTAGATCTTCACCAAATCCCACGTGAGCGGTTTTTACGAACCCTCTTCCTCTTTTGCTTGTTGGGACACTCTGAGACAACACGTTCCCCGTCTGCACTCTCCGTCATCTAAACGCCATGACACGTGTGAGGATTTGGACAGCAACTGAAGCACAGAAGTCAAGGCTGTATTTCTTCAACCCAGCCAAAACGACACAGGAAATGTAAAACTGTTAAAAGGACGCATCTTTCAGATAAGTTCCGCAAACCCGACTGTTTGCAAGAAACTCTCCTCTCTTTTCCTACCAATACAAGATTTTTCAAACAATTCCATCTGTGTTTGTGTTCCTTTCTTCTTGCCGGTGTCACAATATTTTCGTTACCAAATATAATTGGGAAAATCCCAATACAGTATCATTTTCTTAAGAATTATCACAATTTGTGCTTATTATCGACACTTGTAGAAACTGTAGTGCTGTAATTAAAACAATGAATGATTAAACCAACAACTCTTTTTGTATTTTGTCTCTTATTTAGAAAAGTAGCAGAAATCGTCTGATTTTGTAAAACAACAAATGAGAAACGTGTACATTCTTTGCTGTATTAAAAGTGATGGTATATTGTTTAAGTCCTTGTCATTAGTTTTTCCAATGTGAGTCATTAGCTATGTTTTTCCAATTATTATACATAGTTTCATCATTTGAGCGTTTTTATATCGATTTCCTCCGATCTTGTTCTTTTTTTTACGTTATTCATTCAAACAGTCCGCCATTGTCATAAAACACACTGTCACCTGGTGTCAACAGGGCAAAGGATATAGATCTAATTATTATTTGTATTGGCAAAACATTAAAAGGCAAAAATATACGTGACTTTTTATACAGGGAGATAATATAGAACTGTTTTCTTTTTCCTTGGTGATACTTAGTGGAAAATTGTGAAATATACCACAAGAATAGATTTTAAATATTTGGAAAAATTCGAGTTTTTTTCAAATTTTACGCTATTAGAAATAAGAAAATTGAATAGTATTCGGTAGTAAAAGTCATTGTATTCTATGTAGAGAATCATAGGCATTTGTATTTCTATGTAGAGAATCATAGGAATTTGTATTCTATATAGTGAATCATAGGCATTTGTATTCTATATAGAGAATCATAGGCATTTGTTTTCTATATAGAGAATCAGGCATTTGTATTCTATATAGAGAATCATAGGCATTTGTATTCTATATAGAGAATCATAGGCATTTGTATTCTATATAGAGAATCATAGGCATTTGTATTCTATATAGTGAATCATAGGCATTTGTATTCTATATAGAGAATCATAGGCATTTGTATTCTATATAGAGAATCATAGGCATTTGGCTTCAAAAATTATTTACAATTGTTAAAAATATAATCATGAAAATTAATAGCAAAAAAATGAATTAAATATTTTTAATGCTCAATAGGCCCACATTTTTTTTTTAAAATCTCAAAAACTTCAAATAACTGTTGAATTTCAAAAAAACTTTATTTAATCGAATATTAACTTTTTTTTATCTTAAGAGAACATTTTTGTAATGTTAGTGCACAACTTAATTAATTTTATGAATTCAGTTACTTAGTCCTATGCACACAGCATTTTATTTTACAAATTTTAAAAGATAATTCGTAGGTAAAATAAATTCTTTATTTTGCAAAAATCACTGCTCAAGTAATACTAATGTCTTCCGATGGACATTTCAGATTGTGAGTTTACAGTTTTATTATATTTATATTTTAGGCTCATAATATTTAAAAAATATTACGAAACAATATTTTATACAGATTTTCATAAATTTTTCGAATAATTTATATTTTTCACTTCAGTTTTGGTCACGAAATATTTTTTTAATCGCGATCACCCCAAGCAAGGCAGAAATCACAAAAAGGTTATAGGATGTGGAAGAATTAGGAACAGAAACATTGTGATGAGCAGGAAAAGAAGAGAGTAATAAGGTGGACAGTAGATAGTTATTGACATTGCATTTAAATTTTTGCAGATTAAAGTTGGCTTGAAAGCATGGGTAGGGAGTTCCATAAGCGAGAAGTAAGAGAGTAGAAACTGTTAACATAGAATTTACGGTTACATCTAGCCAGCTCAACTGTAAATTGATGAGATCTCGACGTCATTCGAACACTTACCATGAAAGTATTTATAGAAAAGACATTGAGAAGCAACTTTATGGATGTGGGAATGTGACTGAAGCCGAGCCGCCAGATCAGGACCAATAATATTGCAGATTCTTCATTGGATTTTATCAAGGAGCTCAAGGTAAATCGTAGTGGCACCAAGCCATATGTGACAGCAATATTCTAAGCATGGACGAACGGTAGACTTATAAATATGTAAGATAGATTCTGGAGAGAAAATTTGTCTTGCCCGACATAGTGAACCGACTTTCTTAGCATCTGACCTAGCAATGGTTTCAATATAGTCTTTACACTTCATATCAGTACAACCCGGGCACGAGAAGACGCAACGAGCCAGTTTCCCGGAGGATAGCATCAGCCATGTTGTTGGAAGGCAGAGAGGGATCTCTCAGATGATTAATGGGGAGAATTTTAGTTTTGAAGGCGTTAAAATTAACAAGCCTTCTTTTGCCCCTGTTAAGTACGGACTTTAATTCGTTTTGGACATTGGCTGCCATTTTGAACTTGTCAAACTGATATGCCTTACTATTGAGGCAGGAGTAAATTGTTGTGTCGTCAGAATAGATACCAAGTTGAGAGCTGATGTCATCAGAAATGATATTAATGAAAATTAAAAACAGAATAGGACCAAGGATGGAGCCCCGGGCGTCACCTACGTTATTACGAAAAGATCTAGACGAATGGGCGTTGAGATTATTACTAAATAATAACAATCTTGAATATAACATGATTACAAATTATTTACCGCATTCATTTTCAAAGATTTTATTGTTAATTATAATCTAACATGAAGTTTAGTAAGTGTTGATTCCAATCTCACTCGGATTTTTCGTTTTTAATTCATTCCCTACCTTGCAGCGTGTCGAATCTGTCACAGGCCTTCTTCAACGCTGCGTCAAATATACACATTTCTTTATAGAACATTTTATATACGATTTTTCTGTATCTGCTGTAATAACTATCAATAAAGGATCAAATTTCTTGTTAACATTTTTCAGCTGTTTGGTACTAAGCCCACAAGAATAACTGCATACTATCCATACTTGAACAGTAGCGTAAAAAGATTTCATCGACTTCTCAAAACAACCCGAACGATTAAAAATCGACCACATAACTGAGAGGATAATTTTCCCTCTGACTGATTGGCATTTGTTTACATTCGTAAAAACAATACGCTAGAATTAGCAGTTTCTCTCTGCTGAATGATGATAGCTCAGCGGTAGAAACTCGGACTGGCACCAAAGTGGTCGGGTTTCAGTTTTCGTTGGCAAACTTGAAAGTTAAAATGAACGGATTATCTTTTAGAACTACTCGAAACACACCTACCAAATCCAATTATCTTTTAGAACTACTCGAAAACACACCTACCAAATCCGATGAACTTAAGGATCATTATTCATGCCTATTTATATTTCTACGCAATGAAATGGTGAAGAAATCATTTTTTTTCCAAATTAATCAGGATTTTTTAAATTATAGGAAAGACACGATAAGATTTTCTTTATTGAAAAGAATGGGTAAAAGCAGACGTTCAGTCAATCGATTGAAACTCGCTTATGCTCTCATTACGCCCACGCATAATAACGAAAGACGTATCCATAAAATATTGTACAAAGTGGAGATCACGCGCACGCGTGTTAAAAAACTGAACGTTCTGTTTAAGATTCCCATATTTTAATTAGCATGTTATGTGATTCTTCTTGCTGGCGTACTAGAAAGCATATCACGTGACAGCCAAGAGAGATTTTGCAGTCAATAAGAAATAAGAAGTCAAAATTTGAATATCACAGTTTTGATTCCTGTTGTGGATTCCGGGATGAAATCCGGTATCAAATAATAACAAACGCCAAGAATGAATATAGGAAAATAAATGTATTAACGTAATAATACAAACTGGTAATACAGGTTAGTAGTTCCAGGAATGCGGGTTAGTAGAAAGATATATATATATAGTCTTTGGTATCGACGTATCGCTGTATGACTTCTTACTGCGTCTAACGTGCTCGTTACTGTGACTCTTCTACCGACCGACCGACCGACCGACTTGACTCTATTACTACTACTGCTGCTTGACTTCTAGGTATTCACTGGTAGTAGTATATGTATACCTTGGGTGAGTCCCTTTGTGTGAAAAGGGTAGACTCCTCAATAATTCCTTAAAAAAAGTACAAAAGGACGTAATCTAGAAGTTAGTCATTAGACTTAAGGGCGGCTAATAAAATCTAAGACAATCATTTCTCGGACATTTTCTGTCATGAGCAGCCAAGATGTTTAACTGTTTATCGGTCCATTTCCTCTCACAAGAAATAGGAATTACAAATTGATCTCTTGCTTTCCTTCACCTTTGACATCAGGCAACCTTCTTTCACTTTGAACATTCACATACTTTCTTTTCTTTCTTTTCATTTGCCGTGTCCTTTCAGGACGTAGGCGATCATGGCTCTCCACTTCTCCCTATCCCTTGTAGCTCTCAATAAGTTTCGTCCCTCTGCCACCTCCCTCAGACCACGTTCTGTCATCCACTTGCTTAAGCCCGCCAGGTATGTCATGCGTTGCTTCCCCTTGTATCTCTTTCCTTCTATTCAACCTGTGAGTATCAGATTCTCCAGACCTTCCTTTCTCCTGACGTGTCCCAGAAACTTCAGCTGCCTCTTCCTGATGTTAAGTATAAGCCTCCTTCTTGTTTGTATCCTCTCCAAGACCTCATCATTGCTCACACGCTCGGTACATGATATCCTCAGTATCATTCTGTCTCTTCTTCATCTCTGAGGAGACCGTCCAACATTCGCTACCGTAAAGGAGGACAGATATCACGTAGCAGTACAGTACTCTTTTCTTTGTTACCAACGAAACCCTACTGTCTTGTAATACTCTGCCTAGCTTTTAGAATGAGTCCTTAGCCATCCCAATACGTCTTTGGATCTCAGTGTCGCACTTGTCGTCCTCTGTCAGAACACCTCCCAGATATTTAAATTTCCACACCTGCTTGATTTTAGTGTCCCCGAACTTTGACCTTTGTCTCTCAACATATATGTACACATGACTGCATTTTTACACACAATTATAAAACATACAATTCTCCAACAAATAAGTATTAAAAATTCATTATATATATATATATATATATATATATATATATATATATATATATATATATATATATATATATATATATATATATATATAAATAAATTCCCAAGAGGATAGAATCCAGGTATAACTCAATGTCCAGGACAGAGTAAGAATATAATATAAAAGGCTTAAACATTAATATTCCATGGTTATAATTTATTACATTGGAATCGTAATCACGATCCAATATGTCTGATGAATTGGATCGTGATTACGATTCCAATGTAATAAATTATAACCATGGAATATTAGTGTTTGAGCCTTTTATATGATATATATATATATATATATATATATATATATATATATATATGCATGTACGACTTTTGTAAATATGTAAATAAACACGTTTCTTGATTTTGTACAAATGCTTTATTATTTATTCCTGTATTTTATATTGTTTGCTTGCATTCGATTCTGTTAATGAAAACCCACGTGTAATAGTTTTTTTTTTTAAAGGCGGATAATTATTTTAAATCATTGAAGTCCACGTGGTTGTCATCCAACGTGTGTCTATTCTCAACAAGTGTCATTATGTGCCATCCATTTTTAGCCCCCCCCCCACGTCATTAACCTAAAATTTATCATATATTAACAGTTGATGCTCGAAAGCGAATTGGGTAAGTTCTTCATGTAGGTCCTGGGTAATTAAGAAGATATTCCATGTTGTGCGAACATTTAATTGAACTGATCGATGGACGTCTTGGAGTAAAATGTGAGAATCGGCGAAACGAACGGACAATTTTGTTATAATAGCAGCAGCAGCAATAATTGAGGTCAAAAGTCATTTCCTTTTTAGAATTTATTCCCCCATTACTACTTACCACATCATTTACTAATTGCCTGCATAGCAACAATTAGAAGAATAATGATATTAATACTCATAGTAAATTCTTTTTTTTCCATTCTAAATTGATAAGTTGTAAATTTTACAGTTTATAAAAAAATGATCGAAAAGCTCTCTACACATTCATTTGCATAATTTTTTTATTATTCATTAAATTTTTTATTGTTCATTAATGTATTTAGCGGGGCAGTATTAATTACCGACATGATTAATCCCCATTTTTTGTCTATTTAATGTCTTGCGGCCTAACTAATATAACGTCACTTGAAAAGATTCTTCATTTTACAGCCATAAAAATGCATATATTCTTTTATACAGCGTTATATCATAAAAAGACAATTTTTGTTGTTTCAATTTACGACAAGGGTTGCACAGCTTCGAGAATCAATGAAGCATTCACAGTGTATAAGAAAGATCTGAAAATATGTTCCCAAAAGGTATGTAAACCATAAAGTGTCTAAACAAGGTACCAATTAGAGAATTACTGTCGAAGAGGCCAGGGAATTGCTCCATCCTTCGAGCAAATTATAAACTATTTCGTCTAGTTAATCGCATACAAGAAACGAAAAGGTTCATAGCTGTAAGCATTGAAGAACAGGGAAAAATCATTTTATATATCATTATGCATATTTAGAAGCAGGTCGATATACATATATATACATATATATATATATATATATATATATATATATATATATATATATGTGTGTGTGTGTATATGCGTGTGCTACGAGTATGAGGTTATGTTTGTGCGCTTTTATGTATATATGTATATAAAATGAACAAATGTGTGTGTGTGTGTATATATATATATATATATATATATATATATATATATATATATATATATATGAAATTACGAAAGCAAGAGGTAAATATATTTGAAAGATAAAAATTATACCTATACGTATGGGTACGAATACAAAATGGTGTACAATGTGTAGATGAACGTGTGATGAACTGTGCATATATATATATATATATATATATATATATATATATATATATATATATATATATATATATATATATATATATGACTATTGAGAGAAAGTGAATGATAAATAAAGGAAAGTCGCAAAGCGTGTTAACATTTTCTATTTATTTATGTGTAATGTGTAGGAACGGATACATACAGTGAAACTTATTTATATTTTTCTACTTTAACAGTAAAGCCCGAAGGAAATGTGATGAGATGTGTTGAATGCTAAAAATCAGTAATCAAGACGATGGAGAATTTACGATGCAAATATGCAAATTTCATTTAAAATATTTTTCTTCAAAAAAAAAAAAAAAAAAAGAAAGGAAGAAAGAAAGAAAGAAAGAAAGAAAGAAAGAAAAAGCCGAAGAAAAAAAATTGTTTTATTTTTACAAGTTTATAAAATTTGAATTCTCTGCTGCTTCGATGTTGTACGTTGAGGGCATTATGTGCGATCGATTATTTTTTTATTGCATCGACCCGTTCCTAATTTGAAGGGCGAATGTACAGTCTAAAGGAATTAAAAGAAAATCAAGCGGTAATGATATGAGCGCTATCTCATAAATGCATGTAGATATTTGTGCATCTGCGTTTGTATCATTAGGAATCAATGTGAAAAATTAAACATAAATGCATTTGTATGTGCAAATATAAGATGTATTTAGAGAGAAAGAGAGTGAGAGGGTTAGAGAGAGAAAGAGAGAAGGAGAGAGAAAGAAAGGAAGAGAGAATGAAAAATGGAAAGTGTGATAATGAGAAAATGGGAGAATTAAAAAAAGGTATTAACGTTAATATCTTTCTACTGAATGACTATATACATATACAATAATTCATTTTATTTGCGTTTACTGCTATATATTTATGTGCGTACGTCTTCCTAGTTGGAATAAGACATACACGACGCTCGATTGATGAAAGAAAAAAGAAAAAACGATGAAATTTACGTGTTACTTCATTTGTGTATTCGTATTTGTGCCGTACAGATATACGAGTACTTATACAAGACAATGCAAAGAATAATTTGTAATGAGTTGATAAACTGTAAATACACTTTACTACCAATAGTGTTATGGTCAGTTGACAAGCAGGTAAAAGATTCGCTTCCATATTCACAATTGCCTTAACGTACAAACGACGTTCGCAAGTAGGGGAATCTAAATTCTAAGTTATTTATTTGCAAAGTATGCTATACTTATAAAAAAAATTAAACTCTATAAACATTCAGTGCACTTGCGAACTTAATCTACTTGAGTGATCGACGGACAATAAGCCTGCAGATGTAGAGGAAGATCGATAAACCTTAAGAGAAAAAATAATAAAAATGACCAACTTACATGTAATATTTTATGCAAATACAGGGAAAACTTTTATAAGAAAAGATTTTTTTATATTAATCATTGTTATATCAGAGTCTGAAATATACAAAAAGCAAAGAATATATTTGATTTAAAATTGTGTGAAAAAGATTATACATGTTCCAAACACAAGATTCAAATGGACTAATTTATTTTTTTACTGCATTTTCTTCGTCTAATGAAATCGAGTTTTAAGATAGTCTGTAGTGAAAAAAAAACAAGATCTAGATTTAAAATTCAAATGCTGACTCATTGATTTTGTTAGAAATTTAAAAAAAAAACTTTGCTTAACACACACGCAAAAGCGAATCCAAAACAAAACTCATGAAATTTCACACCTTGATGCGAAATGTTTTTCGTCCAATAGAAAACTAGGAAACATTTAAAAACAAAATTCAAATAATCTTCAATTCTCAGAAACAAATTCTTTTACGGAACTTTTCGCGAGCTGACGCGAAGTTTGTTCGTCGTCCAATGGAAAGGCCCGAATCATATCCGGGAGTGAATTCCCAAATGACCTTTTCAAGCCCCACAAACAAAATAAAAGACGGGCAAGTTCGCCTGTCACCAGAGAGAAGGAGACGAGCGTATTAACACTCAAATGTCAAGCGATAGTTATTATTATCTCTACCTTTCTTCCTCACCTCTTTTATAATTAATAAACGAACGGAACATTTTAAGACTGAGCGATTACTTCAAAGACATTCTTACCCTACGACAACGCTCATACATGCATACATACATCCACACATACGTTCCTGTCTACGTACACATAAACTCGTTCTTGCAAGGACGACTACAAGCATTTTGACGACCTTGTATCAATCAAAATACATTCATTTTATTTGTAAAGACCTAAATTGATTTATATGTATATAAATTTGTTGTTTCACTTTACAAATTGATTTTCTTGTTTTATACCCCTCTTATAGTGGGCTATCTAACTAACAAAGCCAAATCAAACTAACCTGTTTCCACACTCATACACTTCACTATAACTGATAACCCACTATAAATCATCAACAAAGGTTAAATATGGTTCGGAATGCGTTATAACATTGGTCAGGCTTTACATACGCGCGTGTATGTATTCACACGCATGTGAATGCATGTAAACAGATACGCGTGTATGAATTAAACGTGCGAACACATTTTGGTGAATTGGTTGGATGACAAGTGACAAAAACTGTATAATTAGGCTTTACATAATTTTCAAGTTTTAGTATTTTCCAATCTGGAATCGAAAAAGATTTACTTGAAATGAGAAGGTAAGAGGAAAGAAACTATATACTTTCCTTTGTAAAAACTTGATTCGATATGGTTGTGATGAAAAGGAAAATAGCTGCGGTTCACATGAAATAGCACGTTGATATCTGAAGTAAAATGATTACCGTAATTCCCCATGTATAATACGAATTTTTTCTAAAAAATAATAAGCAAAATTAGGGGTGCGTATTATGAACAGCTACAAAAAAATCTTTAAAATATAGCAGTTTCATAGGTCGATTTCAGTTGCAAAATGACTGCCCACCACAAACATACGACAATTTGACACTAACATTCGGCATTTGCGACCCCATAAGGATATAAAACACAATCATATTCACCTAAGAATAATTAAAAATGTAAAATAAAATAAGAATTATCATAAAACTAAATTAGAATAATATTATTCTATGTTTAAAACCATTTTAAATAAAAGTAGGAAACGCTAGCTGTAATTAAATTCGAGAGATACAATTTATAGGGTTTGATTACCGAACAAGGGGTGCGTATTATGCATTTTCCCACATTTTCAGCACAATTTTAGGGGTGCATATAATAGATGAAGGTGTATTATACGTGGGGAAATACGGTACATTTCTGACAAAAAGTTGGTTGGATGTTCCTTAACCTGTCCATGTGCTTTATTTTTTCATTTTCTTTTCTTTTCTACAATAGAAGAAACACACTATCCGTTGAACTCATTTTTGTAATGCTTTTAGAGGGGGTCAGGTTTCCAATGTAACGAACACTTTTTTTTCTCTATGTGAAGTTTTTTTTCTCACTGAAAATCCCTAAAATGTTGTTACATTTTTTCCAGTTTCCAAATACCGTGAATGAGATAAATGGTAATAGGATAATGTGCCTACAAAAATCGGATTGGAAACAATAATTATCAACTATTATTGTAAAAATTAGTAGCTGCTATTTTTTCTCAGTCACTCTGGACAAGAAGTTAATCTTCATATTATATGGATATCATTGATTTTATGGCTGTAAGTAAACCTGTCGCCTGCTCACCGCTAAAAATCATTTAATTTGAAAATTACAATTCATTTCAATGTGCAAATTCTTACTCGCGTTCCCACTAACTTAAAGGCCGTCCCCGCCAGTAAAAAAACAAACATTCTGGCGACGGGCCTGGATGTAAGATAAATCGGCATTTACTTTTAATTTCTGCAGATACACATATGCTTTATATTTTAATATCAGCCTTTGTTAATAATTCTGTTAACTGCCAAAAAGTTACAAAGATTATCATTTTTTTTTGCATATTTCATATTTGAGTAAATTGGTGCTAAAACTTTAAAGCATTCTAGGGAATAAGTCCGCTTGAACAATTTTCTACGTTACATTTTGTAGACATATTTTCAATCTTTTCAGTGTAATTCTGAGCAAAGTGACTGGTTTTAATCTTTAAATGCAAAAATCTGTCATGAGTAAAATTGTTGGATGTTGTAATTTATTTCCTTCAACCCAGTTCCAACCATAATGTCATTACAAATAAACAAATTAATTTTGGCAATCTATATAACATGACATTGCTTTTCTACTTTCTTCTCTTTATTTTGGTTACTTTAAAGACAACGGCTTCCTTAGTATTTCATAAACGTAATATTTTCAAATCAAAGATTGTGACTTTTATTTATTTTATTGATAGTAAATCTCTATCTATAAAAGGCAGGATGTGTGTGTGTGTAACGAATGCACGGCCGCAATTTTCGACGGATTTGCACCAAAATTTACATGCACATTCTCCAAGTTAGTGTAAAGGCCAAGACCGACTTTGCATTTCCCAACTCCCATCGATAGTGGAAATAATCGATTTTTTCATGCTTCTACGACAGTTTTTATGTAGTTTGCGGCCATTTTCTACTGGCCAGAGTGAGAGCCTATAGCTGGCTGCCACGAATAGGCAGGAAGATTCTATTGGCCAGGGTGAGAGCCAACAGCTGACTGACACGAATGTTAACTAGCATGCAAAAAAAATCGATAGCTGCGTTCGTCACAAGTGGGAAAAATTTAAATCTGCATGGCACTTTACTCCAATTGGCTCATTCACTTGCTTAAACTCAACGTTGATTCTGATTCCGCAGAACTGGGTTGGGTGTGAAAAAGTATTTGTTGTTAACATTCTTTTTTCATTCGGTTTTTCCAGTTACGAGTCCTTTTTTAAAGCTGATCGTTTTGTGTTCATTTTGTTTAGTTCTTTTTTCGTAACAGATTTAATGTTTAGTATAGAGCTTAGACAAATTCACAGTGTGAGATAGGCAAGAAGTAAGACATGTAGCAACATCAGCACGGCAAAGGGCACACCTTTAAAGGCAAGGAAGGGAAAAATATTTTAAGTCAAGTGATAGCGATTGCTGTACAAGTCGTACGATTTTTGAATCAAGCCTGGGCAACGCCGGGTCATGCTGCTAGTAATTCATATTTGGCAACAACTTTTCGCTTGTATTCATAGCATTTATCAACCTTGTCATAGTTATTCATTTCCAACTTGGTATGTATATTGTCAGTCAGTTATATGCCATGCGTGATACACGCTTAGGTAATCATGTATCTTTCTATACATGACTGACGAGGCAGATTTTTTCCGCAGTAGGTTGCCATTTCTTTCTGCGGTAGATCAGTTGCCATCCAACGCTATAGAACCCGTTCTGTCCTGCTATTTACCCATAGCTGGGGAGTGGGAGAAGAAGAGAATTCACACCTTTCCCAAGAATATTAGCATATAAGTGAATGTAATGGATTCAAATGGAATTCGAACTCGGCTCTCCGATTCCTCAATCCGTGCCTCTTCTTCTTTCCCTCCCAGCTATGGGTAAATAGCTGGACACACCGACTTCTATAGCCTTAGATGGCAACTGGTCTACCCCAGAAAGAAATGGCAACCTACTGCGGGAAAAAAATTGCCTCGTCAGTCATGTATGGAAAGATACATGATCACCTAAGCGTGTATCACGCATGGCACACGACTAACTGATTTCAAATTTATCTAAAATCTTTTACCTTAAATGCGTCCCAGTTAATAAATATATCTAATATGATCTCTACTAGGCGAGATAATATTACCTGCTTTGATTTTTATAGTTTACAAGAAGACAACAAAGTTTGAGTTATTTTCCGTCAACCTGTTTTCATTAAAATTGTTCTCATTTTGTTTTATTTTTCGTATTTTATGTAATTTTTTTAAGGTTTTTATTTTATTTCATTTTTTATTGATATGTTTTTTTTTAAAAATAAATAATGATACACTGTTGGCATAATGGTGGAAAAAGCAGTTAGTAGATAGAGATCAAATTCTGGTTGTGGTTGTTGCATCCACTTTGCTCTGTTGCCTTTGTGCAAAGCATGAAGCTATCTTCTTCCTGGCCTATCCTTAGATAAATATCAAGGAAGCCTAGGCTCTATAGCTTTGGTATGGCAACTACTTTAGGTGAATATAATCAGCTTAAAACTACTACATTATCTTTCCCAAGAACGGATAAAGTAATCTATAGTTTACAGATATTAGAAATCGTGGAGAGCCGTAATCATCGACATTCGGAATGGACAGTCAAATAAAAAAAAAATAATAATCAACAAAAGTCACTTTCAGTTTTACTGTCCTACAGATCAATTGGTGAATCATGGAAGCATTAACAAAATTAACTACAGTTATCTAAACTTCTATAATGAGATTAACCGACTTAATGATATATTTACTCTAAATCAGAGGCACGATGGCGTAATGGATAGCGGCTCGAATTGAGGAATCGGAGAGTCGAGTTCGAATTCCAGTCGAATCCTTTACATTCACTTACGTACTAATACTCTCGGAAAAAGTATGAATCCTCTTCTCCCACCAGCTAGCAGGACAGACCTTGGATGGCAATTGGTCTACCGCAGAAAGAAATGGCAACCCACTGCGGGGAAAAAATCTGCCTCGTCAGTCATGTATCGAAAAATACATGATCGCCTAAGCGTGTGTCACGCATGGCACATAACTGACTGAATCTAATATCATCTTGTTGCTTGCTAAATATTCGTAACTAACCCGCACTTATTATTAATATGGATAAACGTTCTATATTTGAAAGAAAAAAACAAATTGTATATGCAATTTTAAAATCTTGTATATTGTGAACAGAACATTATGACATCATTGATGTTTATAATGTGTTTAATCTTACTGAAATTAAAAGTGCTTAAACTTACTGAAAGCGACATTTATCAGATGAACATTAGATGAAAGCCACACTGGCTTTTTGAAAGTAACAAAGGATGAGGATACTCGTTGAAGATATAAATCATTAAAATCAACTGTAGTTTCTTGTTTATTAATCAAATATCAAGTATGATTTTCTTGCAAGTCATTTTTAGCCTTTATATTTTCAGGTTGTCTAATGGATAAAGTTGTTTATTAGTTGTCTATTATAAGTATGAAGATCATCATCATTGTTGCTGTCATTTGTGTGTTTTCGTTCTACTTGATTTCTGTCCATCTCATTCACTTTCGACCCCCTACCTTCTCGACCGTCGGGCCACTCGCATCAAAGGACAAACGCTGAGCAGAGGTTAGCCTTTATCGACAGTTAATCTCATAGTGTTTGGCCGGTATCAAGCGAGGGCACTAAGGGATTTGAGCTCAATTAGCAATCATCCCACTGAGCTGCTCCATGACATTACCGAGTCGCACCCTTTTTCCCCTCATTCCCGATTGAACAATGTCATTCACACCATAGCGAACATGGTTTAACCTTTTGCAACTTCAGGACAGTCAATTTATCTGCCCGCATACCTATTCTCATCTCTCCTTTCGTCCGGCCGTTCGTTTGGTAGCATGAACAACCGCGTTAACAAACCCAACCCCCACCCGTATATCACGTGATCCAACCGAAAAAAAAATCAGTTGTCATGGAAACGACTTTGGCGCTTCTGGATTGATGATCTTTTATTCTTTGTAATATATTTCGACAATTGCTTTTGAACAGATTTGTGCATTTGTATTGCAAATAGTAATCAAGTTTATCGCCGAACATCTAACATAGTAATGATAAATCCTATATAGCAATTGTATTATTGGAACGCAACGCTATTGTTGTCCTATCACTTGTAGTACTTCTGTTTTTAGGGACCAGTGTTTTTATTTTTTTTACATATGACAAACTACCAAGTGAAATTTGCTTTTCTTCCCTTATAATTTATTCTTAGTTTATGTATAATCTGATATAATGCAGAGTTTAATACACGAGACTTCAGAATTAACCTTCAGTTAGATTCATTTTATTATTCACTAGCAGCCATACCGAGCTGGTCGATCAGAAAAAGCGTTCAATTAGAATGAAGCAAAAACAGCATCATGTTTAGATGTAACAGAATCTATCTTCTCGAATTATTTAAAGTGCTTTCACTAAAAAAAACAAACAAAAGACTCTGAAATACAAGCACTGAAACTAGCAAATGGAGGACCTACTCTATACTAGTTCCAAATACTGTTTATTTATGTTGAGTTGGGATTACGTAATTAAGTTTTTGAAATTGGATGTAGTTTATTTCTCTTGGCTAAAAACATTACTTAAGCAACTGTATAAGATTGGAGTTTGGAAAAAATGAATTCATGATACAGAAGGTTAAAAGATAAAACTGACAAATAAGTTCTTCATGATGAATCTATATCAATATTAAAAATAATAAATTCCTGTTGATTTAATTAGGTGAAGGGAGGGAGTAATGAATAGCGGCTCGGATTGAGGAATCGGAGAGCCGAGTTCGAATTCCAGTCGAATCCATTACATTGACTTACGTGCTAATAACCTTGGGAAAGGTATGAATCCTCTTCTTCCTCCAGCTATGGGTAAATAGCAGGACAGAACGGGTTCTATAGCCTTGGATGGCAACTGGTCTACCGCAGAAAGAAATGGCAACCTACTGCGGGAAAAAATTTGTCTCGTCAGTCAAGTATCGAAAGATACATGATCGCCTAAGCGTGTATCACGCATGGCCCATAACTGACTGTGAACATTTATTTATACACACCTTGTGCGAATTAATTGAAACAACCGCTTTAGTTTCTTTTCTTTTACCATACGGTCAGTTTTAGACTCACTTGAGTGACAGGGTGTCATCGATTTCTGTTTTTTCCCCAGATTAGGCCATTTGCAGTGGTATGCAGTAATATGAATCTATTTTCAGGGTGTGTAATGAAATTTGTTTGGCCTTGAAAAATATTGCATCATCCGTGATTGCATCCGATTTTTATCACTATTGTCTCGACTGTCTATTAGTTATCTTACGGTCATTGTCTGCGATGGATGTTACTCCAAGGAAGCGTACGAAAGTTGTAACGCTGCATGAACACACTGGTAAGCCTTAACACTGAGTAAATCAAAGTATTATGGGCTGGACTGGAAACTCTCCCGATTTAAATCCAATCAAGAATCTGTGGTCAACCTGCAAGGAACGACTTCGTGGAATGGCCCTACGAAGTACTAACATGAGCACTGGGTCATGTTTCATTGGAAAAATCGAAAATAAAGTAAATAATAACGGAATTAATTTGTCCAATGTTGTATCTGTACAGTCACAGGCACTCGCGTGCATATATGTACACAATTAAACAGCACGGATTACCAAAATCATAATGCTTGTATTTTACTTACTGAAGTTGGGAAGCATTTTCTCTGTATTAGAATTGAATATTTTATTAGCCAAGAAATGTGCCGTGCTCTAAAGAAAATGGCAAAGGACAAAGAGTGATCTGTTAATAAATCGTTAATATTGTACTTGTAAAAACTTTTGGAAATTTTAACATCTCTCTGATATGTAAGAGATCAGGTTTTTTTTTTAGGTGTAATTATCAAATAGCCATCTCTACTAACATGCAGGGTGTTCCGAAAGTTTTGTCACCCCAACATAATATAATTTTCGAGTTCAGATGGAAATAGAAATGATGGTGTTCATACAGACCTTCACGATGCGTGACAACGTCAAAGAAAGTGAATGCACTGAATCGAGTACATGTACTTTGTATTATTGTATTACTTGTTCTATTGTTCTCATTACTTTTTGGTAGAAGGTGACAAGACTTTCGGGCCACGTTGTACAGAGTTCATATATATTCTAATAAAGAAAATAGTCCAATACTGTTATGTGTGTGTGTGCGTGTGTTTGAGAGAGAGAGAGAGAGAGAATTTGTAATAAGCTGATGGCTTTTACGTGACTCACATATCCTTACAACAAACTTAAGGCATTTATGTTTTTTTTTTTTTAAATCTAATGATTTCTATCATTTTTGGGATGAACGCATATTGCAATAATTTTTTTAAGTTACTTTGGATATTAAATTTGTTTTTCAAATATTATATAAATGTGTGTTGAAGACATATACATAGGAAATCTTTTTTTTTTTTTTTTTAAATATATGAGTCGGTGCAGAAAAGTTCTCGGCCACATTCCAAAATCGGTGCTTCACTAAGCAAACATTGAAATACTAATTTTTGGGAAATGGATCAGGCTGAAAACTTTTCGTCGCTTCTCGTCGCTTCTCGTAAAGTTGTTTGTGTGAAAAAATTAATCCAACACACACACACACACACACACACACACACACACACACACACACACACACACACACACACACACACAAATGTACATTGAAGTCAACACACAAAGGTGACAATCTGTTTCATGCTAAACGCAATCGCCAGGCAATGTTAACAGATTATCGCCTCTGTGTGTTGACTTCACTGTCCACTTTTATATTTACATAGTTTTATTCCTGAAATTGAGCACTTTAACCCATAAATATAGCATACCTTAAAACTGTATTTTATCATTCATATATATATATATATATATATATATATATATATATGTGTGTGTATGAGTGTGTGTGTGTGTGTGTGTGTGTATGTATATGTGTGTTTTCTTAATGTTATTGTCGACGCTTTGTGTGTAGGTGTTTGTGAGTTGTTATGCATGTTTGCATGAAAGATCTTGTGAAAGTGGAAGCTGAAATGATTTAGCAAATCTGATTGGGGCAGGACCTTGTAGATGTATCTGGTCATCGTCTATGGTCCTTTTGCTTGCAGCAACGACAGCCTACGTAAACCCAGCAGCTATTAGTCTCCAAAGATTTTGACGTCTTGACGGAGGTTTGCTTCTTGCTCCTCGCCTCGAGCTACGTTTTCAGATTTGAAAGTCGAACATATTTTTTTTCTGACTGCGTCTACTTCCACTAATGCTATTCTACGTTGGTCATGCATATTGAGTCTCGATCAATTCAGATGACAGAGGAGAAAGAGACGAAGAGAATAAAAAAAAATTAAGGCCTGCACGAAAAGTAAGAACATTATTGTTTGAATTTCATGAATCTTTGCGCTTAGATTCCACATTGAATTTCAAATTTAGGATTTGTTCAGAATTAGCTTTTCGGTGAGGTTAATACTGATGTTATTAGAGATGATGATGATGATGATGATGATGATGAACTTAAAGATGGAACTTAAAGATCAGGCCAAAAATGGAGTACTGCTATCATATTTTCGCGGGAGCTGCCCAGACCTCACTCTCCAGCCGTGAAAGAGTTCAAAAGCATCTCCGAGCCCTTTGTGGGTGACGAATTGTTTTCCACCTTCTAACCTCTCTCCCAAAGGCGGGATTTGGCAAGCCTCTCGCTGATTTACCGCTACTTCCAAGGAAAGTGCTCAGACGAACTACATTCCCTAGTCCCGCCGGGGCAAACCTTCACATCAAGAACAGGCCATGCCACTTACATAGTAGCAAACCACCCAAATTCACTCCATATTCCATCGGTGGGAAGTAAATTCCATTCAAGCAGCTTCTTCCCGCGAAGCACTGCCATGTGGAACCGACTCCCAAGAGGGTTTTTCCCCGATCTCTACAATCTTAACCTGTTCAAGGCTAGGGTAAACCGTTATCTTCCACTCTTATACATACAAATGGCCTCCAAACGTAACTCTCTACCTCGAGTGAACCATGAGGTAAAAAGACGGTGGAGATTACGGGTTTGTTTGTATTGAAGAGTTCGCTATGAATTATAATGGTGGTCATGATACTGTTTATAGTGATAGTGATGTGAAAAGAGTTGTTTGTAAAGTGTAGAGAAGTTTTTGCAATAGCAAATGAAAAACTATCATGATACATGGTTGTGTATCGACAGTACTTAGAGACCATATTAAGATGGTCAAGGACTGAAAATTTATTTACAATATCTACTAGTCCATAGCATGCACATACCATATATAGATCAAAGTTTATATTGTCTTTGAGGATATTCTGTTACAAGGATTTATTTTTTTACAAATTTATCCTAAATAATTAAAGTTAATCGGAGAAATATTATCTTCTGGTTTAAAATTAGCATTTGCCATATTTTAAAAATGAAAAATTTTGAACACTGGCACAATTATTATTATTTTTAATTTAAAGACAATGCAGTGGTGGAAATTGTTTTGCGAACTAAAGGGTACTTTAAGGTCTGTGAGAGTGTTCTTGCAATATCATTAATAGCAGAAACATTCTGAGTTCATATAGATTGGCTATGATTATTATTGTATCAGTAAATAAAGAAAAGTATAGCAGAATGATTTCGGTAAAATAAATTTCTTTCAAATGTTTCATAATTTTTTTGATAATTTTTTTGATAATAATAATAATAATAATAATAATAATAATAATAATAATAATAATAATAATAATAGTGTACATTTTACTTAGCTTATATTGCTATATTTACATACAATATTCAGTCAATAGTTTACATTTACAACCTTATAATTTTAGTTATATGTTGTTTATACTTACAAAGATTAGCCAACATATTTAAGTGCAATCTAAATTTCTGAAATTTCTACTGGTAAACAGACGCTCCAGTTTACGATATTATAAAAATATTCTATAATTTTATGTAATCACCACTTTTTTTCTATCAACCACTCTTTTTTTTCTGCATGGCGTGTTTTCAATGCGTCTTCCAGCACGAGAAACAATGTCACCACATATACTTTGTGGGTGAATTAGAGGAGTTGAGAGATGATCAGTTCGAAGTTTTGCATGTTGATGTGATATCCAAACATTCATGCTACTGAAGCTTCTTTCATATTCTGTTCTTAGTACTAGAATTATTTTTATAGACATTAGCAGCCGCTGAAAAATCTCAAAAACTACTCCCCCCTTGAGATTCCTTGAATTCTCTGAAAGCTCTCCTACAAAGCCGATCAATTAAGCCAAACTGTTTCGTCCCAAAGGTATAAAGTGAGTCTTCTGGAATATTGATAATGTCTAAATATTTCGATTGGTTAATTAAATTGTTATATTGATCATTGGAAGCCGTTGTAGATTCAAGCAGCCTAGATTCCATTATCGACCAAACTTTTCAAAAAATCTTGTATAATCAGTACTTTGCCTATTTCCAAAATTACTCCATTCACTATGGCTTGTTGCTTTTTAGACTTGGTTATAAAATTTACTTGTTTTTTCTATTTGGCGTTCAATAACCTTGGTTATTCATTTTATTTCTATGTGTGTTTTACGAGTTCTACAGTTTCGGTTCGGCAGTTCAAGTAACAATTTAGAACAATTATTAAAAAAAAATATTTTTACTATTTTAAAAATGTTAGCATTGAATAAATATTTAATCGTCTCGTTTTTTTTTTTTTTTTAAAATACCGGTTCCTGTAATCGAAGTGTATTTTTATGAAGGTTACTTACACTTGTATATCTGTTTCGGCTAAACTGTTAAACCCCAACCAAAATGAGATCCATTTCCAGTTTAGGGAATATTATTTTTTCGTATATACTGGCCAATGAGAGACGTCGTTTTAAGCTCTAGATACAACCCGAATGGAGGAGGGGGTTGTAAGCCTAATTTTCCAAATATATAGAGCTCGGCAAGGGAACAAAGCAAATCAACATCAAAGAGTAAGAATGCTTTTGACATCAAGAAGGCACCAGTTACTAGCCAGCTGAAGAGACTAAAGAATTTTGAAGTTCCAGTGAAAATCCTCCTGTGGTTGGACAGCCAAGAACGGAAAAGAATTTCAATAAATCTTCTCAAGCACGAACTGTGAATTTAAAAGGGACTTTTCAAAGATTTCTTTATGTCACAGAGACGTTCGTGGGGCAATAAAAATAGGTGTTTTCGATTTTTTCTGAAAGGTGACCGCACCTTTAATTTTTACTGCTTTCTTGAATTGTTTTCTCTTTTTGTATTTTGCAAAATCTTGTTTTTTTCCCATATTGTAATGTTTTTCTATTTTTCGTTGGTAATCTTTTCATCAGAGACTGTCAGGCTACAAAAGGAAATTCTTGTGTAAGCTTTGTATTTGTATCTTTTTCGTAATTGTGTAATAAATATGTTTTCTTTTGAAACTTTTACGTCGTGGTTGAGTCTTATTTTGTATTGCTATTTTGCGATTATTATGACTTGCTATTTCTACTAGCTAGGTTTTTGTGTTTTACACAAGAAATTAGGTTTGGTAGGGAATAACATTTGTCTTTTTTTAATAGCTGTTGATCCCTCTACATTTAACCTTCAAGCATCAGTTACAGATAATATGTTTTCTTTTGGGTACTGTATGGAATTAACCACGTTTTTTAAGCAGCTTTGAAGTTCACCATATCTAGATTTTATTTTAACCAAGTTGTATTTTTAAGTTAAAATAGAATGATATATGTTGAGATGATTCACCGACTACTGGTTTCAATCAGACAACGAGATCGAAGTCGATTTATCAATTACAAAAAATACAGTGTAGAGGAAACAAATATTCGTACACATACAAATTTTTAACTTATTGTCATTCCAAATAATGAATAAACATACTTTTCATATAATTAACTGTACGCAGATGCATAATAACTAAATATGAATAGAAAACAGAATTTTTTTTTTATTTAATAGAAATAAATCCCATTTATCCATTTTAATGGGTGAAAAACGTATTCGTATAATACAAATTTCAGAACTTTCAAATTGCTTTAATACTTTAGATTATTCAAGTGGAATATTCTAGAATGTTTCAACAATGTTATCCGTAGTTATTTTTAGCCAAAAAATACAAACAGAACATTCTGCAATTGATATTGGTGCAAGAAGGTTTTCGTCATGGCAAGAGGTAAAGAATTGACAGATTCGCAAAAAGAACTGATTGTTAAACTCTGGAAAGAAGGAAAAAGTTAGAGAAGAATCTCAGAAAATCCGAATATTCCATTTACTACCATTATTTCATTTATTGCAAGATATAAAAACTCAAAACTGTTGAAAACCAAAGAAGAACAGGTGCTCCACGGAAGATTTCTTCAAGATCTTCGAGGAAATTAATGTATCAAATGAAACAAAATCCAATGATTACTCGTCAGGCAGGATGATTTGCTTTCACCAGGAATGTGTGTCACTAAACGGACAATAAGGAATGAAATTCACAGGAACAATTTAAAGTCAAGCTCCATTCGGAAAACTTCACTGTTTTTGAAAAGACACAAAGATGGCAGGTTGAAATTCGTTCGTGAACATAAGGATAAGGAAAAATCGTATTAGGAAAGAGAATTATGGACAGACGAAACAAAAACTGAGTTGTTTGGATGTAATTCTAGAAATCATGTATGGATGAAAGATGGCGATTCTTTCAAAGAAAAGAACACAGTTCCAACAATAAAATTTGGTGGTGGCAGCATCATGATTTGAGAATGTTTTTTTCTGCAAAAGGTACTGGCATCATATCAGTAATATTTGGTAGAATGAATGTCGCAGAATATCAAAATATTTGGGAAGCAAATTGAATTATTTCGGTTGAAAATAATAAACTTCCTCCTGATTGGATCTTCCATCACGATAATGATCTTAAGCACACTGCAAAATCTATGAAGAAATGGCTTACTAAAAATAATGTAAATATCCTGAATTATCCAAGTCAGTCGCCAGATTTAAATCCAGTCGAGAATCTGTGGCGTTATTTCAATATTCAAATCCAACCGAGAGCTCCAAAATCATCCCAGATCTGAAGACCATATGCGAAGAAGAATGGAACCAAATGCCAACTAAAATTTGCAAATCCTTAATTGAGAACTGCAAGAAGAGGTTGGTTGCTGTAGAAGTGAATAATGGCGATTCTACAAAGTATTAAATGAGGATTATGTATTCTTTTTTTCTTGTATTGTATGAAGGATTTTTCACCCGTTAAAATGGATAAATGGGATTTATTTCGATTAAATCTATTTTGTTTTGTTTTCTATGCATATTTAGTTATTATGCGTCTGCGTACAGTTAATTATATGAAAAGTATGTTTATTCACTAATTGGAAATACAATAAATTAAAAATTTCTATGTGTACGAATATTTGTTTCCCCCTACTGTATTTTAGATTGTTTTGAAATTTTATTTTTCACTATTGTGTTTCGTATTTGATTCTAGCGGTGTGGTGCGAAATACCTGTACATAGCTTATGCAGCTTACGTAAGTCTACGCCGTTTATTTCTTGTAGTTCGATATCAGAATATATGTTTATGTATGGGCCATGAGTGTGCTCAATATTATATACAGTTCTAAAATCTCAACCTATTTTTGCTTCGTTCTTTTTCAACAAACATATACACTACATCTTCGATTTATGCTTTCAGCTGTTTCATTGATTCTTTTTGGGCCTGATTCGAGATGGAGTATTTCTGTGCTTAAATATAGTTGTCTTGAACATATTTTGCTTTGTTTATCACTTATTACTGCTCAATTAACAATGTACCATTCACTGCACAAATGAATTCCTTGGGTTCGTTCAAATCCATGACCACAGTTGCTAAAGCATAGTTTTAAAACAATTGACAGTTATTTTAAAATACTTAAAAATTATTTTAAAACAATTAACAATTATTATAAAAAACTGACAATTATTTTAAAACAATTAACCATTATTTTAAAACAATTGACAACTATTTTAAAACAATTAACAATTATCTTAAAACAATTGACAATTATTTTAAAACAACAATTATTTTAAAACAATTAACAATTATTTTAAAACAATAAACCAGGGACACTTCCAACAGGAAGATCACATTTATTCAATATTTTTTCAAATGTCAGCATCAGATGAAACATCAGTTTGATTCTCATTTTCGAGCAATTTAAACCTTTTTTCGACTGAATGTTTTCAAAATCATTAATTTCTTTACCTATCTGAAATTTATAGATTTTTCCTCGTGATATATAATAAAATATTTCCACTTGCACTATTGCTTATATAAATAAAACAACAAACAATAACATCTACTCCACTCATGATTTAGGCTGAAAATATGGCCACTATTTATTTAATTTTCACCCCATGCATTGTAACTTAACTGAAACACTTAATATCAAAATGTAGTTTCTTATTGAGAAACAGATAACAAAAATTGCTGAGTTATCTATTACCTAACCTGACCGAAAGGTATCTCACAGCAAAACTGCGGATATGGTCGCACTATGGAAGCTGATACAGTATATACGCAGCATTGTCCTAACACTGGAAGACAAATGGTTCAGCTGTATATATACATGCGAAGCTATACTGAGAAAAAGAAACAAAACAACCCCCCCCAAAAAAAAAACGTTGGCCGGGTATTCTGAACCACGTGACACAGGGTGAATTTATTATTAAAACAATGTGTCAATATGTAACTCAGTTTTGAATGTAAGATGGACTCTTGATTTTTTAAATACGCACATTCGTATTTTTCTAGCCACACTTTTGGATTTGGTCATCACTTGCTAATGATTCGAAATTGTTTTTGAAATTAATGCTTATATGAATATAGTAAAAAGTAGCGTAAATTCATATATATATATATATATATATATATATATATATATCATTAATAGTTAATACACAATAAAATTCTGACACGAACTCTATACCGGGGTTGAATAAGACTGACGAATTTCGTCGGCTGAAATAAACTTATTCCTCATATGAGGTGATTTTGGATTGTATTGTGTATTAATTAGTTGCTCTGTAATAAGAAATACATTGAGCTCTTTTTGGGGATCAGTTTTAATATTTTATATTACTAGGATTCACTTGGATTATATACCAACGGATTTATTACCTTTACTATATCTATCTATCTATCTATCTATCTATCTATCTATTTGTCATCCACAGACAGACTGTTTCGCTGTTTCACAGTTCATCAGTGTGGCTAGACGTCCGGTTGCCTCTAGCTAGAATCGAAACCCGACTGAATTTGCGTCAGTCCGAACTTCTCCCACTAAGCCGTCGGTACGGGATGAGGGTGAATTTTAGCGTGTTTATTTTTTTAGATTCAGATAAACACACAGTGACTGAGAGTGACTCAATTCTGTCGAAGAGTCGTGCAGTATTAGCTTAAATAGTCACTGTATACAAATTCACAGCTCAAACCAGAGGGCTCAACCGAGGGCTTAATTTTTCAGGAGCTAATATTTTTGTCATCCACAGACAGACTGTTTCGCTGTTTCACAGCTCATCAGTGTGGCTAGACGTCCGGTTGCCTCTAGCTAGGATCGAAACCCGACTGAATTTGCGTCAGTCCGAACTTCTCCCACTAAGCCGTCAGCGTACGGTACGGGATGAGGGGAGAAAGATCGATAGAGAAAGAGATAGATAGAGAGATAGATATTAATAATTTCACCCCAAACAGGGAAATAAAACCACTAAGACGCAAGGAGATTGCTGATTGTGAGAGAATATGAGGGGAATAAAACATTATTAAGGGGAGAGATCAAATAAAGAATAATAAATGAACAGGAATTAAGAAAACAGAAAATATCGATTGACATTACATGATAATATTTGGTAATCCGTAGGATAGTTCCAAAAGGATATAGATCCAGGGAAAACTCAGTGTCCAGAAACAGCAATAATAATAATAATTATTATTTTAAAGAAAACGAACTCTTATATTTATTATGACCATGATGGTATTTATTTCGTTAAGATCGAAAGATCTCAACTCTTCAGATCGACTCCTTACACAAGATTTGTGTGTAAGAAGTCGATCTGAAGAGTTAATTTAAATTAATAAAACTAGTTTGTTTTGTGATGTTATGACGTTAAAGTAAAATATTTCATTTTATTCTGTAAATGAAATTTGATTTGATTTAAATAAACATTGTTTTGATCTGTAAATAAAATTTCATATCCCACAGTTTCTTGACGGCATCAGTAGGCTAATTTAGACATAGTTTATTAACCCTTATTAGCCTGACGTGCTATACCAGTTTAGCCACAGAGGGGCGTCTGGTTAGCAAGGTCGATTTTACTGCTTTTAAACTACAATTTTCCATGATTTCCCTCGAGCGTTCATATCTCTTCGAAGCGTATCTAAACGTAAGCATAGGACGTCACACACAACGAGATTTGCTTCGAGAAGATATGAACGTTCGACGGAAATCATGGAAAATTGTAGTTTAAAAGCAGTAAAATCGACCTTGCTAACCAGACGCCCCTCTGTGGCTAAACTGGTATAGCACGTCGGACTATATGACGGTTCCTGTCGGAGAACGCATATTTTCTATGAAAATTTCTCAGACATTCAGGCAAATGTTGTTAATACTGTTTATTATAAACAGAATTTACTTAGATATTTGTGTCTATATAAATAACGTGTAACAATAAAATATATTAAAAATAGTTTATTAAGTAATAGTTAATTTTTTTTAGTTTTAACTCCGAAATTAAGATGCTTTTATTTTTAAATATCAACTGTAGATAATAAAAAAAATATTTATTTATATTGATGCAATAAAATATTTTCCTCAACACCAACAAAGCAAATATAAACAATAGACATTAATAAACTAAGACATCTGTCTATATTTCTGAGATGAGGTATTATGTACACTATTTACATTAGTCGGACTATTGTCCTCATCTTTGTCGCCATTTTTGTCACAACGTTTCGGCCGTTGTACGCTCCGGCCTTCTTCACGTGGTTGGAATTTCGAACCGAACCCTTTATTTCGATCACTGGGGTAGACTGTTCTAGTTCAACGAGCCATGTTTGATGGATGTCAGTTATCAGTTATCTCCTGCTAATTTTCCCTCTGAAAGTTCTCCACTGCCTGAACCGGGTATTGAACTCACACTCTTTGGGTCTGTCATTGGATCTAACCAACGCCTTTATCCACTGTGCCATGTGTCCTCACACTCTTTGGGTCCTCAAGGACACATGGCACAGTGGATAAAAGCGTTCGCTAGATCCAGTGACAGGACCCAAAGAGCGTGAGTTCAATACCCGGTTAAGGCAGTGGAGAACTTGGAGAGGGGAATTAACAGGAGATAACTGGTATCCATTAAACATGGCTCGTGGAACTAGAACAGTCTATCCCAGTTAGCGGAATAAAGGGTTTAGTTCGTCATTCCAATCAACTGAAGAAGGCCGGAGCGTACAACAGCCGAAACGTTGTGAAAAATATGGCGAAAAAGATGAGGACAATAGTCCAAATAATGTAAATAGTGAACAATCTAAATGTATTTACCAACAGTAACATTGGATTGCAGGAATTAGTTTTAGTCAAAAATTTGGAGTGAATGAAATTCGGAATCAAGAAATGTAGCAGTTTTGGTGATACACAAAGACCAGGATGAACAGAAATAATACGACGACCTAACAATGAATTCATTAGAATATTGAACGGAAAAGAACAGTGAAAATATCTTGCAATAGTGGAAGCACTCAAGTGAAGGAAATGAAAAAAAAAATAAAGCAAGAATATTTCAGAACAGAGGAGTTTTTGAGAAATGAATCTCAACTGTAGAAATCTTATAAAAAAAAAGCGGCAATAAACTGAGATCTTTGAAACGAGGAAATTGATAACGATGAAGTCTTAAAAACAGAAATGACGTTGTCAAACTTTATGCAAAAAGAGGGAAAAGGTGAACTCGTTAAAGATTGTGTAAACTGGTCTCTCAAAGGACTTGGACACTACACAAGAGTTATAATGAGAGATAACCATAATTTGTAATTGAACAAATTTTGGATCAGAACCCCCCCCCCCAAAAAAAAAACGAGAAGCCCAAAATGGGAACAACTCCAGAGAGATTTTAAGAGATAAACAAAACAATTATAAAGTGTCTTCTGTGCAATTATATGGATAGAATTGCACAAAAGACTCTTGAAAAGAGAAACAGAATTCGTATTAATAGCAGTCTAGAATAAGTATGCATGTATTAGAATAAAGTATATTAAATCTAAAATAGACAAAGCAACAGAATAATTCAGAGGCAAAACAGCTAACCATATAAGCGAGGGAAGGAAATTAGTTCAGAAATAATGCAAAGGTAAATATGACTGGGTAGGAAATACTGATTCACTGAGAATTATGCAAAGGACTGGAATTTGACCATTCACTAACCTCTGTTAGAAACATGTAAAGTATTGTGCGCATTTGAAATGCAAATAGATCGTTCAATCCAGTCGCGGTAAGCAAAATAACCATGAAAAAAAGAAAAAGATCAGAGAGAGAGAGAGAGAGAGAGAGAGAGAGAGAGAGAGAGGTAGATATATATATATATATATATATATATATATATATATATAGAGAGAGAGAGAGAGAGAGAGGGATAGATAGATAGATAGATAGAGAGAGAGAGAGAGAGAGAGGTAGAGATAGATAGTTAGATAGATAGATAGATAGATAGATAGAGAGAGAGAGAGAGAGGGAGAGATAGATAGATAGATAGATAGAGAGATAGATAGATAGATAGATAGAGAGAGAGAGAAAGAGAGAGAGGGATAGATAGATAGATAGGTAGATAGATAGAGAGAAGGAGAGAGAGAGAGAGAGGGTGAAAAGCTGGAAAAATATCACTCCTACGATAAAGAATTGTAAACATTATGGAATATAAAGATGTTAAATAAAATCGAACATTATTGGCGCATTTTGAAAAGATTAGATAAATTGGAAATCCAAGAAAGAATTGAAATAATCCCGACAGGAGATTAGTAGAATCGTCGAGGAAACTGAAGAGATTGCTGGAGTAATGCAGGGACTTCCATGATCTCTAGTGAAAGCCACCATAATATACAACTGGTGGGAATGTGATACACTTAGTTTCTGTTCGATTAATTAAGATACCCTCGTAGTCAACTATTCGGACTGCTTCCTAGATAAGGGCAATCACAGAGTAAATTGGTTAGAGTAAAAAGAGACGTATAATTAGATTATGGCCGAGTTAGACGCAGTTCTCGCTGACTGAAGGGAAGATCTGGTCCGTTAATCTGTCGTGAGAGAAGACACAAGTAGCAACGAAGATGTCCCGTGTCACTGAAGTAAATACTTTTCAAGGACGTAGAACAAAAGATCCAATGGAGTAAGCGTAATGGACCATCAATGGCTACTGTTGATTTAAAGAATGGGATCATATGCATATGGCGGAACAGAAAAATTCTTTCGGGAAACATAAACGACTATGGCAGTAATCAATGAAAAGTGTCCGGAATTATTTGACAGAAACGACGTAATATTCCATGAGGATAAACCCAGGTCGTAAGTTACTTTAGTGACCAGGTAAAAATTATTACAAATTGGCTGAGAGGCTTTTACTAGTCTGCCGTATTCAGTAGATACTGTCTCTTCGGAATACCATTTATTCTGGTTCTTATAGAACAGTCTGAATAAAAAAAAATATTAATACTCTGGAAAATTGCTAAAAGTACCGGGAACAGTTCTTTGCTGAGGAAGATAAAAAGTTCTGGAAATATAGAATTATGAAGTTACTTGAAAGATAGCAAAATACAGTGGAACAAAATGATAAATATATTTTACATTTTTTTTAAAGCTTTTCACCCCAGGCAAGGCTGGAAGCCACTAGCAAGTAAGGGGTTACAGAGGATTTGGAGCGAGAGCAAATAGGAGTGTTAGAGGAAAGGATGTGGAGAAGGATAGGGGATAGATCAAGGCAACTGGAGATGTCGATTGACGTTACACTTGAATAGTTAAATATCTTCGATAAAGAAAATAAAAAACAATTTTTTTTATTTCCCCTTAATTGGCCAAGTAAACATTTTGGTCAAGGTAATATATTATTTGAAATCACCCAATTTTTTATTGTATATTACAAATACTAAATTAAAGCGACAGAAATGAAATGTAGCCACTCTATTTATTTTATTTGGCATGTAGAAACTAAAGCCAGTATTCAAATACATCATGTTCAAAGTGTTTTCGAAAATAACTGTTAGCAAGACGTAGCGTAAGCGTCTAAACTTAAAGCATTGTATAAAAGCATCATTGAAAGAGGAGACAGAAAAGCAGAAGAATGGAGACAAGTAAAGAAAGTTGGTTCACTGATTGGAGATTCTGAAGACATCATGAGAATGAAACAGCAATCGTTATTATAGGAAAGCTTGATAAACTATGGATAAGAGGAGACAGAATATCTGAGATCAGAAGATTAAAGCTGTATAATACCTTGGTGAAACCAGTTTTAACCCACAACTGTGGAACTTGGGGCCTTACAAAGAAAGAAGAGCAGGAGCTAGACAGTTTCCACAGATGACGACTGTGAATTCTGATAAGGAAAAAGTACCCTCATAATATCTCCAACAAGAACTTTTACAGCAGATGTCAAGAATCTCATTTGTCTTTATCCATTTTGAAAGCAAGATGGAAACTTCTTGGACAAATTTTGCGAATGCATCCAGAATGCCCATCTAACAAAGCCATGGAGTTTTACTTTGAAAAGACTTCAAAAAGTTCAGAGGTCATCCAAGAACCATTATAGTTACAACACTGAATCGAGACATTCAAAGAACAAGGCAGAAAGATCCCAGTTTTCCTTTGGAGAAATCGAGGAAGTTCTGCAATGGATCCGCAAACTCGCAGAGGATGGAGAAAGCTGGCAAAATATTGTCGAATCAGTCTGCGATGTCACTGAAGATGAGAGAGCATGCTAATTCATGACCTCAAATCAAAACAGTTTTGATGATGATGATTATGATGATAAACGCTCTCTCTTCCATTTAATTGTTCCATATTCTGCGCATATTTCAACATTTTTCAGAGAGACTATTCTCGAAATATTGGTTTGTAAAATGATTGGAAATTTATAGATATTTTAATTTTGTAACATACTGAGATTTTTAAAAATTCATTTCTGACATAAAATATTTATTCTGTTCCAATTATTAAGAACTGAAGCTTAAAATCGAAATTTAAAATAAAAATCAAATTTTTAAATCTGAACTATTTTAAATTCACCTATCTGTTCATTAATTGATATAGCTTATCTTTTTTTATTTAATTTGGCCTCTGAATCTTTTTCCTTTAATAAAAACTACATTTTAATGAGATCATTATATTGTCTAAGTTAGGAGAGATCATCATCATCATCATCATCATCATCATCATCATCATCATCATCATCATCATCATCATCATCATCAGTCCCTTGACCGCTTCAATCATCGGGGGACCTAAGGGCAGAAGAAACAGACACCCTCCTTCCGGATGATCTGCCGGCGGTTGCACTCAGGAGTTCTGTCATGTCAGTCCACTCTCTGATGCTGTCTGATCAGCTCTTGCGATGCCGTCCCCGCTTGCGTCCGCCTTCAGCAGTACCTTGCACGATGGCCTTGCACACGCTGTTATGCTGTGTGACTTGGCCAAAGCTTGCCATCTTCCGGCGCTTAATAGTGTCGAGGAGAGATTCCAGTTGGCCCAGAGACTCCTGACCTTACTCCGTACATAGTCATTGGTTTTGTGTTCCCAGTAGGAGATGCGGATGAGCTTGCTTTGTTCTCGATTGCCTGGATTCTTTCTCACCCGTAGAGGTAGATGGTTGCGGCCAGCGATTTGCAGAGCTTGAACATGGGATGGAAGAATATTGTGGTCATATATAAATTCACATATACACGTGCAGACCCTCCTCGAAATCAAATAAACTTATTTGCAAACTGGCAGATTGTGAGGTCAATGTTTGCCTAATTACGTTGGAGTAGGCAAGTTTGTCTCTCTAAAAGAATGAATACCAATTAAGTCCTTCCTTTATCCAAATGTCATCAATTACGAGCAAATACAGATTGTGCACACTTCGTAGGATGCTGAATAAGGGGTATTCTTTATTGTTGTTTAGTGAGCAGCAGACTTATTTTTTTACTTTTCATCAAATACGGAATAAAATTAATGATATAATTTAAAAGAGAGAATGTATGACGATGTGTTGATGCTTTCATATGCAGAAGAGATTTTGAAGTCCACGCTTTCGTAACTTATCATTTAAGCGCAAAATACTTGATATAAAATCCAGTTTTAAATAAATGCTTGCGTAGTCTCTGCATTTCAGAACGGTTATTTGTTCGAAGTTATGATTATAAGTAACAACTCCTGACGCAGGACTTCACACACTCAATCAATCAATCAATATATATATATATATATATATATATATATATATATATATATATATATATATATATATATATATATATACATGTATATATATATACATGTATTTATATATATATGTATATATATACATGTATATATATATACATATATATATATATACATGTATATATATATGTATATATATATACATGTATATATATATATACATGTATATATATATATACATGTATATATATATATACATGTATATATATATATATATATATATACATGTATATACATATATATATACACATGTATATATATACATATATATATATACATACATGTATATATATATACATGTATGTATATATATATATACATATATATATATATATATATACATGTATATATATATATATATATATATATATATATACATACATGTATATATATATATACATGTATATATATATATATACTTGTATATATATATATATATGTATATATATATATACATGTATATATACATGTATATATATATACATGTATATATATATACATATATATATATATATATATATATATATATATATATATATATATGTATGTATATGTATGTATATATGTGGGCTTAACAATAACGATAAAATTCCTTTTCTTGATATATCAACAGTCATCGATAATAATACATTTACTAACCCCCCCATATAGAAAACTAACTACCGTAAACGCGTGCACTCTCAACTATAAAAGTGAATGCCCTACTACAAAACAGCTTTTATACAAAATTTTATAAATCGAGCAAAAATTAACTCTTCCACGGAACAAAATGTCTACATTGAATTAAAAATATATCAAACAAACTCTCATTAATCATAGCTTCCACAATTACATTGTTGATGAACAAATTAGACGAGCTATTATAAATATTAACATGAATGAAAAAGAATATAATACTTCCTCAGATAACCCTAAACATATCAACTGCAATCAAATACACTCTAATTACAAACAAGATGAAAAAATTCTAAAAAATTCATAAGTACTAATATATTCTTCACTGATCCCAGTAAAAATAAAACTAATTAATTACTATACTAAATTTAATATAACCAACTTGAAAATACTTACATTGTAATTTAAAAAAATTGAATAATACAAATTAAGTTACCTCCCTTGGATAACATAATATCCTTAACAGTTAATTTTTAAACGGAGCGCGTTCATACGTGTTCATAATTATAACAGCGCGTTTCATGCGTATTTGCAAAAAAATCATAACTATCAATTACATTAATTTTTTTATCTTGGCAATTCACCCCTGAAGATGATCTTGGATGAGATTTAAGTACTTGGGAAAGTAAAAGAAATGTAAAAACTACGGCGCCTTCCTTAAAGAATTTGATAACAACATTAAGAAATTGATCCGTTCTTCCTCTCCCCTCTCATTTCATGAGCATATATATATATATATATATATATATATATATATATATATATATATATATATATATATATATATATATATATTATAATTTTTTTTATTATAATTATTTTTTAAAGATATGTATCCATTGCGATACAGAAATTACTTTGTTTCGAAACCGAAACTTAAATCTTAAATTAAACTTAAATTTTGAAGTTTGGTTCCATTTTCAAGTGATATTGAGAATAACCTTCGGAAAAATTGATTTACATTATTTAGAAGTTAAACAGTACTATATATTTTAAGTTGATTGGGTAATGAGAATTCAGAATTTTTTAAATTTTTTATTAAGGGGGTGTTGGCCTTTCGACGAATGAAAGAAGCAAGTGTATTTTTTGCGGCAAATTTAAAGTCGGTTAAGTTTGGGTAGCGGTTTAATATTTCTGTTTCTTTGTACAAAGTAGAACTGTTACAAATACTGATGACATCATGCCTTTACGTACGCATATAGAGACATGTATATAGATAAGTACATAAGAGGGACTTAGTAAAGGTATTTTAAAAAAGATTTATAATGAGTCTACTAGCGTTTGTGATTGAATGTTTTTCGCAGCAGGAGCTATAGTAATATATTCACGTTCGAGTTCATTGTTTTAATTTCACTGACAAAACACACGAAAGACTATATGTATTTTCATTTTTATATATATTTTTTAATCATTTCACTCCAAGCAAGGCGGGAATTCAATTAGTACGCACGGGGTTGTAGAGAGTGTAAGTGAAAGAGAAGGACTGAGGAAATGGTGGATTGAAGAAAAGACAAAATAAAGGGGATTCAAAAAGACAGATGATGTCGATTGACGTTGTATTTAAGTTTTTGAAGATTGTAGTTATCAGGGAAGCAAGAAATCGGAAGGGAGTTCCACATCCGGGAAGTGCAAGAAAAAGAAACTGTTGTATTAAAAGTGGCGGTTGCATTTAGCTACGTCAACATTAATCTCATAGCATGCTTAAATTCATGTAGTCGGGACACCAGGGGGAAAAGCTCGTCAGATCAGTTGTCATGAAAATATTTATAGAAAAGACAGAGAGAAGCCAAGTCACGTCGGTGAGAAATTAACTGAAGTCGATATGCCTGGTCAGGATCGATTACATTGCAGATCCTTCTTTGGATTTTGTCAATTATCACAAGATGTACACCAGGAGCACCAGGCCAGTATTAATGCACGGACAAATTGTAGATTTGTAAATGTGCAAGATGAGTTCAGAGGAGAAAATATTTTTAGTACAACCCAATGACTCAACTTTTCTTGAAGTAGATGCAGCTGTTGTTTCGATGTACTCGTTCGACTTCATATCAGTGGAAAATGCGAGGCCAAGAAGTCTAGTCTCCTGGAGTCTAGGGTCAGCTATGACGATGGCAGGCAGAAAAGGTGGTTAAATGAAAGCAGTTTTGTTTGGGATGCGTTAAAATTTACAAGCCATTTCCTGCCCCAGTTAACCGCTGATTGGAGGTAATTTTCAAGAGCAGCTGTCAGGTTTACTTTCTCAGTTCTGTCGGATTTGTTATTGAGACAGGAGTAAATGGTAATATCATCTGCATAAATACCTAGTTGGGAGATCATTGATGAAGGCCAGAAATAGCGTAGGACCCAGAATAACGCCTTGGGGGACACCAGCGTTCGTGTGAAAGGAACCTGGAAGCGAGCCCGTTTTGTTCAAAGCGAATTTTATTTCACGGTTTGAGAGGAACGATTGGATTAAATCAAACATTCCTCCGGTGACACAATATCTCTGGAGTTTGCGTAGAAAGCCAGCATGCTAAATCATGTTGAACGCCTTCGAGGTATCTAGAGCCACAGCTAAGCTTCGCCGTTCTTGTCCGGAGCTTGATATGCATAGTCGTCAGTGATGGCCGTTAAAATATCAACAGTAGACCTGGTGAAAACGGAAGCCATATTGTTTGTCCGACAGGAGATCGTGAGAAGTAAGTTACTTAACCACTTCAGCATTGATTAGAATCTCGAATATTTTGCCAAAAAGCGGTAAGAAATTAGTAGTACGATAATTTGAGGGGTCAATGTCTTCTCCAGAATTATTAAATACAGGAACTACAGAGGAGGATTTCCAAGAAGATGTGAAGCAGGAAGGCAATTGTTGTAGAGTTTGGAGAGAATTGGAGCCAGCTGGGAGCACAATCATTTAGGACGATGACTGACATCCCGTCACATCCGCATACCTTGTAGGAATCTAGTTTGGTAATGATGTCTGAAACTAGTGACGGGTTTATGTGCATATCACTCAATAGAACTTGTGTTCTAGGAGGAAATCAAGTATAGATACTTCAGATGAGTCGAGTGTGGAATTAGAAGAGAACTTCCGAGCAAAGCATTCAACCTTATCTGCTGTAGATGTCAGGACTTCGAATTGATTGAATAGAGGAGGGATTGAAGTTTCCCTGTTGTTCAGCACACTCTTGCAGAGCCGTCCTAGGTAAGACGTTAAACTACATCCGCGTCCTGGGTAAGACATTAAACTACATCCGCGTCCTGGGTAAGACGATAAACTACGCCCCGAAGCAAAGCCTCTGATTAGGAGGTTTCAAGGAGCGTGAAACTACCTCTTAATTGCTGGTGTTCCCAGGTCCACCCTGACCCGGGGTAGTAGCATCTGTTAGGGTCCCAGCTATGGGCAAATAGTTAATTATTACCAGCAATACTTTTTTGAAAGAAATTATTACCAGCAATACAATTTTGAAGGAAAAATATTACCAGAAACAGATTTTTGACAAAACAAAATTTTATCAGCAATAAAAAATGTTGTCGGCATTAAATAACCCATTGAGGTTGATATGCCGTAAAACAAACTATACTAAACTAAACTAAACTCTTGCAGAGCCACCAGTAGTCTGTAGAACCGAACTTATGAGTTTATTTATATCAGCAAACAGCAACTTCGCTACTTTGAGGGCACGCTTGCACTTATTACGATCAGGGACAAAGAGACGTCTGATTCAATCAGACCTGTTTCTCTGATACAGTCGAAAGAAGTGATTCCTGTGGGTTATAGCAGCTGAGCATGCAGGTGAGAGCCAAGGAAATGGTCGTTGTTTCACTTGGTATTCACTTCGATACCGGTTTTCAACCCGGAGGAAACCTCTGAGGTACATTTTTGAGCAGGATGATTAAAAACTTCATTCCAAGGGACGTCGTGAACGAAGTCACAGAATGAGTCCCAATCAGCGTATTGATAACAGAAATACATTCTTGGCAGATAGGAGAGCACGAAAAAGATGTTCACAGACACCACCATCAGAGTTGCCAAGAGGACGAAGCTGCAGAGTAGGACATGAGTCATGTGTAGAGATAAAGAAGAGATCAAGAGAAGAAGCGTGTCCATCAGGATCACGGGGGAAACGTGTGGGAAAGTCCACCCTTGTGTGAACGATTGAGTGATTGAAAAGTTCAAGGTTTGAGTGCCAGCGAGGTCAGTGGCAGAGGGATTAAACCACCTGACATAGTGGGCATTAAAGTCACTGTACACAAAGATATGATCTTACTCTCTAGCACACATCAGTCATGAGAGGAAGGGAAACAGTAAAGAAAGAAGAGATAGCTGACTGAGTTAAATAGAGAGAGACAGAGACACATGTAAGTATGGTTTGGAGACTCAGCGGGAGATGTTCCCGAACATAAACTCCCAGGCAATGCATGTGGATACAAGAGTCCTTCCTAAGGAGAGGATGATAGCCAGGAATCGAGAATTTAGAGGAAGGGATTGAAGAATTAAGATTATTTTCTCAAAGAGCTATGATATCCAGAGAATGTTCAGATTGGCACGAATACCACGAATGCTGGAGAAAGAAATGTTGAGGGGTTTAGGTAATTTTTGTCGAGATGGTTTGGTTTTATTTCGCTGGTTATTTAGGTTAGGAATAGGCCAATTGTAGTAACTGTCGGTCGTCTAAGGTAACATGTGCGGATGGAGAACTGGCGCAGACTGCAGCATAGTGTGGCCCCGGGGTTGCCCGCTGGAAGTGCTTGCAGGGACATCCATTTATGCGCGACATGGCGCTGAAAGAACCCCGATATTGCGCGACTGTTGACCAGAGCAGCCTCTCTAGACGCTATGCAACAGTTCGGGCTCTTAACTACCAGTCGGGAAGCAGGGACCAGAAAACTGCCAACCCGGTACCCTCAGTAATGAAGAGATGTAGCTACCATTCACATACATCACCAAAAATGCATGACAGCACCACTATTAAAGTCTCAGAAGAAAGAACCGGGAACTTAAACAAGGGATGAGCCTCTACTTCTGTTCAAGAGAAGGGCAGGAGTATGGACCGGGTGATAGGAAGGTCTATTTACATCTATAAAAAAATATTAACATTTTAATATGTAAAGGCAGAAATATCTATTAAAACTTCAAACAAGAATTAAAAATGACAGATACCTCTGAGAAATCGAGAATACACGCCCTGGGTTTGGTTTTCCAGTTAAGTTAAAGTTAAATTAATTAAACCGATGATCGACTCTCCAAATAAGGAGAGTCGATCATCGGTTCACAGAACATTTTTAACCATGCTATGTTCAATCTGTTTCTTTCTTTCTGACATTCTAGTCTGTTTTGGGACTTTTGGGCAGGGGTGGAAGTAGTAAATAAACTATCCCTAAATTCATCGACTAGGATAACTAGGATTGTTGTCATTTCAAATAGTT
>OZ038478.1:13087566-13095066 GCA_964036315.1 Acanthosepion esculentum
GAAGAGCGGTTGAAGCGAGGAAAACAAACCAATTTCCAAGCAATCACATTTCAACAGAATCAAACCTTCAGCCGGCAGCTGTCTGAACACAATTAATATAAAACCTTCGCCAGTCCCCTGCCGAACGCTTAACCACATTACCTAGCCTCATCTACAGATGGTATCGCGTGCTCTGTGGAAAGAGTAAAGCCAGACTTTAATATTACAGAAGGTGCCACTCCAGGGATAAAAGTGCTATAGAAAGAATAGTTTTATAAGATATGGGGAGGGTGCAGAGGAAGAGAAATAAATAACTGCATAAGTAAATGAATTGTATGAAAACGAAAATAAAGACAGAAATATTTGAGTCTCGATAACATTTAAGATCTTCGAATTTTTATTCGCCTTACTTCATTTCATTGCTTTCGTTTAAAAGAGATGGAGAAAAAGATGTCAGGGTTGGGAAATGTGTGTCTACTCTACCTTGCGGGAAGTTTTTAAAGGACCAACCTCCTAGAATTGAAGCTCTATTTGAAATCCAGTAGGCTTTAAATAAATATTCTTGTAATTATTTTCGACGCTTTTGTTGTGTTATGAATTAAAAACAAATAAAAACGACGAACAACAACATCCCCACCACCCCCACCATTCCTTACACACATGCAGAAAGGATAGGCAAGCAGGCGTATATATGCGTGTGGATGCATGAGAAATAGGGATACGCGAAGGAGAAAGACGCGGCAGAAATGACCGAAGCCTCAGATCGAATCAAGAACTTTGGAAATTTTGTCTTTCCATTTGACTCAAAAGTTAATTGACACAAGCAGTTTTGAAACGTTTATGTTTTAGTTAATTTTATCCAGTAGAGTATATGTTTATTTTTCATTCCCCCTTTTGTTTTTTTTAAGTGGATACCCGTTAATCAACTTGATTGATGAAACTTTCTGGCGTGGAAGATTGAAAGACAAAAAACAAAACAATAGAATAAATGAGAACTGCAAGCGTAACAAACATCAAAGGAGGCCGAGAAAAGAAACAGAAAAAAAAACTTATCCGATAAGAATAAGGTGTGAGAATCAGTAATTTTAAGGGATAAGAACCTGTATAATTTGAAATAAACATTGAAAAGAAGTAAAAAAAACTGATGGAAAATAGAAAGTTAATGCAAAATAAATTAATATTAGTCAAACGGATTCGAAGAATAAAGACGAAACATTTGTTTTAATTTCAAATTTTCATTGTCGTAAACAAATTTTAATGTTACTTTTATCTCTCTGCGTCGTAGTACAGTCCCCCGTGTCTTGAATAGCAACCGGGTTTGCCACCCAATGTTCCAGTTGTTTCTCTGTTTATACTTGTCTGGCGATGGACACTTCGATGTGGTGTAAAGATTAGTAAACTCGTCTCGCTAGATCTATTACGACTGAATAGTGAGTTCGATCTCTACTGGGTGCTCCACACTTTCGGCCGTGTACCACATCTAATGTACACTTAGAAAATCTTGGGCACCTCGGGGCGGTGTAATGGTGAACAAGCTTGTCTCGCTAGGACAATTACGACTGATTAGTGAGTGCGATCCTCACTAGGTGCCTCATACTTTTGACCTTGTGCCACATCTAAGCTACGCCTATTTAATTTGCATAACATACTAAAATTACTTATCTTAAAGTGGTGGATTATTACTTGAAGCCTTTTGAAAGAAACTAAATAGTTTAATTTGTTATTACAAGTTAAAAAACGGCAAATTGCAAGGACGAAATATATATCTTAGTGTAGAGCAAATAATATTACCAACAATACATTTTTGGTAAAAATATTACAAAAAATAAAAATCTTGTCGGCGTCAAATAACCCATTGAGGTTGATATGCCGTAAAACAAACTAAACCAAATCAGTCGGGCGCTGTATAATGTAAACCAAATTCCCTACGCACATTCGCCTCTGTGTATTATTTTAACCAAAATGTCTTAAGTGATCCTCTTATGCATGTACAAAAAACTTGAAAACCATCATATATGCAGAGGAAAATGAGAGCACCCCAAGGCGGTGTAATGGCAAGCAAGCTTGTCTCACTAGAACAATTACGACTGAGTAGTGAGTTCGATCCTCACTGAGTGCCCCATGCTTTCGACCTTGTGCCACATCTAAGCTATGCTTGGAAAATCCCTATGCAGAGGAAAATGAGAAACGAAGTTCTGAGGACGATATCTGAGCCATGCCGAAGTCGAAGACAGGGACAAAGCAGCAGTATTCCCAAACTTGGAAGCTGATAGAACGGGTGAAGGAACGCAGAATTGCCAGCGTTGCAATTAGCACGACTGGCATGCATCTCAAAGCACTGGAAATCAGGAAGACGATAGAAACAATGTCTGACAAGTTTATGATCCGTATTGTGTGGTGTAATAGTTTTATGGAGAGGCAGAATTTATCAGTTCATTGCCGGATGCCCATTGTCCGAAGATTTTGAAGAGAACTTGCTGGAGTTTCATGATTAGACGAAGAGACGCCATGGATTATGATTTGTCAGAGATTAGAAATGCAGATCAAACCCCGCCGAAGTTTGACCTCTACAATGAACAGACAATGGATTACAAGAGCCAGAAGAATTAACCTCAAGACGAGCAATGAGTAAAACCGATTCACTCTGACACTGCTGATGGGGAAAAAATAAGTAGTCAACAAATGTTGTTTTTAACCCTTTGAGCCCCGCGTTCCTGAACAATTTTAACCCTTCTGTCTGAGCTCCTGAGTCAAAATTCGCAAATAATTGGCATGCAATGTTTTACGGTAGATATAAAAATACTTACAAGTGTTTACCCACCGTTCAACCGGTGACTGGACATTACGTCAATTTTCTCTACCACCGGTAAATCGGTGGTCAGGGCTGAAAGGGTTAAAGAAAGGAACATGCCGAAATAGGCATATCCGCAAGTAATACAGTTGCATGTCCATGAGAAGGAATGATGTATGAGTGGGCGTGAGTGAGGCATCAAGACAGCCCGCGGAAACAGCCATCTTTAATCGTCCTTGACGCATTCAGATCCCGTCGACAGAGAGTGATGTGGAAGTAAAACCAGCGCGCTGGATGTTGACACCAACAAGCCATTCAAGTTGCTTGTCCGCAACGAGTGGAACTAGTGGCTGGCAGAGTAGCACAAGTCACTCACTACGACAAGCGACATTCGCCAACCAGACCTTTCCCTTATATGGAAGTGTATATTAGAAGCCAAAGTCATTAAAAAATTGCTGCATCACGAACGCACTGGGCGGCGGTGAAATACTATAGTAAAGTGTCACAAATTCACAGAGCCCTAAGTTAAAATAGCCGCAAATCATTCAATATTTATTTATGTCAAAGATACAAAGATACGGGGTCAAAAATCCGGGTAAGGGAGGCTGGTCATCACTATTCCTTACTATTTTCTAATGTTTAACTTAACTACTCTCATCCGCTGATCCAGACAAACTTTTCATAACCTTACACCATAATGCCACATTTAAATAAAAAACACATATATACCACAATCACCGAAACAAGTTCATTCTCTCCATGTAATCCCTAAAATCCCATATTTACAAATTATGCGGAGAGGGAGGTGAAAAATACATGGTTTTTAATGTAAAAACATGACCCCCCCTGATGAGAATGAAAATATATACAATGAGAGAGAAAAAAGAGTTAGTATAGGACCCTTCATACGTCTGACATATTACAGAAAAGCAAATTTACTGGTTGAAAATCTGTGGGAAATTGTAGAGAAGTAAATAAAAGAAGTAAATGAAAATAAAATAACAAACAAACAAAAATAAAAAAAAACCGAAAGGTTCCCACCGCTTCGGAGAACTGTACCTTCTGTCATCTAAAGGGATGGGATTGGAACGTAAAAAAAAAAGAAAAAGAAAAGTGGTCCAATGACCATTGATGTCCTAGTTAAGCTAAAAACTTTTAGAAAAAAAAAGACAAAATACTTCTAATCTAATTGTTTTAACCTAGGGAAGGTCACTGAATAGAATAATCACACGAAGGTTGGTAATGAACGATAATACTTCTGACAAGAACAACAGATATAAGATTCGCCAGGGGCGCGAAGAAGAAGTAGTCATCTGTTTGAGTCAAGTCAATTCCACAATGAATCTCCAACTACAGGATATCTACCAACCGCTCCACGCGATTAGATGTGGCACGAGGCCGAAAATTTCCCCGTAGACCCGGTATAAAAAGGGGTCGAGTAACTGTTTCCCGAAACGAGAATCTGCCTTTCGACATAGTCTCATCTGGGGATCCACTCTGCCTGGAGGAAGCGATCGAGCCTCTCTCACACCCCGCGAGAATCCAACCTCAGGACCCGGGTATTCACACCAGCTAACCAGAGATACATTATAGGTCCGCTTAGGGTTGTTTATCTGCATTGTACATAGCCGGGTTGTTTCTTTTACCTTAAAGAAAAACAAAACTAATAAAAAAAATCACTCTTTGAATGCATTTGTGCTTTATGAATAACAATATTAGAGAAAAAATATTAAAGTAACTTTGTGAAATAATAATGGTAATTTATTTTAATAAATTTCGAAATATAACATTTAAAAACAAGAGTAGAAAATTGTTTTCGAAAGGATGAACATCTGTTAAAAACGTTTTCAATAGGATGAACATCTGTTAAAAAGTAGATATTAACTTTATTATTATTAAATGTCATTTTTTTCTTTAATTTTAATAAGTAAACTATTACAGTTTACTCAATGACAAAAAGAAAATGTGGTATAAAAACATTCATTTTTTTTAACTTTTAGAAACAAATTTACACAGGACCTAAAAAAGAGAATTCCTTTTCGAAGCGAATCTGCTTTTGTTTCAAGAACATTGAATAAACTTTTAACCGAAAAATATTGAATAATAAATTTATTTTTTAACAGAAAAAATGTTGAATCTGTGGCTAAGTTAACTTTTTTACCCTGGAAAATGTTTAGAAAACACAAATTACCCATAAAAAATAATATAGCAACGCAAAATAAATACCTACTTACTTCAATGAAATAATGTAAATGGTATTCTAAATGTAAGGAAAAAATTCTTTGAATGGCTTAAGCCAACAACGTTGGTGGAATGGCTAGCTCAAACTGAAACTGAAACTAAAATGCCCGCTAGTATGTTCTGTAGCTTGGGGGCCCCAAGATTTATATGGGCTCCCAAGTGCCTTCTACACTTGGGACACTAATAAAGCTGAAAAAAAATCTTTAATCACTAATCCAAAATAATTAAAATTAGTTCAAATGTTTCACGTTTTACATAAAAAAGGTATCATCTAAAAAAACATCTTTTTATATTGGGGGCGAAATACGTAATGAAAGGCCCCCAAATTTTATTAGTCCAGGGGACTCTTGAGTCCTAAATCCGGCCCTGTCCATATAAATAATTTTTTAAAAACAAACGTTTGGTTAGTGATTTAAATTCTTTACTACACACTAGTTTGCTCCATATATATACTTTACATTTGGTTGTACTTGTAGCGGACCGTGGGGGGGGGGGTGAAGATGTGAAGAGATATCAGAAGGTTAAACTTTCCTGCTGGCCGGTCCAGCTACATTAATTAAGTCCAAAGAAGACAAAGAAAACAAACAAGACCGACATATATGGGTAAACAAATATATATTAATAACAAAACAAGTTAAACTAAGCATGCCGCCCCGGGCTGTGTATTAAGTTACGCTCCCATTTTTTTTCGTCTGCCAACTGGACGCGAGTTGAACACACACACACACACACACACACACACACACACACACACACACACACACACACACACACACACACACACACTCTACACTGACTCTCGGCATGCCACTCCTACTGGCCACCCGCACGTCGTCCACAACCTTTCCCTGTACACACTATTGTTAGTAATTATTACGGGAGGTTTCGATTGGACTCGACCCGGCAGACCCGCAACGCCAGCAACGACCAGCAGCGACCGACAGCGATCACCAGTCGACCAACAGTGTCACTCCTACTGGGCGCCCGCACGTTGTCCACAACCTTTCCCTGTACACACTATTGTTAGTAATTATTACGGGAGGTTTCGATTGGACTCGACCCGCAGCGACCAGCAGCGATCACCAGCCGACCAGCAGCAATAACCAGACCAGTCGCCCAACAGTGCTACCCAAACCTGACAACCAGCAAAGCCCACCTAAGACGACAAACCAACCTTTCCTGTACACACTATTGATAGTAATTATTTACGGAAGGTTCTTCGGCACTCACTTCAACCTCCAACCGTCGACACGACCGGAGCAGCCACGCAATCATCAACCTCCCACCGTCGACACGGCCGGAGCAGCGACGCAATCATCAACCGTCGACACGACTAGAGCAGCCGCACTTCATTAACCGTCGACCCGACTGGAGCATCCACTTATCAACCCTCAACCGGAGCGTCCGCATCAGCAACGACCAACCGCCGGCATTACCAAAATACATCCTATTCTCCTTCATGTAATAAACCCCTGCTTAATTCATACACATCCTTCGTTCTGTTGTCCTTATTGTTTCACCTGGTCAGATCACAAAGTAAAAATGTGGCGGGCTGCCTGTGACATCTTTCAGTTACGACACGGGGGCGCTTGGGACATCGCGCCCCCGCTCCGGGGTGTCCGCAACAAACGTTAAGCCATTTATATCCTGGTTACACGAGTAAAGTTTATGATTGAGATAATTTATTAGAAAGTAACTCATTTCAATTTTTCAGTTGGTTACATGATAAAAATAGAGAGAAATAATTTTTCGGATGGGCTCTTTTAGGTAATAAAGTTGTGGAACTGTACGTCCACACACACACATATCCTCACACATACTCACATACGTTAAATTAAGAATATACATAATAAACGAATGTGATATATAATAAATGTTAAATACTCACTGATTGGTTTGATCCAGCCAATCAGAACAAAGGTAAGTATGATTCCTCTTACCGCCAAAATACAGGATTGTTTGAACTCCTATAAAAACATTCTGCAATTCAACCAAAAAATGTAAATATTGTTGAATATATTTTTAACTTTGTGTAATTTCACAAAATGATTGCATTGTTCGACTGATGTATTCTCCTTTCTTGTATAATGTCAAGAGTTTTCGACTTTCATAAATTAAACAATAGGGAACAGAAATTAAATTTGGAAAGTACATATGGACGTGGCCTTGCGCCAGATTTATCTTCAAAGAGTGAAATCAACCAACTTTAATTAAAACTCCTACATTTGGTGATCCCGACGTAGGAAAAGTTCCCTACAAAGTTAAAATAAACCCGTTTAGAAGTTAAACAAAATCAATATTTATAATTTGTACCATATTTCATATAGATCACTTTTTTTATTCCAACTACTTTACAGCATTTAACTTTACCGGAAGAATAAAATTTGGCAAATTTAGTTCTCATCAATTTCTTGAGGCTTTCTACTTGAGGAGCAAAAAGATGAAAAAAGGCAATCAGACGATTAAATCATTGGGGGCCGTTCATTACG
>OZ038478.1:13100066-13130066 GCA_964036315.1 Acanthosepion esculentum
CTTTTAGCCCTTCGCTACGTAACCACTGATAGGTACGGGGTTCTTCGAAATCAGCTTGTTTGGCACGGGCAGAGCATTGACGATGACTAGCCTTATCTTGCCATCGTGCCTGCATTTGGTACATTACATTTGCCTTCTTTTTCATCTTCTTTGGCATTTTGCTGTAGGTGTATTATGGTTTATTTGCATTTCTTCACACACTCGAAATTCCCTTTAGAATTTGTTAACTTACTTTATTACTGAATAAAGTTATTTATTTATTTCATGTTCTTTGACACAGATCATCAGCCGGTTTTTTGTTGTTTTCAGCTATTGTTGTGATTTTGTAAGGCAGTTCTAGTTGAACTAATTCTCTGCCTCCTTCGGATCTGGGTACATACAGACGATCAACATCAGCCTTAGGATGATGCATTCGATGGCAAATGAGAAGCTTTCCTGTTCTGATATCCATTCGCTTAATGTCAGCTAAGGTCCAATTAAGGATGTTGAAACTGTATTCCACTACAGGGACAGCCAAACTGTTTATAGGTGATATTCTGTTTTGTGAATTTAACTCGGTATTTAACAAGAGATGGACACGTCTTTTCCATATTTTCTCCTTCAATTGGGTATGTTGTATTCCATCTCCTTCGCTGACTCATGGCTATTTATAGGCATTTTCTTGTTCCAGTTCCTTAATCTTAGTTGAAAAATCTGGATCTATTGAGTGCGTTTCTGTAATTCTCCCTTCCTTGAATGTTACTTTTGCACATTTATCTAATTTAAAATCAATACCGTTGTCATCACTGAAGCATTTTACGGTACTGAGAATAAATACCCTTCAACTCATTGTCGACTTTAGCGAAGAGTTCGTTATCATCCATGTAGAAAATGCGATTAAACACTTTCTCTTTTTCTTTGTACCCATAGACGCTACTGTTTAGTCATGCGAAAGGGATATTAAGGACAGACAGAACAGAAGGGACGACAGTGAATCTCCTTGAACGATTCCTTATCGGATATTCAAACAATTGGAAGTGACAGTACCTTTGGTGGGATTTAGGTATAATGTAATTTTCCACAGTTTCATTCTATATTTAAGGAAATTTACTTTCACCGAGGAGACTTTGTACATTTCCAAAGCCTTTAGGATCCAAGTGTTTGGCATACTATCAAAAGCTTTACAGTAATCTATTCAAGCTTTGCTGATATTTCTATCATATTTCCTGCAATTTTCCAGGATCATTTTATGTATCGATATTTGCAATCATATGAGCCTCTCCAACATCCTTTTTGTACTAGGGGCAGAATGTTGTCTAAAACGAGAAAAGAGTAAGTACAGTTCGTCAGGAGAGACGTGATCAATTTATATCGGGTGAGCAGACATGTTATTGGCCTATAATTCTTTAATAATCTGTTTCACCTGTTTTTGGTAGGAGATATGAAATACCTTCAGTGACCGATTCTGGAATTTCATTGGTGTTATTGATTAGCATTTATAAAGTTTGTGCAAGAGTTTTATGGATTGATGACATATGATAGAGCCAAAAGTTGGGTACCTTGTCATTTCCTGGGGATTTCCATTTTTGAGATTTTGTTAAAGCTTGCTTAACATTATTCTTGGTTATATCTTTCCATTCTTGCACAGGTTTATCTTTCATTCTTTCTTGTTTCCATTTGATCCACACTGCTTTGGGATTATATTCTTTTGGGTTGCACCAAATAATATCCCAAATGTCTGCACTTCTTCAATAGGTGGTGGGTTTTTGACTCCTATAACTGTTTTTCCAATTTCCCTGTAGAGCTTCTTGGGGTCCGTTTGAAATATCCTATTTTATCGATAGAACCTTAAACGCTTTTCATATTGTCTTGTGCCTTTAATTGTAGTTTCTGTTTAAGTATATCCGCGATTGGTGGAATTTCATTTACCGATTTAATTTTATATTTCTGTTTGATTTTCTTGCTTTTTACGTGTTGAAATATTTGAATTATTTGAAACCTCATCTGTTATTAATAATTCACATCTGATTTACCCAATTTTTCGCTTTCATTTTGGCTTCTACTTGGGTTCTTTTTTGTCTGTTGATTAATTATTTACTTGTCTCGATGTTTTTCGATAGCTGCCAAAGCTGTTGCATATATGAAATTATTTACTTTTATAATCTTTTCTTGTGGTCTGTCCGTTAACAATGTTTGTAATGTAGCATTATACGTTAGCACAATATGTTTATTGAACTTTTTCATGTGACTTTTTGAAAGCCGGTCTTCTTCTGACATGTGTGTGCAAGTTACTTTGCTAACTATTAGAATGATGTTGTTTTTCGCTTCAGTGATTTCAAGGAATTCTGCTCTAATGTGGTTTGATTCATCTTCATCAGTGACAGAATCTGAATTATGTGGATTATGTCTGATTGTACTTTGTCTTATGTTTCATCTTAACGTCTATTTCTGTATTTGAGGGTCTTTTATATCGCATGATAACCCTGCGGACATTGGCAAGCATATTTGGGTCGAGATAGGTATCTTTTTTTTTAGTTCCTACCATATCTCGCCATATTTGGTATATCTGATCCGTGATGTTCTTTTGTGGATATTTCGAGTGCAGTGGAAAAAGATGTCATGACTTGTTTAAACTTTTCACGATTCCATTTCGTTCGCTTTCTTTTTATTTAATTGATTTGGTATTAAGTCACCAGCTCCAATTTTGGAGTTAATCAAGTTTTAGTGACCAGGTGTCTCATTGTTGGTAGAAGAATTTGTTCCGGTGACAGATTTTTCGACCCCAGACTGGTTCCACTCTGAGGGACGCGGCCCTTGTTTACCTGGGTAACGACTGATCCGATATGAATATTTGTTTGCAAACATTGAGATTTGTATTTTTTTTTGTATTCCATCCTTAACCGCCAAGGAGTAATTTTGTTCAAGACACCACACCTCTACGACGATTATCGACCAAAACTAGAATCGTCCTGCACGCGAGACACGGCTATTTCCCGCAGGAATCTACCCACCAGATATTTCTAGGCCACGGGGAATTTTATTTTAATATTATTATTATTAATATTAGTATTAATATTAATAATATTATTAATATTAATATTAATATTATTAATATTAATATTATTAATAATATTAATATTATTATTAATATTATTATTAATATTAATATTATTAATATTAATATTATTATTAATATAAATATTAATATTATAATTATTAATATTAATATTATAATTATTAATATTTATATTATTATTAATATAAATATTATAATTATTAATATTAATATTATTATTAATATTATTATTAATATTATTATTAATATTATTAATATTAATATTATTATTAATATTATTAATATTAATATTATTATTAATATTATTAATATTATTAATATTAATATTATTATTAATATTAATATTATTAATATTAATATTATTATTATTAATATTAATATTATAATTATTAATATTAATATTATTATTAATATTAATATTATTATTAATATTAATATTATTAATATTAATATTATTATTATTAATATTAATATTATTTTTAATATTAATATTATTAATATTAATAATATTATTATTAATACTATTATTAATATAATAATTATAATAATGCAAAATTAATTAATTAATTGTTTAGTTGTATATAATGTGTGATATCGGACTGCCTGAGGGACTCCTGTTCCAGATTTGTCCTCTGGGTTTACTCCCGAAGCCTTTCCTATTATTGGCTATGGCCGCAAGGCTGCAGATATTTAAAATCAGAGTTTTCCTTCTTCTAGATGGGTTGTCCTCCTGGACTGACATGTTTATCTACCCGAAGTATATATATATATATATATATATATATATATATATATATATATATATATATATATATATATATATATATATATATATATATTATAAATTAATTGATTTAAAATATGTTTTTTTCGCTACACTTATAGATATTTTTATTTTTACACAATAGTGCTCAATGTAAATTTACAGAGCATTAATATTATAAATTAATTGATTTAAAATATGGTTTTTATTTATTCGCTTGACGAGGAAATGGAACTAATGTCTTTAATTTAATAATAAAATTAAATTCGAAGCTCTTAGCTTCCATTTTTGAAACGTGGTCATTACTGTGAAGCGAAAAAAACATATTTTAAATTAATTAATTTGTAATATTAATGCTCTGTAAATTTACATTGAGCACTATTGTGTAAAAATAAAAATATCTATAAGAACACCGGATTTTACATCTTACTGTTCTTTCTTTTTATTTATATATGCATACATACATACATACATACATACATACATACATATATATATATATATATATATATATATATATATATATATATGCACAATTACATACATATATATTTTTATACTGGATGCTGGAATAAAGAGTTCGTTATTAAATGTACCACTTCATTAAGAATTATTATTATTATTTACCTTAAATGATAATAATCGAAAGAAAAGAATAAAAAAGGTATAAAATTAACATCCCATATGAAAAGTAACTCCATATTTTTTGTATGATGGACTCTCCAGTGTAAGTATAATTTTTCCAAGACGAAAGAGTTCATCATACATAAAATATGGAGTTACCTGTTCAATCACCTTGTATATGAGAACATTTTTGTCTATTAAAAATACTTGAAAACAAAATAATAAAAGAGATTGACTATTTTGAACCAATAATAAAAGTAATAAATAAAAGAAAATAATGTTACGACTCGAAACGTTTTTTCCTACAAATTTGAAAATATGTCATGAAAACGTTATGTTACTTTACATCACAATCAATAAATAAGAAAAGGATAAATGAATCAAATTATAGGCAAACGTTGTTAAAAATATTTGAATGATAAATGATAGAGAAAGGAATCAACTATATTAAACAAATAGAGACAAAACAAAACAAACATTTCAACGCGAAATACTTTTTCTATAGTTTCGAAATTTACTTTCTGTTTCATAAAAAATCGAGAAATGTTATGTTTAAAGAGTTGAATTATTCGTGCCAATGTATAAGGAATTTAACAAATACAATGCATTAAATATTCTTAGTATAATAATTCTTAGTGAGTCATTGCTTAAAATTAAACTTGCTAAATAAGTCTTATTTTAAAAATAAAACAATCCATGCAAATACCACGATTTAAAATAAACAAATATGTATTTAAATTTTAATAATAAAAGATTATAAAAATGCATAATAATATAATAAAAATTATAATAAACAAAGAAAAATATAAGAATAAATGGATAATTAAAATAGTCAAGGCTTTCCTTTTAAAATAGATCACTTTCTTTAAGCAGTGAAATAATTATAATCTTTTTATTACTATACTTCTAATACTTCTTTCTGTTTTTCACTTAACTATATTATTACTACTACTACTAATATTTCGTTTTGTTTTTCATTTAAATATATTCGTGTCTTTGGCTCATATTTTATTCCCTTTTTCGTTCTCTTCCTGGTAATGATTTTCTTTTCATTGTTAATCTTTGAATAAAGATTTGTCCAGATTTTGTTTATTCATCTCTGGGATTCAACTCGCGTACCAATTGTCCCCTGTGCTTATGACCATCCGCTGTTGATTCGGCCAGTAGATAGGTTGCACGTTCGATGATCAGGAATCAAAATACTGTCACCAGAGCATAACTGTTATCTTTTTTAGGTCACAGATTTGATCAACAAGGAAAGATGATTAAAAAAAAAAAAAAAAAAGGAATGGGACAAAAAAACAAAAAACAAAAAATTGTGATATCTAACACAAAGTAACCCTCCCCAGACGTATACACTCAACGAATGAGAAAGAGAGAAAAAGGCTGGGAAACTGAAGTTTTAAAATAGTTTTTTTAAGATCAAGTAAAATGTCTCTGGAGTACTTGAACACTTGATATTGAGAATATTGATCTCTACAAAGAGTTTTCAGCGAAATTAATGTATTTTATGCAAGGTAAAAATTAATTGTTATTCCAAATATTTAACCAACTTGGATACACATGACGAAATTGGCTTGTGGTGACCATGACGAGAAAAAACAAAAAACAAAACAAAAAACTATATTATACATAAGATATATATTATACATAAAATATACATAAAATATATTATATATAAAAGTCCGGTTTTAATAAATTTTGATATAAAAAAGAAGTAATTGAAAATAACAATTATTTATTAAAAAAAGACAGAACAGAATGTGTTATTGGAAATATGATTTTTAAGAGTTTTTAAAATGTTACAATTTTTAAATGAGTTACACAAATTGTAACGCTCGATAAGTCCAGACCGTAAATTACTGGAAATTCTAATAGTTATATAAAATTTTCCAAATATTTATGTCCTTTTTTTCGACAGTGATTAAATCAAGTTATTAAAAATTGCTTCTGTTATATATATATATCTATGCAAAAATATGGTCTTTGATGTTTTTAAATTAACTTTGTAAATTCAATTACATTTTTACACGAATTGAAAGATAGTTGCTGGAAGGAAGAAATTTGATTTGCTTTGCAAAACATAATTATAAATATGGTGTAGATATTTTAACCAAGTAATTTAAAAAAAGATACAAAAATGGAAACAATAACACACTGTTAGATAATTTTTGAGTTTCATTTACTAAATCAAGATTGTTGGTAAAAAATATTAGCGCTAAAGCAGATTTATGAGATTTTGAAATATTTTTAAAAAATGTATTTTTTTTAAATTTTAAAATTAATTTAAATTAGCCATTTTTTGTTAAGTTTGTGTTAACAAATAAAATGTTATTAAATAATGATTGTGCATGTTTTTTTTGGTTTTTCTTTTCAAATATATCCAAAACAATTTTTATAAATCATTAACTAGAAATTAATGTATCTGTCTATATTTCTGAGATGAGGTATTATGTACACTATTTACAATATTTGGACTATTATCCTAATCTTTGTCGCCATATATATTACAACGTTTCGGTCGTTGTATCCTCCGGCCTTCTTCAGTATATGTCTATATTTCTGAGATGAGGTATTATGTACACTATTTACAATATTTGGACTATTATCCTAATCTTTGTCGCCATATATATTACAACGTTTCGGCCGTTGTATCCTCCGGCCTTCTTCAGTATATGTCTATATTTCTGAGATGAGGTATTATGTACACTATTTACAATATTTGGACTATTATCCTAATCTTTGTCGCCATATATATTACAACGTTTCGGCCGTTGTATCCTCCGGCCTTCTTCAGTATATGTCTATATTTCTGAGATGAGGTATTATGTACACTATTTACAATATTTGGACTATTATCCTAATCTTTGTCGCCATATATATTACAATGTTTCGGCCGTTGTATCCTCCGGCCTTCTTCAGTATATGTCTATATTTCTGAGATGAGGTATTATGTACACTATGTGCAATATTTGGACTATTATCCTAATCTTTGTCGCCATATATATTACAACGTTTCGGCCGTTGTATCCTCCGGCCTTCTTCAGTATATGTCTATATTTCTGAGATGAGGTATTATGTACACTATTTACAATATTTGGACTATTATCCTAATCTTTGTCGCCATATATATTACAACGTTTCGGCCGTTGTATCCTCCGGCCTTCTTCAGTATATGTCTATATTTCTGAGATGAGGTATTATGTAAACTATGTGCAATATTTGGACTATTATCCTAATCTTTGTCGCCATATATATTACAACGTTTCGGCCGTTGTATCCTCCGGCCTTCTTCAGTATATGTCTATATTTCTGAGATGAGGTATTATGTACACTATTTACAATATTTGGACTATTATCCTAATCTTTGTCGCCATATATATTACAACGTTTCGGCCGTTGTATCCTCCGGCCTTCTTCAGTATATGTCTATATTTCTGAGATGAGGTATTATGTACACTATTTACAATATTTGGACTATTATCCTAATCTTTGTCGCCATATTTATTACAACGTTTCAGCCGTTGTACCCTCCGGCCTAGAACAGTCTACCGCAGTGAGCGAAATAAAGGGTTCAGTTCTACATTCCAACTACTTGAAGAAGGCCGGAGCGTACAACGGCCGAAACGTTGTAATAAATATGACGACAACGACGAGGACAATAGTCTGAATAATGTAAATAGTGTAGAAATTAATGTTTTTTTTTCCTGTAAAATGATTCGTGAAAAACGAGCGAATTGTATTCTTGTGTTCGTGGATCCGATGAGCATTTTTTGCATGACGAATAAAAGTAGACGCATTGCATTTCCTTCATGATTTTGCGCTCATTATCTACAGAGAGCGATGCCAGTTTTTTCATTGGGTCAAACAGTCAGTGACAGTGTGGAAGCGTACGATTGAAATGTTGCCCTTGAAACCAATTCAGATCTTTGGCGTTCTAAATCTTAACAACTTTAATATCGGCCCGTCTCGAAACCTTATCAAAAAGTTAATTTTGGTGAGTAACTTTCAAAGTAAATATCCTAGGAGGGTGAAATGTGAAGTCGAACCGCTAAATGTAGACCTGGAATAGTTAAATCAAAATAATCTTAGGTAAATCAATAAATGTTCATAGTTCCTACCTCCGTACGATATGAATCTGCCACCGTGTGTAATAATAATGTTGCTTGATAGTCGTTAGTAGTGTCATAATTTGAATAAAAGGAAAAAAAGAATTAAACGTTAACTAAAAGTAAAAATCAGATTCGAAAGAGATATAACTGTCTTTGATAGAATTCAACGAAAGGTGAGTAGATGGTGCGCGCATGTGTAGACAACAACGAATCATGAGAATAATAGCAAAAAAGGAAGCAAGTATCCCTCAAACGTCATTTAAACAAAGTATAGTAGAATAGTTTGTTTTACTCGCAAATGATAATCGATTCTCCCCGTTCCCAATACGTAACAACAAACAATATTCTTCAATGATGTCGGAGTTGGGCTTTCAGTCGTTTCAACGAAAGGATTGAAAAAATAACATTCATTGCCAGAATTTTTTTGTAGTCAAGGTCCTAACATTTACTCTTCAGCCGAGCGATTTATGTGCATTTCTACCATGTTAGTTGAATTGAAACAGTTTTTTTTACGACGTAATCTCTCTCTCTCTCTCTCTCTCTCTCTCTCTCTCTCTCTATATATATATATATATATATATATATATATATGAGATAAAAGTGAATAACATTAGTTTGTATTGAGCCCTCTTTTAAATTAAATGTTACAAACGTTGGAATTGTACTCTATTAGTTCTCATCTTTATCTATCTATCTATCTATCTATCTATCTATCTATCTTAATTCTTTCCTTATCTATCTATCTATCTATCTATCTATCTATCTATCTATCTATCTATCTATCTATCTATCTATCTGAATTCTTTCCTGATCTATCTATCTATCTATCTATCTATCTATCTATCTATCTATCTATCTATCTATCTTAATTCTTTCCTTATCTATCTATCTATCTATCTATCTATCTATCTATCTATCTATCTATCTATCTATCTATCTGAATTCTTTCCTGATCTATCTATCTATCTATCTATCTATCTATCTATCTATCTATCTATCTATCTATCTATCTATCTATCTATCTATCTATCACAGTCGGTTCGTATCTATCTATCTATCTATCTATCTATCTATCTATCTATCTATCTATCTATCTATCTATCTATCTATCTATCTGAATTCTTTCCTGATCTATCTATCTATCTATCTATCTATCTATCTATCTATCTATCTATCTATCTATCTATCTATCTATCTTAATTCTTTCCTTATCTATCTATCTATCTATCTATCTATCTATCTATCTATCTATCTATCTATCTATCTATCTATCTATCTATCTATCTGAATTCTTTCCTGATCTATCTATCTATCTATCTATCTATCTATCTATCTATCTATCTATCTATCTATCTATCTATCATGTGCAATATTAAAGCATAATATTAGTCCTGAGTAGAATGCTAAACTGCATCTAGTAGCAAAGTCGGGAGATGTGTAGTTTTGAGGAGCCTGGTACCACCTCTTAACTGCTGTTGTTACCAGGTCTACCCTGACTCTGTGTGGTAGCACCTGTTAGGGTACATATATATATATATATATATATATATATATATATATATATATGTATATCCCCTAACCCTATATATATATATATATTCATTTATATAAGCCGTCACATATATATGCTATCCAATATATATATATATATATATATATATATATATATATATATATATATATATATATATATATATATATATATATACATATATATCTATGTGTGTGTGTGTGTATGTATGTAAAAGTGGACACTGAAGTCAACTCCCAGAGACTCTGGGTGTTGACTTCAGTGTCCACTTTTATATTTACATATGCTCTGTCCCTGATATTGAGCACTTTAACCCATAAATATAGCATACCTTAAAACTATATTTTATCATATATATATATGTATATATATATGGAGAGAGAGAGAGAGAGAGAGAGAGAGAGAGAGAGAGAGAGAGTTGTCGAAATCCGATCAAATTATCATCTAGCCTACAGTAGTGCTGCCCAAACGAAAGTGAATTTATACATAGCTGTCTCTATCAGGAAATTATCGTAAAAGAACTTATATCAAACGAATAAGCTGTGAATGGTGAAGAGAAAAACGTCAAATTATTGTGTAAACAGGCTTACATAGATTCATACAAGTTCATAGTTCTGATATAGAAAAGAACACGGATTATGTTTCTCGATTTCTTAATAATCCTTAATTAATAACATTTCAGGTATAATAATGAGCAGATAAATAAAACAGGAATTCAGAAATATATTTTAATTTAAAAAATTCAATCACATTTTTGAAAATCATTATAAAAACATTTTTCTTGCATAGAATAAAGCTACGGCATGCATTAACAAAGAAAATGAACAAGTTGACAAACGAAGCAATAATTTACTTTATTTTGTAGTTTTAAATTTTACAATTTAAGGCTTAGATATTTTTTGGAAACTTTAAAACGTTTTTACAATCAAATTGTATTTTACTGCGATTCCATAAATGGTAACTATTTACACTGAAAAGATGTTTCTATTTTCAATTCTTTTTTCTATAAAAAAATAATTTGTCGATGCAGTAACTGCCGAACGTTCTGTTAAATTTTATTCATTAAACTATGTAAGATTTTATTATAAAAGTCAATGTTTTCGCAATAGCATTGTTAAGAAATTGGTAAATTTTTCAAGATATATTTAAGTAAAAAAAATTCATATGAATTTTAAACGATAATATGTTTAATTAGAAATATTTGCAATAACTTATCTGGTGGTGCGATATTTTATAATGTAACTCGATGGTTTTTTTTAATAGTATTGTAAATAAATATAGGATTAAATATTGAACAAATAGGAAAAAAATGTTTATAAATTTAACATGTTTCGCTGGCTTTATTTCAGCTTCCTATATAATAGTAATTATTGATATATTTTTCCAAATTCAGATCTATAACGATTGGGTTGTAAGAAAGAAATAAGCTCAAAAGAGAAATAAGATACTGTAAAGATACTGAGTGACGGAAATCCAATGTCGGAAATTGTGTAAAAATTTAACAGAGATCTTAGAATAATTAAAAAATGAAAACATAAAGAAAATAAAATAACGGCAAAAAACTAGTAAAATTAATTCTGAAAAAAAAAAAAAAATTAAAATTGGTAATAAGCAAGAAAAGACTTAAAGATGCTAGTATTGCGAATATAAACAGAGTGAAAATATGCCGTAAATGAAGGACACATTAAGCCATTAACTGCTAAATTTTTTAATGCGCATTTTTGGCCCAGACAGGTGTCTTAGGATTTTATTTATTCCTTATGTTTAATTTCAGTAGTTACCATTGTCGTTTTTATAGAAACTAGAACATCAAATATATATGTGTATAAAACGTCAAAAAATAATATTGATTAGAAATAATAAAAAAATTCTTTTCAAAATAGTCATTATTTTTCTACTCGTGAAATGTAAAATTACGACAGAAAGTGTCTTCTTACGGCTAATAATAAAAACTTTAAAGGCTAAGTGTTGTAAAATATACCTCTTCAAATGCAATGTATGTAAGCAATTCAATGTAAATACAAGGAATAACATGTAGTGAGTTTAATTTTAACAGATCCCCAAATGAGGCTCATGGCAGGTAATGGGTTAATTGAAAACATAAAAGTGATCACATTACCAACTTTGAAGTAAATATTATAAAGATAAATGGGTATCTTGGATGAAGAAGTACATAAGACCTTTTAGTGGTCTAATGTAGAGCTATGTTTTATGGACTTGATGGTTGGGTTTTAAGTTGGGTATTTCATGGAAAGATTAGAAGATAACAATGGGGGTGTGGAGTTTTCTTTTAGGTTAATATTGTAAGCAGTAAAATTACAGATTCTTTCAAAATTGACGACGATTCCAGTGTCAGTGCAAATAATTTTTATAAGTTCTTGGACAAGATGTTTTTGAGTGGTGCAAGTTAAAACCAAGAAGCTTTAAGTTAAAGTGTATATTCATACAAGACAATGTTGCTTCGTATTCTGTAAAACTGATTATGGTATACCTTGCCAAAAGAGGTTTCACAGATAAATTAATAGAATGGCAACCAGCATTTCCAGAAATAGAAAACGTCTAGCCCATCAATAAATGTATATGAAAATGGAAAACGATATTCAATCAAAGCAATAAAACTGCTGCAATTAATTTTCAAGTTGAAACAATAGATACGTTTAGAACACTGTAGCCTGATGAATGTTAGAGAACCTCAAGGATTCCATATTAACATATAAAATAATTCATTTCGTTATATAAGATATTGTGCTAATATTTGAACAGACGTTACACTTAGTTTGTAAGCATATTAAAATTTGACAGTCACAAAACCATTTACTATCAATACTTTAACAACGAAAGATATTTTGAAAATCTTACTGACAGAAGTCAGTTGATACCAGTGAGACTATGATAACATTGGCTTGCATAGTAAAATCTGGCATAGTGTAGTTGAATATCTGTACATCTTAAAAATATAGGTGTATTTATATTTATTTTTCAATTATTCAATTTTTTATTAAAATTATTTAAAACGGGTAAAAACTTTCAAATACAGAAATCTTCATTTCTATATAGTAGACAAAACTACGTTTTATATGAATATATTCTCCAGTTCTGCTATCTACTGGTATAACGTTTATGAAAATTGCATTAACCTTTATATGCGATTTAAATGAATATTTGGAAAATTGATACTCGTCATTCAGAAAACAAATCGATTAATGAAACATAAACATGCCCGTAAGGCACATTCAACGACTTTCGATGAGCAATAGTAAAATTAGTGCCATCGATATAACAAACACGTTGAAAACCAATAACATGGTTTAAAAATAGATGTGACCAACATAACAAAACTTGCCTCAAGGAACATTCGCATGAAGTATAGTCGGCAAAAAGTCAGTTTTTTTTTGTTTTTAATGCGGCTAAACATGTGTTAAATTAGTCAGTGAGCCTAAGAACAGGATCTTGAAACTGTGGTCCAAAGTGATATGGACTGATGAATCAACATTTGCCAACATCTTTGAACTGCATAGATGTATATTAAAAAGAGTATGTGAAGAGTTATCCCCTTGTTAGAGCAACGGTTACGCATAGAGGAACAGTTTTCATTGAGTGAGACTGTATATCTGGAAACCGTATAGTCCATTGTACCGAATTAAAGGAATTATAGTGTATCTTATCTAGAAATATTGAATAAGGTTATGCTATCACGACACGGAATTCATTTACATCAGTAGTGGTTATTTTATCATGAAACATTACCAGAACATATCTTGAATACAGCAGTATTGAGGTTCTGTCATTGAAAGTTCAATCAGCAGACATCAAACACCACCAAGAAATGTCAAAATGTCAAAGTTAACATCCGATAATAAGCCCACAAGTGCAAAAGATGTCTGCAATAATATGGTAAAATTTGAAGAATCTAATTGTATTGATACCCCGTATAAGTTAACTTCTATGGACTAGTTCTGGTTCTTTCATTTGCCAATTTATTTAGTTCTGCTTACTTGTATTTTTTTTAGTAGAAATGGCAGATAATTTAGATAGAAAATGTATTTAAAACGAAAAGACATGTTAATAACTAATAATTGGGTATTTCAACAAGTTTAGGCTACTCACTCGTTCGACCACTCTTATTTTGTAAACAGTTGAAATTAATTCATGTTTCCAATCAAATAATGAAAAATTAACGCGATCAAACTCAGAAGACAGGACATTTTTCTATAGGAGGACAGAATTCTGTCGTCACCGTTTCACTCGCTTTATACTCCACATTAGAATTTTGCTATTGTCAATTGTATACGTTTGGTTGATTTATTTTGAAAGATAGTTAAAAACGTTTCTGTTTGACATTCATGCTTGTTGCTAGGCCAAAATAGAGGAGACTTTTTATCCTGAAAGAAGTGTCATTCTTCATTTACGAAAAGTGATCAATATTATATGCCTGCATGTAGTTAAGAACATCTGTTCAGGATGATACATGTGCCTACGCATTCACTTACTTTTATAGAAAATATAGGAAGAAATATATGCATTTATCCATTTATCTATTTATGTAGACGCTTTAACTTTATATATATATATATATACATACATACATACATACATATATATATATATATATATATATATATATATATATATATATATATATATATATATATATATATATATATATATATATATATATATGAAGAAATATAGTTTTAAGGTATGGTATATTTATGGTATAAAGTGCTCAATATCAGAGATAGAGCGTATGTAAATGTAAAAGGGAACATTGAAGTCAACACTCAGAGGCGACAGACTGTTTCAAGTTAAACACAATCAGGCCACACACACACACACACACACACACACACACACACACACACACACACATACATATACACACATAGATATATTTTTTTATGGTAAAAAACAAAATTACCTCAGCATGAGTATAGTCTATTTCGAGCTGATCTGAATCCAGCCGTCTTCAGCTCTTTAAGACTAAAGAGCTGAAGACGGCTGGATTCAGACCAGCCCGAAATAGACTATACTCATGCTGAGGTAATTTTGGTTTTTGCCGTAAATATATATATGTTTATATATATATATATATATATATATATATATATATATGCTGTTATAATAAAGACATTGAGCTCTCTGTGGATCAGATTTAATATTTGTTATTACTAGGATCCGCCTGGATTATATACCAACGGATCCATAAACCTGTACTATATTATTATTAGTAGTAGTATTATTATTATCATCATCATCATTATTATTATTATCATCATCATTATTATTATTATCATCATCATTATCATTATTAATATCATCATCATCATTATTATCATTATTATCATAATTATTATTATCATAATTATTATTATTATCATAATTATTATCATCATCATCATCATCAACATCATCATCATCATCACCCTTATCATTATTATTTTTATATTTTTATTATAAGAGATTATAATAATAACATTTTTATTATAAGAGATTATAATAAAAATGTTTTATTATAATCTCTTGTCATAAAAAAGTAATAATATTGCTCTACATTGTATTGAACACATTTTTTAGATGTAATTGTTACAAACAGTGGATTTTTACTCCATCTGTTCTTCCTCTTCGCAAAGATTCATAATTGAGGGTTTCCAAGAATCTTTGCCGTGCTTTTAACAACCGTAAATTTAAAAAAATAAGTTACTCCAAAATTCGCTTGACGAGGAAATGGAACTAATGTCTTTGGTTTAATAACAAAATTAAACTCAAAGGCTTTAGCTTCCATTTTTGAAACATGGTTATCACTGTGTAGCGAAAAACGCATATTTTAAATCAATTAATTTATAATATTAATGCTCTGTAAATTTACATTGAGCACTATTGTGTAAAAATAAAAATATCTATAAGCACACCGGATTTTATATCTTACTGTTCTTTCTTTTTATTTATATAAACATATATATTTATGTATATATATATATATATGTATATATTTGTGTGTGTGTGTGTCCGTGTGTATGTGTGTACATGTACATGTAGTTATAGGAATGCACTCTTTATCGTAATTTTTATGCGCATAATGAAAATGTTCATGTTTTTAAAAAAATATCTACACAACGCTATTGTTGCATATTTGTATGCATAGTTCTCTGCCATTTTTTAATGCATATTTCTGTGCGAATTTTTCAAAGATACAGAAGTTCAATAACGCATCATATTTCAAAAAGACTAACCTAACTTTAAAGTATTTAACACCCCACTATTTCCACTATCCCGTGGCTATTTTCGTAACAAAAAGAAAATTATAGGCGATGAAAATTGAATTAAATTATTGATAAATTTAATCTGTTTTAATCTAGTTGAAATCTCGTTTAATCTCGTCTTTCAAAAGAAAAAAAAAAGGATGGAAATCTTCAAGCAGTTTTTTTGTTTCCGTCGTAAAAAAAATGTAAATGACGATACTGAACGCCATTTTTTAAAAAAATTAACAGAAATAGAATTTTTGCTAATTTAAATAATAAAGCCTCGGTTCTGCTAATTATATATACGATAAACAAATATCAGATAATCAGTTATATATTCAACAATAGAGACAACAAGTCGGCATCTGAATGGACAGAGAGGAAAGGACACTCACTCGTTTGAGTCATTTGAGTCTGTGAGTGTGAAGCATTTTCATTACAATCCCGACACACGTATTTTTGTACGTGTGTTCGGTATCTATTCAAAAATGCGTGTTAATGGAGGAAGGTAAATAGATTAGCTCATTCTTTTCTTTCTCGGTCAATTTTTATTTCTATCGAGATCAAGATTATCTAACACTCCTTAGCATTTCCCCATTTTCTAAAATATACTAGAGATCGTATAGAACAAAGTATTTTCCCGAAATATTTAGTCTCGTTACCACAAAAGCTATTCTTGATTTGAAACCAGTGTGCATTGTCTTTCCCGTGGCAAGTAACTTAAAATCCAAGCGACATAAATGTCAATAACCGGTATTCTATTTCAGAACTATGACTTAGTAGCCTATAATTGTTAACTGACAATATCCTTCACTTTGAATTCCCGCAATAAGGCCATAATGGTGAAGTTTATTATCAACGTCTCTTATTGCTTTGTTACAGAAAGCGGCAACGAAGAGAATTTTTTATTTATATATTCTAACATATTTTTTATCTAAGTGAATCACCCTTCACTTTCTATCCGAACTGAAACATTTGTTGGGGCGGAGTGAAGGGGTAGTTGTATTATTAGGGCGAAATTCGGAACGAAAAGCAAATTACCAAAAGAACAGAGTTCAGGCCTCATTCTCTCTTGATAATCAACTTCAGTCCGAAAATCGCTCGAACCGGCCTAGGGAAGGTCAGACAATTACCCGAACCAACGAACAGAGATGTTCCTCTGTTGCTGGCCCCCTAAAATATAATCCTTCGAAACAGCTTTTTTTTCTCTCTTCTTAATCTTCTTCCCTACCAACCTACGTAGTTTAGAATTTATTTCGTTTTCGAATTACGACCAGAAAGCAAATAAAAGATATGAACAGCCATGAAGAGTGTTGACCGGTATACAAAATGAGAATTTTTGGAAGAAATATATTTGTCAGAAAAGTGCAGCTCTTTACCTTCGTCTAGTATATAACTATGAACTAACTTAAACTAATATATAATGAGTGTAGATGGGTGAATTATGTTACGCGCATGTGCCAATAGGATTTGCTTATTTTAATGACAGCTCACAATAATTATAATTGCGATATTTATAATTGACATTCGACAGTGTGACTTTTCGAGTAAAAAGTTTCGTTCTTTACGCTCTGAGAACAGTGTACATTGAAGCGAAAAAGAAATCTTCCTTTTTTGCCAATGAACACATTTTTTCCAAGTGATGTGTATTGTATTCAACACAACATTCGTGAGTACTTTTAAAATCTTCTGTATTATTGTAATTGCATATGCTCACGTCTAATTAGCTGTAGAATAATTATTACTTCAATGCTCGTACATTTTCACTCACTAAATAACACAACTATTTTGATTCGAAAATTGACCATGAGCCTAGATTAGACAGATTGTAGATTGTAGATCAAATGACAGTCAAAACGCTACAATATTTCTTCGAAATATGTTTTCGTTTGACTAACAAAAAACATACTCTTTCCATCTTTCGCTCTCTCTCTCTTTTGTCTTTCTCTCTCTCTTTTTTGTCTTTCTCTCTCTCTCTTTCTGTCTTTCTCTCTCAATATTTATGCCTTTCTCTCTCACTCTTTTCGTTCTCTATTCTGTCTTTCTCTCTCTCTTTGCCTCTATTCTTTTCCTCTCTCTTTTTGTCTCTCTCACTCTTTCTGTCTTTCTCTCTCACTCTTTCTGTCTTTCGCTATCTTTTTGTCTTTCTCTCTATCTTTCTGCCTTTCTCTCTCTCTTTCTCTCTCACTCTTTATGTGTTTCTCTCTCTCTGTCTTTTTCTTTCTCTATTCTGTCTTCCTCTCTTTCTTTGCCTCTATTCTTTCTCCCTCTCTTTCTGCCTTTCTCTCTCTTTCTCTCTCTCTCTCTCACTTTCTTTCTTTCTCCCTCTATCTTTCTGTCTTTTTCTTTCTTTCTTTTTTCTTTCTTTAAATAAAAACACACACACGCGCACACGTGTGTGTGCTCTTATCTTTTCCTAATTTTAATAGCTTAGTTAGTGTTGAATGAATGCCTACTTCCTGTTAAATATTGACAAACGTATTTTATCTTACAACCATAATGTGTTTTCTATGTTTTATAAGTTCAAATTCCTGTTTATTCTTTCGAAATAATTCTAAAAGAGCAATAAAAATAATAATATACAACTTACAGCTTTGAACCTTGTTAATAAAAAATATTTTTACTGTTTTCTTTTTATTGAACGTTAAAATTGTCACTATTAATTTTATGCAATTAAATTGTTCACGATTTACCAATATTTTATTCACGAAATTTATGCACTCTAAAAACTTTGTTATTATTAATGATCTAATTTCTGTATGCTTGTGTGTTTTTGTTAAAAATATTGCATAATTTTTGTCAACGCAATAACGTTAAAATGTTTTAATACAAATCAATTCCTAGTCCATTTCCGAGTAATTTTAAATTTAATTAATAAATAAAAATTGACAAAAAAAAAGAAGAAAGAAAAATGGAACTATCCAGGTCATTTACTTGCTAATTACAGAGTTGTTTTATTTTTTCATCAAAAGAAAATAATGGGAGGAAACAGGCGAGAAGAGTTTTTGAAAGTTAGTGATACATTTACACATAATAGGAATATAAATTCTACAAATCAGAATCGACTTATCATCGAGTAGAAGCTGACGGAAGCTGACGGAAGTTGCCGGAAGCGGCATTTAAGATTGTCAGTTGAAATTCTGAGGAAACGTTTTCAGTCAAAACACTTAAATCTTCAATGTCTGTGAAAAAAATTCTACCAAATCTGTAATAAAATAAATAACTTGCAGAAAATGAGATTTTCTCTTTGTTCAGGTTGACTAGATGCAATGGATACTATTCAGCAGTTAAACGCTAAAGTGGTTAAAATCTTTAATGAATAATTCCAGACTTCAAAGGAGAATTGGCGATATCTGGATGTTGCATTATAATTTTAATTTTATATAGGGCAAAACTATTTACTACTCGTTACTACTCCCTGGCTACTGAAAGGTTCTCGATTTAACTAAGAATTGAAGAAAATATTGATGTTTTGCTCAGATTCTGGGAAGTGTGTCGGACCAAAATCTTTACAGCATCCCCAAGTATACAAAGAATTTCACCGAATAAACAAAAATCTTGTGCTTCTATTAGCAAAAGTATGAGGAGATTCGTTTGCTTGTAACTTTTTATCTCAACAGATAAGAATTGTATCAATTTTAATGTCTCTACAAATGACTTTCTTTTAAGACAGTTATAGAGGCTTTGATTAATGTTAGGCCAATTGTTGAATTCTCAACTCTTAAATAGTTTTAAACATATCTAGTAAAGTAATTGATGTGGACCCGAAGTAGGGGCCACGGAAGGAAAACACGGAACACGGGTTAGAGGTAAGAAAGATATATTAAACGGAAAAGTTGCAAAGAATAGTGTAAGCAGAGCTTACTATCCAGTGGTGTTCGATATTGGTATCGTACGCGGCTGCGCATTACTGGTGCTACTCCCATGATTCACATAATATAGTACTGGGAGAGTCCATGATGTAGGGAAGTATCGGTCTCACAATACCCGCCTTCCAAGAATTTTCCTCTTTTTGTTGGTGGTCCATCTGGACCTTTAACATTTGGACAATTATTTTTTGGAATTCTTCCATATTTAGATAATATGTAGAAAAGTAATGAAAGAACATACGAAACAGAAATAAATAAATAAATAACAGCAATTACTGTTGCTTTGAAAACCCGTGTACCAAATCTAGTAATGAATTAATAAAATTAATAAGAACTACTTACTGGTTTAGATCTTTCGAGATATCGTTGTTCCATTAATTTCAATGTGACCATTTAAATTTTCTTCACACTTATTATATTTTTTTTTAGAAGTGTGGGGAGAAAAATATCAGTTAGCAAAAAAAATGAAATACACTGGATTTTTTTTCCTTCTTTTGGGAGAATTTGCTTTGCTTTTTTTTTTTAGAAAAAACTCACCTCAATCAATTGGGGGGGGGTTATTTTATGCGCGAGATTTGTAGGAATTCAAATCAATTTCATAAAAATTTTGAACACTTTGCTAAATGCGCGACTTGGTGAATAGTTTTTTCGAACTTAAGTCAACTGTAGTACTTCGAGCTCTTGAGTTTGTCAGTTTGTTTTGCGCACAAGCTGGGTTTTTTGTAAGCAGTCGTTCTCGATACTTGGTTGCTCGTTATTGCGTTTCGTTCGCTGATGTAGTAATGCCAGCTCAAATTCTAGTTCAACACTGATGTGGGAACCAGTGGAGTTAAACGAGTCCTCTGTCGCCACTGATGTGGGACTGGGGCTTTGGGGTTTCGGTGTGGGTGCGTGTCTCGAATCCTCTGACGCCACTGATGTGGACCCGAAGTAGGGGCCACGGAAGGAAAACACGGAACACGGGTTAGAGGTAAGAAAGATATACGGTGTAACCCGGATATAAGAGAGTTGCCAGGACCGGAGAAGATTTCTCTCATATCCGGGTTTCTCTTATATCCGGGTTTCTCTTATATCCGGGTTTGGTCTATTTTGTAAGTAAGTATTTAAGTAGGTTTGGTCTGTTTTGTAAGTAAGTATGTAAGTATGGCTCTAATTTGGGACCAGAGAAAATCTCTCTTATATCCGGGTTTCTCTTATATCCGGGTCTCTTATATCCGGGTTACACTGTATTAAACAGAAAAGTTACAAAGAATAGTGTAAGCAGAGCTTACTATCTAGTGGTGTCCGATATTGGTATCGTACGCCGCTGCGCATTACTGGTGCTACTCCCATGATTCACATAATAATATAGTACTGGGAGAGTCCATGATGTAGGGAAGTATCGGTCTCACAACAGTAATATTACTTAAAATAGAAAGAATTATCTAAAATACATCAAAACATGAAACGCATGCCATGTAAACTTCTCTCCAATTCTGTTCAAAAACACTAACCTTGGCTTTGATTGACTTTCATTAATACCAAATTTCTCCATATTTATTACTTGATTATGCAACTTTGAAATAATTTCAGCTTACTTAAATATTTCATTATATATATATATTGCACTGACGATTGCACTAGCATGAAACAGACTGTCGCCTCTAAGTGCTGACTTCCATGTCCACTTTTATATTTACACACGCTCTATCTCTGATATTGAGCACTTTATCCCATTAATATAGCACACTTTAAGACTATATTTATGCATATATATATATATATATATATATATATATATATATATATATTTGTCATCCACAGACAGACTGTTTCGCTGTTTCACAGCTCCTCAGGGTGGCTAGACGTCCGGTTGCCTCTAGCTAGGATTGAAACCCGACTGAACCCGACCCGTCAGCGCACGGCACGGAATGAAGGTGAATTTTAGCGTGTTTATTTTTAGATTTAGATAAACACACAGTGATACATATATATATATAATATTTTATTATACATACATATATATATATATATATATATATATATATATATATATATATATATTAGTTTTTGTTGTTTTCTACGCGCAGTTTTTCCATACGAATCAGCGTAATGCAAAAAGCGAACACATCATCATTACACACGAACACAATACTGCAGATACCTCTGGCATCCAGTTGTGTACATATCAACTGACATACGTTTAAGTATGGGTAAGTAAAGCTAACCAGAATCGTATTTGTGATGGAACCTGGCAACTCGTATGGAACAAGCCGTTCATTTTAACTATGATGCCAAATTGTCTTTTGAATAATGTTTTATTAAGTATGAAATAGAATGATTTTCATTTGCTTCTGTAATTTCGATGTTTTTGCAATGCATGAGGATTAGACAGAGAAACGCATACATATAAACTGGTGAAGAATTAGAATTCATTACTAATAATTTTTACGTGTAAGACTAATAATCATTACTATAGGAACAATATAGGAGACACGGTAGAGTAATAGATAGCGGCTCGGTTTGAGGAATCGGAGAGCCGAGTTCGAATTCCAATCGAATTCCAATCGAATCCATTACATTCACTTACGTATTGATACCCTTGGAAAAGTTACGAATCCTCTTCATCTCCCCCCCCAGCTATGGGTAAATAGCAGGACAGCCCTTGGATGGAAACTGGTTTACCGCAGATCTACTGCGGGAAAAAAATCTGCCTCGTATGTATCACATGGTACATAACTGACTTACTATCGGAACAAAATATAAGGCACCATACACACTTGTATATAAAGAGAATCTATCTATCTATCTATCTATCTATCTATCTATCTATCTATCTATCTATCCCAGTTTGTTCATTATCTATCTATCTATCTATCTATCTATCTATCTATCTCGTATTGTTCATGTCTATTTACCTTAGTCTGTTCCTATCTGTATAGTTCTCACGGTCTGTTCATATCTATCTATCAATCTATCTATCTATCTATCTATCTATCTATCTATCTATCTATCTATCTATCTATCTATCTATCTATCTATGTTCAAACATTAACAGAAGATATATAATTAACAGAAGTAAGTGTGTTTACAAGCTGGTCATGTATAAGGATACACATTTATTATGGCGAGCACGCTCGGACTCGTCTTATATTGATTAAAATTAATGAAAAGATCGCTATTAAGAAGCTTGAAAGAAATTCAGTGTTGGCAGAACACAATTAAACAATATTTGTGGGTGAATCGTACAAAAATGAAGGGAAAAAGTGTTCGTATCAAAACTCCTCTGCTCAAAGCCCTCTTTCTCATCTTGTCGATCTCAATGTACCTCTCATCATTTGTTACCTCCAAATAAGCCTACGCTTTTTATCTATCTTTTGCACCGCCTAAAAAATAATAAAATATCCCCACCTAAAAACCAAAAAAAAAACAAACCCAAAAAACAAAACAAACAATAACAACAAGAAAACAGCCCATTAATCTGCAACACCAAAACAAAACTCGATAAGCACTTAATCTTTCAACCTTTTTCGCTTCGATTCAATCCATTTTCAATGCGTTGATGTGACGTCGACCCGATGGTTGAAGTTAGCCGCTCATGCACTTGCCTTGGCAACACCTCGGGTCACGAACCGACGTGATTCGCTTCAGTTCGGTTTACCTAGAAAGACTTTGCGAGGATCTATTTTGCTTTTCTTTTCCACACTCTTCTTTCTTTCTTTCGTTTTTAGGAAATAAAAAATGGAAATATTCTGGAAGGACACAATCAAATTATAATAATATATATGTACTTACACACACACACACACACACATATATATATATATGCATGTGTGTGTATATGTGTGTGTGTGCATAATTCTTCCGCCATATACATATGTATATATGTACATTCGTGTGTTTAGAAATGATTGTGCCTATATATCTGTAGAAATATTAGCTCATATATGCCAACAAAATTTACTTCCACAGACACACAAATATACATACATACATTTATATATATATATATATATATATATATATATATATATATATATATATATATATATATGTATGTATGTATGTATGTATGTATACATATATATATGTAATTACATAAATACAAATGTGTGTGTAAATATTAATACAAAAATATGTAAGTCTATTCTTGTCAGTTTATTTGTATAGTCGTAGCATCTAGTATATGTAAATATTAATATACGCTCAGACGAATACGCCGAAGAAGGTACTTCCTTGATAACATGCACATATAAACAGAACTATAGTTGTACATATAACTTCAAAAGAAATTCCAACATTTCTTAATATGTTATTTGCACATTTGTATTTAATCACATAAGTTTTTCTTCTAGAATAGAAAGCCATTTACGCATTTAATGGCTTCGTGTTTACAGCCAATGTTCTGTTACGTATATATACGAAGAAACATTTGCTTACACATGCATATAGTTGAAGAAATGTGCATATAGCAGTATACACAAACGTACACAAAAGCAGACAAATTCATTTATGAATAAATTATACATTCAAAAGAAGTTGCTGATAATTTCTCGGCCTGACCAAGTGGCCTTTCTAAAAATTCTGTCAGATTTTTGGACGGATTTTTGGAAGTGGATTGGACTGATAATTTTTCTACTTCCTCATCTGTATATGAATGCACACGATTCTTATATACATTAGAAATTATTTAGGAAATATTTAATAACCAATTCTTGCTTGAATTACTAAGACATTTGATCAATCTGAGATAAGATTACAATAAACACGAATTCTGGCTGAAGACATTATTGTTAAGTAAAATTTTATCGATGCAGAATAAGATTGAAAATATTGTCGTTATCAAAATCTACTTTTTCATTTTGTTTTGCTCATTAATTTTTTTATTCTTCTCTGCTTTTTTCTTTCTGCCCTGTTTGGAGACGTGTCCCATTTCTATATCTATCTTTTGTGCAATTTTTGACATACTCCCCAGCCGTCAGCGCGTTAAACTCTCCTCACTTCGAGAGTCATAAGACATGCACTTTTTTTCTCATTCCCTTTCTTATGACCTGTATATTTCATGTGGGAACTTTACTTTTGAGTGCTTCTTCTTATATTCTGTGCAGATGGGGATGAAGAGAGAGGGTAAAAGCACAAGTCAGCTAATAAGCTGCAAAGATCGTGGAAAGATTGGACGACCATTTACTTCCAAATGAGAATCGGCGGTCAGCAGTAACGACCGACTACGACCAGGGAATGATTGCGGTCGTCACCTCCAAAAAAGGAGAGCCGACCTCAATCAGGGGAGGGAAACGTAATTTCAAAAGATGTCAAGAAATTCAATTTGTCAGCAAGATCACAGCTAATGGGGGGCGTTGACAGAAAATCCGACGAAGTAGATTTGGAAAAGAGACGGGGAAGGAATTTAGTTTGGGTAATAGGGAATGTGCGATAGCTGTAATAAAATGGAACGCTGCATTAGTGATGGTGACGGGGTGGATAGTAAATATGGGCTGAATCAAAAATACAACCACGAAGGAAGAAAAACATGATTTGCTGCGCTCCAATAGGAATTCTTTGGTCGGCGAAGTCGGTGAATTGGGAGAAGCCATGTCTTCAAATCGAAGGTAGAGTTATATAGAAGTTGCCAAAATAGATCATCAAGCAGAGGCGGTAGCGGCGGAGATGGGAATTTTTAAAGAGAAGGAAATGTGAAAATGGATGAAAAATAGGAAAGAACGTGGATAAAGAAAACGAGAAACCGTAAATAAGAGAAAGCATTTTGTAAATATCTATAGAAGAACGAAGAGATTGACACGGAAAATAGTAAAAAAAGAAAAGCTCTCTTACACACACACACACACACACACGCACGCACGCATGCGCACAAACAAACAGAGTAATTATTTAAGAATGTGCAGAAATTTGATAGAAAAAGAGGCGAAAGTGAAAGTCATTATAAAATGAAAACTCTTGGATGATATGAACAGCATAAATAAAACAAAAGAAAGAAAGAAGAAAAATAAAATAAATATTAAAAGGAAAGAAAGAGTAAAAGGCTGCGTAAGAAAGGCAAGAAGAATAGCCAAGTGTAAATGAGATGGAAACAAGAACTAAAGTTATTAAATGAAGAATACGTAAAAAAGAAGAGAGAAAGTGAGAAAATACAACGTGAGGCAGTAAGAGGGAAAATGGTTAGAATTAAAATCCGTAATCAAAAGCAATATGGATGTGTGTGTGTGCGTGTGTGTGTGTGAGAGAGAGAGAGAGAAAGAGAGAGAGAGAGAGAGAGAGACCAAGGAAATATGGAAAATAGATAATGGAGAATTAGTTTTAAAGGAAAAATGATAGAGAAATAAAATAAATCAAAGAATGTATAAACGGTGAAATAAAAAGGAAAGAAAGAAAGATTCAGAGAGAGAGAGAGAGAGAGAAGGGAGAGAGAGAGAAGGAGAGAGAGAGAGAAGGGAGAGAGAGAGAAAAGGGAGAGAGAGAGATGATTAAACATTTGAATGAGTAATTGTAATCGAAAATTGAGAGTAAATAGGAAGATGAATGATGCTTATAATAATCGTAAGAGGAATTAATGTTTTCAAGGAAAAGTTTAATGGGATGCCATGGACGAAAGAAAAAGAAATCAAAAATAGTAGAAGAAACAGAGAAAATACAAAAACGTAAATATATATATATATGTATATAAAAATAACAAAAACTTTGTATATTGCACCTATTTTCCACATGGAAAACCTGAAAGGATAGAAAAATACGATATCAGATTATCGATATGAATTTTCAGAAGAGAAAATATGATAAGAAAGGAAACCAAATAAGGAAACTAAACCTGTATAAATGAAGTAATATACTTAAGTTGAAAGGCAAATAAATTAAACAAATCTCAGTTGGTGACACTTAAGTGAACGTCAAAAATCATTAGAAATTAAAACGTGAATGAAATAATTTGGAAGTAAAAATAAATTTAAAGATAACATTCAAAATGATAATAATAATAATAATAATACGACCTGTGACAATTTTATGAGACTTTACAATACACACAGACAGAACAATTAAAGCTAATCGCACAGACATTGTTATTAGAGACCGAAAACAATCAAATTGCAATGTATCTTTGAAGATCTACAAAATGCTATCAAAATACAAGGACCTTGAAATCGAAATCTCAAGAATGTGGCACATGAGAACCTCAACAACTTCTGTTGTAGTTGGAGCCCTCGGATTGATTGGAAATTCTTCCAATAGACACATTGAAGGGATTCCTGGAAGCCCATGTCTTAAAGAAATACAAAAAATTATTCTCACAAGTACATTCCACACGTTAGGAAGGGGTTTATCTATGTAAAATACGTGTTTTCTTTTTAATTCCCCAGTGCAAAATGTCATGATGCCATTTCTGATCTTAGGTCTCTGGGCGAAACCCGGAAAGAAATGTGTATACATCAGAATCAAAGGAAATAATAATAATAATAATAATAATAATAATAATAATAATAATAATAATAATAATAATAATAATAACAACAACAACAAATGAAAATCGTTTCAGTTTTACTCTCTGCATATTATTTTTTTTTAAATTGATCAATTTTAACCAGCTTATGTCAAATAATTTTCTGTTTTATCGTCCATATATAGTTTACAGAAGATCAACTAGGAGGAGGGGGGGTAACAATAAAAAAATAAAAATATAAACAACAAAATTCTAAGACAAATGAATATATGAATAAAAAATTTAGAAAACAGAAAAAAACAGAAAGAACGAAAAAAAATTACACTTGAAATAAAAAAGGTTTGTTTTGTTTTACGTCATATCAACCACAATGTGTTATTTAATGACGACAATTTTTTTCCTTCAAAAATCTATTTCTGGTAATATTTTTGCAAAAAATGTATAGCTGGTAATATTTTTTTTTCAAAAATGTATAGTGTAGTTTGTTTTGTTTTGTTTTACGGTATATCAACCTCAATGAGTTATTTAATGCCAACAATATTTTTTTGCTGGTAATATTTTTTTTCAAAAATGTATTGCTGGTAATAACTTTTCTTCAAAAATTTATTCCTGGTAATAATTTTTTACAAAGTATTTCTGGTATTAAAATTTATTTTTTACACTTTCATAGTGTTTTGAGCCCAGTATTGGGGTTAACTATTTACCCATAGCTGAGACACAAACAGGTGCTACCACCCCGAGTCAGGGTGGACCTGGGAACACCAGCAATTAAGAGGTGGTTCCACACTCCTCAAAACCTTCTGATCAGCGGCCTTGCTGTTGGATGTAGTTTATCGTCATACCCAGGACACAATTTAAAAAAAAATGTAGTAAAGAAGTAAAAAAAAAAAAAAAAGAAAAAATACAAAAAAATGAAGATTTTTTTCTGTGTGCTTTTTTCACTTGCAGCTTTTATTTTAAACAGATGAACCGAATGAAATAGAAATCGGGCGATCAGAGAAAAAGACCTCTTGATATTTGTAGATCTTTTCCAAATATTTACACTGAATATTCTATACTTAATACTTTATATTTTTCTAAAAAATTGTTTAAAAACTGACATTGAATTTACTTTTGTATGTGAACATCCAGACACCTGTGCATCTAGGCACCTGTGCATCTAGACACAGGAGTAGGCACCTGTGTATCTAAGCACATGTTTATCTAGGCACCTGTGCATCTATGCACATGTTTATCTAGACACCTGTGAATTTAGGCACATGTGTATCTAAGCACCTATGCATCTAGAAACAGGTGTAAGCACCTGTGCATCTAGACACAGGTGTAGGCATCTGTGTCTCTAAGCACATGTTTAGCTATGCACCTGTGCATCTATGCACATGTTTATCTAGACACCTGTGAATCTAGGCACATGTGTATTTAAGTACCTGTGCATCTAGATGCAGGTGTAAGCACCTGTGCATCTAGACACAGGTATAGGCATCTGTATCTCTAAGCACATGTTTAGCTAGGCACCTGTGCATCTATGCATGTTTATCTAGATAGCTCTGTATCTTGGCACCTGTGCATCTATGTAGATCTATGTGTTTCTCTGTATGTGCAAACATAAGTATATACAAAATCTGTATAAAAAGTTTAGGTGTAAATGTATTGTTAATTGTAGGTACCTGTAAATTTATGTTGACAATATATATAAAAAACGTAGGTCCTTCAATCAATTGGTTGCCGAAGCCTGAAAAAAGCAACTATTTTTCACAATAAATATTTTTTTTAACATAATCTAATTTATTACGAATGCAGTGGGGAATATTAACTTGAAAACTATAGAATTAAAATTTCGAATCAAAATTCAACTAATAATTGTTCCTGGATATACATCTATTGATTCTCGCTGGCAGATGCGTGTATCATTTTATTTGATTGTCTCGATATGTAACTGGGGCAGCCACTCGAATCCGAGGATGCCAGACTACTAGGCGTGGGGGGCTAGCTAATCCTCAGGGACATTTGTGTTTGTTCAAAACCCACAGAGCGCCCCTGGGGTTTATACTGTAATTACGCTGAGCGGACCTTAGTTACAGTTTCTGGGAGAGAGCGCGTTATCTAGCGTAATCAGCAGTCTGAACAAGGCTAGCACGCTCAAACCCTCGGTCACGTGACACAACCACCAACGACTCCCGAGGGTCACGTCTACCCAATTTCACTCACAAGGCTTTTGGGTGTGTGTATTACAACTAATATGGGCAGCTATTCTCCAAAATTGGCCGACAATCCAACTTTTCTCATACGACTCAAATTGAACAAAAGGATCTCGTGTATTTCATAGTACCAATAGCAAAATTTAGCACTAGTATAAATGTTACTACATTAAAAGATGG
>OZ038478.1:13135066-13162566 GCA_964036315.1 Acanthosepion esculentum
CGGTTCGTCAGAGAACAAAACCTGTATGTTCACAAACGACTAATTTTACTAAGCACATTTAACCCGTGTCTAATTCCAAATTCACTGACTGTAGGTAAGCGTAATCTCAGCAAGACTTAGGATCATCCGTCCAAATTGGAAATGACTTATTCTGAACTTTACCTAAACTGGTCAAGAGAGCAGCTTAAATTAATGGACTAATGGTGGACTAAGACTGCGCTCTATATCATTGAAATTACTCTAATAGATTCTAGGTAATTAGGAAAATAAAGAAGAGAACATGTTATTATCGAAAACAGTAGACGTTAAGCTTTTTTAATAGTGTTTATTTCGGCTGGTTTCTCCTGCAGAAAAGGGATTTAGGGTCGAATCCTGCGCATATTCTTCATTAAATTTTCTCGTATGCGCAGACCGGAAGACAAAATAAACATAAATGCAAATACGGCAATCCAGTAAAAATAACATTTGAAGTAATAATAATAATAAAAGAAGTTGGTATGGACACCACCCAGACCCGGTTACGGAGATAGGACTTGTTACTATTTTATGGGACTACACAATACACACAGACAGAACAATCAAAGCCAACCGCCCAGACATTGTTATCAGAGACCGCAAACAAAAAAGTGCCTCCTTATTGATATGGCAGTCCCTGCAGACTGCAATGTATCTTTGAAGATCTTCAAAAAGCTATCAAAATCAAGGACCTTGAAATCGAAATCTCAAAAATGTGGCACATGGGAACATCAACTATCCCAGTTGTACTTGGAGTCCTCGGATTGGTTGGAAACATTCTAGTAGCCTAATTAAAGGGATTCCTGGAAGCCCATGCCTTAAAGAAATGCAAATAAATTGTCCTCACGAGTACATCCCACACCTTACGAAGGGCGTTATCTATTTAATATATATATATATATATATATATATATATATATATATATATATATATATATATATATATTCAGTGGAAAATGTCATGATGCCATTTCTAACCTTAGGACCCGGAAAGAAATGTGTACACACCAGAAATCAGAGGAAATAAAATAATAATAGTAATAATAATATATATATATATATATATATATATATATATATATATATATATGTATATATGAATATTCATGTGTGTGTGTGTGTGTGTGTGTGTGTGTGTGTGTGTGTGTGTGTGTGTGTGTTGGGGAAATTTGCCTAATATATATCAGTTGTATGGACAGAGTTTGTCACGCTTTCCTCATGATGAGACAACTCCTTGATAATCGTAGAAGCGTGAAACCCAGGGTCAAAAACACATATCCATACAACAGAATATGTTAGCTCTATCACTGATATTGAGCACTTTCCAATAGGTAGCGAGCATATATATATATATATATATATATATATATATATATATATATATATATATATATATATATATATATATATAGTGTGGGGAAACAAATATTCGTACATATACAAATTCTGAATTTATTGTACTTCCATCTAATCAATAAACATACTTTTCATATAATTAACTGTACACAGATCCATAATAACTAAATATGCAGAGAAAACAGAAAAAAATTGATTTAATAGAAATAAATCGCATTTATTCATTTTAATGGGTGATAAAAGTATTCGTACAATGCAAATTTCAAATTTTAAAACATTTAAATTAATTTGATACTCTAGATTATTCAAGTGGAATATTCTAGAATGGTACAATAATGTTATCAATCGTTATTTTTAGCCTAAAAATACAAACACAACATTCTGTAATTGATATTCGTGCAAGAAGGTTATCATCATGGCAAGAGGTAAAGAATTGAGAAATTCGTAAAAAGAACTGATTATTAAACTCTGAAAAGAAGGTAAAAGTTAGAGAAGAATCTCAGAAAACCCGAATATTCCATTTACTACCATTTTTTCATTTATTGCAAGATATAAAAACTCAAAACTGTTGAAAACCAAAGAAGAATAGAGCTCCACGGAAGATTCCTTCAAGATCTTTGAGGAAACTAATGCGTCAAATTAAACAAAATCCAATGTTTACTCGTCAAGAGTTGCAGGATGATTTGCTTTCATCAGGAATCTGTCACTAAACGGACAATAAGCAATGAAATTCATAGGAACAATCTAAAGTCACGCTCCCCTCGGGAAACTCCACTGCTATTGAAAAGACACAGAGATGCCAGGTTGAAATTCGTTCGTGAACATAAGGATAAGGAAAAATCGTATTGGGAAAGAGTATTATGGACAGACGAAACAAAAACTGAGTTGTTTGGATGTAATTCTAGAAATCGTATATGGAGGAAAGATGGCGATACCTTCAAACAAAAGAACACAATTCCAACAGTGAAATTTGATGGTGGCAGCATCGTGGTTTTGGGATGTTTTTCAGCAGAAGGTACTGGCAACATATCAGTAACAGATGGTAGAAGGAATGCTCCAGCATATCAAAATGTTTTGGAAGCAAATTTAATGATATCGGTTGGAAATCTTGAACTTCTTCCTGATTGGATCTTCCAACAAGATAAGGATCCTAAGCACACTGCAAAATCTACGAAGAAATGTCTTGCTGAAAATAATGTAAATATCTTGAAATAGCCAAGTCAGTTCCCAATCGAGAATCTGTGGCGTTATTTCAATATTCAAATCCAACCGAGAGCTCCAAAATCATCCCAGATCTGAAGACCATATGCGAAGAAGAATGGAACAAAATGCCAACTAAAATTTGCAAATCCTTAATTGAGAACTGCAAGAAGAGGTTGGTTGCTGTAGAAATGAATAATGGCGATTCTACAAAGTATTAAATGAAGATTATCTATTCTTTTTTGTATTGTATGAATGATTTTTCACCCGTTAAAATGGATAAATGTGATTTATTTCGATTAAATCTATTTTTTTTGCTTTCTATGCATATTTAGTTATTATGCGTCTGATTACAGTTAATTATATGAAAAGTATGTTTATTCACTGATTGGAAATACAATAAATTAAAAATTTGTATGTGTACGAATATTTGTTTCCCCCCACTCTATATATGTATCTGAGCAACCGACTAAGAATATTTTTAGTAATGTTTTGTTTTGGAGGCTGAGAACTTTCCAGCATCACTACTATATATAATGATGTTAACAAAAAGTAATATACATATATACATACACTTACGAAGCTGGGTGCCAAAAAACGTTGATTAGATTATGGGAAATGGATCGAGTATAGAATTTTTGCAACACCTTTTTTCCAATATAATGAATACTATTTTTATAGATCAAATTATACCTACATATATGTATATATTCATACATAAGTCCACTAATTCGTATGCAAATGCACAGAAACAAATTAATAAACTCTTTCAATAAAAATGCCACCGCATTCCCATCTCTCTCTATATAAAGCAGAGGATTTCTGTGTGTCTGTCTGTGTGATAGATTTTTACTCGAGATCCATCCAACCGATTTTGACCAAACTTGGCATATAAATTGTAAGAGATAGGTTCTTAGCATAAAAAAAATCGAAAATTCAACTTTTTTTTCTCCGATTTCATTCAAACTCTGTGTGTAGGTTACTTACATCATGACGAGCTCAACGATACCTCATTTTTATTTATACGCCACTGAGTTTAGTGAAAAACTGCGAAAAACGAAAAATCGATTTCAACACAAATCGATTTCAAAACAAATTTTAAACTAAAAGTTCCATCAATTTTAAAGCAATCTAATACAAACTTCATTCAGTTGTAGCCAACAATAAGCTGATTGTTTAACAGTCATTTAACTTGATAATTGAATTCACCCATATAGTGAAAACCCGTGTAAATAACGAAAAATGGCGATTTTTACTGGTTTCTTTCTTATTTTTCGTTGATCTTTCAACCAATTTTCATTAAACTTAACAATTACTTTATAAATGTATCCTCTTTTACATCCCTGGTAGCACACTGATAAATTGAATTTCAAAAACTCCAAAATAATTGTGGTCTGAAGAGGGTCTTCGTGTTGCCTGTTTTACCCCTTCATGTCCTCGGCTAACTTTGATTGAATAAATACAGACTACTTATTATATCAGTGACTGCATTAATTCAAAATGTTTTTTTTAATGAAATTACTTTAATATAACTGAAGAAGATAGACTCTGTTACATCTAAATATAATGCTGTTTTTACTCCATTTTAATTGAACGCTTTTTCTGATCGACCAGCTGGATGAGGCTGCTAGTCTTAAATATTTCGAGTTTATGATTTCTTAACTTTGCAATGTACGTTTAAACGAGCAACGAATAAAGCAGTTAATGATTAATGAAAAAAACAAACCAAACAAACTGATTAATGAAAAACGCAAAAAAAATATTACAAGTGAACCTATCGAAATCAAGTTGTTTTCTGACTCTTTTAAAGAAGAGGTAATATGAAATACGTTTATTGTATGTATAATTATGAAATAGAAGTCACGAGATTCGTAACGAACTACCAACACGTACTAATGTCACCATTTATATTCTTAATATCTTTTTTTTTACTTATATTTTTCTTTTCATTCCTATTAAATGTTCGTTTCTCTAAATCTTTTAAAAAATTTTTTTACTGTTTTGAGCAAAAAGCAAAATCTCATGCGGTTTCAGTTCTTAATCTCAAAAGAAATCACAGGTTTCGGGAGCCTACCGGGCTGCCACTTCCTCACAATCAGTGAAGATCTTAGTCTCTGATTGCAGCATCTGAGTGAAGTATTTTATGACATTGCCAACTCTCGCGAGACTTCTTGTAGCGTTAAACATAAGGCTACATGCTAAGGAATCTGATATATTCTAAGAAGGAAACGAGAATTGTTTACTCCTATTTTGTAATAGTTTTCTGAAAATATTTCCCACTTGCGCAGTGCCAGAAAACGTATAAATTGTTTATGGGAATTTCTAATTCCGACTGTGACTGACTCTTTCACAATAAACAAACTATAACAGGTTTCATGTCAAAAGGTTTAAAGTTCTACTGATCGTAAAGTTATAGAAAATAAATCAATGTCAAGTTATTACTACTATATCCAAAACAATAAAAGTCTTATTTAATACTAAACAAAAAAATAAGCTAAAACCTGAAGGAGGTTACTTTTTCGCCTGTAATAATTGTCACAGAAAATACACAGGAGAACCTTCAAGGAATCTAAATAAAAGATTATATGAACACAAAAGGGGACATATTACAAAATGTTACATCGAATGCGTTGGTTGCCAATCGTAACGAGACTGACTACAACCCTGGCATAAAAAATGCGACTCTGATCAAAGGAGATAAATTATTTAATACTAGATAAATGTCTAGAGAGGACGTTGATAATAAGGTCAACTACTGTAAATTTGCGCCGTGGCTCTTACAACATTTGACCATTCCTGGCAGATCTTGTAATATCACAGAGTGTGGAATACCTACTTACAAAAGTGATGGAAAGAAAAAGAAAAAGACTATACATGAATTCAGCAAGATAAAATTCCCAGCACCCTTCAGTGCTCATGCGTAATCCTACCAACATAACAAAGTCCGATGAAGTCCTGAAGGACGAAACGCGTCGCAAATAAATCTTTTCCACTTTGTCATACAATTTTCACAATACTGTTCTTGATATATAAACACACACACACACACACACACACACACACACACACACACACACACACACACACACACACACACACATATATATATATACATATGTAAACAGAAACAGACTATCATCATTGTTTTGTCCGTGTATTGCTTAATATATTGTACTCTAATTGTCATCTTTGATAATGGGTTATATAAGCCGAAAGCTTAGATACTATTAAAAATATGTATCAATATTGTGATTTTCTATCTTCGTTTAATAATAATGTTATTAAGCTTATCAGACGATATGAAAAGAATTTACATAAAATAAATAAACAAAACTTGTCTATATTATTTAATGAAACATGCATCAATGAAAAAATGCTGCCTAAATATACACACACACAATATATATATATATATATATATATATATATATATATATATGTATATATATCAAATAGAAAATATATATATATCAAATAGAAAAATATCAATAGAAAGAACAATATATATATATATATATATATATACATACATATATATATATATATATATATATATATATATATATATATATAAATTACACGGTGGCGTAATGGATAGCGGCTTTGATTGAGGAATCGAGAAGCCGAGTTCGAATTCCAGTTGAATACATTACGTGGTAATTGGGAAAGGCATGAATCCTCTTTCCCTCCAGCTATGGGTAAATAGCAAGTCGTCTACCGCAGAAAGAAATGGCAACCTACTGCGAGAAAAATCTGCCCCGTCAGTCATGTATCGAAAGATATATGATTGCCTAAGCGTGTATCATGCATGGCACATATAACTGATATATATATATATATATATATATATATGAAATTATTTATTCGAAAATTATAACATAAATATGTTATACAATCACATGATTTTATAACATATGTGATTTTATAACATATTTATGTTAGAATTTTCGAATAAATAATTATATTTGCTCTACTCTGTATTGAGCACTCTTTTAAGAAAAGTAATTGTTGGTTATTGGAATTTATTCCGTATACACCAATCCTATACTTGTATATATATATATATATATATATATATATATATATATATATATATATATATATATATATATATATATATATATATTGTAAAATACTCATTCAAAGAATAAATCAATGAAGCTAATGTAATTAATGGAGAACCCACTTTACTAACAGTTTAAGAAGGCATTGACCACTCGCTGAAGGCATACAAAAACAAACAAAACACAAAACATTTACCATCCTTAGGCATAGATGTTATTTTTTTTCCAATTTCAGATAATTTTGGGTAAAATTCCAAGACGAAAATGTCGAAAGATGTTTTATTAAAAAGTGTGCTATTATATAAAAGTTAATAATCTTTTTGAACGTGCAGTAATGCGACGCTAGATTTTTTAAAATATTGTAGTAATGTATACTTCAAAATTTCTATTATTGTAAGTGTTTTTTTCCGTTGACGTGACATGGACTATTGAAATTTTATACTGCAGATTGAACCTTTTTTAAATTAATAAATAATGCAGCTTAATAAATATTGTAAAATAGTCATTCAAAGAATAAATCAATAAAGTTAATGTAATTAATGGAGAAATCACTTCACTAACAGATTAAAAAAGGCATTAACTCACTGACCACTCGTTGAACGCAATATGGACCGAACATCTAATCCACTGTACAATTAATAAAAACAAGGGTCGTGTCGTTCAGCGAACACTATCTATCTATCTATCTATCTATCTATCTATATATATATATATATATATATATATATATATATATATATATATATATATATATAAAGAGAGATAGATAGATAGAGAAATACCCCCAAACAAAGCGATACCTAAGGGTTAAAATTAATTTAAAAAATGAAAAATCTTTCTTGAAGCTTTTATATTAGTTACAATAAGTAAAATAAAAACTTTATTTGAGGAATATTAGCTGATTTAAAGTTTAATTAAACTGATTTGAAAGAAATATTACTTACTTTAAGTTTAAAGTATCTCAGAAATGCATTTTAACACGGTTATAACTGTTTATTTAAGGTGATGAAAGTTTGACAGCTTGATTGATAACTTAACATATATATTTAAATATGATTTTTAACTACGCAGTAATCTTAAACATTCAGGAAAATATTCTCCATAATCTAATTTTTATTGAATTTTAGATACTTTGCGGTGGCTTTAAATTTACTATAGTTACCGCTCTTATTTTTTCATAATATCGTGTAAGGACGTCCGTATTTACAAAAATCGTCATTCAAATTCTCCAAGGACTTCTGCAAATATAAACATTAAACGATACATAAATGAATTTTTTCGAAATTTCATTAAATCAAATAAGTAGGAAGTGACATATGTTAAAAATGTTTTTACTAATACTTTCTAAAAACATTTTTAAAATAACTTCATTCATTTGTGAATAATTCTTAAAAGTTTCATTAAAATTCGTTAATCATTTGATTTTTGCAAGAATTTACAAATCACTGTCTTTTTACCCGTAAAAAAAGACCTGTACTAATCTTTGGTCCCCCGTTTTAGCCAAAATTTCGAAAATTCTAAAAATCATTCCTGAATAATAACAATTTTGACGATAAAACTTTGTTTTTATTAAGTTTGGGGCATTTTTTCATCATGTATGCCCATTTTTAACGAATCTTTGGAGGTACCTATATATATATATATATATATATATATATATATATATACACACACAAACACACACACACACACACACACAGAGTGCAATGGATAAATTGTCTTCTAAATTACGAAAAAATGAAAATAATACTGACATCTCATTTTAAAATTACACAAAAATATCTTGAAATACTAAACAGTAAATTTATTCAATAAACTCGCCATTGACTTCAACCACGGCCTACAAACGACTCTGGAATCTCCTGCAACACTTCTAAGTTGTTGAATGCTGCCATAATCCTTGCCTTCATTATCTAACAGCCATGATAGAGTTCTCCTTGTGTGGCATGGTGCAGAGTCCTGTTGCCATGCATAGGGTCTTCCAGCAACACCCTCCTGACCCAGGACAGCACTACCTCCTCAAAGAACTTGAGGTAGGCCTCCGCGTTGAGTCTGAGAGCCTCAAATTCGGGAGATCTTTTCTTATCAGAACGATCAGAGTGAGTTTTCCGAGCTGTCGTACCTTCGTAATCACAATTAGACTCATCCAACTCTTTCTGAAATGTTCGTCTTGGATTTTCCGGCGCAAATGCCAGTATGTCGATTCAAAATTTATGACAGAGTGAATTGCATCATGGTGCTCTTTTTCTCACGGACTGTGCCAAACTGATCCTAATATACAGTACAGTCGGAAAAACCAAATGTAAACAACAATAGTGTTTTTGCTTATATATATATATATATATATATATATATAAAAGTGAACGAATAATGAATTCAACACTCAGAGGCGACAGGCTGTTTCATGCTAGACGCAATCGTCAGGCCGATCTCTGATATTGAGCCCTTTATCCCATAAATATAGCACAACTTCAAACTATATTTATTGCATATATATATATATATATATATATATATATATATATATATATATATATATATATATATATATATATATATAATTATATTAGTCTAGTTTGTATTGAGCACATTTTAAAAAGTAAATGCTACGAACAATAGAATTTTACTTCATCTGTTCTTTCTGTTATATATATATATATATATATATATATATATATATATATATATATATATATATATATTTGCGGTACCTCTCTTCTTTTTAATATACACACTTTTCTCTCGTTGGAACCATTATAACCTCTTCATTTCATTTTATATATATATATATATATATATATATATATATATATATATATATATATATATATATGTAAGAGAAAGAACAGATGAAGTAAAATTCTGCGCTGTTCGTAGCATTAACTTTAAAAAAAAATATATATATAATTTATGTTATATATATATATATATATATATATATATATATATATATATAATTAATGTTATATATATATATATATATATATATATATATTATAAATTAACTGATTTAAAATATGGTTTCTTCGCTACACAGTAATAACCATGTTTCAAATAGTGAAGCTAAAAACTTCAAATTTAATTATATAATTAAATTAAAAGCATTAGTTCTGTTTCATCTTCAAGAAAATTCGCTTGAAGATGAAACGGAACTAATGCTTTTAATTTAATTATATAATTAAATTTGAAGTTTTTAGCTTCAGTTTTTGAAACATAGTTATTACTGTGTAGCGAAGAAACCATATTTTAAATCAGTTAATTTATAATATTTATGCTCTGTAATATTACATTGAGCACTATTTTGTAAAAATAAAAAATATCAATAAGAACACCGGAGTATATATATATATATTACTGTCCTTTCTTTAAATATATATATATATATATATATAATATAATAATATTTTTAGTTTTTAAAAATATGATTCCTCCGCTACATAAGAGTTCTCATGTTTCAAAAGCGAGAGCCGAGACCCCTAACATAATTTTTTAAGTTATGAAGAGTTAAGGCGTCTGGACCCGCTTCCTTGTCAAGCGAGAATTTGGGAAGGAAGCGGGTCCAGACGCCTTAACTCTTCATAACTTAAAAAATTATGTTAGGGGTCTCGGCTCTCGCTTTTGAAACATGAGAACTCTTATGTAGCGGAGGAATCATATTTTTAAAAACTAAAAATATTATTATAATATAAGCTCTACTTCTGTATGGAGCACTGTCCTTTTGAAAATAAAGCTAAATATTAAGGAACACCGGATTATCTACCTAACGTGTTCTTTCCTATTTCACTGCACACCTGCATACATATATACATACATATATATATATATATATATATATATATATATATATATATATATATATATATATATATATAATAAATTATCGCTTAAATGGCATCGTAGTTTTAAAGAGGAAAATCACCTTACTTCGTTATATAGAGTTAAAAGTGTTTCTTTATTGAAAATTAATTTATATGTTGCTATTGTTATTTGTAGCGTTTTTTTCCTTTTCAAACTTTAAAATCATCCTACAAATGAAACACATTTGATGATCTGTTCTGGATACATAAAATGAATATCGTTGGCTGCCTGTTGAAATGATGAAATAAGTGAGTAACGACTTGATTCGAATCCGTGTGTTCAATTACATTTTAATAATACATTAAAATCGATTTTTTTAAAAAAGAAAACATCTTATTGTTTTGAAAGATAACAGCTTTATCTCTTCTTACAAAAACAAATATCAGGCGTGTCAAATGAATTGTAAATATTTCAGTCTGTCTAGAAAGAACAAATTTAGACGAGCGTGCAAATGTTTTTTCTAAGGTGCTTTTCTTGTAGTCAGGTATTAACAAGAATTGATTAAAAATCCCAGTATGGAAAGCCATAAGGTTAAAATCACAATACTGACAAATATCTGCTGATTGATGTTGTTGCTGTCAGCTACAGAAAGTCAGAATTCTTAGAAAATTGCAATTTTTAAACCCACTCAGCAGACGCAGAATCATTTATCTGTTTCACTAATCACTTAATGCATGTCTAACCTTTTTTTACAAATTACTGAGAGGCACATACGAATAAAACATTTTTTGTGACGTACGGTGGCCGTTAATAATTAACTCAAGACTTCAATGTTAAGATAAAACAGTATTTAATTAGAACCGCAAATAAATACTTAACAAGAACAAAGGAGTAAAAGTCAACCAAAGATAATTAACCATTTCAGTGACTACCTTGTTAGTAACGTCCAGTAAATTTTAAATCAAATGCCAAATAATCGACACACTAATTCGACTGGATAGTTCCTCTCAATAGTTACTCAATAATCACCCCAGTCAGTAGCCTGACACCGTTATTTATACACCTGGCGGAAAACATATATTCATAAGTTCAGAGTGTCACGCTCGAACCTCGGTGTCGGTAGTTACTCATTTTCTTCCTACATGACGCATTTAAAAAACAAATTATTTTCATTACAATCATTGATTTTTAAAATATTCATAATGATAGAGAATTTTGTAAGTTGAAATTAAAAAATAATAGTAAAAACGCAAATCGATATTTAAACGCAAATAATTTACAGTTTTTCATAAATCATACTCTGTATAACACATTTCTTCTTCTTCTTCTTCTTCTTCTTCTTCTTCTTCTTCTTCTTCTTCTTCTTCTTCTTCTTCTTCTTCTTTAGGATTTTGGCGATTATGGCTCTCCGCAATTTCCTGTCCTTTGTAGCCATTAAGGGCAATTTGTCTTTTTGTTATCTCGCTCAAATCTTATTCCGGCATCCATTTAGTTAAGCTCTAAGCAGGTTATGCGTTGTTTTCTTCTGTCCCTTTTGTCTTCAATCTGCCCTGTGAGTATCAAATTTTCTAAGCCCTCTTTCCTCATCATGTACCCTAGAAATTTCAACTGTCTCTTCCTGATGTTAAGTAGAAGTGTCCTTTTTGTTTCCATTTTCTCTCTTCCCCGTTGATCCCATGTTCGATCCATGGCATCCTCAGCATCCTTCAGTAGAACCACATTTGCTGTTGCTTCTTCACTTCTTCATCTGTGAGGAAATTGTCCAGCATTCCCTACCATATGGGAGGACTGACATTATGTAACGGTTCACTATTCTTTTCTTCATTTCTTACGAAGTTTTTCTGTTTCTTAATACATTGCTTAGCTTTTGTAAGGCATTTTCGCTATAACCTTCGGATTTCAGTGTCACACTTTCCATTCTGTTAAAACACTTCCCAAATGAAATTGTTGAACTTGTTCGATTTCGGTCCCCAATTTTAATTTTCTTGTTGGGTTGTTCCCCTTTTTAACAACCACACATTCTGTCTTCTTGATTTTTAGTCCTTTCTTCTCACTTTCCTGAACTGCTTTCTGTAGGAGGGCATGCAGCTTTCTTTCCGTGTCTGCCATCAACACTGCGTCATCTGCATATCTTATGTTGCTAAGACTGTGGCGGTCAATAATGAATTCTGCTAAGACTTATGAATACGAATCGCTTCTTTGTATAAGTGGAATGTTTTACACCCCTTTCTATATTTGTACATTAAATGAATTATGCTTCTGTCCGCGTTCAGATGGTTTGCTCCCCCCCCGTATGGGTTCTGGATTATTCTAATATCCTTCCGAAATATGTCATGGTTAACGAGCAGTTCTTTGTCACGTACTTTATGAAACGCTTTTGCATAATCTATAAAACACAGGTACACCTACGTCTGCATTTGTATTTCTCTTTCTGATATAATTTTGAGCATAAAAATCGCATTTCTTGTTCCAGTGTCTTTAACGAACCCGCACTGTTCTTGTCCTATTTTTGCTCTGATTCTGCCTGACGCTATATTAATCAAAATTCGGGTGATAGTGTTGTTATATGGTTCATTAAGCTGATTACCCTGTGGAGTTCGCATTCGTTTGTATCTGGCTTTGACATTGCTATGTAAATATATCTACTTATATCTTCCGGTATATCTCCACTATTGCATATTTCATTTATTATATCTGCAACTTTATCAATGACGAACTCATTTAAGGCTGTCAGTATCTCGTTCTACAATTCCGTCTGTTCCTGCTGGGTTTTTTTCTGTTTCATTTGGTCAGTGCTGATTCCACTTCAGATTTTAATATTTCTGGTCCTTCGATGTTTATGTTTATATTTCTTCCTCATTCGTCGTGGAAGATGAGTCCGATGTATTCTTTTCATTAAAAGAAATAGTTAATCGAATATTTAAAACTGGTTTGTGCTGAGTTTTGATTGGCCAGAGCGATGATACGCTAGGATCATTAACTTACAAAGTGAAGATACAGATAGTCTTATAATAAACACAAAAATTGACTTCCTCTTTTTGCTTTTATTGAATATAATCAACATCATTTCATATTGCATGGAAAAAAACAAAAATAGAAAACTGTCCAGGTGACTGACAACTGCCTTTCTTAACAGCCTCGCCTTGTTGCAATTTGTTTGTTATAAACTTTTGTTTTTCTTTCCATTTGTGTTTGTAGAGAAACATTAAAACGTCCTGTTTTTTTTATCCAACTTCCATTCCTTCATTCGTTCGAAAGTCAAGGTTTTGTTGTTTTTCTTCCCAATACTCTGGGCACATACATACAACAACTGACTTTACAATGGAGAAACGCTTCGATTAATCTCGTCTTAGTACTTTTAATATTTTTTCATAATTATAATACAAAGATGAAAGTAATCAAAACGTTTCTCTTTTGTTGTTGATAATACAAGGTAACCAAAAAAGTTCTGTCCGTTTTTTGATTAGTCATTGAATGAAGTTGAAATATATGCGAAATGTGTGTAGCAATTGTTTTCAAATTCGGACAGTCGGAAGTAGGAACATCAGACGTTATAAAAAACACGCCCACCGTCCCCGGCCATCAGTTATAAGCCGGACAGCTGTGAGAAGGATGGAAGTGTCTAGAGATCTCGTTCGGGACTGTTTGCTTTACGACTTCAAAGTGGGCTTATCAGCAGCTGCATCAAGTCACCGCATATGTCAAGCGTTTGGGGATAGTGCTGTGGATGAACGTACTGCAAGGCGTTGGTTTCGAAAATTCAAGTCAGGAGATTTGTCTCTCCATGATGAGCCTCGCAGTGGACGACCACAGGTCTTGAATGACGGAGTCCTGAAGGCGGCCATTGAAGAGGACAGTAGTCTAACGTGTGCTGAACTTGCAAGACTGTTCAACGTTTCCGATGAAACAGTTAGACTTCACCTGCACCGCCTAGGTAAGACGTACAAACTGAGCAAGTGGGTTCCGCAAACGCTGTTGAAGGTCCACAAGGGACAACGAGTGGCAGCCTGCGTATCGCTGCTTTCTCGCCACCGTACCGCATCCTTATTCAATCGAGTGCTTACCAGTGATGAAAAGTGGGTTCTGTATGAAACTCCCAAGAGTTCCAGATATTGGTTGTCTCTTCAGGATGATGTCCCTCACACCGCAAGACTGCCTATGCACCCACGCAAAATTATGCTTTGTGTCTGGTGAACAGATTGTCAAGTGGTTCATTATGAACTGCTACCAATGGGCCAAACGGTCACTGGAGACCTATACTCGCAGCAATTGAAACGTGTGCAACAGGCATTGCGCCAGAAGGTGTGCTTTTCCTTCATGACAACACCAGGCCGCATGTCGCGCAAGTGGTCAGGGATACCATACAGCAACTTGGGTGGGAGGCTTTGTGCCATCCACCTTATTCACCTGACCTTGCACCATCTGATTACCACCTCTTCCCCACCCTGGATAATCATCTTCATGGGAAATCCTTCACCAATGAAGCAGCCTTGCGCAAAGCCCTCACGGACTTCTTTGCGTCAAAACCCCACGAATTCTACCGCAAGGGCATTGGACAGCTGGAGACACGTTGGCAGAAGGTGCTGGATGCCGATGGCGATTACTTCGAAGACTAAATATAAGTTACATATACTGTGAAGCGTTTTCTTTTTTTCCTTTAAAAACGGACAGAACTTTTTTGGTTACCTTGTATTAACGTTGCAAATGACAGTCTCGAATACTCGAATAAAATCACCATAAATGATTTCTTCATAAATCTAATCCAGATGTGTAACTTAATATTTTCATTAAATTGGCATATCCCTTCATGGCGAAGGCGATCATAACTTTCAAGATTTTTTCTTTATTATCTGTCAGTTGCTTTTTTGCAGAAGAGTGACGTACATTGAAGTTTAAAGTTTTTACACCGCTATTTATAATGCTAGTTATTTAACCCGTAGAAGACGAAATAAGGGATCAATGCATGTCTGAGTATTAGTGCGAAAGTGAGCGTAAATACTATCCCGGAATTTGAACTTGTTTTGCCCATTTCAATTTCTTTTCGTATATTAGTTACACCACCAACATAACTTGCTATCAGTCTATATCTCTGAGATGAGGCATTATAATTACTTACATTATTCGGACTATTATTCTCATCTTTATTGCCATATTCACAACGTTTCGGCCGTTGTACGCCCGAGCCTTCTTCAGGTTCGGTTCGAAATTCCAATCACCTGAAGAAGGCTGGAGCGTAGAACGGCCGACACATTGTAAATATGGCAATGAAGATGAGGATAACAGTCCGAATAATGTAAATAATGTAAGTAATCATAACTTGCTAATATTTAAAATGTCGTAAAATCTTAAACACACAGATTTTGATGGCAGAATTCAATAGAACGTGTTTATCTATCTATCTATCTATCTATCTATCTATCTATCTATCTATCTATCTATCTATCTATCTATGTGTGCGTATGTGTGTGTGTCACAGATTATGAAATGGACAAAGTCCGACAATTATTTTAAGACATTTTGATGTTTATACATTCTATATATATATTTTTTTATAGATACAAATATTTAAGTAAATGCTCTGTTTATAATAAACAGTATTAACAACATTTACCGGCCTGAATGTACGAGAAATTTTCATAGAAAATATGCGTCCTCCGACAGGAATCGAACCTGTATCCTATACGGAACCGTCATATAGCCTGACGTGCTTTTACCGATTTCGCCACAGAGGAGCGTTTCAATTAGCAAGGTTGATTTTACTGTTTTTAAACTACAATTCTCCATGATTTTCTCACGTAAATTCATATCTGCTCGATGCGTATCCAATTATTTTCAGACAAAAGAATGTATAAACATAAAAATGTCTTAAAATAGTTGTCAGACTTTGTCCATTTCAATCGGTAAAAGCACGTCAGGCTATATGACGGTTCCGTATTGGATACAGGTTCGATTCCTGTCGGAGGACGCATATTTTCTATGAAAATTTCTCGGACATTCAGGCCGGTAAATGTTGTTAATACTGTTTATTATAAACAGAGCATTTACTTAAATATTTGTATCCATAAAAAAGAATTTATAAACATAAAAGTGTGTGTGTGTGTAAGTGTTTTGTGCCTTAGGAAAAGGTTACTGAATAAGAATAACCAAAACGAAGGTTGCAAATGAACGATAATCTTTATAACAGAAACAATATACAAGATTTGCCAGCGGCGTGTAGCAAGTAATCAACGACTAGTGGCGAGTTAGAAGTGAATCCCACATACAGTATATTCCACTGGATTTATAAGTATCGGAACACATCCATTATAGTCCACAGGTACGGTTTAACAATTTATATATATATATATATATATATATATATGAAAATTTCTCAAATTTAACTTTTAGAGAAGACAATATTTGTAAATAAAAAAAAAAAACGTATCAATGAACACAAAAGAGACCTTAGAATAAACAACTTAAATAATGCCTTAGTAATACATAGGAATAAATTCAACCATAATTTTGATTTTAAAAACTCTATACTTATAAAAAAAGAAAATAACTCACTCAGAAGGAAAATCCTAGAGAGTGCCGCACTCGACCAATACCCAAATATTAATCTACGCCCAGGTTTTTTCCCTATTTCACCTTTTCTAACAAAATTACTGCTCTCACAAACAAATGTACACAAAAACATATTAAAATCAAAAGAAAATGGTTGAATCCATCAACAAAGATTAATGAAATATTCTCCACACGTGACATTAACTGACGTCATTTTCAGTTAAAAATACGAAAATAGCGTTTCCTACATTCCCGTTGCTAAGAACACTCTGTTTTTTGTTTTTATTAATTTTCTTTGTTTGATTAAAATCATTTCGTTACTTGCTTTGAAAAAGTCCGCATTAGGACGAAACGCGTCAGCAATTACTGTTTTCTTATTGTCATTTATTTACATATATATATATATATATATATATATATATATATATATATATATATATATATATATGCTATTTACATTGTTCAGACTGTTGTATTCATATTGTCACATTCACGACGTTTCGGCCTTCTTCAGGTGATATACGTTGGAATTTCGAACCGAACCCTTTATTTTGTCCACTAGGGTAGATTGCTCTAGCTCCACGTGCTATGCCTTCTCTGGATACCCCCGTTTCAGTTATTTTCTTTTAGTAGCTAAACTCTCAAAGTTTTTGTTTCCTTCTGCTCTGGCTTAGTTATTGAACTCACAAGTCTTTGGCTGAAGTCATTGAATTACTTCGACCAACGCTTTTATCCACTGGGCCATAAATAACTGGAACAATTTACCCCAGTGGACTAATTCTTTGCATATTCTTATTTTAAAAAAATGTGCATTACATGAGTCTCGTTTTTATATTTAAATGGCTCATGTAATAATAAAAAAAGAAATGGTAGTTAATTAACACGACATAAAATACGTTAATCAAACCCGTCACAATAAGCTCTTCTCAAAGCAACCGCTTTTCTTTCGATTCTAGATCTCTTACTATGTTCATTCTGTTCAACCTGTTTTCCATTTCATCGCTTCATTTTCTTGGATTTTATCTTGACTTCTTTTTGGGATGCCAGATCGTTTTGCATAAAAGCTTAAACAAAATATAATTCCAGCTTCATATTTCAACCAGTAACAATCAACTCCATCTAGCTAAAATCATTATCTACTATTTAATTTATTTTCTAATTTACATTGATTCATAGTTTGTTTTTATTTATTTATTTATTTTTTTAAAATTTAACTTTTCCTTATCACATATTGTTTCAGTTAATCATTTATTTCTTTGACTGGATTTTCAATTTGTTTTGCGCTGGAAAAATATATTATAAAAATATATTAAAAATATATTATAAAAATATATTATAAAAATATCTTATAAAATATATTATAAAATTATATTATAAAAATATATTAAAAATATATTATAAAAATTTATTATAAAAATATATTAAAAATATATTATAATAATATCTTATAAAAATATCTTATAAAAATATCTTAAATATATATTATAAACATATATTATAAAAATATCTTATAAAATATATTATAAAAATATATTATAAAAATATATTAAAAATATATTATAAAAATATATTAAAAATATATAAAAATATATTATAAAAATATATTATAAAAATATCTTATAAAATATATTATAAAATTATATTATAAAATTATATTAAAAATATCTTATAAAAATTTATTATAAAAATATATTATAATTATAATGTATTAAATTATTTCCGTTGGAAGCTCAAAAATATTGTTTTGGGAAAACTAAGTTTCAAGAAATAGACCAGACATGGCGAAAATTGTTCTATAAACAAAATAACACTTAACTGTCCAGGACCATTTCGTGTGTAATATCCAAATCTCTATACTTGTTTTCAGATTTATAACTATTGCAAGGCAACCCAGCTTATTTGGTAAATAGAATATACTGATATATAGTGTTTCACATCATAAAAACCTGTGCATCACGTGATGAACAGAACGCACACATTATAAGTTATTTACTCTACGCACTGTGCATCACGTGATACAATGGTTATAATCATTTCAATAAAGTGGAAAAATAGATGTCTTTCATTTGAGACGTTACATTATCAGTCAAGCGTCCTGTAGTTATATATGATGTACAAAAGATTAGATTAGGCCTTTTCCCCAGACGTCCTGATCAATAGTAGACTTTTTTCTTAAGCGTCCTTAGTTTTACCAGCTTTTTAAAAAATCATGGCACGTGTGTACCAAATATGATGCACGGACGTGGAAATCACATGTCCTATTCATCAAATATGATACATAGGACAGGCAAAGGGTTAAATTATCTCGTCGCACACACAGACAGTTGTTGATCAACATATATTATATGAATAGTAAATCTAGTTTTTTACCTTTGATTGTCTTTAGCAAATACATTTGTTTCAAATTTAACATACAGCGTCTCCCCAAAAATTTGACATCATTTTGCAGGCCAATAATTTTGGCAATTCTTGTTGAAATAACTTCAAATTTTCACAGAATGTATAGAAACGGATCAAGATTTTATATTTAATGTTTTATTTTGGTTGTGTGTTTCAGGTTGAGCCAAGCCGTTAACTCCCAAAAGAGAAGTCATTTTGCGCCTTGGAATATGCCCACACACAGTCTCCCAAGACTGTGCAGCGAACCTTCAATGCAAAATTTGGAAAAACTTCACCAACTGGCAAACAAATTTGGACTTGGTACCAAAACTTTAAAGAGGAATGGTGCTTATGCAGAGCTAAGGGATCTAGAAGACCATCATCAACATCAACGTGTTTGGCAAAAACTTAACTACCGATTTGACATGTACTGTGTCAGGCGGTGCACATATTGAAAATTTATAAAATCGGCCCTATAATAAACTTATAATGTTCAACACCTAAACTGTTCAATTTCATTGAGCTAGATTTAGTAGTTTTCAAGATAATTGCTTTTAAAATGTCAAATTTTTTGGCACACACTGTATATTCATGTTTATTCTACAAAAATTTAAAAAAAAAAATTTTTTTTTTCTTTGAAAACATTTTTTTCAACCAATAAGGGACTAAACTTATGAAATGCGTCTGCTAATCTAACTATAATGGGTCAGAGGTTAGCCTTAAATATGACAACTACTATTACAAATTAAATATGGCAGCTACTATTACAAATTAAATATGCCAGCTACTATTACAAATTAACAGTGAAGAGAAATTAAAGAGAACAATTAACAAAAGATAGAAAAAAATGGATGAATAGTAGTAACGGCAATAAAACAATATTTGACATAAAAAAATAAATATAACAAGTAAAAGACAGGATTCCATTTTAATAAAATTGTAACAAATTGCAAATATTAAAAAAAAATATTAATAAAATAAATCGAAAATATCTTTCGCTGTCATTTTATACAGAAGCATTTAAAACAATTTTAAATCATTATATGACGGTAGAGCTAATATGAACTGAGGCATGGCTTTATTATTTTGGAGACAAATAAACACGCGTATTTTCAAAAATTGCTTTCTTGCGGCTTCACACAAAAATCATATTTTGTTGTGAAGAGGGAGAATGCCTGAAGATTAAGATGAGGTGTTGTCACTTACTCTCAAATCTATTGAAAGAATAAGGTCCTCATCACTACCACCACTACTATTATTACTACTGTCGCTGCTACTACTACTACTACTACTATTAATAATAATAATAATAATAACAGCAGCAAAATGAAAATGTTGCAATGCGATTGGAGCGAAAGCCAGAGCAAAAAAGCAATATTGCATCGTCTGTAATTGCTTTGGGAAGATAGAAAAGTTTTTCCAGGTGGATTGAGGTAAATGGACGAGGTGGAATATTTGAAAAGCTGTAATAAATTTCTTGTGTGAAGATAACGGACACAAGAAGGCGTTGCTCGTAGGAGAAAAATGAAGCAAATAATAAAGAGCAATAGAAATTCAATCGGTGACAGGCTGCATCGCTGTTTAGATGAATAAAAAATGGGAAAGAGGAAACCATTTGAGTTGAAGCTCCCCAAAGGTTACATTGGATGATGAGTCTTTAAAGTGATTCGGGAAAGAAAGACAAGAAATTTCACTTGAGAAGCTCACGTATTTGAAACGGACAAAAGGAAAACACACACCTACAAACGCGTACAAATATGTATTTTGTCATAGCCGTATCTGATAGCTTTTCTTTTTCATATCTATACGAATATGTTCTTTTTACAAGGGCGCAATGAAGAAGATAAAAATTAAAAGAAGGAGAATAAAAAAAAAAGGAAAGAAGAAGAAGTAGACAAAGTGAGAGATGAACGTTAAAAAGATGTTGAAAAAAGAATTTAAAAACGAGAATGAAATAAAAGATAAACAGAAAGAAAGGGAAAGAAAACGCTGAGAGAGAGAAAGAAATTTGAAGAGGATAAGAAAAAGTGAAAGAGAATAAGAGACAAGAAATTAGAAAAGAAGGCGAAAAGAATCTCTGGAAGGAAAAGGAATAAATGAGTTGAAATTGAGAGAAGCAAAAAGAGTAAAATGATATTGGGAAGAAGAAAATAAAAAGGAAAATTAGTAAAGTGTGAAATGCTACTTGCTTTGTATCCGTAATGCAAAATATAACAAATTTTAAAAATTCAGTAGTGTTAGCCATTGTCGAAAATACTTAAGCAACTCAGAGAAGTCGTAGATTTTAGGGAATACTGTTTTAACATTAAAAAGTAGGTTACAGCTTGAGGGATAGGTGTCCGACATGTAGATTTTTTTTCGTAGCCTGAAGGTAAATGCTGATAATAATAATAATAATAATAATAATATTAATAATAATAATAATAATATTAATAATAATAATAATAATAATAATAATAATAATAATAATGATGATGAGGATCTGTGTCAAAGAACATGAAAGAAGTAAGAAACTTTATTCAGAAATAAAGGAAGCTAACAAGTTCAAAATGGAGTTTCCGGTGTGTGAAGAAATGCAAGTAAGGCATAATACATCGACTTCAGTCGCAAAATAATTAAAAAAGAAACCAAAAACAAATGCAACAGACCAGATAAAGAAACGATGGCAAGATAAAACGTTTCACGGTCAATACTCTGCCCGTACAAAACAAGCTGACGTTGATAAACCCCATACCTATCGGTGTCTACGTAGGGAAGGGTTAAAAGCTGAAACCGAAGGTTTTATTCTTCCTTCATATGACCAATACTTGCTAACTAGAAATTACCGAGCACACATATTGAAAAATTGTGATAGCCCAAAATGCAGATAAATATCCAGAAACAATTGGCCATCTTGTATCTGGTTGCATGGTATTAGCACCAACTGAATATAAAACCCGACAGAGTGGGCCAATATCTGCACAGGAACATATGCAGCTTTTAAGGAAAGGATACTGAAAGAAATTGGTATGAACACCACCCAGGCCCGCTTACGGAGATAGGACCTGTAACAATTTTATGGGACAATACACACAGACGGAACAATCAAAGCTAATCGCCCAGACACCGTGATTAGAGACCGCAAAGACAAAATGTGCCCTCTTATTCACATGGCAGTCCCTGCAGACTTTGAATCTTTGAAGATCTTCAAAAAGCTATCAAAATATAAGGACCTTGAAATCGATATCTTAAAAATGTGGCACGTGGAGACATTAAAAATTCTAGTTGTAGTTGGAGCCCTAGGATTGATTGAAAAAGATTCCAGTAGACTCATTGAAGGGATTCCTGGAAGCCCATGTCTTAAAGAAATACAAAAAAAATGTTCTCACGAGTACAGCACACACATTACTAATGGCTTTATCTATGTAAAATATGTGTTGTTTTTTTAAACTGCTCAGTGGAAAATGTCATGATGCCATTTCTGACCTTAAGTCTCTTGACGGCACCCGGAAAGAAATGAGCATACATAAGAAATTAAAGGAAATAATAATAATAATAATAATAATAATAATAATAATAATAATAATAATAATAATAATGATAATAATAATAATAATAATAATAATAATAATAATAATAATAATAATAATAATAAAAGCCGTCAAAATACAAGGACCTTGAAATAGAAATCTCAAAAATGTGGCACATGGGAACATCAACAATCCCTGTTGTAGTTGGAGCCCTAGGATTTTGTTGGAAAAGATTCCAATAGATTAATTCAAGGGATTCCTGGAAATCCATGCCTCAAAGAGATACAAAAAATTGTGAAGGGTTAAGAGCTGAAACTGAAGGTTTTTATTCTTGCTGCGCAGAACCAATGTTTGGTAACTAGAAATTACCAAGCACACACAGTGAAAAATTGTGTTGACCCCAAATGCAGATACTGTGATAAATATCCAGAAACAATTGACCATTTTGCATCTTGCATCATGGAAAATATGCAACTGGAAGGAAACTGCAAGAAACTGGTATGAACATCATCCAGACTCGGTTACAGAGATAGAACCTCTAACAATGATATAGTACTTTACAATACACACAGACGGAACAATGAAAACTAATCTGCCAGACATGGTGATCAAAAACCACAAGAACAGAATGTACTTTCCTCTTGATATGGAAGTCCTTGTAGATTATAATGAATCTTTGAAAAATTATAAAAAATTAAAATATATGATGTTAAAATGGAAATCTAAAATCGTGGTACATAAACACATCAATAATTCCAGTTGTAGTTGGAGCCCTCGGATTAATGAGAAAAGGGTCCGATAGACTCATTGGAGGGATACCTGGCAGCAAAATGCCTTAAAAAATTGTACTCATAAGTACAACTCACACATTACGAAAAGCTTTATCTAAGTAGAATATGTGTGATCTTAGGTATTATTTGTTTTCTTTTATAAAACTGATCAGTGGAAAATATCATGTAGCCATTTCTGGCCTTAGGTCTCTGGTTGGGACCCGGAAAGAAATGCGTATGCAACAGAAATCAACAGAAATAATAATAATAATAATAATAATAATAATAATAATAATAATAATAATAATAATACGGCAGTTCCTGTAGATTGCAATGTATCTTTGAAGATCTTCAAAAATCTATCAAAATATAAGGACCTTGAAATTGAAATCTCAAAAATGTGGCACATGGATGTGGCACGACTACAGCTCCCACCTTACGAAGTGCTTTATCTATGTAAAATGTATGTGTGTGTGTGTGTGTGTGTATGTTTAATTGGTCAGTGAAAAATGTCATGATGCCATTTCTGATCTTAGGTCTCTGGGCGGGACCCGGAAAGAAATATGTACACACCAGAAATCAAAGGAAATAATAATAATAATAATAATAATAATAATAATAATAATAATAATAATAATAATAATAATAATGATAATAATAATAATATCATTTCTTGTTTAATCTTGAACGAACTGAAAGATAAAATACAGAAAATATCTGATTGTTAAAAACAAAAAGCATTCTTTCTTATTGTGTCGATCTGATAAAATTTGAATGAAAATACGAAGAAAAGTAAGTTACAAACTTTTACTAATAAATATGTTTATTATTATACAAATAAAACATTGTTCATATGTAACAAGTACTACAATGCTATTTTTCCAAACACAACTTCCACTGAGATTGATGATCTTGTCCCATCGATAGACGAACGCATAAATATCCACGAAGCGAATGGGGTCAAGCGTCCGGAGCCACCCTTGCACGGCTGTAACAACAGCTTCTACATAAATGTCGTTTGAGGGGGGCTCAAACAGATGATAATATATATCTGCCACCACCCATTTGTCAGGTTCGCCGTAGCGGGTCTGGCATCGTTGTGCTCACACTTTTTCGACGGATACCTTCCTCCAGTCTGTCAAATGATTCATAGTATCTGACTCTGCGTTAAGAGTCTAACCAAACGATATATGAAGTACACGAACATCGCAACATTTGCATACAGCTGTTATGAATTTCTTTGCTGGCTGTCGAATTTTTAATTCTGTCGAGTTTGTGATGAATGTTTCGGATCATGGAATCAAATATGGATAATATATTCACAATATTTTACGAGACTGATAATAAACACGTTGGATGAATAAATATTTGTACCTTACATTCTTTACATCGCTTGTAGATTTTACTAAAGATTGTTTAGTATGATTGTAGCCAGATATGAACATACTAACTTGCTGAATTAGGTTATGCAGCAAGAATGAAAGTAATCGTTAAGCATGTAGTATGTAGTAAAATGTGAAGTTGAGTTGGTATATAGATTAGTAGGTGTGTGAAAACACAGTTTAGTTAAAATTATGTACAAATGCATTAGGTTTGAGAAAGTGTAGTTTACTGAAAATGATGTAAAAAGTTAGTAATTTGTTGAAAGAGTAGTTTATTGAAAATTTTCTACAAAGAGAGTAGGTTGAATAAAGCATACTGAATTTTTTTTACAAATGTATGTGCGTGAAAGCTTAGTTTATTGAAAATTATGCATAAATGTATTGGGTGTACGAAAGCGTAGTTTACTTTAGATTTTGTACAAATGCCGTAGGTTTGTGAAAGCCTAGCTTACTGAAAATTTTGTAGAGATTTAGGCGTTGTATGAAAGCCTAGTTTATTGAAAATTTTTCGTAGGTGGGTGAAACATAGTTTTTGAAAATGATATACAAATTTAGTCGGTGTGTGAAAGCGTAATTCATTGAAAACTATATACAAATGTAGTATGTTGGTAAACGAGTAGTTTACTGAAAGTTTTATACAAATGTAGTTGGTGTGTGAAAGCGAAGTTTGCTGAAAATTTACATGCAAATGTATTATGTTTGTGAAAGCGTAGTTTGCTGAAAGTTATGTACAAATCTAAAAGTTGTGTGAAAGCGTAGGTTACAGAAAATTTTGAACTAATCTAGTAGGAGTGTGAAAGCGTAGTTTTCTGGAAATTATGTAAAAAGGTAGTAATTTGTTGAAAGCGTATTTTACTGAAGTGATTTTTACAAATTTAATAGGCGTGGAAACTAGTTTATTGAAATTTTTTACAAATAGAGTAGGTTTGTGAAAGCATAGTTTACTGAAATTTTTTTACAAATGTAGTAGTTGTGTGAAAGCCTAGTTTACTGAAAATTTTTCACAAATGTAGTAGGTGGGTGAACCATAGTTTATCGAAAATTATATACAAATTTAGTCGGTGTGTTAAAGCCTAATTCACTGAAAACTATGTACAAATGTAGTAGGTTGTTGAACGAGTAGTTTATTGAAAGTTTTGTACAAATATAGTTGGTGTGTGAAAGCGAAGTTTGCTGAAAATGTATACAAATGTAGAAGTGTGAAAGCGCAGTTTGCTGAAATTTATATACAAATGTATTAGGTTTGTGAAAGCGTAGTTTGCTGAAAGTTATGTACAAATCTAAAAGTTGTGTGAAAGCGTAGGTTACAGAAAATTTTGAACTAATCTAGTAGGAGTGTGAAAGCGTAGTTTTCTGGAAATTATGTAAAAAGGTAGTCAATGTGTGGAAGCGTAGTTTACTGCAGATATTGTACAAATTAAGAGGTGTGTAAAAGTCTTTACTATAAATTATTTAGAAATTATTGTTTTTTTTTGAGATTTATAACTTCAATCATAATTTTATGTGAGCGGACAGTGAAAGCTATTGGATATCGCAAACAATTTTAGCTTCTTCACAAAAATGCCACTATCCTATTCCTCTCTCAAATAATGTTATGGGCACTTCGTTGTGACGTAGTTTAATAAGCTTGTCTCGCTAGGCCAAGTAGGTCGCTGGGTAGTGAGTTCGATCCTCAGTCTGTGTTTCATACTTGAGGCCTTATGTCACATATCAATTGCCTAAATCTAAGCTATCACTTTAGCAACGTCATCAAATGTCCAAGATTGTATTTTTCCTTTATTCATTCCTTTCTTTTGCTCATTTTTAATAATAATGACAAAAATAAATTATAACTTACCGCCACTTTTGTGGTCATTAAAATCCACTTTATTTATATATATAGTAAACAATCGAAATTTTGCATAAACAATACAAACACAAACACACACCTACTTACACGTAAGTATTTTATTTTGACAATGTGGAGTAATGGATAGCGGCTCGGATTGAGAAATCGGAGAGCCGAGTTCGAATTCCAGTAAGATCCATTGCATTCACTTACGTGCTAATACCCTTGGGAAAGGTATAAATCCTCTACTTCTCCCCCAGCTATGGATAAATAGCAGGACAGACCCCGTTCTATAGCCTTGGATGGCAACTGGTTAACCGCTGCAATACCACCATTAAAGATGTAGCAATCCATAAACCATTGCAAAAAAGGACAGTTTAAAAAACCCTATGAAAAATGAACTTTTGTTTATTTATTAATTAGTCAGAAAAATGGTGGAAAAAAAGTCAATCAATTTAATATTAAAGCCTTTTTCAAATGAAACTTATACCAAACAATTGACACATAGTACATTTGACTTTTTGCAAGAATTTTGTTTATTTCTTAAGCAAAAATACCGGAAAAAATAACACCCTGTCATATAAAGTTTTGACAATCAAAACAATGATATTCTTGCGTAAACGTTTGATCTAAACATATAAGTGATATTTTAA
>OZ038478.1:13167566-13210066 GCA_964036315.1 Acanthosepion esculentum
TATATATATATATATATATATATATATATATATATATATATATATATATATATATATATATATATATATATTGGCATATCATATATTAATTAATTAATTAATTGTTTAGTTGTATATAATGTGTGATATCGGACTGCCTGAGGAACTCCTGTTCAAGAGTTGTCCACAGGGTTTACTCCTGAAGCCTTTCCCATTACTGGCTATGGCCGCAAACCTACAAAGGTTTAAAATCAGTTTTCCTTCTTCTAGATGGGTTAACCTCCCGGACTGACAAGTTTATCTACCCGAAGTATATATATATATATATATATATATATATATATATATATATATATATATATATATATATATATATATATATATATATATATATATATGTATATATATTGGCCAATCATATATGCTTGTGTTATTTTTATTCATTGAGGTTTCAGTGGAAATCAAACAGCTATTCTGGGTGATTTTAATAATGTTGTCATATTAGTATAAGTAACTGTTTCCTTTACGTTTCCGAAATCTCTTAGTTCTTTGGAAAATCTAGATATATTTTAGCTTTTTATTTTATTTTGATCTTCATCTGTACTTTGTTTGAACTGTCACATCCGTTCTCTGAAATGTTCTTCTTCTATTGTCAAATGAAACAGTGTTTGCTATTTTTTTTACTTCCTCTACTTACTCACAAAAATCCATTTTGGTAAGATGTAGTTTGTCGAATTTCCGTACTGTAACTTCTGTAAAAAAGCAGCTAATTATGGATGCTAGATATATAAACTTAGAAAATAATCTGGTAATTTTTCTAGGAAGAATTAGTTGTTTTTCTATGGGATTAATATATACTATTTATGAAATATTGAAGAGATTGTGGACGTTTTGTTCAAAGAATATGACTGTAAAGACAAAAGAAATTAACTAGTCGGGTGTGGGGACAGGCTTCTCATAGTTTAAGAAAGTTTTACAAATTACAGATGCCAACATGTTGAAGGCCAAGTAAAATGCAAATTTCGATCAATTTTCTGCACTATATAAGACGATATTCCTAAACAGAACTATTTTTGATATGAAAATCAAAACAATCCTCGAATAAAAGAACAGTAATGAAGGACAGTTAATTAATGAAATAAACTTTTTTTAAAATCAATATGCAAATTAGTTAAACCTGAAAAGTGAGACTGCTTTGAAGTCCGTAATATATAATACAGATATTGATCGCCTTCCTCGTACCTTCCTCGTATCTTCTCTCAGTTGCGTCACTTTCCTTGGACGGAGTGCGCTCAGGGGATTCTCTGTCGAAGGGCAAATGAGAAAATAATACTGAGAAGTGCCCAGCCCTGGGGAACAGCTGCCCGAGGCCGTACTCTCCCATTGCACAAGAGGGAGGGATCGGTGCTGGCACCGAGGCCAGCACAATTTTTGTCCCTTGCTCGTGTGTACGCGCTTGGGTCCCAACTTTAAAAAGGCCTTGTGTCACAAATTGTCCAAGTGGGGCGCAGGAGTTAATATCATGTAAATAACTATGAAGTGCACCGAGTCCAGCGCAACTGATGGTTGCGGGGGCTGTGGGCAATTTTTGTCCCCACCCGGGTGCACCCGCTCGGGGCCCCACTTTAAAAAGACCTTGTGTCACATCTCATTCTCGTGGGGGGGGGGGATGAGTAAACACCGTGCGCTCAGGGGCTTCTCTAACAAAGGACAGAGCGGCAACCGAGAAAATTTTACTGAGAGGTGCCCAGGCCTGGGGAACGGCTGCCCGAGGCCGTGCCCTCCCATTGCACTAGAGGGAGGGATCTGTTCTCGCACCGAGGCCAGCACAATTTTTGTCCCTTGCTCGTGTGTACGCGCTTGGGTCCCAAAAAAGGACTTGTGTCACAAATTGTCCAAGTGGGGCGCAGGAGTTAATATCGTGTAAATAACTATGAAGTAGAGTTTGGTCTTTTGATCTTAGAATTCGTCGGAGAATCGAATTCCGATTTCGCATTTATTCATATAGACCACTATATGCAGTCTCCTGACTGAATAGTCACCCCTTTGAATTTAGATGCTTCCATTTAATTTCACCATTTCTACTTTTCTCCCTGTTCTCTTAAAATTATTTGTAAATTCTCTTAAGCTAATCTACAATAATCATTTAATATGTGATTAACTGTCACTATTCTTAATACACCTATTTTAAGCTGCTATTTATAGGAATTCCATTTCTCTCTTTAAGTGTACTTTGCGGAACATTGCCCGAAAACATTTCATTTCTAACTACTTTCGTTTTTCACTTGAACTCGGAATTTACTCGTTTTAATTTTTGTCTTCTTTTTTTAAAATTCTCCTATAGTCCTTGAATCCTTTAATATCCGAGGCGACAAAAGAATGTTCCATGCTGACTCCCCTTCCTTCCTCTTTTCTTTTCACACATAATCTATCAATGTCATCTAAGGTTTTCTGCGTGGTAATCTGTTTTTTTTTTTACCCAGAGTTCTCAGGTCTTCATTTCTTCTCTTTATAAATGGTTTGGAATATCTGAGCAGGAATATTGCCCTTGTATTTATACTTTTTGATCCGGTAATGATTGTAATTTCCCAAAATATTTCTTGTTTTTCTGAGACGCTTTTCTTACTATCTCTTTCATTCTACTTAATTCGTATTCAATATTCAGGGACTTTCTCCACCATTCAACCTTCTGAAGATTCCATTGTTGCGTAGTTTAATTCTTTCTGCCGATTCTTCTTTTCTTCTGCATATTCATAAAACTGCATATTTTTTGCAGGATATTCTGACATTTTCGAACAATGGTTCTAGTTTTACTACATTTATTTTGTAAAATCATTCGTGTACATCAAATCCGTTCCACTTTTTCTATGTGCCGTGTATCATCAGTACGTGAATGATCATGGTTCTCCACTATTTCTTATTCCAACTAGCTCTTGAATGGTTGTAAACTTAACATTTCCTATTTACATTATTCGGACTACTGTCCTCATCTTTGTCGCCATATTTATTACAACGTTTCGGCCGTTGTACGCTCCGGCCTTCTTCAGGTGGTTGGAATGTCGAACTGAACCCCTTATTTCGCTCACTGGGGTAGACTCACATGGCTGACCACATATGGAGAGAAAAAGGAGATCACCGCCCTTTGTAGAATCAGGTTGAGATCATAGACAAAGAACACCATTGGAAAATTCGTAAACTTAAGGAATCAGCACATATGCTAGGCCACAAAATCTTCTGAGCCGACCAAGCATAGAAATGAATACAATATTGGAACCAGTAATAAGGAGTGCCAGAGAAAAGCGATAATAACAACAAAAGTTGCAATATGAGCTCTGGTAAAAATATGTACTGATAACAGCAAAAATTGCAATGATGCATTTTCCAGTTGCACTGGTAAAATATGGTTGCTGAAGACATTAAGTTTATAATACCCAGAAATTCATACACAGTGGATAAAGGCGTTAGTTATATACAGTAACAGGACCCAAAGAGTGTGAGTTCAATACCCAGTTAAGGCAGTGGAGAACTTAGAGAGGAAAATTAACAGGAGATAACTGATAACTGATATCCATTAGACATGGCACGTGGAACTAGAACAGTCTATCCTTGTGAGCGAAATAAAGGGTTCAGCTCGACATTTCAACCATCTGAAGAAGGCCGGAGCGTACAACGGCCGAAACGTTGTAATAAATATGGCGACAAAGATGAGGACAATAGTCCGAATAATGTAAATAGTGTACATAATACCTCATCTCAGAAATATAGACATATACTTAACGTTTCCTTTACAATTCCGTGATCGTTATGTTGATTACACTTAGTGATTTTGCTCCTGCAGTTAACTCCCTGCTCCATGTTTGTTTTTTCTGGGTTGGCTATAAATGTGGCCACATGGTCTTCAGCTTTTTATATGATAAAGAGTTCTAAACAGTCTTACATCATATTGATTTTCTTGTACGCCTTTGTTTTTTTTTTCAGGATGTTTTTTTTTTTCTATAAATAACAATCGTTTATTCCTCTGGTTGCTTTCTGCATTTTTTTCTAATCAACGTCGTCTTCCTAGTTTTATAAATTTCCTCTGTGGCTTCTCGTGTAAGGATTTCCCCTCACATAGGCAAATGCGTTATTAGCTTATAATTACCATCAATTCTTTTTTCAGTGTATTTTTTAATCAATGCCGTTTAACTTTACTCTCCATTCTGACATCTTTGATTTCGCTATGTATAGGTAGAGTTGTTGAGGTAATCTTTTGTATCTGGCTGTGAAGCTTTTAACCCAGAACGTTGTTGCCTGATGATGTCCCAATTACGTTTTCCGTAGAGTATATGCGTTATTTTTATGATATATCTATCGTCGATTACAGGTAGTTTTTATTAACCAATATATTTTCTACTTTGCTTCTCTCTGCGCACCTCTTACTCCTTTTAGAAAATTCCACAGATTTCTCAGTTTCTTCTTGATGTCCTGCCATTTTCCCAATTTATCGCTTTATTTCGTCTTCACCCGGTAAACCGCTGTTACGGTCGCATCTCTTACCTGACAGATCTTTTCACAGATAACACTATCAAATCTATTCTTCATGTTTAGGTCCTGTGAATAGTATATCTCAAATCCGAGTGTATTTTATTTTTTTTATACTCTGTGACAGATTCTGTTTTGTGGTTTGTGATGATAACATATTTACATGCCAGATTCCAAATAATGGATCAGTTTTGATCTCTGATTCTGTTTCTTTTTAGGCAACTTGTTGCACTTACTTATGGTACAGTCTAGAATTTCATTTCTTTTAACATCATTGTAGCATGTATACTGATGATTCTTTGTCTTCGTCTTTACATTTGGCAGAACATTGTTCCTAGTCATTAAGATCTTGTTTTGACAATCAAACGATTTAAGTTCGTTAAGCATCACTTAACAAGTTGACAGCCTGGATTGAAGTGTTTAGATGTCTTCTTGGCTTTCATACTTTTTCTTTTAATTCTAAGATGAAGAATCGAGTATCGGATGGAAAGCGGAAGTTCAAGTTCATATGAAGAGAAATTAGTAGAGAAAACCTGCGAGATAAGATAATGCTTTATATAAAATAACACTTGCACGCAGCAGCAGCAGAACAAAAATTAAAGAAAAGATGGGAGTTTCGCTCGTCCATATCGGTGATAAATAGACAGGGTCAGAAAATTAAAGATTTATTATTATTATTATTATTATTATTATTATTATTATTATTATTATTATTATTATTATTAATCTTCTTGTTGTTTTTATTATTATTATTATTGTTCTTATTACTATTATTTTATATTATTTTTGTTATTGTTATTATTATTATTGTTGTTGTTATTGTTAATACTATTATTTTTATTGTTGTTTTTGTTTTTATTAATACTATTATTATTGTTGTTGTTAATACTATTTTATTGTTGTTTTTGTTTTCGTTATTACAACTATTATTATTGTTGTTGTTAATACTATTATCTTTAGTGTTGTTTTTGTTATTATTGTTGTTGTTATTACCATTATTATTATTGTTGTTATTACTATTATTATTGTTGTTGTTCTTGTTGTTATTATTATTATTGTTGTTGTTGTTGCTATTACTATTATTATTGTTGTTGTTGTTATTACTATTATTATTGTTCTTGTTGTTAATACTATTATCTTTATTGTTGTTTTTGTTGTTATTATTGTTGTTATTCCTATTATTATTATTATTGTTCTCGTTGTTGTTAATATTATTATTATTGTTATTGTTATTACGATTATTATTATTCTGGTTATTACTATTATTATTATTGTTGTTATTATTATTATTGTTGTTGTTATTGTTATTACGATTGTTATTGCTGTTCTTGTTGTTATTATTATTATTGTTGTTGTTATTACTATTATTGTTGTTCTTGTTATTATTATTATTATTATTGTTTTTCTTGTTGTTGCTATTACTATTATTATTATTATTGTTGTTGTTGATGTTGTTGTTATTACTGTTATCAATATTATATTTCCTTCGGTTTCTGATTATACGTTTCCTTCAGGGTCCCAACCAGTGACCCAAACTAAGAAATGGCTTCATGACATCCTTCACTGATCAGTTTTTAAATCCAGTAAAATACTAAGATCACACATATTTTGCATAGATAAATTTCTTCGTAATGCGTGAGCTGTACTTGTGACTACAATTTTTTTTGTATTTCTTTAAGGCATTGGCTACCAGAAATCCATTCAATTAGTCTATCGAACCTTTTCCCAGTAAGTCCGAGGGCTCCAACTACAACCGAAATTATTGATGTCCTCATGTGTCATAATTTTTAGATTTCCACTTCAAGGTCGTTGTATTTTGATAGTTTTTGAAGACCTTCAGAGATACATAAAAATTGGCAGTGACTGCCATGTCAATAAGAAAGGACATTCTGTTTTTGTTGTCTTTGATCACGGTGTCTAGGCGATGAGCTCTGATTGTTCTGTCTATGTGTATAGCAAAGTAGCATAAAATTGTTACATTTCCTATCTCTATAACCGGGTCTGGGTGATGTTCATGCCAGTTTCTTGCTGTTTCTTTCCAGGAAAAGTTGCATATTTGGTTCGTTTTTTCATGCCGAATTTTATATTCAGTTGGGGCCAACACTGTCCAAACTGGTCAATTGTTTCTGAATATTTATCGCAGAATCTGCATTTAGGGTCAGCACAATTTTTCAGCATGTGTGTTTGGTAATTTCTAGTTAGCAAATATTGGTACTGTACAGCAAGTATAAAATCTTCGATTTCAGCTTTTAATCCTTGACGACGTAACCAATGATGGGTATGGGGTTTGTCTACTGATACGGACAGAATATTGACCAGGAAGAAGCTTATCTTATTATCGTCTCTGCATTCGGTATATTGCATTTGCTTTTACTTCCTGTTTTATATTCCTTGCCGCTGCAGTAGGTTTACTATTTGCACATCTTCACCTACTTGAAGTTCCCTTTTGCATTTTTGGCTTCATTTATTACTGGGTAAAGTTTCTTGTTTCATGTTCGTTGACACATATCATCATCCAATCGTCTGTAGTTTCCAGGTATCTTTGAAGACCGTTGTTGTGGTTTTGTAAGGCAATTCTAGTTGAACTAATCCTCTGGGGTTTCTGTTTACACATTTCCTTCAGGGTCCCAACCAGTGACCCAAAGTAAGAAATGGCTTCATGACACCATTCGCCGCTCATTTTTTAAATGCAGCAAAATACTAACATCACAGACATTTTGTATAGGCGATCAACATCAGCCTTAGCGTGATGAATGCTGTGGCAAGTGAGAAGATTTCTCGTTTTGGCATCCATTCGCTTAATGTCAACTATTGTCCAATTAAGGAGGTTGAAATTGAGATTACACCACAGGGAGTGAGAAAGTGTTTATGGCTGATATTCTGTTTTCTGAATTCAACTCAGATGTACACACCTGTAGTATTCTTTTCTTATTTTCACCTTCATTTAGGTATGCCGTATTCCGTCTCCTTTGCTGACTTATAGACATCTTCGTGTTCCAGTTCCCTAATCTTAGTGACAAAATCTAGATCTATTGAGTATGTTTCTACCTTTTTTGAATGTTACTGTTTCATATTTATCTAATCCGAAATCTGTACCAATGTCATTACTGAAACAATTTACTATATTGAGGATAACTCTCACCTCAATGTCGTCTTTGGTAAAGAGTTTGCTATCATCCAGGTAGAATAGGTAATTAAACACTTTCTTTTTTACTTTGTATCCATAGTTATTACTGTTTAATTCAGGCTAAAGTGGAGTTACAGACAGAACAGAAGAAACGACAGGAAGTCTCCTTGAAAAGTTCCTCATCGGATATTCAAACAATTGGATGTAGCATTACCTTTGGTGTGATTTAGATGTAATGTGGTTTTCCACGGTTTCATGGCATATTTAAGGAAATTTACCATCACCGAAGAGAATTTGTACTTTTTCAAAGCCTTAAGAATCCAAAACTGTAGCACATTATCTGTGCTGAGATGTCTACCTTTTTCTGCAATTTTCCATGATCATTTTATTTATTACAACCGTGTGAACCTCTTCGACAGGTGAAGAATGTTGTTTTCATCGAGAAAACAGTAAATACAGTTCGTCGGAACAGACGTGATCAATGTATGTGTAGTGAACAGACATATTATTGGCCTATAATTATTTTGATCATCTGTTTCACTGTTTTTTGGTAGGAGATATATAATACCTTCAGTGATCCATCCTGGAATTTCATTGGGGTTATTAATTAGCATTGACAAAGTTTGTGCAAGAGTTTTATGGATTGATGACATATGGCAGAACCAAAATTTGGGTACCTTGTCATTTCATGAGGATTTCCATCTTTGGGATTTTGTTAGAGATTGCCTAACATTATTCTCAGTTATATTTTTCAATTCTTTCACATGTTTATCCTTTATTCTTTCTTTTCTTTTGATCCACACTGCTTTGGAATTATATTCGTTTGGGTTGCTCCAAATATTATTCTCTAATGTCTGTACTTCTTCAAGAGATGGTGGTTTTTCCAATTACCCTGTAAAACTTCTTGAGATTCGTTTGGAATATCCTATTTTATCAATAGAACCTAAAACGCCTTTCTTATTGTCTTGTTCTCTGTGCCTTCAATTGCAGTTTCTTTTTAAGCATTTCCTTGATTGGTGGAATTTCATTTACTGCCTGAATTTTATATTTGTGCTTGATCTTCTTGCTTTTCCGTATAGAAACATTTGAATTTCTTGAAATCTCATCTAGTAACGATGACTCACATCTGATTTACTCAATTTTTCGCTTTCATTTTGCCCTCCAGTTGGGCTCTTTTTGTCTGTTATTTACTATTTTACTTCCCTCGATATTAATTTTTTCAGTAGCTGCCGAAGGTGTTGCATATATGACATAATTTACTTTTATAACCTTTTCTTGCGGTCTGTCCGTTAACAACATTTGCAATGTAGCGTTATATGTTTGCACAATATGTTTATTGAACTTTGCCATGTGAATTTTTGAAAGCCGGTCCCTTTCTGACATTTGTGTGCGAGTTTGTTAATTATTTGAATGCTGTGATTTTTTGCTCCAGTGATTTCAACTCTGTTTTTTCAAGAAATTCTGCTCTAATGTTTGGTTCATCTTCATCAATGACAGAATCTGCAATTGTTTATGTCGCAGCTCCATTCTTCCATGTTATTTTCTCAGAGATCATTATTTCGGATCTCATTTATTTTAGTTTGTATCTCATCTTCTGTCATATTATCTGTTTCCACTCTTGCCTCATTTTTCTTTCGATTAAGTCGGATCGTAATTTGTCTTATATTTACTTTTATCTTATTTATTTCTGAGAGTCTTTTATTTCCCATGATGCTCCTGCGGACATTGGCAAGCATATTTGGGTCGAGATAGGTATCTTTTTTTTTAGTTCCTACCATATCTCCCCATATTTGGTATATCTGATCCGTGATGTTCTTTTGTGGATATTTCGAGTGCAGTGGAAAAAGATGTCATGACTTGTTTAAACTTTTCCCGATTACATTTCGTTCGCTTTCTTTTTATTTAATTGATTTGGTATTAAGTCCCCAGCTCCAATTTTGGAGTTAATCAAGTTTTGGTGACGAGGTGTCTCATTGTTGGCGGAAGAGTTTAATCCAGTAACAGATTTTTCGACTCCAGCCCTGGTTACTTTTTGAGGGACACGGCCCTTGTTTGCCTGGGTAGCGACCGATCCGGGGTGAGTTTTTGTTTGTAAACATTGAGATTTGTTGAGATTTTTTGCTTTTATCCTTAACCGCCAAGGGTTAATTTTAATCAAGATACCACTTCTACGATGATTGTCGACCAAAACGAAAGAGCTCGTCCTGCCCGCGTGACAGGGTTATTCCCCGCCGGATCTTCCCCCGATATTTCTAGGCCACGTGGAGTTTGTTTTGTTGGTGTCGGTGCAGCATCTGTTATGGCCGCACAGGCCCACATGGGAGTAAAAGTCTCGTAGGAGTTGCTAGAACGAAGTTGAACATAACATAGGGATTCCGGCTCCGGACTTGTCCCCAGAATTTGCTCCCGAAACCTTTCTTATGATTGGGTATGGCCGCAAGGCAGTAGATTTTAAAATCAGAATATTTCTTCTCTTTTATTATTATTATTATTATTATTATTATTATTATTATTATTATTATTATTATTATTATTATTTACGTGTTTAATTTTGAAACCTGTAATATCTGATGACTCTTCCTTAAAATCATATGAGATCAAATATTAGTTATACTCCAGGAGTTTTCAGTATTTTTACTGCCGCTTAATTTTGTTTACCAAGTCCATTTCCGTAATGAAGAATACTATAATTATCTTTATATTACGCAATTCTTTTAGTTCTCTGGCAAAGTTTAGGTATTTGGAAAGGTTTTTATACTTTCGATCTGAGCTGGTCTTCTGAAGCAGAGACATTCACAATTTAGCAGAGTTTTGTATGGACTAGATGTAGATATCTTTGGATATTTTAGTTGCTTTAATTTAATAATAATAATAATAATAATAATAATAATAATAATAATAATTCAGAAATAATTGACCATTTTATATCAAGTAGCGTGTATTGGCATTCACTGAAAATAAAATATGGATTGGCAGAGTGGACCAATATCTGCACTGGAAAATCTGCAACTTCTACGGGAAGGAAACTGAAAGAAATTGGTATGAACACCACCAAGACCCGGTTACGGAGATAGTCCCTGTTACAATTTTATGGGACTTTACAATACACACAAACAGAACAATCAACTGTAATGTCCCTTACATCGCGATTAAAGACCGCAAAGACAAAATGTGCCTCCTTATTGACATGACAATCTCTGCAGACTGCAATGTATCTTTGAAGATCTTAAAAAAAAAAAACTATCAAAATACAAGGACCTTGAAATGGAAATCACAAAATTGTGGTGCATGAGGACAATAGCAATTCTAGTTGTAGTTGGAACCCTCGGATTGATTGGAAAAGGTTCCGATACACTCAGTGAAGGAACCCCTGGTAGCCTATGCCTTAAAATATACAAAAAAAAATGTTCTCACGATTACAGCCCACATGTTACGAAGGGTGTTATCTATGTAAAATATGTGCGATTTGATTTTTTGTCAAAACTGCTCAGTGAAAAATGTCATGATACCTTTTCTGACGTTAGGTCTTTGGTCGGGACCGGGAAGGAAATGAGTATACATCAGAAACGAAAGGAAATAAAACAACAACAACAACAATAACAATAATAATAATAATAGCTTTCATGAATTAGCCAACATCTAATGCTTATTGTAAGGCGTTGACATGTCTCCTTAATATACCCTCCATCTTCCTTCATCATCATAATCTTCTCCATTTCCTAATAGTCACGTTAAATTATCGTCCGTTTTTCTTTCACTGATCCAGAGCATTCCATTTTGTTTACATCGCTGAACTCTATGTTTGCTTAGGTTTGGTTTGTTTTACGGCAAATCAACCTCAATGGGTCATATGATGCCGACAACTTTTTTTTTCCTGGTAATATTTTTGTTTTGTCAAAAATCTATTTCTGTTAATATTTTTTTCCTAAAACATGTTTAGCTGGTAATATTATTTTTCCAAAAACGTATTGCTGGTAATATTTTTTTCTTTTTCAAAAACGTATTGCTGGTAATAGTTTCTTTCTTCAAAAATCTATTTCTGGTAATAATTTTTACAAAGTATTTCTGGTATTAAAACCTATTTTTACACTTTTATAACGCTTTTTACCTCAGTTTAGGGGTTAACTATTTGCCCATAGCTGGGACCCTAACAGGTGCTCCCACCCCGGGTCAGGGTGGACCTGGGAACATCAGCAATTAAGAGGTGGTTCCACGCCCCTCAAAGCCTCCTGTTGAACGTAGTTTATCGTCTTACCCTGGACGCGGATGTAGTTTATCGTCATACACATGACGTTGAACTCTATCCCAACTACTATTATGGTTTACATTATGCAGAGAAAAAGATGAAAATATAAAACACAAAACTAATAAATTCAGTTCGTCCTAAATTTAATAGTCACGGATTTTGAGATCAAGACGACTTATGTTGTGAATAAGGATTCTGTTAAACTGTTACTCCAGCGAAGAACAGAATGGAAATGAATTAGAGTGAAAAATTACAAAGACTGCGCAAGAAATTGTACAACATTAATGTGTGGGTGAGCCATGATAATTAGCTCAATGCAAACTATTCCAAAGGATATGGAGAAGTCTGAATCAAAAATTGCATCGGCTTTGTAATCATGGAAATTTAAAAAGGAAAACAGTTCTACAGAAACTTCGGAAAACAAATCGAAGAAATATCAAATAAATCGCTATGAACATGGCTACGCAGAGAAAACTTAAATAGAGAAAATTAGTTGCTCCAAAATAATATCAACTATGTAGATAAAACATTGAAAAAACAAACAAATGTAGGTATTGTAAAAATAAAGATGATCAATTGAACCACATAAAAGGTGTTGTAACCTAGGGAAGGTTAGTAAATATAATAATCAAACGAAGGTTGGTAATGAACGATAATACGTAGGATAAGAACAACACATATAAGATTCGCCAGCGGCGCGTAGAAATAATAGTCAACTGCTACAATTGAATCAAGTGAATTCCACAATGAATCTCCAACTGCAGGATATCTAGCAACCGCCCCACGCGGTCAGATGTGGAACAAGGCCGAATTTAATGTGGAGTATCCGAGCCCGTAGGCTAGTCCAAAAATTCACCATAGACACCGTATAAAACGGTGTCGTGTAGCTGTTTCCAGAGACGAGAATCTACCTTTCGACATAGCCTCGTCTGGGGATCCTCTCTGCGTGTAGGCATAGAGTTTGACCAGCACAGCTGGAGACGAATCTCCAACTGCAGGATATTTGTCAACCGCTCCACGCGGTCAGATGTGGCACAAGGCCGAATTTAACGTAGGCTCGGGCAAAAATTCCCCGTAGACTCCATAAAAAAACGGTGTCGGGTAGCTGTCTACCACCCCAGACGAGATTCTGACCTTAGGCAAAGCCTCGTCTGGGTTCCTCACTGCCCGAAGGCAGAGAGTTCGACCAGCTCAGCTAGAGACGAATTTCCAACTGCAGATCAACATGCAGTATTTACTACTGTATTTATGTGAATGGGGACATACTCATTATCGTCCGTAGGTATGCTACAACAAAAGGCAAATAATAATCTTCTTATAATCCTTCAGGGCAAATTAGCCCTGGAGGATTATAAGAAGATATATTAAGACTAAATTGGGAAGAGGATTCACTGAGGAATGTATTAGCGATTGCATTTTGATCATACAGTCAAATAGTTTACGCACAAAGCAAAATCTATCCGAGAGAATGGGACACGTAAAATCTGCTTTGAGATACAAACAGATCACATATTCCAGGCCTGAAAAACGGATTTGATAGACGAAAAAATAATCGTGCCATATCGTGAATTTCGCTGTTGCATCAGAGTACAGAGATCAGCAAGTCTATCAAAAATACATAAGTATCTCTCTTGTCATTTGTTTGCAGAGTGTCGGGGACAGTCCCGAAGAGCAGTAAAAAAAAATGCAGGTGTTTAAAATTAGAGGAACCGTTGCAAGCATTCTGATGAAAGTATTAATAAAATCAATTCGAATAATGGACGCTGGAGTTTTGTGGCAATTTTCGATGATTTGATCTTCACATGATACGACTCGTGTGAAAAATGAAATCCAAAATATCATTGAATAGTTGTTAAGATATCAAAATAAAATAAAAATGATGATGAATTTTACAGTAATAGGAAAAATATCTAATATGCAGTAATTGACATTAGAATAAGGCTGTGATATAATTAAACAAAAACATGGCTGCTTTTTTTTGGTAAGCATACTTGTAGTATTAGCAATAGTGATGAGAGGATGCTGTTGATGATGTAACTTGAATGATGATCTCTGCAAAATATCATCATATAACTGTAAGAGAACAACTGAAAAATGACAATCACACGCGTCAGCAATGAAACAAACTCGTATTCGCGGAGTAAAGCAACTGCAAAGCAACATTAAAATAAATGCAATAAACAAAACGTTTCAGAGGAAAAAAAACGATAATGAAAAAATGAAATAAGAAAAAGAAAACATAAAAATCAAAGTAGTTCTTGGAAAATGACAATAAATCAAGTCAGCACGCGAACAAATGAAACCATGACAGTTACTAGGATGGGGAGGGAATTCCCGGCGGACTTTTTTCTGCAGCGGCGGGATACATTCTATTTTTGTTGATGACTCAATAGTTATCTTGCGTGAACATTACTTGTACGGCAGCGTCAGATACCGTGTGGAAAGCACATCATCGAGGTCCATTCAAAACAGTGAAGTACGGACTACTTTTTTTATTATTCAAAAAAGGAATCAATAAAACATGCCAAAGTACCTACAGTTGGCACACAGACGTGTGAATTCTTTCTCTGACAAGCGAATGCACATGAACGAATACGCCAAAAAGTACTCGCCGATGTATACACACGCGCACGTATGTATGTATGTATGTATGTATGCATGCATTTATGTATCTATATATCGGCACAATAAAACAAGTGAACACCTACGGATAGTCACTGGGAGAAATAGATTATTTTAATTTTCATACATCATATAAAACAATCATATGTACGAAGGTCAATATATGTCTCTGAACACTCTCTCACTCTCTCTCTCGCTTTCTCTCTCTCTCTCTCTCTCTCTCTCTCTCTATATATATATATATATATATATATATGATGGTGTGTTGAAAAGTTCTCGGCTCGAGCTACTAACCAAAATCTAACAAAATGACTGAACATTAGATTTTTAAGCGGGAAGAGCTTCTTCTACACTTTCCTCTTTTCTCACTTTCTCTTTCTCTCTCTCTCTCTTTCTCTCTCTCTCTCTCTCTCTCACACACACACCAATATATATATATATATATATATATATATATATATATATATATATAATGATAGAAAACAAGAGAAAATTTGAACACCTTAAAGGACGATGCCCCTTTTCACCTTGATGTTAGGGCTTACTAATGATTCGAGTAAAATCTTCGGCCATGTTGTGACGTAATAAAACTCATAGCAAAGCATTGTCTGCATCTATCGATCTATAGACGGTAGCACATACTGCGAAAATTTTCAGTGTGGTGAAAGTGTCCAATGTAAGATGGTGGTATGCCACGGAGATATATTCATGCGCTTCTTTTGTACAATGTGGGCTGTTTAAGGTTGTGACTCAAATTGTGTGCTACGGAGAGTCTGGTTGCTCATTTCGGAGTACTGTGCACGTAATGTGCTTCGATATTAGCAGCAGCAGCAGCAGCAGCAGCAGCAGCAGTAGACAATCATAGAACAGTTACTAGACATTCTGTTACTATAGATGGTCTCCGCGATGATCGACGTATTGCGATGGCAACAGTAACAGATCGCCTGGCGGCCACAGTCCAGCTAAGAACAAACGGGAGCAAAGGAGTGTCAACACGGATCGCTTGAAAACGTTTACTCGCGGTAGGATTACCAGTAGGCGTGTCTGTAAACAGATTCCTAATTACAACAGACCCCCCCCCCCGCTTGCACAGCTCCAGTGATGTCGTGAGATGATCACTAGGGAAATCGAATAGTGATCTGTAGCGTTCAGTGATGAGAGCAGCTTTTGCCTTTATACAAGTGATAGTCGTTTACGTGTGGAACGTAGATATGGGGAGAGAAATATTTTATGACACACTGGCACAACCCTTGGCATAACAGTGTTGGTTGCCATAGGTTACAAATCTTGCTCGTGTTTATTGTTTGAGGAGGAAACGTTGAACAACGTCTTGTACGTTCAGGATATTGTTCTACACGTTCTTTTATCATTAACGCAACAGAAGCCGTTGAGCTGTTCCAAGCAGGATCGGACTGACCAAATAATACCTGTGCTCTTTTACATGATTTTCGACTAATTGTATGAGCAACACGATCGTCAAACCTGTCCTTCATTGAATATATACAGGACATTACAAGATGACACCTATAATTATTGCATTTATTTAAAATTCGTTAAGTTTTAGTTTTTTCTTCTTCTTAGTGTTGGAAGCAAAATAATAGAACATTTATTTTACAGGGTAAATGTTCATTCGGTTTATGGAGTAAAATACAAGAAGCCATTTTTTTTTTCTAAATTTTCGACATCACTTTTAATATTTTGCTTTTCCGATTCTTTTATGTCGTCTTTCAGGCTACTTAACAATTATATCTCCTCAGAACGTTTTATCTTTATCAGTAATCTTCCAGGTAATTAATCTTTTGCTAATGAAGAGAATTATGAAAAACCGGAATAAATAGTTAATCCAAATGTAAAATGCAAAGTAATAACAAAGAATATGTCAAATCTTTTAAGACATGTGGAAGCAATTCTTCCTGGTTACAAATATACAGTCTTTGCATTATCCCGAAAGAATATTACGTTTTGACCTCTTTACTAATTCTGAACACTTTTCTTTAAATATTGTCTACTTTGCTGTAGTATTTGTTCGAGTCAAGAGTTTATTTTACTTGAAGAAGCTCATAGTAGATTTCTTTTCAGCCTCATCATACACACAGCAACATCTACTTTGAATGAAGACACCTTTGATACATTTTGTGGCTGTTCATTTCGATTGTCTCTTGCGTGTACTTTGTGTGAAGCGTTCGCTTTTCATTTTTCATTGAAAATCATATGTCGCTTGAAAGAAACTTATAATTTGTTTCAAGCGACTAATTTACAACATTTGACTTGGATATCTGACTATTGTTGGCTGTCTCCCTCGTCGTTGATTATTCTCGTGTCTTGATTTGATCGCTGTCAGCTTCGACCAATTTATCCAACATTTCAGCGAAAAGATTTCGGCAGAAAATTTCTAAAAACACTTTTGGCACGCTCCATCATTCAGAGAAATAAATGCTTTTTTGAATTTAAGTTTTTACCGTTTCAAAATAGAATATGTCGAATATATTTTGAGTATTGTTGAGTATCGCCGTTGATTATTCTCATGTCTCGATTTGATCGCTATTCGAATAGGAAAGAATTGCTCGACGTGTATTTGGTAATCTTTCGAGGAATTGAAATTCTTTAAATTAAGATAATTCTTTAAAAAACAAAATAAATGATAACCTGAAAGGAACAGAACCTAGGGAAATTGGCGGATAAATGAAAACTTTCCTTTCAATTTGTAACAATTTTTATCTGGTCATTAAAGAAACAGACACTTGAGCTATATCATCACGGAATAGTATGTCCATATGTTAACTAAATTTCGATACTTTTCATCGATTACTACAATCAGTTGTTCTAATGTGGATTAGTACTTTTTCAAATCAATTGTTTGGAGTAGAAAACTCTCTTCTACACTCATCTAAAACACATTATTATTACCTTATTTAGATAAAAATCAATCATTGATAAAGTTAGTAGTAGTTTATCAAGCTTGTTTCACAATCCCCTACGTTTCACATTATTGTAAAGCATCTCATTTCCATCGCCCGTCAGAATTTCTTTCAAAAACGGAGTATTTACAATTCACGGTCGATTTTTTTATTTTTATTTCTTTTTACTTATGTGCAAGTCACACATCAAAGCGAGTAACATAACAAAAATGATAGAAATTTGAGTTGAATGTCTAGAGTATTGTTGGCTCTTTCCCTTTTCGTTGATTATTCTCGTGTCTTGATTCGATCGCTATCAGCTTCGACCAGTTCATCCAACATTTCAACGAAAGGATTTCAGCAGGACATTTCGAAAATCGCCTTTTTGAACGTTTCATCATTCAGAGTAATAAATAGCACAAATCGTTCGATTTAGTCTCCAGGTACGATGGAGTCCTTACGAATTGTAGTTAAAGTTGTTATATATGCTGATAATAATATTCTTTAAGACCTTTTTATAATTTACTTTTACAAAAGTAAGATTACGCTAAAAAAAAAAATGAAGTATTGTTGACAATATCAGTGGCAGAGCTACTGAATCCTCACTTTATAGTCTTCAAAGTTCAAAATCGTTTACGTTGCCTTGGGGTGGCAGACGTATTCTCCATTTTGCAGCCTCTGGCCTCAAAGACGCAACGTCGTAAACACACCGTTATTCTATCCCTATTTCCATAGCAAATGTTCAGCTGAACGGCATCCTTTAATTCCACCAGTTCAGACCTTTACTATTAGGTAACGCCATGATACTTCCACGGCGCCGAATCATCTTTATTTCCCTTGTATCCCAAATTTAAAGGGAAAGTCCCAGGTTTTTCTCAACAACTGCTACTTTGTGAGAACAGCCTTCTGCGTGGAGAAATCTTCTCTTTTACTCATATCGACCACCTGATTCATAACAACCATTTTAACATTAAGCCTCTGTTTCAAGGAAAAAATATTACCAGCAATACATTTTTTTTAACAAAAATATTACCAGCAATAAAAATCTTTTCAGTATTAAATAACCCATTGATGTTGATATGCCGTGAAAGAAACCAAACCAAACCATTGCTAACTTCTACAGGTTTCATAGTAACGTGCTGGCAGTTTCATCTTTTACATAGTTGACATAGTTAAGCCTAATGAACGTGTATACAGTAATATAGCCTTCATGTAAGCTTGTTGGCCTTCAATCTTCATGCACAAATGTTTTTCCCTCGAAACCAGTTCTTCTCTGCAGAAATGTTGTTCCGTTGTTCAATAAAACACACACACACACACTGTGTTTCTGTATTTATTAGGTATGATGTGAATGCCTTCATGGACATCGTAACAGAAGACATTTTGTGGGGATCAGTATTTATCCTTCTACCAACTTAAAATTAAAATTAAAATCATGATAGGGAGAGAGTTTGTCATCATGGAGTCCGACAAATGGATGAGTACTGAGAAAATGTATCATGTGAGAAGAGCTAACTTGAGGAACTTCCCGTTTGTTCTTAGCTGTACTGTGGACGACAGGCGATCTTGTATATTTCTGAATGGATCAGAAACTTGGACATTATGTGCTCATCTTGAAAGAGGACTGGATGGAATATACACGAATCTGCTTAGAAAAATCCAGAACATCATTTGGAGATCCCATGGAACGCTTAACACAATTTACGGAGAACTGAGACCAATCTCTCTTAAGCTTAAACAAAAACGCCGGCCACTGCGACAGGGGAAATCGTCTCATGCCTACTCCTATGGCATCCTTCTGGAAGTGTCTTCTCACGAAAATTGACTTTCCCAGACATTATAGCTCGGGACTCAGGGTTGAACATTGGGGATCTGGAGACAGCAATACAAGACCGAACATTGTGAAAAGGCAATGTCAATGGAGTTCCGACCAACCGGAAGGTCGAAGGATGATGATAATGATGATGATGATATTTCTGAAAATGATTCGTTTTGTTAAATCAGATTAACTTACCTATGGCATGTATATGAAGTGGTAATTTTTATTTCTAGTTTTTGATTTCTGTATAATGCGCGCTTTTAACATTTCACGCATGTAAACATTCAAGCAATAATTAGGACATGTTCCTTGTGGCTTCTTATTGTCATTTTATCTCTGTAATTAAATTCTCTTTTGATGCTGTGAGAAACTTCATCGTATTATCACATCATCTATCAGTTGTGGCTATTGTTTGACAATTACTTTCGCCATGATATTCTGAAGACGTCATAAGCAGAGTACGATTAAAGCAACTCATACCCACGGCAACAATCTCCAGTACGTCCACTTTAGTTCTTGTAGACTAGGACTCAGCGTATTTCCTGCTCTTCCTTACTGTTGTGACAATGGGCTGCTCTTACTTATAAATATGACAAGTAGCCACATTAGAGAAGGATTTGAGTAGTATTTGATTTACACAAGTATTACACAATCTCCAGCACTTCAACAAAAGCCAGTATTGTCATTAGTGTGTATACATTCCTAGTTAGAACACACAACACGCAATACAGTAGAACCATAACCCTCCCAAAACTCTTTAAGCATACGCATTAAAGTAGTAACCGTTCTGTAAGTGCTTAGAGTCCGAGCTAGAAAAAAAAAGAACGGATGTAAAAACTTCTCACAAACATACACTTATATATAAAAGAAATCGAATGACATTAAAGAAATCAAAATTCAGTTGTTTGACTTTGGTGGCGAGCACAGCAAAACGATATTTTATCTTTCTTGTTTGGATCTCTGGCGATCTAGCTTTTCATCGATATAATTTTTTAAGGCATTATTTCAGTTAACGCCCAAAACAAGGAGACGGGCAGCTAGTTTAAAAGTCCACACAGGTCTGTTCTTTTCTCATTGCATTCTGTCTTTGTTTCTGTTATGAGTCCTTACCTATAACTACAGCTTGAACTCTTCCTAACACTATGTATACTACGCCTCTCAAGAGAGAGAGAGAGAGAGAGAGAGAGAGAGAGAGAGAGAGAGAGAGATAGGGGGGGAGAGAGAGAGACGAATCGAGTCGAGCCGATAGTAGTTCACTCCAAACCAGACGGGCAGTCATACTAACACCTTCCACATCTTGTATTTTTATTCCGTGTAATATATCTTCGTTATTTCTACTCTTGTGTTCTTCCTTCGTCCTAACCTGGATCATAACAGTTTCACATTGTCACTTTCTTTTGAACGAAAAGCCTTATTTCTCTTTCTATGTTTCTGTTGTCTTTTACTTGAGTTTATTTCTTTACGCATTGATTTTTGTTTGTTTCATTCATTCTTCACTGTGTTTTATTTCGTACAACCCTGAAGCAGTTGCAAGACAGCCGCATATGCACACATGTCTAGAAGTTATATAGATTTATTTTAACAGACAAATAAACAGCAATTGCATTTAAGTCACATACTGGGAAAATATTAAAAATATTATTTAGAATATAATAATTGTATTCAACACGGTGACAGGTGCTTAAAGGATTTTCAGCCAATTTCTCTGTCAGCCACGCCTTATCATTGCGCTTAAAATAAGAAAAATGATAATATTGTACACTTTGCGCTTTCTATATTCTATGACACTGGTCAACATGATTTTTTTGTGTCAAGAAACAAAACACATTTTTTAACTAATTTGATGGTGCTGATTCTTTAGTTTTTCGGGATTAGTTACCGTTTGTGCTGTACTGGAATTTCTCATTTTTGGAAAAGAGATCAATTTACGATCATGCCTGATCGCAAAAATTTACTTAAATTAGTTAGTTAATAAAGGTTGTAGAAATTCATCAGTTTTCCGGTCGGCCGAGCAATTTATGTCAGTCACCTGAAATAAACTATTTTTATAAGAAAAAAGTGTTTTTGAGTCAAAAATTTTAAAATAGAAGTACCGAATTTTTCCAATTTATCGCCAAAATTCAAATTAACTGATAAACTTTATCAGTAATACACTTTAGTAAATCTGATAAATAGGGTGACATAAAAAAAATGAAACCGCAAAATCTTGTTTGATATTCATAAATTTATCCAATCACTTTTATCGCTTCACTACGGAAGGAAACCAATCACATTGAGAGCATTTTGTTTTCAAAGTTGAAAAGAAACTTCAACTAAAGACATTCCATTGTACATGATACTGCTGGATTATCAAAGGGGCTTAAATAACATTGAACATGACAGATAATCAAGAAAGCAAATATTTACCATAGTTCTTTATGTCAACGAAGGTTTTATTTCTGCTGTTAGTTTATTAAATGATTTGATGAAAATACTTGTTGTTCTTGGTATATTCAATCGTGTTATGTTTAAAGACTTAGGGTCTGATTGTTATTGCAAAAATAGTATTTCTCAATAAGCAGACCAATATTTGTTGGTTTAAATACGAATTGAGTGGTTTCTACGATTTTATTTTGATAAGTATTGCCATCGGTCAATAAGATATATACAGAAAACAAATGAAAAGATGCTTTTTTTTCTCCCAAAGATGAGGCATTTCTGTACAGCAAGAATGGTAGCTAACCAAGAAAAGGTAAGGTCATTTTGAGATTTGGCGACCTCAAATTAGCTAAAAAAGATGTTTGGTGTTTCGTTTCAAAATATTTTTTATTGACCAGTGTAATATTCGTCGGTGATAGAAGTCACTTGTTTAGTCTTTTGGACGTGGTTTTAGATGGAGTCATTTTATTATGAAATGATCATTTTATTATGAAATGATCATTTTATTATGAAATGATCATTTTATTATGAAATGATCATTTTATTATGAAATGATCATTTTATTATGAAATAATCCTTTTATTATGAAATGATCATTTTATTATGAAATGATCATTTTATTATGAAATGATCCTTTTATTATGAAATGATCATTTTATTATGAAATGATCCTTTTATTATGAAATGATCCTTTTATTATGAAATGATCCTTTTATTATGAAATAATCCTTTTATTATGAAATGATCCTTTTATTATGAAATAATCCTTTTATTATGAAATGATCATTTTATTATGAAATAATCATTTTATTATGAAATGATCATTTTATTATGAAATAATCCTTTTATTATGAAATGATCATATTATTATGAAATGATCATTTTATTATGAAATGATCATTTTATTATGAAATGATCATTTTATTATGAAATGATCCTTTTATTATGAAATAATCCTTTTATTATGAAATGATCATTTTATTATGAAATAATCCTTTTATTATGAAATGATCCTTTTATTATGAAATGATCATTTTATTATGAAATGATCATTTTATTATGAAATGATCATTTTATTATGAAATGATCATTTTATTATGAAATGATCATTTTATTATGAAATGATCCTTTTATAATGAAATGATCATTTTATTATGAAATGATCATTTTATTATGAAATGATCCTTTTATTATGAAATAATCCTTTTATTATGAAATGATCCTTTTATTATGAAATAATCCTTTTATTATGAAATGATCCTTTTATTATGAAATAATCCTTTTATTATGAAATAATCCTTTTATTATGAAATGATCATTTTATTATAAATTGATCATTTTATTATGAAATGATCATTTTTTTATGAAATGATCATTTTATTATGAAATGATCATTTTATTATGAAATGATCCTTTTATTATGAAATGATCATTTTATTATGAAATGATCATTTTATTATGAAATGATCCTTTTATTATGAAATAATCATTTTATTATGAAATAATCCTTTTATTATGAAATGATCCTTTTATTATGAAATGATCATTTTATTATGAAATGATCATTTTATTATGAAATGATCATTTTATTATGAAATGATCCTTTTATTATGAAATGATTATTTTATTATGAAATGATCCTTTTATTATGAAATGATCATTTTATTATGAAATGATCCTTTTATTATGAAATGATTATTTTATTATGAAATAATCCTTTCATTATGAAATGATCATTTTATTATGAAATGATCATTTTATTATAAAATGATCATTTTATTATGAAATGATCATTTTATTATGAAATGATCATTTTATTATGAAATAATCCTTTTATTATGAAATGATCATTTTATTATGAAATGATCATTTTATTATAAAATGATCATTTTATTATGAAATAATCCTTTTATTATGAAATGATCATTTTATTATGAAATAATCCTTTTATTATGAAATGATCATTTTATTATGAAATGATCATTTTATTATGAAATGATCATTTTATTATGAAATGATCATTTTATTATGAAATGATCATTTTATTATAAAATGATCATCTTATTATGAAATAATCCTTTTATCATGAAATGATCATTTTATTATGAAATAATCCTTTTATTATGAAATGATCATTTTATTATGAAATAATCCTTTTATTATGAAATGATCATTTTATTATGAAATGATCATTTTATTATAAAATGATCATTTTATTATGAAATGATCATTGTAAATTTTCAAGTATGACCATTACAGAATAAAGTCTTTTCTGCTTTTCTCTCATCGTGAAATGTAAAATTTGCTTTTAACAAACTCTATACTCGAATACGTCTATCGTATTGAAGAAAGTTTCTAACATACTGCTTATCGCAGAAGGAATGAATTTATTCTTTTTGTTTTCCTTTTCACTATTTATAAATGTTGCTTTTTACTTTTCTTTTTTTTTTAATTTCTCACCTGATCTATTTCTATGTATCTCACTCCCTCTTCAACTGCTACCCGTGACCCTAATAACTCGGATTATTTGTTCGAAACTCTATTTAGATGTGAGCTGTTTCACCAAGTATCTCACCAGGACAGGGAGATCCCTGGAAACACACACACACACACACACACACACACACACACACACACACACACACACACACACACACACACACACACACACGTACGCCATTATGCAGTGTTCACCCAGAAATATCGAACATGAAGCTACTTCTTATTTCGTGAACGTTTTTCCTTTCTTTATCTCATCATTATTATATTTTTCCTTTCTTGTTCTTTTTTTTTTCTTCTCTACTTTTACAGCTCGAGGTTTGGCCGAGAGCAACAGCACTGGCTCTTCACATCTTGCCCCAACTGACCTTTCAGTCTCTTTAGGAAAGGCAACCAGATTGCTTCAAGCTACTTTCGAGCGAAATTTTGTCCTCCAGGGAGGACCAAACCGAGGTTGGGTCTATGCTCATCGATCTAAATGTCTCTCTCATTTTTTTATCAACATATTCACATTATTCTCTTTTCTTTTTTTTTTTTTTTTTTAGCTTTCTCTATTCCAGTTCTTCCTTCTTTTTTCCCTTTAGAAATATTTTTAACTTTTTTTTTGTCGTGCTAATGTTGTATGTTTTGTGTTATTTTTCATTTTCCATTCTTTATCTAACTTTCCGAAACACTCTGTTCGGTCTTATTTACAGAAACCCTTTATCTGTATAATCAAAAATTGCAAGTGTATATATATATATGTATATATATATATATATATATATATATATATATATATATATATATATATATATATATATATGTATATATATATATATACACACAAATGGATAGGACAAAAAAATACATACACGAACAAATACTTGCACGTACGTAAGTATATTTATTCCTAAGGTGTTATAAAAACAGTGCTCAATGTTATGAAACTCAGCTGTAAGTATATATTAATGTATAAACATAATATTCAACGTCGATTCATATATATATATATATATATATATATATATATATATATATATATATATATATTTGTGAATTTAGGCAGCAATCCTTCTTTCATGCACATTTCATTAAAACGACTAACAAGGTGCTTTTATTTAGATTTTTATATAATTTCTCGTGCGATCTAATAATGTTTTTCTTTTCAGAGGATAAATTATATAAAAACTGTCCGAATGTTCTTTTTATCCGAGCGCTTTCGGCTATACATTTAGCCATTTTCAAGGATTAATAGCATCATCTACATGCAAAAAAAAGGCTAAAAATAATGGAAGCCTTATTAATAAAAACAAACAGACCAACACTTAATAATATTTACTTTGAACATGGACATAATATATTGACCGTGTTTTGAAACAAAAAAATGAAACATTTTATAAAACATACATATATCAAACTATTTCTATTTCTAATTCTAACAGTTGAAATATAATTCTTGAAAATGGCTAAATGTATAGCCGAAAGCGCTCGGATAAAAAGAACATTCGGGCAGTTTTTATATAATTTATCATCTGAAAAGAAAAACATTATTAGATCGCACGAGAAATTATATAAAAAACTAAATAAAAGCACCTTGTCAGTCGTTTTTAATGAAATATATATATATATATATATATATATATATATATATATATTATGAAATGTTCAAAGTCCGATAATTATTTTAAGACATTTTTATATAAAAAGAATGTATAAACATAAAAATGTCTTAATATATATATATATATATAATGAGTACAGAATCCTTAAAAATCCATTTGGTTATAATTTATTTCGTGAATTTACATTCATCTCTTCAGATCGGCGTTTTCTTAATAAATGGAGTCAATTTCTCCAGACGAAAGGAAAAGGCAGAGGAAAAAAGAAAAAAGGAAAAGGTTTATATATATATATATATATATATATATATATATATATATATATATATATATATATATATATATATATATATATATATATGTATGTATGTATATATATGTATGTATATCATAATGAGTACAGAATCCTTACAAATCCATTTGGTTATAATTTATTTCATGAATTTACATTCATCTCTTCAGATCGGCGTTTTCTTAATAAATGGAATCAATTTCTCCAGACGAAAGGAAAGGGCAGAGGAAAAAAAGAAAAGGATTTTAATAGTAAAAGAGGAAATTCATGAAATAAATTATAACAGTATGGATTTTTAAGGATTCTGTACTCATTATTATATTGCTCTATTCTTACATTGAGCTCTCTTTGGATTAATGTTCTCCTTGGAATTATCCCTACTAACTATCAATTATACCTGAGGGCATTTGTTCACACCACACATTAGCAGCTTGAAATAAGGGATCAAAACAGTCCTTCAGCAACGTAAATAAATCTAGTATGAATATATTATTGAAAGGATGTTTCTGTCGGTGTTTGGTCCTCCCCTATATATATATATATATATATACGTTTTTATATTTTTGAATAAAACAAATTGAATCCAAAAAGGTATCACCTTGGTATAAAATGCTCTCAGAGATTTAGATACATACACGGGTAGGGAAAATACTTGTCCTCTTTAGTCTACACTCTGTGTTGGATTTTTTTCTGTATACAAATAAACTCTTATCTCATCACTTTGTATCAATATTTTAGGGCTCCCCTATCAATATTGTATTGCAGACTTTTCCGAAGGATGTTTTTACCGAACCAGATTTCTCAGGTCAGCTTGATTTTTGTCTTTTTTCTCATAATAACTGGTCTTTATTTGTCAGCCACCAGTTCTATTTGTTTGAAATTTGCCTTTAATGACACAGACACAAATAAAAATGCGAATTGAAGAGTTCCACTGGCCGTTGATCAAACCACAATTCCTATTGGTTCATTTTCACCTATCTTTTCTTTTTTCTTTTCTCACTTATTTTTCAATTTTAATTACTGTATCTACGGGTGTATCATGCTTCTTTTGAAAACCTAATTTTGAAGCTAATTTGACGACAGTAAATGGATATATAGTTTGGTCAACGGCGTAGCCAGTGCCAGCAGTACATATGCTAATTTTATATCCTGCGAACCCCTTAAAATTAGATTCAAAATTAGGACTTCAAAAGTCGCATTATACGCGAGTATATACGGTATATATAAGAATCCAACCTATGAGAATATTTTTTGGAAGTTACTTAAGTCAATGGCCAAGAAATGGGGTACGTGTTTAATACTAAAGAACAACACAAAACTGATCCCCCACTTTTTATCATCTTTTTATTTGATTATCTATAAGGATGTTTTGGAATTTCATGTATGAATCTACTATGGCCAAGAAATGGGGGATGTATTTAATACTAAAGAACAATACAAAAATGATTCCCCACTTTTTAACATTGCTTCCTTTGATTATTATATTTTTAGTTACCGTATATACTTGGTTATCATGCGACTCTTGGAAGACCTAATTTTGAAGCTAATTTGACGACTGGATATATAGTTTGGTCAACGGCATGGCCAGGACAAGCAGTACATATGTTAATTTTATATCTTGTGTATAATGTGACCCCCGTTTAAATTAGCTTCAAAATTACGTCTTCAAAAGTCGACTGATACGCGAGTATATACGGTACATTTGTATTTTTAATTTTTAATTCCACCTCTTTTCTTAATTATTTTCTTTTACACTTCCTTACCACTAATAATTCTTATCATTAACGACTCTAGTTAGAATATTACGACTGCTACTACGAATAATAATAATAATAATAATGATAATGATAATAATGATAATGATAATAATAATAACCTCTTGGCGGTCAAGGTTAAAACGCAAATCTCTACCAATTTCAATGAATACGAATAAAATTTCATACCGGATCGGTCGTCACCCGGGTCAACAAGGGCCGCGTCCCTCAGAGAGGAACCAGTCTGAGGACGAAAAATCTGTTACTGGAACAAACTCTTCCACAAACGAAGAGACACTAGGTCATCAAAACCGGATTATTGCCAACCTTGGACCAAGTGACTCAATACCAAATCGACTAATAAAAAGAAAACGAACGAAATGGACCTGCGAAGAGTATCGACAAGTCATGACATCATTCTTCACTGCACTCGAAAACCCAGCAAAGAACGCGACCAATCAAACATACCAAATATGGAGAAGTATGGTGGGAAATGATACAAGACCTAACCTCAATCCAAACATGCTTTCTAATGCCCGTAGGGACATTATGCGAAACAACAGACTCTCAAAGACAGAAATAGATAGGATAAAATTAGATATAAGACAAAATACTATGACCCATCACACAAACTGTAATGAGATGAATGTAGAAATAAGTAATGTGACAGAGGATGAGGTAAAAACTAAAACAAATGAAATACGAAATAACGTCCCAGGAAATAAAATCAAAGACTCTATCTTAAACATAACCTGCAGTTCTCCAGACAATGTCACTGAAGATGACTCCAGGTACATTAATTTAGAATTCCTTGAAAACCACAAAGCTGAAATCACCGAAGCGAAAAAGTACGTCATCCAAGTACTTAGCAGAGTAACTTTCATACAATTGTCAGACAGAAACCAGCTCCCCAAAATCAATATGACGAATTCCAACAAGCACATTGGGAAAATATACAACGCTGCTCTGGAAACACTGTTAACAGATAAACCACCGGGAAACATCACTGAAGTTAACAACGTCATATACGCAACAGCTTTAGCAGCGACTCGGAAGCTTGGGATCAAGACAATAAATAAAATTAACAGACGTAGAGAGCCAGCTTGGAAAGCAAAACAAATCAGATGTGAGCTTTCTATATTAGATGAGTTCACCAGAAACCTTAATATTTCCACACGCAAGTGCAAAAAGATCAAGCGGAAATATAAAATTAAATCCCTAATTGACATTCCATCAACCACGGAAATGCTGAAGCAGAAACTTCAGCTAAAGGCACAGAGAACAAGACGATACGAAAAACGTTGTAGGTTCTATCGCCAAAATAAAATTTTCCAAACGGACCTTAAGAATTTTTACAGGGAAATTGAAGGCTACCATCGACTGATAATGTACAGACATTTTGGGAAAACATTTGGAGCAGTCCAAAGGAATATAACCCAAATGCAGAATGGATACAACGTGAAGAAGAAAGAATGCTGGATACACCTCTGCAAGAATGGGAAAATATATCCACAGATGAAATCCCCAAAATGGAAATCTCCAGGAAATGGCTCTCCCTGTGGTGCAATACATCTTTAATGTCCTTAACTAGAACATAGCTGAAATTAAGCGAATGGACGCCAAAACGAGAAAGCTTCTTACTTGCTACCGCATGCATCATCCCAAAGATGATGTTGATCGCCTGTATGTGCCCAGATCCGAAGGAGGCAGAGGATTAGTTCAACTAGAACTGTCCTACAAAACTACAACAATTGGCCTCCAAAGATACTTGGAAACTACAGAAGACTGGATGATGGTATGTGTCAAGGAACATGAAAATAGTAAGCGTCTTTACTCCGTAATAAAGGAAGCCGACAAATTCAAAATGGAGTTTCAAATGGGCGCAGAAATACAAGTAAAGCACAGTACACCGGCCGAAGCTGCAAAATACTTAAAAAAGAAAGCAAAGACAGATGCAACCGACCAGATACAGAAACAATGGGAAGATAAACCGCTTCATGGCCATTACTCTGACCGTACCAAACAGGCTGACGTAGACAAAAACCGTACCCATCAGTGGCTACGTAATGCAGGATTGAAAGCTGAAACTGAAGGTTTTATCCTTGCTGCACAGGACCAATGCATGTTAACTAGGAATTATCAAGCACATATACTAAAATACTGTGTTAGACCCAAATGCAGATTCTGTGATAAATATCCAGAAACAATTAATCATCTTGTATCAGGTTGCATGATATTGGCATCCACTGAATATAAAACCCGGCATGACAGAGTGGGCCAATATCTGCACTGGAAAATCTGCAACTTCTACGGGAAGGAAACTGAAAGAAACTGGTATGAACACCACCCAGACCCAGTCACGGAGATAGGACCTGTTACAATTGGGATATTGTTATTAGAGACCAGAAACAAAAAAAGTGCCTCCTTATTGATATGGCAGTCCCTGCAGACTGCAATGTATCTTTGAAGATATTCAGAAAGCTGTCAAAATACAAGGACCTTGAAATAGAAATCTCAAAAATGTGGCCCATGGGAACATCAACAATCCCTGTTGTAGTTGGAGCCCTAGGATTGGTTGGAAAAGATTCCACTAGACTAATTGAAGGGATCCCTGGAAGTCCATGCCTCAAAGAGATACAAAAATTGTTCTCACAAGTACAGCTCACACTTTACGAAGGGCTTTATCTATGTAATTTTTTTTTGCAGTGGAAAGTGTCATGATACCATTTCTAACCTTAGGTCCCTGGGCGGGACCCGGAAAGAAATGCGTAAACGCGAGATATCAAATGAATTATAATAATAATAATAATGATAATGCAACTACTAGCAATAATAAAAAAGAATGAAGCAAGGAAACAACTCACAAAGGTACAATGAATATTGAAAAATGTTTGAGAATAACGAAGAAGAAGCATTAATAATAAATGATATTTCTGACCCTAATTTAATGTTGACGTATTATGACTTTGCCAGGCTATATTCATGTAAACAATAAGATAACACTTAAATGATTTACACGCTATTTTGTGGCATCAAATGGTAGTTGAGATACGCCACTCGAATCATAGGACCCAAGAAACATGTCAGGGAAAACGTAAGTTTTTAAATTCTGAACGTTAAGATCTTTTATCCGAATAGTTCAGTGCATATAAATTTAGTTGTGATATATTCATATGTAAGATTGTTTTTATTACTCTCTCGTACGTCAATCGAGTAGCAATATCTTCTACCAAATGCTTAAAATGCATTTACGAATGGGATAATCATTTATCTCTAGTTTTTACTTGAGATCACCATGAGTCCAAAGACCCTGTAAAAGCATTGAATGTGTTTTAAAAGCATTTTACTTGTTCACTGGCTATTTCATCCTGAGAAACATTTAGAGATATCGATTATCAATAGGCTATAATGAGCGATATAACAAATAACTCAATGGCTATTAAATGATTAAAAGTAATGAAATAATAAGGTGTTACTGTTAATTCGCTCTGGTGTAGTTAAGCATATACAAATCAAATTCATAGTAAAAATAAAGTTCAAAATTATTATCATAATAACATCCTTCTTCTAGTCTCATACGCAAAATCCCTCAGGCTGAAGAACATATTCGTTGTTCATTCATAATATTGTTTATATAATCAATTATAATCAATAGCAACATCTACCGCATGTTTCCTCAGTGCTTTAGAAGGTTTCTTAACATTTCGCACTCTTTCGACATTATTTTTCGTTTTTCTTCATTCTATACTTTCGTATTTATTTTCCAAATACCCATAGAATTATATACATAACTGCTACTTCCTTATTTCACGTTCATAGAATTTCTCGTTGTGGCTAGTTATTAGAGCAAGTTTTTAACCTATTCTCCTCATTTGATATAACAGCATTGTTGTCAATAAGTTCCGACTTAAACGTTATATGCTGTAATGCTGAAATGATGACACAACAGAAGAGCATCTAAAATGTTACTTATGAGCATCTTGTCCAAATGTTGTAAACATTCAAGCAATTTGTAAATACTTTTAGTGATGCTTTCTGACTCTGGTGTCAATTATTTGTCGACCATGTTAATCTATTCATCCACCCACTGTCCCGGGGTGCCTCTAACATTACCCCATCGAATAATTCGCGAATTCTCTCTTTCTTTCTCGCTCTCTATTTCTTTAAACCTTCCTCTGTTAAATTTAGGACACGGGCATGAACATTTGTACATTCTCCGAAAGAGAGAGAGAGAGAGAGAGAGAGAGAGAGAGAGAGAGAGAGAGAGAGAGAGAGAGAGGGGACACGTCTTCTTATATTGCTTAGACCAGGGACATTTTATTTTAAAAGAGAGAGACAGATAGAGACAGAGACAGAGACACAGACACAGAGAGAGAGAGGACACGTCTTCTTATGTTGCTTAGACCAGGGACATTTTACTTTAAAAGAGAGAGAGAGAGAGAGAGAGAGAGAGAGAGAGGACACGTCTTCTTATGTTGCTTAGACCAGGGACATTTTACTTTAAAAGACAGCGAGAGAGAGAGAGAGAGAGAGAGAGAGAGAGAGCGAGAGAGAGAGAGAGAGAGAGAGAGAGAGAGAGAGAGAGAGAGAGAGAGAGAGAGGACACGTCTTCTTATGTTACTTAGACCAGGGACATTTCACTTTAAAAGAGAGAGATAGATAGATAGATAGATAGATAGAGAGAGACGTCTTCTTATGTTGCTTAGACCAGGGACATTTTACTTTAAGAGAGAGAGAGACAGAGAGAGAGAGAGAGAGAGAGAGAGAGAGGGGACACGTCTTCTTATGTTCCTTAGACCAGGGACATTTCACTTTAAAAAAGAGAGAGAGATAGATAGATAGATGGAGAGAGAGAGACGTCTTCTTATGTTGCTTAGACCAGGGACATTTTACTTTAAGAGAGAGAGAGAGAGAGAGAGAGAGAGAGGGGACACGTTTTCTTATGTTCCTTAGACCAGGGACATTTCACTTTAAAAAAGAGAGAGAGATAGATAGATAGATGGAGAGAGAGAGACGTCTTCTTATGTTGCTTAGACCAGGGACATTTTACTTTAAGAGAGAGAGAGAGAGAGAGAGAGAGAGAGAGAGAGAGAGAGAGAGGACACGTCTTCTTATGTCGCTTAGACCAGGGACATTTTACTTTAATTTTCCTTGGAACCCAAGTTCACATTTTCGTTTCTATTTGATATTTAAAATACATCAATGACAAAATTAAAAGAAATTATAAGTAAGTCTTTTTGATTTTCTTTGTTAAAATCAGACTTACATGCAAGATGAAAGCTTGTCTCACTAGATCAGATTACGACTTTAAATCCTCACTGAGTGCCCCATACTTTCGGCCTTGTGCCACATCTAATGTTGGCGGGGGAAATATTATGCCATCTTGTTGCTAAACTGAAAACATTGAACATAAAATTCGGTTTGCTTGTGAAATAGAGTCACGAATTGCATCATCTCAGTCCGTGCTGTTAATGTTTTTTAGCGAAAGTCCACTAGCAGAGGTAATCTCATGGATTTCTACTCACAACAAAATCCGGTATGGGAATACATGTCTAATTGGAAGGTTCTGGCTCTCTGTATTTGCATGATAGAGAAAAATGAATTTCCTAAATATCGTTATTGTTTCATATATGGCGTGAGAAAGAAAATAGCACACAGATAGCCTTGATGGAGTTGGGCGTGTGGTACCGCCCACCGACTCGGCGATGGCTGCAATCGAAAAGAATTTATCTAAACGTAATGTAGAGTTTGCCATCATTATTTCAAGAGAAGTAAGAAGTTTGAACAATGCATAAAAAATGGTGACAACATTTGACCTAAAATCAAGAATTTACAAAATGGACAGAAAAAAAATGTCCCAAGAGTTGCATGGGTGATACATCTGGGAATTTAAATGTGGGATTGTATGAGGGTTTTTTTAATGGTTTTGTTTTTGAGCAGAGCAGTACACACAGTGAATCACTTGTTCGTTGTAATGCGCCTGGCCATCCATAGATTCTGCATAAAGAATATTGCTTTGTTAAAAAGTGAACAATTTATTGTGGCGAAAGTATATTGGAGAGAGTGTGCTAGTTTTGAACCCCTATGAGGTAAATTTGTATCCCGGCTCCTGCAGTGTGCCTCTTTTTCTTGCAAGGCTGCTGCTGATGCAATGTGGGATAACTGGGAAAATATCGATAAACATAATAAGCTAAAAGATAATAACAATTTAGAAAGAGGAGAAGCTTAGCACCTCGATGTAATGAATTCACCACGAGGGTGAATGAATTCACCATAAAAATGAAAGAAATAGTGTGAAAAGAGTACTATAGAAGGGTGCGACTGATATTAAGGATTGGATTGAATTCTCAGAACATATTTATGGCCATTAATAGCCTTGCCATCCCAGTGGTTCAATATCGTTTCAACATCTGGAACTAGTCTCTAAATGATATCAGATGAATGGATTCTAAAACAAGAAAGCTTCTTTCTAAGCATAACATGCATCATCCAAATGCTGATGCAGACCGTTTATACTTACCCCGTAAAGAAGAAATCTTATTCAGATAGAACTGTCATACAAAACAGCACCTATTGGCTTACTAACATACATGGAAACAACAAAGGACTAGATGATACAATTAGTCAAACAACACGAAAACAGAAAGGAAAAAAATATCAAATCATGAAAGAAGGCTGTAAATAAAAGCGAGATTTACATTTAGTAGATTCTATAGAAAACCAAAGCAGGACCCAAGAACCAAGTGTTGCAGTAAAAATTATGAAAAAGAAAACCAAGGATAAAGCTCTTGAACAGATGAAACAACGCTGGCAAGACAAATCTTTCCATGGCCAATATCCAGAACGAGTCTAATAAAGCCGATGTTGATAAAGTTAACACTCATCGATGGATACGAGCATCTAGATTAAAGGCTGAAACGGAAGGCTTTATTCTTGCAGCGCAAGACCAGAGTCTTTTCACTAGAAACTTTCAGGCGAATACCATACATAATAGTGTGGATCCAAAATGCAGGTTCTGTGACAAATATCAGGAAAACATAGACCATCTAATCACAGGATGTTCTTTACTTGCGCCAAATGAATATAGAAATCGTAACGATAATCACCACCTCGGCGATTGTCGTGAGCAAGATACGCGACATCATGCCCGAAAACGCCCACGCATTGCATGTGTATGGTGTCGCAGAGCAGTTGGAGGAAGGGAGAATTGGCGGATTGCGCCTACGCATATGTAAATCTCTCCCACTCAACCAATCGGCTGCTTCGTCATGGTCTATAGAATGAGTGTGTCTGCAGGCTTTGGCAGTCGGGATCGAGGGAGTTGACGAGAGACGACTGCCCTGTTTCAGCGCGTCCTTTTTGGCGTGACGGCTACAAGCTATTTCGGCGATTATGGCTTTTGATGCTAAACTGATACTGCTATTTGATGGAAGTGATTCTGGACAGTCAGTTATCTAGTGGATAGAGAAGGCAGAATTGATATGCCAGCTTAGCGGCGTAAAGCGTATTGAATGTGTCGTTCCTATGCGTATATTGCGTGGTGCATATGCAGTGTGCCAGCAGCTGAGCGAAGAAAAGTAGAAAGACTTTACCTGCATTAAAAATGCTTTGTATACGGCATTTGCTCTGGACTCCGTTACAGCTTGGAAGCAATTTGTAGCACGCCGCTTGTGAGACTGTCGACGTCTTTTTGGTCGAATTGCGTAAACTTTCAGTTCTGGTCGGTGGAATGACGGATAGAAGTCTGATGTGTGCGTTTATCGCGGGGGTGCCGAAGCATGCCGAGGAATTGCTCCGAGCCTCTTCCCAGTTAGACGATATGGACATTTCACAAGTGCTAGCTCGAGCACGCGCCATACTGAAGAAAAGTCCTGCAGATATTGAGTTGATGCACCAACAAAATGCTATGTTTGCGGCTAGCTTAATCACTTGGCATGTGACTGTCTCTCACGACGTGAAACATCAAGGAAAGAGAATACTGGACCCTGAAGACCGGTCTCATGCTATCAGTGTAAGCGGCGGGTACATGTGGCCCGAAACTGTCCAGGAAACGGGCAGTGGGACGAGGCTTCGGCGCCAGCCTTATCCCCAGATCCTCTTTAAATAGAGCCCTATCTACAATGACTGTACAGATCGATGGAATGAGGGTCGTGGCTCTCGTGGGCACTGGTTGCACCCAAACACCCATACGCAAAGCATGTTGCCAGGTGTGGGAGAGAAAGGAGGTACACATCCTGACTGTAGGCGGGAATACCCCTATGTGCTGTGGAGCCGGGGGTGGTCCGGTTTGGCATAAGCAATACACCCTCTATTGACATAGAAGCTCTGGTCGTGGACGAGGAATTATTCGGATTTGACTTGCTGCTTGGGCTGGACGCAATCAAACAGCTGGGTGGGATGTCCATGTCTAGCACCGGTGAGGTAAAATTTCCCCAGTGTCACAAGCCAACTGGCACTGACATCACCGTCAACGAGCCCGATTTCCAAGCAGAGTTTGACGCTAACAGACGGATATGGATCGCACCGTGGAAGTGGTCCGGTATCTTAGCCGCCAGTTACGTTAAAAAACAGGCTGTCAGAATATCCTACTCCTGAGCAACTTCGGGTTGAGTACAACCGAGAACTGCAAACTTGGATAAAAAAATAGCTGGCTGCTTCCATACCCTGAAGACGAGCTTGGGTCCCCGAAAGGTCTGATGGCCGTCCTACAGGAAAAAAAACAAATGGTTCGGCCCGTCATGGACTACTGCGAACTCAATGAGCATATAGATGCATACACTGCCAGCGCAGATGTATGTGCACACAAATTAAGAGAGTGGCGGCAGCAAAGTTCAGACGTCGCTGTGTTGGACTTGCACCGGGCCTATTTGCAAGTTCACGTTGAGAAGTCCTTGTGGCCATTCCAGACAGTAGAAATCAAGGGAAAAGTTACTGCCTCACTCGCTTAGGGTTTGGGCTTAACGTGGCACCCCTGATAATTCAGTCCATCGTTAACACCGTGATTGCGCAAGATGAGAATATCAACGAAGCTACATCTTCATACATTGACGAAGTATTCGTCAATGAGAACATATGTCCTGCATCCTGCGTAAAAGAGCACCTTGAGGGGTTTGGGCTTACGTGCAAGGCCCCAGAGCAGTTACGGAGCGGCACATGTGTGTTAGGATTGCATGTCTGGGAGGAGCGCAACAAGCTTCAGTGGAGTCATGGAAGTAAGCTGCCGACGTTGACCGATGACCTAACACGTCGAAATATTTTCTCTGTGTGTGGGAAATTGACGGGACATTTTCCGGTGTGCGGCTGGCTACGTGTTGCGACCGCGTTCATAAAGCGTAGAGCAAATGCCGTGACAACTGGATGGGACGATAAAGTACGAGACCCCCTCCTGAGTCGGATGTTGGCGGACGTTTTTGCTAGATTGGCGCAAACAGATCCAGCGCAGGGGGCCTGGTGCGTTGATGGACAGGACGTCACTATATGGGTGGCGAGCTCGTTACCCACTGGTGTCGTCATTGAGAGCGGTGACTGAAGATGCTAGTTGGCTGCGACCAATGAGTGAGGATAAGCACATCAACTTGGCATAACTCGACGTAGTGTTGCGGGGTATCAATTTCGCACTGCAGTGGAAAGCAATGGCGATTCACCTGAAGACTCTGCGTGCGTGCATCGCTGGGTCTGTGAAGCGCACACTGTACTTTGCGAAGGAATGGGGCGTCAGGATAAGATACCGATGCGCCCATGTACCATCGGGGAATGGGATAGTAGAAAGATCCCACCGCACGATAAAGCGCATCGCCGCGAGAATACAATGTTCTCTTATGGAGGCAGTATACTGGCATAATGTGACACCAGAGGACGACACCACTGCTTCAACAGCGCCAGCAAACCTAATTTATACCTACCGGACTCGCGTGAAGAGCATTGATACCACACCACCACCTGCTGACATCATAGGTTCTGGAACATACACTACAGGAGATGTTGTTTGGGTGAAGAGACCGCATAGGCGGTGTACAACAATGTTCGAGAAGGGGAAAGTGACGAAAGACTATAGCCCTCATTCAGTCCTTGTAGACAGAGTACCACGCCATGTAAAAGATGTTCGCCCGGTGCGTCGGGTGGAGACTACCAGCAGCCATGATAACACCTCAGATGAAGAAACCTCTATGGTGTATGAGGGGCCGATGCATGAAGACACAACTTCAACGGAAAGTGCAAGTGGCATCCTCGAACGAGATGAATTCAGCGATACGGCAGAGGAAAGTACAACCGAGGAAATAGCCGAGCCCGCTCCACTGAGACGAAGTAGCAGGATAAAACGACACGCACCGCGCTGCCATTTGTGTGATCCTCATATCAGGGAGGAGTGTGATTGTCGTGAGCAAGATACGCGACATCATGCCCGAAAACGCCCACGCATTGCATGTGTATGGTGTCGCAGAGCAGTTGGAGGAAGGGAGAATTGGCGGATTGCGCCTACGCATATGTAAATCTCTCCCACTCAACCAATCGGCTGCTTCGTCATGGTCTATAGAATGAGTGTGTCTGCAGGCTTTGGCAGTCGGGATCGAGGGAGCAGACGAGAGACGACTGCCCTGCACGAGAGACGACTGCCCTGTTCCAGCGGGTCCTTTTTGGCTTGACGGTTAAATAATAAAAGATTTGCCTCGCAAAAACATAGAATTGGAAGCTGGTATATATAGAACAGAATCCCTGTAACACTATAAGAACCATGTAGGTGAAACCTGAAAATATGTATCTGTAAATACAAAAGAGATCTCCCTTGGGATAAGCTACTAAACTCTTGAGGAAACACAGAGAAACAAGACAAGATTTATCATTAAAAAGCAAATACATCTAGTTACGAATAAAATACCGTGAATAAATATTAATGAATAACTTACACACTATAACCACAGGCCAGACGTACTTTTTTCTATCACCAAAAAACCCTACATTAAAGAATGTAAGATCCAGACATTTTGCAGACAATATAATCTGATTTTACACATTACCTTTCAATGATTACATTATACGCTTCATGCAACCGAAAACACGCCAATAAATTTATTTTCAAGACACACCAAAAATCTCACAATACGCATAAATTATAAATAATAAAAACAAATAATAATAATAATAATAATAATAATTGTGATGATCAGACTGTAATGCATCTTTGAAAAAACTATCAAAGATATTGAAATCGAAATCTTTAAAATGTGGCATTTATGAGAACATTAACAACTCCAGTTTGTAGTAGGAGCCCACGGATTGATTGGAAAAGATTCCAATAGACTCCTTGAAGAGATTCCTGCCTTAAAGAAATACAAAAAATTGTACTCACAAGTATAGCTCGCACCTTCCGAAGGGCCTTTTTTTAAATATAAAATATGTGGAATCTTAGCTTTTTTGTTTTCCTCAAAAAATACTCAGTGGAAAATGTCATGATGCCATTTCTGACCTTAGGTCTCTGGTTGGGACCCAGAAAGATATAAGCATACACTAGAAATCAAAGGAAATAAAATAATAATAATAATAATAATAATAACAGCGCTTCAATATATCCATTCTGAATGCACATCAAAGATGCTTTTATTATTTAATGAAATTCATGTGTATTGAAATGACACATGAATTTTCTTAAATAATCAACGTATTCCATCGACAAGGAGTAAGTTCCACTCGAACAGTTTCTACGTGTGAACCACCGCCCCATGGAATAGACACATAAGAGGATGTTTCCCCGATCACTACAATCTTAACCTGTTCAAGTTAACCGTTATCCTCCCCTCCTATCCATATAAACTACTCGTTAACGTAACCCTCTACCTTGAGTGGCCCCCGAGCCTTGTACAGGGTGAAAGTTACTGTAAAAAAAATGTAGAATATATATAATATTCTTAAAAGAATCCTCCAAGGGCATTTATCAAAAATTAAATCATATGGACAATGTTGTATTTCTAAACAAGCGATGTCAAGGGAGTATCGAACGTATATCAAGATATTTTTCTGTTTTTGTTTCATCTTACCATTCACAGGATACTAAAACTTACATTCCCCGTGGATGTTTGAGACATTCTCATAAAAATGTACCTTTAGTGAGGCAGTTGTCAAACTTGAAAAAAAATGTAACCATTATTATTATTATTTTTATTTCCTTTGATTTCTGGCGTTTACACACTTCTTTCCAGGTCCCGCCCAGTGACCTAAGGTTAGAAATGGCATCATAACAGTTTCCACTGACAAAAAAAAAAAAAAAAAAATTACATAGATAAAGCCCTTCGTAAAGTGTGGGCTGTACTTGTGAGAACAATTTTTTGTATCTCTTTGAGGAATTGGACTTCCAGGAATCCCTTCAATTAGTCTACTGGAATCTTTTCCAACCAATACTAGGGCTCCAACTACAACAGGGATTGTTGATGTTCCCATGTGGCACATTTTTGAGATTTCTATTTCAAGGTCCTTGACAGCTTTTCGAATATCTTCAAAGATACATTGCAGTCTGCAGGTACTGCCATATCAATACGGAGGCACTTTCTTTGTGGTCTTTAATAACAATGTCTGGGCGGTTGGCTTTGATTGTTCTGTCAGTGTGTATTGTGTAGTCCCATAGAATTGTAACAGGTCCTATCTCCGTAACCGGGTCTGGGTGGTGTTTCCTTCCCGTAGAAGTTGCAAATTTTCCAGTGCAGATATTGGCCCACTCTATCATGCCGGGTTTTATATTCAGTGGGTGCCAATATCGTGCAACCTGATACAAGATGATCAATCGTTTCTGGATATTTATCACAGAATCTGCATTTTGGGCTAACACAGTATTTCAGTATATGTGCTTGATAATTCCTAGTTAACAAGCATTGGTCCTGTGCAGCAAGGATAAAACCTTTAGTTCCAGTTTTGAACCCTGCACTACGTAGCCACTGATGGGTACGGTTTTTGTCTACGTCAGCCTGTTTGGTACGGGCAGAGTATTGGCCATGAAGCGGTTTATCTTGCCATTGTTTCTGTATCTGGTCGGTTGCATTTGTCTTTGCTTTCTTTTTTAAGTATTTTGCAGCTTCAATTATTATTATTATTATTATTATTATTATTATTATTATTATTATTATTATTATAAGCTCTAAAATGATTTTAAAGCGCATCGTCCATTCTCAAAGGTAACATGCTGAACAATTTAGATTCCCTCAAGTAGACGCTTGCTTGCTACAAGAAACGTATTTCCTTTGAGAAGAAAATGTCAATTCCCTTTACTTTTCAACAATTGCTGATTAAGCCGTAGAGTTACTGTGTTTCAGCCATACTGAATGAAAGCATCCAGTATTCTGATCCTGATCCTGATGCCAGCGCTTAGGGATTTTCTGTCTCTCGTGCTATTAGCTTCTTCGTGTTTAATAATTCGAGAGAGAAGGTCATCTTTTTTTTTCTATAGTTGCAGTCCTTTCTGTTATGCCATTTTTCTTCCCAAGACAGATCGGAGAGTTACTCAAAGATGAACTAACGCCAGTCACTGATTTTGCACACTTTCTTGAATGTTTTATCGACAGATTTCGAGTCGAGCCACCGTTAAAAGAGGGACGTGAACTTAGGCTGGCAGTGTAACAAATTTGAATAAAATTGACAGAATTGTAGGAATGTATGTGTCCAATGTTCCATATAAGAACTTAGATTACATGCTAGTAATATCTCAACCATCAATCGAGGATTTCAATATATTGGCAGTGGAAATTTAGAACATCATAAAAAAAGATGATTACTAATTCCAAACGGATTAAACACAGTTGGTAGTATGTAGATTAGATCACATAGCCTTAAATAAGAACAGCAAGGCGTCTTATAAAACAATTTTCCGTATTAAATTTCTCCTCTCTTTTCAGGTTTGATTTATTTAAAAGATAATTTGATTAAAAAGTTATATTATTAATAAATTTATGATTTTATTCATTGCATTCAATAGAATTTAACAAGGAAAAAATGTTGTAACTAATCTTGCAGGAAATAAGATTGTATTACTTTCGATAGTTTTTGCAAGATTAACAGAAATATAATTCTTTAATTGAGAAGATTGTCGGGACTTTTAAACTCTATACTGTTTTGTTTCTCTTGCTATTTCCCGATTCATGACTCCTATTTTCTCAATACATATATACATACATACATACGTCTATATGCAAAGGTCTTCTATGAATCGAGCACTCTGAGTCATTGGCATGTTGATTCAAAATAAATACGTAAAAATTCACCTTCCTCTCTGCCAAGAGCCGATAGCATAGGGGAAAAATCTCCGACTGATGCCAAATCAATCGGATTTCAAATTCGGCTTAGGCAATCTGATGGACTGTGAGACAGCGAAACAGTCTGTTTGTGGATGACAATATATATATATATATATATATATATATATATATATATATGCCTCTGTAAAAGTAAGTTTCGGTCGAGCACTTTAGAGAGAAAGCGGAATTTGTAAATGACTGCTAGTGCTGATAATGCAAAGCTCTTCTATGAATCGAGCACTCTAAGTCACGGGCATGTTTATTCAAAATAAATACGTAGAAATTCACCTTCTTTTTTGCCGATAACCGATAGCTTAGGGGAAGAATCTCCGACAGTCGGGTTTTTCAATCCTGGCTTGAGGCAATCGGATGTCTAGTCACACTGATGATCTATGATACAGCGAAACAGTCTGTCTGTAGATGGCAATATATATATCTATATATATATA
>OZ038478.1:13212566-13222566 GCA_964036315.1 Acanthosepion esculentum
TCAGCATAGTTGCAGTATAAACCTCTGTGGGTGATGAATAAATACAAATGCTCCCGAGCAGACGTCTGCAATAGGGACTGGCCAGCCGCCCTAGTAGACGGGTATCCTTTGCATTGCATTGAATCTCCAGAAAAATGGTTGGATCCACTTTTCTTAAGAACTATGGATACAAAGACGCGGTCTGTTTTAGCAAATCAATTCAATAACTCACGAAATTTACCTTAGTTAAGGCCATCTTTTCTTTTGCGCAATAGCTGTTCTGGTTTACAAAGATCTAATACAATGTTTACTAGTTGTCTTAAATATTTCGATGTTATTTAAATTAGGTACATTTTTGTTATTCACTTATATTCCTGGTAAAAAAGTTATAATGAAAAAATCAACAAAATGATTTTTTGGAATTGCTTTTAGAAGGACGTATACCAGTGCTTTATAGATTATGCGAAGACATTCAATAAAATACGCCAAAAAAGACCTGTTGGAAATGCTTAGCAACCTGGACATATTAGGGAAGGGCATTAGAATAATCCAGAACCTATACTGGCAGCAAACCGCATGTATACGGATAGAAAATGAGTTCAGCAGATATACAAAAATAGAAATGGTGTAAGGCAAGGATGTATTAGCGGCCATAATCTTAGCAACGTAAGGTATGCAGATGGCACAGTGCTGATAGCAGACACGGAAAGAAAACTACAAAAACTCCTACAGAAGGTATTAAAGGAAAGCGAGAAGAAAGCAATAAACCGAAAAAAAAATTAAAAAAATAAAACAAAAAAACAAAACAGAATGCATGGTTATTACCAAAACATACCGTTTTAACAAGAAAGACAAGACAGGAGAAAGGAATCATGTTTGTTTTAACGATATCGCATAAAAGGAAACCTAATTATGTCCGTTTTAATAGCAAACATAACTAATACGCAGTGAAACACTAAATGCTCATTTATTCGTTCAGCAGTTGAAACATGACTATAAATGTTTGTTCACATCCATGACAACGCAAACTGCATACAGTAAGAACAACACATGAAAAAAAAAATTGGAACTGGTTTGGTGTATTAGTAATTTTTGTCTATAATGTCTATTTCTTGTACTGTTGAAACTATTTAGTACTATTTGGCTTTCTTATAAAAGCTGTTGACGGAGCCAGGTACTGAAGAAACTGAATCTATGGAAGCGCTGCGTCCAAAATTATAAACTGGAAAAATATATTTAAAAATTCACACGCGAAAACTTTCAAATAATATTAATGACTTAATATGCCTTAATTTTGACAGGATGGCTAAATTACAAGTACAAAAATAACAACTACTACTACTACTACAACTACTACTACTACTACTTCTACTACTGCTACTACAACTACTACTACTACTACTTCTACTACTACTATTACAACTACTACTTCTACTACTACTACTACTACAACTACTACTACTACTACTTCTAATACTACTACTACAACTACTACTACTACTTCTACTACTGCTACTACAACTACTACTTCTACTACTACTACTACAACTACTACTACTACTTCTACAACTACTACTACAACTACTACTTCTACTACTACTACTACAACTACTACTACTACTTCTACTACTACTACTACAACTACTACTACTACTACTTCTACTACTACTACTACAACTACTACTACTACTTCTACTACTACTACTACAACTACTACTACTACTTCTACTACTGCTACTACAACTACTACTACTACTTCTACTACTATTACCACTACTACTACTACTTATACTACTACTACTACAACTACTACTACTACTTATACTACTACTACTACTATTACAACTACTACTACTACTTATACTACTACTACTACTACTTCTACTACTACTACTACAACTACTACTACTACTACTTCTACTACTACTACTACAACTACTACTACTACTTCTACTACTACTACTACAACTACTACTACTACTTCTACTACTGCTACTACAACTACTACTACTACTTCTACTACTATTACCACTACTACTACTACTTATACTACTACTACTACAACTACTACTACTACTTATACTACTACTACTACTATTACAACTACTACTACTACTTATACTACTACTACTACAACTACTACTACTACTTATACTACTACTACTACAACTACTACTACTACTTCTACTACTACTACTATTACAACTACTACTACTACTTCTACTACTACTACTACTACTACTATTACAACTACTACTACTACTTATACTACTACTACTACAACTACTACTACTACTTCTACTACTACTACTACTATTACAACTACTACTACTACTTCTACTACTACTACTACTACAACTACTACTACTACTTATACTACTACTACAACTACTACTACTACTTCTACTACTACTACTATTACAACTACTACTACTACTTCTACTACTACTACTACAACTACTACTACTACTTCTACTACTGCTACTACAACTACTACTACTACTTCTACTACTACTACTTCTACTACTGCTACTACTTCTACTACTGCTACTACACAATATATATTAGGCGCACCAGGTAAATGAAAATAAATAAGAAATAATATATAAAAATAAGGTCATTCAATAAAATTGTCCCAATCCAAATGGGGACACAGAAGTGATTTCATGCACGGGTCAAGTTGTCCCCTTTAACGTTGGGCAGTGCGTCCATGATCGAAGCCTTCAACGAGTCCTTGATATCACTGGTTGCCCGCCCTCGAGGAGAACCCTACCACAGACTGTAAACCAGTAGATTCACATCAGAGGAGCCCAGAGTCCTCATATTAGACGGATATGTTGCTGCTGGCGTTGAGCACACGTGATTCACCTTGTCCCTCCAGCTCTTAGCAGAGCGTCTTGGTAGCGCGTCGAAGCTTCAGATTAATCTGCTGCACGTCCTTCCATCGGCAGCGTGGTCTACCGCAAGGTCATCTCCAGTTTGCTGATAGCGTGTTGAACTGGTAGATGACTTTGGTAGGGTGGTCACCAGGTCGTTGCAGGACGTTACCGAGCCACAAACACGATGAACGATGGTGTGGAGGCTGTTCGGTCCACCAGTAGAGCTCCTCGTTGGACACAAGATCAGACCAGTGCACTTCCTCGATGGCCCCGACGGCGCAGAACCTGACGCTGATAGGCCGCGTCTCGGCACCGTATAGAAGCAAAGAGAGAACAGTGACGTTGTGAACTGGTAGCTTGGTGCGTCGGGAGATGTCACAGCGCCGCTAGATGTCTCTAGAGGTCTCTCATAGCAACTGCAACCAGTCCACGTCTTCTGTCGATCTCCGTGAGGAGGTCGCCTGTATTGGAAACTTCTGAGCCCAAGCATACGAAAAATGTGGTGAACTCGACGGGGTTGCTGTCACTGATGATTTGCAATAGATCGGGTCCGTCTGCCACGTGCATCAACTTGATCACCGACCAGTTGACACGCAGCCCATGCCTTGTTGCTTTTTCATTGAGCACGCGGACTGCCGCCACAACCCAACCAGCGAGCAACAAATGAGCTTCGTGTCCTCAACGTAGTTCAGGCTGGTTAGATCGTAGTCACCATGGAAGTGGTCGCATCCATTAGGTGGTTAATGATGCAGTTGAATAAATCGGAATCGACTACGCAACCCTTGCGGACACCGGCAGCGATAAGGAACCAGTCTGATATATTTTCATTGTTCTGCACACTCCCAGTGCCGTCAGAGAGCATGGTGCGAGGGTGGGAGTTTCGGCGGGAGGACGAGGATGCGCAGGATGATCACAGTGTCAGCTTTGTCGAAGGTGGCCTTCAGATCGATAAAGGTGACATAGAGGTGGCGGTCTCTTCAATAGTCTCGGAACTTCTCGATAAGGAGCTGAAGATCGGAGATGTGATCGAAAGCAGACCGGGTGGGGATGAAACCATCTTATACGTCTAGATCTGAAGAGTGAAGTGTGAAGAGTTTGGCCGGGTTACAGAGTAGGGTGATTACTCACTGAAGGCGGGCACGATCGTGAAAATTCTATATAGAGAAGTTCTAACGAAACGCGTATAGTAATTCTCTCAATCCAATTCTTGATTATCGTATCTAGGACCCCGACGTAGGCTGTAGCAGCAACACTGAGGCCTTCATCTTACTTGGCGTATTTATCTATAGATTGCTCTGCGGGGTTATTGTAGAGACACCTCACTTGTTCAACTGGCCACCAATAGGCTGATTAGTAGCTGTAGTTGGTAGCTAGTACCACAAGCGCGGTGTTCTTTTAAATTTTCTGTTAGATTGGAAGCTTCAATGTTAACGCCCGATACATTCACGTCGCCTAACGCTACGTTGCTTTCAAATTGTGGCCGGATAAATGTTTTCCGTCTGAGAATTAAGACGCTGATTTCAAGCACTGTCATAAAATTGTGGCCGGCTAAATATGTTTTCTGTCTGAGAATTAAGACGCTGATTTCAAGTATAGTCATAAAATTGTGGCCGGCAAAATATGTTTTCTGTCTGAGAATTAAAACGCTGATTTCAAGCACTGTCATAAAATTGTGGCCGGCTAAATATGTTTTCTGTCTGAGAATTAAGACGCAGATTTCAAGCACTGTCATAAAATTGTGGCCGGCTAAATATGTTTTCTGACTGAGAATTAAGACGCTGATTTCAAGCACTGTCATAAAATTGTGGCCGGCTAAATATGTTTTCTGACTGAGAATTAAGACGCTGATTTCAAGCACTGTCATAAAATTGTGGCCGGCTAAATATGTTTTCTGACTGAGAATTAAGACGCTGATTTCAAGCACTGTCATAAAATTGTGGCCGGCTAAATATGTTTTCTGACTGAGAATTAAGACGCTGATTTCAAGCACTGTCATAAAATTGTGGCCGGCTAAATATGTTTTCTGACTGAGAATTAAGACGCTGATTTCAAGCACTGTCATAAAATTGTGGCCGGCTAAATATGTTTTCTGACTGAGAATTAAGACGCTGATTTCAAGCACTGTCATAAAATTGTGGCCGGCTAAATATGTTTTCTGACTGAGAATTAAGACGCTGATTTCAAGCACTGTCATAAAATTGTGGCCGGCTAAATATGTTTTCTGACTGAGAATTAAGACGCTGATTTCAAGCACTGTCATAAAATTGTGGCCGGCTAAATATGTTTTCTGACTGAGAATTAAGACGCTGATTTCAAGCACTGTCATAAAATTGTGGCCGGCTAAATATGTTTTCTGACTGAGAATTAAGACGCTGATTTCAAGCACTGTCATAAAATTGTGGCCGTCTAAATATGTTTTCTGACTGAGAATTAAGACGCTGATTTCAAGCACAATCATAAAATTGTGGCCGGCTAAATATGTTTTCTGTCTAAGAATTAAAACGCTGACTTCAAGCACAGTCATAAAATGTAAGTAACATAAATTTGTGGCTGTTGGAAACACATTTGAGAGGAGTCTATCGTACAATTTAGGGAAAAACAATTAGCTTTAATAGCGTATCTTTGAAAATAGATTATCCTGTGTGTTTTGTGTGTTAAGCCTGATTCCCTTTCTCCATTGATCTTTATAGTGATGTGCCGGTGTGTGTCTGAGTTTTCTAGAATTTTATAATGGCAAAAGTATGGGTTACAATACAGTTAAAACCTAATCCCAACAATTCATGATTAACACATGCATACGTATAACACAAAAATTAAAATAAAAAGAAATATGATAGCACTTGACATTTCGACCCTGGTGATATCTTATATATTCAAATGAACACAAAACAAAAACAAACACGCCAAAGAAAAACAGAGAGAGTGAGAGAGAGAGAGAGAGAGAGAGAGAGCGAGAGAGAGAGAGAGAACATTAAAGTGATTCATTAACTGTCGCTGTAATTAGGAATGTTTGAATTCATTCCCTTTTTACCTTTTGTTGCATTTTCCATATTCACAAGAGAGCATGTATACGTGACGATGACCGTGAATCTATACGTGTATGAATTTATCACTCCTACAATTTTTATGGATGCAAAAGAAGGAAGTGGCTAATAAATGGTTTGGTTTGTTTTACGGCATATCAACCTCAATGGTTTATTTAATGCCAAAAAGATTTTTATTGCTGGTAATATTTTTTCCAAAAATGTATTGTTGGTAATATTTTTTTTTTCCAAAAATTTATTGCTGGTAACAATTTTTTTCCAAAAATTTATTACTGGTAACATTTTTTTTCCAAAGATTTATTGTTGTAATATTTTTTTTCCAAAAATTTATTGCTGGTAATATTTTTTTTCCAAACATATTACTGGTAATGTTTTTTTTCAAAAAATTTATTGCTGGTAATATTTTTTCTAAAAATGTCTTGTTTGTAATATTTTTCTAAAAATTTATTGCTGGTAATATTTTTTTTCCTAAAATTTATTGCTGGTAATATTTTTGCAAAAAATGTCTTGTTGGTAATATTTTTCTAAAAATGTATTCTTGGTAATATTTATCCAAAAATTTATTGCTGGTAATATTTTTTTTCCAAAAATTTATTGCTGGTATTTTTTTTCCAAAAATTTATTGCTGGTAATATTTTTTTCCAAAAATTTATTGCTGGTAATATTTTTTACAAAAATATCTTGTTGGCAATATTTTTATAAAAATGTATTGTTGGTAATATTTAAAAAAAAAAAAAATTTCTGGAAATATTTTTTTCAATATTTTTTTGGGGGGTAACTATTTACCCATAGCTGGGACCCTAACAGGTGCTACCACTCCGGGTCAGGAACACCAGCAATTAAAACCTTTTGATCACATGTAGATTATCGTTTTACCTGCTGTCGGATGTAGATTATCGTCTTACCCAGGACGGACTAATAAATGGTGCTTTAAAGTTGCTAGGTACAACAATTAGTTTATGTTATTTGAATACTAGCAGTATAACCCGTCTTCGACCAGGTCTTTCATTACTGGGAATTTTTGCCATTCAATTGGAGCACTTTAAGTTTAAAGTCAGTCCACCCGAAAATCAATGTTAGTAACAACAATTGGGTGCAACTGGGGTACAAATTTGAATGGGTAGTGGCCCTGAAAAGGGCCGTTTTTGCGTTTTCATTCTTGCAAGGAAGGGACCTCTTCAATGGACTATCATCATAATAATATACGATAATTTTTTATTTATAATATATATTTTTTTAATAATTCTAATAATCTTTTGTGTTAGATTTCAACTCTTTAAATTGATTTTGCGCTGATTTTTACAGACATTAAATTTTGCCTTTGATTTTTGTGCAAAGTGTAAAAATCAGTTTTTTCAATTTTTCAACTTCAAGGTTGTAATTTTTTCCCAGCCAATTTGGACTCAAAACCGGCACCGAAGCATTTTACATCAAACAAAAAAAGAAAATTTCATTGAAATCGAATGAAAACTGCGGAAACACATAAACACCATCCGATGACACATACATGCACACACATACACGCACACATACATACGCACAGACATTTTGAGAATTATAGATATAGATATATGTATTCTGTCATTGTAAATGGAATTCTATAGCATGAGTAGTACTCCTCACAATTAAAGACATGTAAGCATCAATTACTCGCAAATTCCTGTTAGGAAAAACAACTCATTATGAATAGCAGGGAAATAATATGTGTGTCCATGTTAGATTTTATTATGCACGTTAATATTTGGAAAATAAAATTGGTATAAACCAACCAATGTTGGTAAAATGTTTCAGGAGATTTATATATGCAATCTATCGAAATGATTTCCGTTTATATAATCGATTCTAATTAAAAATATTCATTGTTTTTGGATACCAAGTTTTATTAGGTAAACAAAGTGCAGCATACATTTTTATTTGTAAATAAATGCAAAAGATATATATAATAAAAACTTATATTTCATTAACACAATATCCCATACAAATGAATAAATTATTTTATTACTTTGTGTACAACTATCGGTTACTTATTATTGTATACACTTCATCAGTCATTCAACCACTTGTTTTGTTAACTTTTCTGTTACAATTTTAACATCTTTACTTTGGAGGAATACAGAAGGCTATTATCTCCCTTTGGTGGAGATAAGTCACGTGGTTCACGTGACGGTCGCTTAGTGACGTCACAACATACAGTGAATATGGAGGCAGTCAATTTCAGTTCGTTTTACAGCAGCCAAATTTAAAGGTTGCTTCTTTCTTTAGCCCGGAGTAGAGGCAAAATCTGATGAGCTTACAAGTCCATGAAACTTGGGAATATATTTTTCCCAGGTATAGAAAGAAACTCCAGCTCGTAGCCATCAATTTTGGAAAACACAAGACTCGCTGTTTCCCGTTCGTGCAATATGTTCTCGCCTGAGACATAGATGAATACCGACCGTTTGAATCTGGGGTCCTAAACATGGCTTCTCCAGGCACTGCAGTATCTCCATATTATATGTAAGACCCTTCCTTTTTGTTTCTCCTTACACTATGATTTTTGCTGTATAGATATATGTGACATATTATTCTCCGGGTGGGACACTTGTTTATATGTAGATATAGTTTTTATTTATGTCTTATGCGATATAAAAGTCTCTTTGAGAACAAAGCAAATTTTTCATTCTTTTTCCTTTCAACCATATTGTTCCGTCTGTGAACTACTGTATTATTTTTCATGGATGTAATAATGCCCATAATGGGGGAAATTAAAATGGAAGAATAAATCTTTCTTTCCTAGCTCTCTCCCGTTACAGCATTTTTTTCGTACAATTACTGTTCCTAAACCAGTTTTCAGATACTTCTTCGTCAATCGCACAAGTTTCTTTTTGTGATGTTCACTTAACAGGGTTTTATCATGTTTGCTTTATTGTTATCATGTATTTAACCAATATTATGCACCTTTTTTCTCGGTTTATATTCGCAAGGCTAGCTTCGATTATTGCTGCCTAATATACTTTCCTACTTATTAAAATTTAATTTTTTTTTACTTAAACTCTTTTTGCGAAATCCATAAAACCATTTTTTTCGTATTATTATCCTTCCAAGGTTTTCAATTTCTTTACGTTATTCCCATCAGTTAAAATCAGTCTTTATCCCGTTTCACTTTTCAGGCTATCTTTCTTTTTTTTTTGTTTTAAAATTATTGCCTATTTAAATATTATAAATTTAAAAAATCAATTGCTATATTATTAAAGATATGTATTTACAATGTGATGAACAATCCTCGAGTTATATAATAAATCCTCGGTCTCACTTTGTCCGCTGACCTGAGATGGAACGAAGACATTGAGTCAATAGCTTCGTCCACCGCTAGGAAAGTCGGCTCCCTGTGCCGCGACAGGAAATTTTTCTCGCCGGAGTCAATCCTTCAAATCTACAAATCGACCATTCGCACTTGCATGGAGTATTGCTGCCATGTATGGTCTGGAGCCACTTCTATTTGTCTCTAGGTCCTTGATAAAATCCAAAGACGGATATACAATGTAATTGGCCCTGATCTGGCATCTCGTCTGCAGCTGCTCTCTCACAGAGGTGCCGTTGCCTCCCTCTGTTTTTTTTACAACTACTTTCACGGTAACTGCTCCGATGAGCTATTTTCGCTGGTTCCCAGACTTCATGAATTTAAGCGTTCAACTAGGCTGGCATCTCGCTCTCACCCTTTCACTGTCGAAACTGTTAAAAGTAGCCGTCTCTTCTACTCCAATAGCTTCCCCAGTTCTTGTTTTTGATAGCTATAATCTCTTGTTCAAATGTAACGTCAATCGACGTCTCCAGATGCCCTAATCTATCCCCTAAACTTCTCTTCATCATTTCTTCTATCGCTCCTCTTTTCTCTAGCCCCAACTCTCTGTAACCCTTGCGCTAAAAAAAACTTACTGTAACTGTCTGAGATGAGGTATTATGTACACTATTTACATTGTTCGGACTATCATCCTCATCTTTGTTGCCATATTTATCAAGGACACATGGCACAGTGGATAAAGGCGTTAGTTAGATCCAGTGACAGGACTCAAAGAGTGTGAGTTCAATACCTGGTTACGGCGGGTGGAAAACTTGGAG